>BTHU01000014.1:48514054-49174054 GCA_036184795.1 Tokudaia tokunoshimensis | reverse complement strand
TCTCAGGCTTTAATATCAACAATTTTTTTCCAGAGAATGTTTTTTATTTTATTTTATTTTATTTTATTTTATTTTATTTTATTTTATTTTTTTAATTTACATTCCAAATCATTTCCCCTTTCCCGTTTCCTCCCTCCCCGAAAGTCCCATAAGCCCCCTTCCCTCCCTCTTTTCTCCATTCAACCCCCTCTCATATCTCTGTCCTGGCGTTTCCCTACATCCAGTCTTTCCAGGACCAGGGGTCTCTCCTTCCATCTTCTTAGAAATCTATTGATATGCGAATTGTGTCTAGGGTATTCCGAGATTCTGGGTTAATATCCCCTTATCAGTGACTGCATACCATGTGTGTTCTTTTGTGATTGGGTTACCTCACTAAGGATGATATTTTCAAGTTCTGACCATTTGCCTAGGAATTTCGTGAATTCATTGTTTTTAATTGCAGAGTAGTATTCCATTGTGTAGATATACCACATCTTCTGAATCCATTCTTCCGTTGAGGGACATCTGGGTTCTTTCCAGCTTCTGGCTATTATAAATAAGGCTGCTATGAACATAGCGGAGCATGTGTCCTTATTGCATGCAGGGAAAGCCTCTGGGTATATGCCAAGGAGTGGTATAGCAGGATCCTCCGGGAGTGTCATGCCCAGTTTTCTGAGGAACCGACAGACTGCTTTCCAATTTGTAATTTAATGAGGTCCCATTTGTCTATTCTTGATCTTAGAGCATAAGCTATTGGAGTTCTATTCAGGAAATACTCCCCTGTTCCCATATGTTCAAGGTTCTTCCCTAGTTTCCTTTCTATTAGTTTCACTGTGTCTGGTTTTATGTGGAGGTCTTGATCCACTTGGTATTAAGCTTACTGCAAGGAGATAAGAATGGGTCAATTTGCATTCTTCTGCAGGTTGACCTCCCATTGAGCCAGCACCATTTGTTGAAAAGGCTATCTTTTTTCCACTGGATGGTTTTAGCTCCTTTGTCAAAGATCAAGTGACCATAGGAGTGTGGATTCATTTCTGGGTCTTCAATTCTGTTCCATTGATCTACATGCCTGTCACTGTACCAATACCATGCAGTTTTTAACACTATTGCTCTGTAGTACATCTTGAGGTCCAGGATACTGATTCCGCCAGAGGTTCTTTTACTCTTGAGAATAGTTTTAGCTATTCTGGGTTTTCTGCTATTCCAGATGAATTTTTGAATTGCTCTTTCTAACTCTATGAAGAATTGAGTAGGGATTTTGATGGGGATTGCATTGAATCTGTGTATTACTTTTGGTAAGATGCTCATTTTTACTATATTAATCCTGCCAATCCATGAGCATGGCAGATTTTTCCATCTTCTGAGGTCTTCTTCAATTTCTTTCTTCAGAGACTTGAAGTTCTTGTCATACAGATCTTTCACTTGTTTGGTTAGAGTCACGCCAAGATACTTTATATGGTTTGTGGCTATCGTGAAGGGTATCATTTCTCTTACTTCTTTCTCAGCCTGCTTATCCTTTGAGTATAGGAAGGCTTCTGACTTGCTTGACTTGATTTTATATCTGGCCACTTTGCTGAAGTCGTTTATCAGCTGTAGGAGTTCTCTGGTGGAGTTCTTTGGGTTGTTTAAGTATACTATCATATCGTCTGCAAATAGTGATAGTTTGACGTCTTCCTTTCCAATTTGTATCCCTTTGACCTCCTTTTGTTGTCTAATTGCTCTAGCTAGAACTTCAAGTACTATATTGAAAAGATATGGAGAGAGAGGGCAGTCTTGTCTAGTCCCTGATTTTAGTGGGATTGCTTCAAGTTTCTCTCCATTTAGATTGATTCTGGCTACCGGTTTGCTGTAAATTGCTTTTACTCTGTTTAGATATGGGCCTTGAATTCCTGATCTTTCCAAGACCTTTAGCATGAAAGGATGCTGAATTTTGTCAAATGCTTTCTCAGCATCTAATGAGATGACCATGTGGTTTTTTTCTTTGAGCTTGTTTATATAGTGAATTACATTGATGGATTTCCTTATATTGAACCACTCCTGCATCCCTGGGATGAAGCCTACTTAATCATAGTGAATGATCGTTTTGATGTGTTCTTGGATTCGGTTGGCAAGAATTTTATTGAGTATTTTTGCATCGATATTCATAAGAGAGATTGGCCTGAGATTCTCTTTCTTTGTCGGATCTTTGTGTGCTTTTGGTATTAGTGTAATTGTGGCTTCATAGAACGAGTTGGGTAGTGTTCTTTCTGTTTCTATTTTGTGAAACAGTTTGAAGAGTATTGGTGTTAGGTCTTCTTTGAAGGTCTGATAGAATTCTGCACTAAAGCCATTTGGACCTGTGCTTTTTTTGGTTGGAAGACTTCCAATGACAACTTCTATTTCTTGAGGGGTTATAGGACGATTTAGATGGTCTATTTGATCCTGATTTAATTTTGGTATTTGGTATCTGTCAAGGAAATTGTCCATTTCCTCAAGATTTTCTAGTTGTGTTGAATACAGATTTTTGTAGTAGGATCTGATGATTTTTGAATTTCCTCAGTTTCTGTTGTTATCTCTCCCTTTTCGTTTCTGATTTTATTAATTTGGATACTATCTCTGTGCCCTCTGGTTAGTCTGGCTAAGGGCTTATCTATCTTGTTGATTTTTTCAAAGAAACAACTCCTAGTTTTGTTGATTCTTTGTATGGTTTTATTTGTTTCTACTTGATTGATTTCAGCCCTGAGTTTGATGATTTCCTGCCTTCTACTCCTCTTTGGTGTATTTGCTTCTTTTTGTTCCAGGGCTTTCAGGTGTGCCATTAAGCTGTTAGTGTATGCTGTCTCCCGTTTCTTTTTGGCGGCACTCAGGGCTATGAATTTTCCTCTTAGCACTGCTTTCATTGTGTCCCATAAATTAGGGTATGTTGTGCCTTCATTTTCATTAACTTTCAAAAAGTCTTTGATTTCTTTCTTTATTTCCACCTTGACCAAGTTATCATTGAGTAGAGCATTGTTCAGCCTCCATGTGTACGTGGGTTTTCTTTTGTTTATGTTTCCATTGAAGACCACCCTTATTCCATAGTTATCTGATAGGAGGCATAGGATTAGTTCTATCTTTTTATATCTGTTGAGGTCTGATTTGTGACCAATTATATGGTCAATTTTGGAGAAGGTACCATGAGGTGCTGAGAAAAAGTTGTATTCTTTAGCTCTAGGATGAAATGTTCTCTATATATCTGTTAGTTCCATTTGGTCCAAGGCTTCAATTAGATTCACTGTGTCCCTGTTTAGTTTCTGCTTTCCTGAACGATCCATTTCAGAGAGCAGGGTGTTGAAGTCACCCACTATTATTGTGTGTGGTGCGATGTGTGCTTTGAGTTTTAGTAAAGTTTCTTTTACGAATGAGGGTGCCCTTGCATTTGGAGCATAGATATTCAGAATTGAGAGTTCTTGATGGTGGATTTTTCCCTTGATCAGTATGTAGTGTCCTTCTGTGTCTTTTTTGATGACTTTAGGTTGAAAATCAATTTTATCTGATATTAGGATGGCTACTCCACCTCGTTTCTTGGGGCCAATTGCTTGTAAAATTGTTTTCCAGCCTTTTACTCTGAGGTAGTGTTTGTCTTTGACACTGAGGTGCGTTTCCTGCATGCAGCAAAATGCTGGGTCCTGTTTACGTATCCAGTCTGCTAGTCTATGTCTTTTAATTGGGGAACTGAGACCATTGATATTAAGAGAGATTAAGGCATAGTGATTATTGCCATCTGCCATTCTTGACGCTATCTTTATGTTTGAGTGGTTATCTACTTTTGGGTTTGATTCAAGAAGGTTATTATCTCATTTTTTCCAGGGTGTTTTTTCTCTCCCTGTATTGGAGGTTTCCACCTATTATCCGTTGCAGGGCTGGATTTGTGGAAATATATTGTGAAAATTTGTTTTTATCATGGAATATCTTGGTCTCTCCATCTATGGTGATTGAGAGTTTTGCTGGGTATAGTAGTCTAGGCTGGCATTTGTGCTGTCTTAGTGTCTGCATGAGATCTGCCCAGGATCTTCTGGTTTTCATAGTCTCTGGTGAGAAGTCTGATGTGATTCGGATAGGTCTTCCTTTGTATGTTACTTGGCCCTTTTCTCTTACTGCTTTTAGTATTCTTTCTTTGTTTAGAACATTTGGTGTTTTGATTATTATGTGACGGGAGGTATTTCTGTTCTGGTCCAGTCTTTTTGGAGTTCAGTAGGCTTCTTGTACGTTCATGGGCATCTCTCTCTTTAAGTTAGGGAAGTTTTCCTCCATAATTTTGTTGAAGATGTTTACTGGCCCTTTAAGTTGCAAATCTTCACTCTCATCTATATCTGTATTCCGTAGGTTTGGTCTTCTCATTGTGTCCTGGATTTCCTGGATGTTTTGGGTTACACGTTTTTTGCATTTTGCATTTTCTTTGACTGTTGAGTCAATGCTTTCTGTGGAATCTTCAGCACCTGAGATTCTTTTTTCCATCTCTTGTATTCTATTCTTGATGTTTGCATCTATGACTCCTGATTTCTTCCCAAGGTTTTCTATCTCCAAAGTTGTCTCCCTTTGTGATTTCATAGTTGTTTCTACTTCCTTTTTTAGTTCCTGGATGGATTTGCTGAGATCCTTCACTTGTTTATTTGTATTTTCCTGTATTTCTTTAAGGTATTTTTGCATTACCTCTTTCAGGATTTCTGCCTGTTGACCCACGTTCTCCTGCATTTCTCTGAGCAATTTTTGTGTTTCCTCCTCATGGGAATCCATCTGTTGATCCATCGTCTCCTGCATTTCTTTAAGCAGTTCTCGTGTTTCCTTTGTAAGGGCATCTAACCATTGATTCATTTCTTTAAGCAATTTTTGTGTTGCCTCCTTATGGGCATCCGTCTGTTGACCCATATTCTTCTGCATTTCTTTATGCAGTTTTTGTGATTCCTTTGTGAGTGCATCTACCCATTGATTCATCTCCTTAAGTGATTTTTGTGTTGTCTCCTTGTGTGCCTCCATCTTTTGATCCATGTTCTCCTGAATTTCTATAAGCGATTTTTGTGTTTCCTTTGTAAGGGCTTCTAACCGTTGATTCATGGTCTCCTGTAATTCTTTATTAGATTTGTTTGTGGCCTTCTTTTGATCCTCTAATAGGATCATAAGAAGTGATTTTAAATCCAGATCTTGTCTTTCAGGTGTGGTGGGGTATCCAGGACTTGCTGCTGTTGGAGAGTTGGGTTCGGATGGTCCCATATTACTTTGATTTCTGTTAGTAACATTCCTACGTTTAACTTTTGCCATCTGGATATCTCTGATGTTAGTTGTTCCTGCTGTCACTGGCTGTTTGTTGGACCTCCTATGAGCCTGCAAAGCTATTTCTGCCCCCCGGTTTACCAGGATTCCCCTGGCACAGATTTCTGGGGCCTGCCCTGATCCTGAGTGACTTTGGAGCCCTGATGTGCCTTGCCCCAGGTGATGTTATATTGAGGAGTCCTTGCACATCCAAAGGCTCAGCGTAGTGGATTCCTGGAGTAGAGGTTGCCAAAGGGAGGCTGGTAGGCTCCTGCCCTGTGCAGGGGTGTGTGATCTCTCCTAGAGTTGGGGGGGAGGGGGCGTCCCTCTGCCAGGCAGAAGTCCCACAGCAGAGCCGGCGCGCTGGTTACTGCAGATCAGCCCAGCACTCGGGAGCCGCATAAGCACAAGCCGCCTGAGACCCAAGCAATACTATGCGTGTCTGTCCCAGAGCCTGGCTGTCCCAAACTCCCGGCCACTGGAGCAAAGATGGCGGAGCGCACCGTGCACTCTCTCCGTGGTGCTGCTCACCCTGCAGAGGCGATGGCCTGCAGTTCCGGCACCCAGACGTCCACAGTGCTGTCCCGTTCTTGGGCGCAGGGGAAGCCCCAACAGGCTGCGTCCCAAGTGATGTTATATTGGGGAGAGCCTGGGTACCTGTCTCTTCAGTGCAGTCTACTGGAACAGAGGTCGCGGAAGGCTCAACAATTCTTTAAATGGGACTTCATGAAACTGTAAAGCAAAGGACTCTGTTAACTGGACAAGATGGCAGATTACAGATTCAGAAAGGATCTTCACCAACCTTTCATCTGACAGAGGGGTAATATGCAAAATTTATAATGAACTCAAAAAATTAGACACAAACAATCCAAATAACCCAATTTTAAAAATGGGCTACAGAGCTAAAAAGAGAATTTTCAACAAAGGACTCTTTCATGACTGAGAAGCACTTAAAGAAATGTTCAATGTCCTTAGTTACAGGGAAATGCAAATCAAATGATTCTGAAATTTTCACCTTATATCCATCAGAATGCCAAAGATAAAAAACTGAAGGGATACCACATACTGACCAGAAGGTATAGCATACCAGAAGGTATACATTTCTGTTGGGAATGTAAACTTGTACAGCAACTCAGGAAATTCACTTGCTGGTTTCTCTGAAAACTGGGAATAGTTATACCTGAAGACCCTGCTACATCCCTCTTGGGTACATAATCAAAAGATGCTCCACCATCCCACAAGATTTCCTCAACTAAGCATAGCAGCTTTATTCATAATAGCCAGAGCCTGGAAACGAACTAGCTGTGCCTCAACCGAAGAATAGATAAAGAAAATTGTGTTTCATCTATACAAAGGAAATGAATGCTCTTTAACAATTAAAAAGAAAATCATCATGAGTTTTGTAGGCAATTGGATGGTACTAGAAAATATTCTGAGTGACAAAAACTAGAGCCAAAAGGACATGCTTTGTATATATTCACTTATAAGTGTATATTAGCCACAAACAATCATAGACCTGTTCTCCCAGTCCCTCTTCCCACAGTCCCTCCTCCACTTTGCCTCTGAGAGGGTGCTCCCCTGCTCAACAGGCCTCCCTCTACCTTGGGGCATCAAGCCTCTCCAGGATTAGGTGTATCTTCTCCCACTAAAGCCATATGAGGCAGTCTTCTGCTATATATACACCAGGGGCCTTGGACCAGCCTGTGTATGCTGCCTGGTTGGTGGCTCAGTCTCTGGGAGCTCCCTGGTGTCAGGGTTAGTTGAGACTGCTGGTCTTCCTATGGAGTTGTCCTCCCCTTCAGCTTCTTAAGTCCTACCCCTAATTCAACAACAGGGGTCCCAACTTCTCTTGAAGGGTTGGGTCTAAGTATCCGCATCAGATTACAACCCCAAATCACCTTTAAAAAAAAAAGAAAAGAAAAGAATGTATTCAGTGTGGCCAAAACAAAGACAAATTAATTGCATAATTTCCATAATTTGCCAAAATAATCAGACATTATATATTCAGACTTGAGTTATAAGTACAAGTACCAGAATACCTAAGCAGGGCCAAGTAAATTAGTCCACCCACAGGATAACAACAGAAAACCCCAGAAACTCTGGGCATCTTCATAGGTCAAAATACCAGCTCCTGGAATGAGAACAAAATCTAGAGAAGGATGAGCCAGTCCTGCAAAGGAAGCAATGTATTAATATCCTGAGGTAATAGGAACAGAAAAGGGATTCCATGATCCCAGAGGACAACACTAGGGAAGTGTAGAGAGCTGTATTGTGGTGCTATGCCACCTGGCAGGAACTCAGCCATTGGTGTTCTGCTCATGAAATTTCCCCCTGTTCCAATGAGTTTGAGACTCTTTCCCACTTTCTCCTCTATTAAATTCAGTGTATCTGGTTTTATGTTGATGTCTTTGATTCACTTGGACTTCATCTTCATACAAAGTGATAGATAAGGTTCTATTTTCAATTTTCTACATAAGGCTGCCTGTTAGACCAATGCTATTGATTGAAGATGTTTCATTTTTCCACTATATGATTTTGGCTTCCTTATCAAAGATCAAGTGTCCAGTTGGGGGAAGTATTGTAGCACCCAAAGAGGACAGGAAGTCTGCAAGAAGACCAACAGATTCAAAAACCTGGACCCTTGGGGTATCCCAGAGATTGAACTACCAACCAAAGAGCGAGCATTGGCTAGACTTAGGATATATGTAGCAGATGTGTAGCTTGACCTTCATTCAAGTTCCCCAACAAATGGAGAACAGTCTGTCCTGAAGCTGTTGCCTGCCTGCCTTTGGATTCCATTCACTTAACGGGGCTGCCTTCTCTGGCATCAGTGGAAGAGTATGCACTTAGTCCAGCTGTGACCTCATGTGTCAGCGGGAGTTGATACCCAGGGTGTTTCCCACTTTTCAGAGGAGAAGGGGAGGAAGTTGTGGGGGTAGGATCTGTATGATGGAGGTACTGGTAGGACTGAGGTATTATATTTTAATATAAAGTGAATAAATAAATTAATAAAAATTATTTTAATGTCTTATAATTATTAATAAATTATCACAATATAAATTTATAAACAAATGATTAGTAAATGAATGCTTATCAATATTTATTATATCAACAATTTTTGGCTAAGGAAAAATTATAAATTTAACATAACACATGCATCTTTTCACAACTATTTTATGATTTCTAGGTGACAAAATTATTTAATTATAGAATCTGAAAAATACAATAAACCTGAACAAATAAGAAGTAAATGAAGCTCTTTTGTTAAGGAATAGTAGAACAAAGCATTGAGATAACATCTAGCATAGCCTCCAAAAAATGAAAAAAGAATGTTGTCAATGTCTGTGTCAAAAATATCCTATACAATTTAGGCTCTCCACCCTACCTTCACTCTTCTTGTAATACCACAACAGTTATTCTCTGCAACCAACTCCTGAATGTTCCCCGTACTTCCATTTCATTGCAGTTCTCTTTCCCTGGATTATTTACTTTCTGTTTTTCAAACATATTCTCTTTTGCTAAATGTTCTAAATTTCTCTACCTTCACTGTTCCATATTCCCGTGTCATATTGCAAGGCAAATATCCATATGTATATTATTTGTGAATAGTTACTACCTCTGTATATTTAGACTATATTAGTCATGTGAAAATTAAAAGTCTTTCTTCAAATGTTTAATAGGAGACCAAAACAAATATATGAGTAAAAAATTAAATGCTTTTGGGTCTATCTTAGTGAAACTCAAGTGTTTGATTCGGCCAAATTACTCACATATAATATAAAATCTCTACAGTGTTGTGAAGTGATAAATGTGAATCACCAAGCACATGATACTCACTGTATTTTTATGACTTTAAATACAAATGTTTATGAGTGATTTTCATGCCAGACTTATATTGTGCTATTATATAGTGTCTTAAACATTGAAATTATCAATTTGGGTAGACATAATACCTTTATGCCTCAGTTTTCAGATAATAAGTATAGTGATTAGGAAAAGTACAGGAGTGGGCCACAGTTCATACATTTACATTGAGTCAAATATTTATCATTGGGTTTCAAATCAATGCTTTCTTTTGAATTACCTAGGATTAGTAGGAATGAAAAGCAATATTGGGACAGACAGGTGGGGGATGGAAGGGCAAGGTAAAGTTGGGAATAAAAGATGGGATAAGTAACATTAAAAACATTTTAGAAAGTTATATGGCACCCTACTAAGACAGGAACTTCCTAAACTATTACATAAATACATAGTTTATTTAGAGTATAAACAAACCTATATGGAAGAAATATGTTATTTTCATTTGCAGTGAAAATGCTTCTTGCAACTTACAAAGAACACAACAAAACCCTAAACATCAGGCACAAAAAGCCCATTTTTGCATTGCTTGTCAGGGCTGTCCACAGAATCCCAAAACACACAAGTTACTGCTATATTGTCCTTTGTTGTTCCCTGGAGGCAGTGGCTAAACCCCTACTGTTAATGACAGCATGCACTTCATACAAAGTACACAAAGATCCTTTAGTTGACACTGACTTAAGGGACTTCTCCCTGTGGAGCAGCTTTTATAGTCCCAGAAGGTACCATACAAGCTTCCAAAAGAGGGAAGAAATCAACAATCCAACTCAGCTGTGATGCCTACAAATCAACTCAAAGAGCAGCATGGACCAATACCCATAAGGGTACAGTAGTGTGGAATGCATACCATAATTGTAACCAACAGCTCTTTAAGTAAACTTAAGACCCTTCAAACAAAAGGAAAATCATGCCTGACATTAGAAACCCAGCCAGTAAGATCATGGATCTTGAAGGAACAGCTACAACTACTCCATTACTTAACTAGACAATCCCTATCAACATTTTATATATGTCTTCTTACATTCAAAGACGTAGTTCTCAACCCTCATTAAGAAAACTCATTTTTGCAAATGACAGAGAACATTTCTGACAAATACAACTAATCAAAATGCAGAGGTGTGTGTAAATGTAAATGTGGCTTTTATTTCCTCAGAGGAAGGGTGAGATGAGAACTGTACTCAAGCTTTATGAATACACAACTTGAGCTGAGCCCAGAACATTTACTCTGTTCTACCTATCACTAGGCCTAAGCCTGAAAGTTTCTAGCTTCCAAACAACCTAATCTTCTGCAAGGCCAGACCTTGAAGGCTTCAGTTTCCAGCCTCCATCTGCTAAGTCATGGAATAGATGTAGATTGTTTCAGCCTCTGAGACTTGCTGCTGAATAAACTTGCTCTTTCCATCTCTTTCTATACTCTGGCTGGTTGGTGCAGCTCAGCTGTTCCAGTTCAAACTCTTCACCAAGTTTACTGATTCAATTTGTTTGTTCTCAGCCTCTCATTGAATTGCTCTGCTTGGCCTATTGAAACTAGCTATTCATTCTACTTTTCTAGTTATTCTCTGACTCCAACTGACTCTGTAAACCTGTACTACATGAACTGTACAAACTGAACAGAACTCACAACAAACTCAACTGAACTAAACTGCACTTCAGGAAAGGCACTGACTAAACTGATTCAACTCCCTGTCCTTTCTCAGCACTGCTTGTAAGTAGTAGCTCTTCCATGTGCCATTCTTTTTTTTTTTTTTTTTTGGTTTTTTGATTTTTTGTTTTTTAATGTGAATAGGAGTTGATTGACTTTATTTTCTTCTGTTTTTTTTTATTTTTTTTATTTTTTATTTTCTATATTTTTATTTACATTCCCAATGATTCCCCCTTTCCCAGTTCCCCCCTCCCCAAAAGTCCCATAAGCCCTCTTCCCAGCCCCTGTTCCCCAGTCAACCCCCTCCTGCTTCTCTATACTGGTATTCCCCTACACTGCTACACCGAGTCTTTCCAGGACCAGAGGTCTCTCCTTCCTTCTTCTTGGAATTTAATTGATATGTGAATTGTGTCTTGGGTATTCTGAGCTTCTGGGTTAATAACCACTTATCAGTGACTCCCTACCATGTGTGTTCTTTTGTGATTGGGTTACCTCATTAAGGATGATATTTTCCAGTTCTGACTATATGCGTAAGAATTTCATGAATTCATTGTTTTTAATTGCAGAGTAGTATTCCATTGTGTAAATATACCACATCTTCTATATCCATTCATCCATTGAGGGGAGGGACATCTGGGTTCTTTCCAGCTTCTGGCTATTATAAATAAGACTGCTATTGAAAGACCCCAGCCCCTAGCAGGAGAAGTAAAAGACCCCTTGCAAGTAGAGTAGAGCCAAAAATGTAGTTCAGCCAGTTCAGCAATTCTATTCTTCTATTCCAGGAACTGGCTGACCATAAAGAATTTAAGGCCAAAAGGATAGGATGACTTTGTCCCAGGAACTAGCTGACCACAAAAGTTAAAATAGAATCATGAGTAACTGGGAGTTTCCTCCTTGTGATTTTCCATGGCATTTTCGGTATTTTTCCTATGACGCACTCCCTCCTCCCTTGGGTTGTGGGTTTTTCCTTTAAATACCCCTTCTCCAGGCTACTCGGGGTCGAACTCCTCTACCCCTGTGTGGGATATGAGTCTCTACCCAGTGCACTGCAATTAAACCTTGTGTGATTACAGCAAGAACGGTCTCTCGTGAGTTCATGTGGGGGTCGCGTTTTCCTGAGACTTGAGTGAGGGTCTCCCCACTCTGGGGGTCTTTCAGTATGAACATAGTCAAGCATGTGACCTTATTGCATGCTGGGGAGGCCTCTGGGTATATGCCCAAGAGTGGTATAACAGGGTCCTCCTGGAGTGTCATGCCCAGTTTTCTGAGGAACCCCAGACTGCTTTCTAGAGTGTTTGTACCAGCTTGCAATCCCACCAGCAGTGGAGGAGTGTTCCTCTTTCTCCACATCCTTGCCAACACCTGCTGTCTCCTGAGTTTTTGATCTTAGCCATTCTAACTAGTGTGAGGTGAAATCTCAGGGTTGTTTTGATTTGCATTTCCCTAATGACTAAGGATGTTGAACATTTCTTTAGGTGCTTCTCAGCCATTTGATATTCTTCAGGTGAAAATTCTTGGTTTAGCTTTGTACCCCATTTTTAATAGGGTTTTTTGGCTCTCTGGAGTCTAACTTCTTGAGTTCTTTGTATATCTTGGATATTTGCCCTCTGTTGGATGTAGGGTTGGTAAAGATCTGTTCCCAAATTGTTGGCTGCTGTTTTGTCCTTTTGACAGTGTCCTTTGCCTTACAGAAGCTTTGTAACTTTATGAGGTCCCATTTGTCAATTCTTCATCTTAGAGCATAAGCTATTAGTGTTCTGTTCAGGAAAGTTTCCCCTGTGCCCATTTGTTTAAGGCTCTTCCCTAGTTTCTTTTCTATTAGGTTCAGTGTCTGGTTTTATGTGGAGGTCCTTGATCCACTTGGAGTTGAGCTTAGTACAAGGAGATAAGAATGGATCTATTTGTTATAAGAGTTGGTTGTGTCCTATCACTGACTCATTCTGTCAATTCGTTTTCTGATTTGTCACTTTGTGTGCCTCTGAGTTTCACTTTCAAACATAGCTGCTTTCTTCTACAAACTAATTTTACCTTCATTGTTTGGGATTAAAGGTGTGTACAAGGGTGTGTCTGTATTTCAGCCAGAAAGATTAAAAGTTTGTCATTCCAGCAGGATCACACAGATCTGGAATGTCTTTAAAAGTGATCCCTGGTCAGAGCAGTTATATTGCTGGATAAAAATTCCTCTATAGGTATGGAGCCCAGTTCCAGTGGCTACATCTGCAAAGCCACTCCCACTCCTAGAGATAAAGGATTTATTAGCAAGTACGAGCAGAAGAAAACAGAGAATTGAGAGTTTGTTGTGAGGCTATGCCTCCCAGTCCTGTCAAAAACTGTATCTATAACGTTTCATGAACATAACTACTTAAACCTGAGCTACACAAGAACAACAGACTTGTAGAACTAGGTAGGATAAAAGCCACAAGGCCTAAACCTTAGACAAAACCTGAACTCAACTAAGGAACCCTGAGAGTGAGAAGAACCTTCTTTTCCAGGGAGGAGATCTCCAATTGCTATCTAATGAGAAATACTTTACCAACTGAGCAGTCTTTCCAACTCAACTTGCAATTATTATGGTCTACCTACCACAGTGATGGAAGGAGAAAGAGGCAAGTGGTCTCAAACTTAGGGGTTTTAGTTTGAAGCCTAGTTCAAACGACTGCTTCTGATACCAATGGTTCCTAGGTAACTGAGAGATACTGCACACAAACACAGATATTAGCAGAAACTGGATGATGTGCCTTCTCTAATTGTTAGGCAGTTCATATCATTCATTTTGTTTTCAACAGGACTCAATTTATTTTAACCACAGTTTTGTTTTCTTTAACTGAAAAGTCATGCTTTTTGAGAATAAGAAAGATTTGTTCTTAAAAGAAAATTATTTTCTATTAATGTTATCATTAGGCATGAAATATTTCACTGAATAAGTCAATTAGCTAATTTTCTTCTCTAGAAAATTTAACTAAATTCCATATGACTGAGGTGAAAAGTCAACCAGGAAATGAAAATATTCTTAAGAGTCAAATTTCATTAGATTTTATTCTTTGTATGTGTGTGTGTGTGTGTGTGTGTGTATTTATTGGATATTTTCTTTATTTACATTTCAAATGTTATGCCCTTTTCCAGTTTCCCGTCCAGAGACCCACTACCCATCCACCCTCCCCCTGCTTCTATGAGGGTGATCCCCCTTCCACCCACCCACTCCTGCCTACCTGCCAATGAAATCCCCTATATTAGGGCATTGAGCCTTCACAGAACCAAGAGCCTTTCCTCCCATTGATGCCCTACATGGTTATCCTCTGCTATATATGCAGTTGGATACATGGGTCCCTCTCCATGTGTACTCTTTGGTTGGTAGTTTAGTCTCTGGGAGTTCTTGGGCATTCTGCTTGGTTGATATTGTTGTTCTACCTATGGGGTTTCAAACCCCTTCATCTCCTTCAGTCCTTTCTGTAACTCCTCTATTGGGGACCCAGTGCTCAGTCCATGGTTGGCAGCAAACATCAGCTTCTGTATGTCAGGCATTGGCAGAGCCTCTCAGGAGACAGCTATATCAGGCTACTGTCAGCATGCCCTTGACATCCACAATAGTGTCTGGGTTTGGTAACTGTATATGGGATGAATCACCAGGTGGGGCAGTCTCTGAATGGCCTTTCCTTCAGTCTCTGCTCCACAATTTGTCTCCCTATTTGCTCCAGTAAGTATTTTGTTCCGCTTTCTAAGAAGGACCGAAGCACCCACACTTTGGTCTTCCTTATTCTTGAACTTCATATGGTCTGTGAATTGTATCTTGGGTCTTCTGAGTTTTGGGGCTAATAGCCACTTATCAGTGAGTGCATAGCATGTGTGCTCTTTTGTGATAGGGTTACCTCACTCAGGATGATATTTTCTAGCACCATCCATTTGCCTATGAATTTCATGGAGTCATTTGTTTTAATAGCTGAGTAGTACTCTATTGTGTAAATGTATCACATTTTATGTATCCATTCTTCTGCTGAGGAACATCTGGGTTCTTTCAAGCTTCTGGCTGTTATAAATACGGCTGCTATGAACATAGTGGAACATGTGGTCTTATTACATGTTGAAGTATC
The DNA here is from genome assembly GCA_036184795.1 of Tokudaia tokunoshimensis. Classification (NCBI taxonomy): domain Eukaryota; kingdom Metazoa; phylum Chordata; class Mammalia; order Rodentia; family Muridae; genus Tokudaia; species Tokudaia tokunoshimensis. The sequence goes on along the minus strand of BTHU01000014.1, from coordinate 49,159,219 downwards.
TTCTGGGTATATGCCCAGGAGTCATATAGTTGGGTCAGGTAGAACTATGCTCAATTTTCTGAGGAACCACCAAACTGATTTCCAGGGTGGTTGTATGAGCTTGCAATTCCATCAACAATGGAGGAGTGATCCTCTTTCTCCACATCCTTGCTAGCATCTGCTGTCACCTGAGTTTTTAATCTTAGCCATTCTGACTGCTGTGGGGTGGAATCTCAGACTTGTTTTGATTTGTATTTCCCTGATGACTAAAGATGTTGAACATTTTTTAGCTGCTTCTCAACTATTCAATATTCCTCAGTTGAAAATCTTTATTTAGCTCTGTACCCAATTTTTAATAGGGTTATTTGGTTCTCTGGAGTCTAACTTCTTGAGTTCTTTGTATATATTGAATAATAGCCCTCTATCTGATGTAAGATTTTATTTGAATATTTAACACTAGACATTATTAATTTTCACAAAGAGGGAAAGGTATCTTTTGCTTTGCTGTAGGGAAACTCTTTTGTGTTCAAGTGGACTTCTTTATTAATAAAACCTTTCTAGAATCTATTCTTCTATTGTAAAGAGACAAATTTTACATATATGTGTGTGTGTTTGTGTGTGTATACATATACACATACACATACATATATATCCAAGGAAATAAATTGATTTTCCTATTTCTTTATAAGATCTATCTCAAACGTCTTCATGGCCCTTTTATTTTGCTCTTTTCGAAGTCATAGTTCTAAACTTGCTATGTTATTTATTGTTTCTAATTACTACCTCCACTTACATTATTTCATAAAAACCTTGAGTTGGATTTTTAAAAATATCACTCTATAGAGTAACCCTGTGCCAATCCCCCCATGTGCTCTATTCCCATGTATTGCTTCTAAGCACTCAGTGATGATCATTTGTTGTTTCCCTAGGTACAGAAAAACTTAAGCAAGACTCTTGAGCAACATCCTGCTTTGAAAAAGCCAGTCACTCACTGCAAGATATCCTTCCTGGAGAATCTCTAAACAAAGAGTGTCCTGTGGCTCTGAATTCAGAAGAGATGTGGTGAAGCTCTCTTTCCATAATTCACACATCTTTCCTCTATTTTTTCCCAATGGTGAGATGGTACTTCTCAAATGAGATTCTACAGAGATATTCTTGTCCAGGAATCATTGTCAAAATTAATACTTCAATACTTGGAGGACAGGAGCAACATTGCTAGAAAGCATTAGGTCTACATTGTTGCTAACTGACATCATTCTCCCAAAGTAGCTTCCTAAACAAATGTCTCATAGTTTGTTGAAATTAAAAGAACTTGTGCTCAGTATACTTAAATTAAAAATATAGCAGCAAAAACTATTTTTTATAGTGTGTGCATACATTTTAGTGAGTTGAGTTTTCTAAACTGTTAAAATCATTTTCAAAATTGGAATAATAGATTTTTTTTCCAGAAGTAGCCTACCAGTGAAATTTATTATCTCTCAAATGTGAAAAAATGACTACCAGAAGTTTAAATGAAGTAAATATGAAAAAAACATGCAGTACTCCATAAAATGTATCTTTATATTTTCATACGTAACTGTATACTCTTATCATCTTTATTCTTGTGCATATAATGTTTTATTCCAACAAAAGAAAAACTAAGAGTTGGTTCCCCTAATATAGTTTACTAGTCTCCTATATAAGAAATAAGAGGGGGTCAGCACTGTGGTCGTCTGGGTGCCAGATCGGCAGGCCATCGCGTCTGCAGGATGAGCGGCGCCACGGAGAGTGTCCTCCGCCATCTTTGCTCCAGTGACTGGGAAGTTGGGACAGCCAGGTTCTGAGACAGACAGGCATAATATCGCTTGGGTCTCGGGCGGCTTGTGTGTGTGCGGCTCCCAAGTGCAGGGCTGATCTGCAGTAACCAGTGCGCCAGCTCTGCTGTGGGACTTCTGCCTGGCAGAGGGACCCCGCACTGGGCGGGAGCCTACCAGCTTTCCTTCCATGACCTCTGTTCCCGCAGACTGCTCTGAAGAGACAGGTACCCCAAGCTCCCTATCCCCAATATAACATCACTTGGGACACGGCCTGTTGGGGCTTCCGTCTGTGCCCGAGAACGGGTCAGCGCTGTGGTCCTCTGGGTGCCAGATCGGCGGGCCATCGTGTCTGCAGGGTGAGTGGCACCATGGAGAGTGTGCAGATTGCACTCCGCCATCTTTGCTCCAGTGACTGGGAAGTTGGGACAGCCAGGTTCTGAGACAGACAGGCTTAATATCGCTTGGGTCTCGGGCGGCTTGTGTGTGTGCAGCTCCCAAGTGCTGGGCAGATCTGCAGTAACCAGCGTGCTAGCTCTGCTGTGGGACTTCTGCCTGGCAGAGGGACGCCCCCTCCCCCCCAGGAGAGATCACTCACCCCTGCACAGGGCAGGAGCCTATCAGCCTCCCTTTGGCGACCTCTGCTCCAGGAATCCACTAGGCTGAGCCTTTGGATGTGCAAGGCCTCCCCAATATAAGATCACTTGGGGCAAGGCACATTAGGGCTCCAAAGTCACTCAGGAGCAGGCAGGCCCGAGAAATCGGTGCCAGGGGAATCCTGGCAATCCAGGGGGGGCAGAAATAGCTTTGCAGGCTCACAGGAGGTCCAACCAACAGCCAGTGGCAGCAGGACCAACTAACATCAGAGGTATCCAGATGGCAAAAGGCAAATGTAGGAATGTTACTAACAGAAATCAAAGTAATGTGGGACCATCCGAACCCAACTCTCCAACAGCAGCAAGTCCTGGATACCCCACCACACCCAAAAGACAAGATCTGGATTTAAAATCACTTCTCATGATCCTATTAGAGGATCACAAGAAGGACACAAATAAATCTCATAAAGAGTTACAGGAGACCATGAATCAACGGTTAGAAGCCCTTACAAAGGAAACACAAAAATCACTTAGAGAAATGCGGGAGAACATGGATCAAAAGATGGAGGCGCACAAGGAGACAACACAAAAATCGCTTAACGAGATGAATCAACGGGTAGATGCACTCACAAAGGAATCACAAAATTGGCATAAAGAAATGCAGAAGAATATGGGTCAACAGACGGATGCCCATAAGGAGGCAACACAAAAATTGCTTAAAGAAATGAATCAATGGTTAGATGCCCTTACAAAGGAAACACGAGAACTGCTTAAAGAAATGCAGGAGACAATGGATCAACAGATGGATTCCCATGAGGAGGAAACACAAAAATCACTCAGAGAAATGCAGGAGAACGTGGGTCATCAGGAAGAAATCCTGAAAGAGGTAATGCAAAAATACGTTAAAGAAATACAGGAAAATACAAACAAACAAGTGAAGGATCTCAGCAAATCCATCCAGGAACTAAAATGGAAGTAGAAACAACAAAGAAATCACAAAGGGAGACAACTTTGGAGATAGAAACCCTTGGGAAGAAATCAGGAGTCATAGATGCAAACATCAACAATAGAATACAAGAGATGGAAGAAAGAATCTCAGGTGCTGAAGATTCCACAGAAAGCATCGACTCAACAGTCAAAGAAAATGCAAAATGCAAAAAACGTGTAACCCAAAACATCCAGGAAATCCAGGACACAATGAGAAGACCAAACCTAAGGATTATAGGTATAGATGAGAGTGAAGATTTGCAACTTAAAGGGCCAGTAAACATCTTCAACAAAATTATGGAGGAAAACTTCCCTAACTTAAAGAGAGAGATGCCGATGAACGCACAAGAAGCCTACAGAACTCCAAACAGACTGGACCAGAACAGAAATACCTCCCGTCACATAATAATCAAAACACCAAATGTTCTAAACAAAGAAAGAATACTAAAAGCAGTAAGAGAAAAGGGCCAAGTAACATACAAAGGAAGACCTATGCGAATCACATCAGACTTCTCACCAGAGACTATGAAATCCAGAAGATCCTGGGCAGATCTCATGCAGACACTAAGAGAGCACAAATGCCAACCTAGACTACTATACCCAGCAAAACTCTCAATCACCATAGATGGACAGACCAAGATATTCCATGATAAAAACAAATTTTCACAATATCTTTCCATAAATCCAGCCCTGCAACAGATAATAGGTGGAAACCTCCAATACAGGGAGAGAAAAAACACCCTGGAAAAAATGAGATAATAACCTTCTTGAATCAAACCCAAAAGTAGATAACCACTCAAACATAAAGATAGCGTCAAGAATGGCAGATGGCAATAATCACTATGCCTTAATCTCTCTTAATATCAATGGTCTCAGTTCCCCAATTAAAAGACATAGACTAGCAGACTGGGTACGTAAACAGGACCCAGCATTTTGCTGCATGCAGGAAACGCACCTCAGTGTCAAAGACAAACACTACCTCAGAGTAAAAGGCTGGAAAACAATTTTACAAGCAATTGGCCCCAAGAAACGAGGTGGAGTAGCCATCCTAATATCAGATAAAATTGATTTTCAACCTAAAGTCATCAAAAAAGACACAGAAGGACACTACATAATGATCAACGGAAAAATCCACCATCAAGAACTCTCAATTCTGAATATCTATGCTCCAAATGCAAGGGCACCCTCATTCGTAAAAGAAACTTTACTAAAACTCAGAGCACACATCCCACCGCACACAATAATAGCAGGTGACTTCAACACCCCGCTCTCTGAAATGGATCGTTCAGGAAAGCAGAAACTAAACAGGGACACAGTGAATCTAATTGAAGCCTTGGACCAAATGGAACTAACTGATATATATAGAACATTTCATCCTAGAGCTAAAGAATACAACTTCTTCTCAGCTCCTCATGGTACCTTCTCCAAAATTGACCATATAATTGGTCACAAATCAGACCTCAACAGATACAAGAAGATAGAACTAATCCCATGCCTCCTATCAGATCACTATGGAATAAGGGTGGTCTTCAATGGCAACAAAAACAAAAGAAAACCCACGTACACATGGAGGCTGAACAATGCTCTACTCAATGATAACTTGGTCAAGGTGGAAATAAAGAAAGAAATCAAAGACTTTTTGAAAGTTAATGAAAATGAAGGCACAACATACCCTAATTTATGGGACACAATGAAAGCAGTGCTAAGAGGAAAATTCATAGCCCTGAGTGCCGCCAAAAAGAAACGGGAGACAGCATACACTAACAGCTTAATGGCACACCTGAAAGCCCTGGAACAAAAAGAAGCAAATACACCAAAGAGGAGTAGAAGGCAGGAAATCATCAAACTCAGGGCTGAAATCAATCAAGTAGAAACAAATAAAACCATACAAAGAATCAACAAAACGAGGAGTTGGTTCTTTGAGAAAATCAACAAGATAGATAAGCCCTTAGCCAGACTAACCAGAGGGCACAGAGATAGTATCCAAATTAATAAAATCAGAAACGAAAAGGGAGAGATAACCACAAAAACTGAGGAAATTTAAAAAATCATCAGATCCTACTACAAAAACCTGTATTCAACACAACTAGAAAATCTTGAGGAAATGGACAATTTCCTTGACAGATACCAAGTACCAAAATTAAATCAGGATCAAATAGACCATCTAAACCGTCCTATAACCCCTGAAGAAATAGAAGTTGTCATTGGAAGTCTTCCAACCAAAAAAAGCACAGGTCCAGATGGTTTTACTGCAGAATTCTATCAGACCTTCAAAGAAGACCTAACACCAATACTCTTCAAACTGTTCCACAAAATAGAAACAGAAGGAACACTACCCAACTCGTTCTATGAAGCCACAATTACACTAATACCAAAAGCACACACAGATCCGACAAAGAAAGAGAATCTCAGGCCAATCTCTCTTACGAATATCGATGCAAAAATACTCAATAAAATTCTTGCCAACCGAATCCAAGAACACATCAAAACGATCATTCACTACGATCAAGTAGGCTTCATCCCAGGGATGCAGGGATGGTTCAATATAAGGAAATCCATCAATGTAATCCACTACATAAACAATCTCAAAGAAAAAAACCCCATGGTCATCTTATTAGATGCTGAGAAAGCATTTGACAAAATTCAGCATCCTTTCATGCTAAAGGTCTTAGAAAGATCAGGAATTCAAGGCCCATATCTAAACATAGTAAAAGCAATTTACAGCAAACCGGTAGCCAGCATCAATCTAAATGGAGAGAAACTTGAAGCAATCCCACTAAAATCAGGGACTAGACAAGGCTGCCCTCTCTCTCCATATCCTTTCAATATAGTACTTGAAGTTCTAGCTAGAGCAATTAGACAACAAAAAGAGGTCAAAGGGATACAAATTGGAAAGGAAGAAGTCAAACTATCACTATTTGCAGACGATATGATAGTAAACATAAGCAACCCAAAGAACTCCACCAGAGAACTCCTACAGCTGATAAACGACTTCAGCAAAGTGGCCGGATATAAAATCAACTCAAGCAAGTCAGAAGCCTTCCTATACTCAAAGGATAAGCAGGCTGAGAAAGAAGTAATAGAAATAATACCCTTCATGATAGCCACAAACCATATTAAGTATCTTGGCATGACTCTAACCAAACAAGTGAAAGATCTGTATGATAAGAACTTCAAGTCTCTGAAGAAAGAAATTGAAGAAGACCTCAGAAGATGGAAAAATCTGCCATGCTCATGGATTGGCAGGATTAATATAGTAAAAATGAGCATCTTACCAAAAGTAATACACAGATTCAATGCAATCCCCATCAAAATCCCAACTCAATTCTTCATAGAGTTAGAAAGAGCAATTCAAAAATTCATCTGGAATAGCCGAAAACCCAGAATAGCTAAAACTATTCTCAAGAGTAAAAGAACCTCTGGGGGAATCAGTATCCCGGACCTCAAGCTGTACTACAGAGCAATAGTGTTAAAAACTGCATGGTATTGCTACAGTAACAGACATGTAGATCAATGGAACAGAATTGAAGACCCAGAAATGAATCCACACTCCTATGGTCACTTGATCTTTGACAAAGGAGCTAAAACCATCCAGTGGAAAAAAGATAGCCTTTTCAACAAATGGTGCTGGCTCAGCTGGAGGTCAACATGCAGAAGAATGCAAATTGACCCATCCTTATCTCCTTGCACTAAGCTCAATTCTAAGTGGATCAAAGATCTCCACATAAAACCAGACACACTGAAACTAATAGAAGGGAAACTAGGGAAGAACCTTGAACATATGGGCACAGGGGAGAATTTCCTGAACAGAACTCCAATAGCTTATGCTCTAAGATCAAGAATAGACAAATGGGACCTCATTAAATTACAAAGTTTTTGCAAGGCAAAAGACACTGTCAAAAAGACAAAGCGGCAACCAACTAACTGGGAAATGATCTTTACCAACCTTACATCCGACAGAGGGCTAATATCCAATATATACAAAGAACTCAAGAAGTTAAACTCCAGAGAGGCAAGTAACCCTATTAAAAAATGGGGTACAGAGCTACACAAAGAGTTCTCACCTGAAGAATATCTAATGGCTGAGAAGCACCTAAAGAGATGTTCATCATCCTTAGTCATTAGGGAAATGCAAATCAAAACAACCCTGAGATTCCATCTCACACCAGTCAGGATGGCTAAGATCAAAAACACAGGAGACAGCAGTTGTTGGCGAGGATGTGGAGAAAGAGGAACACTCCTCCACTGCTGGTGGAATTGCAGGCTGGTACAACCACTCTGGAAAGCAGTCTGGCGGTTCCTCAGAAAACTGGGCATGACACTCCCGGAGTATCCGGCTATACCACTCCTGGGCATATACCCAGAGACTTTACCTGCATGCAATAAGGACACATGATCCACTATGTTCATAGCAACCTTATCTATAATAGCCAGAAGCTGGAAAGAACCCAGATGTCCCTCAACGGAGGAATGGATTCAGAAGATGTGGTATATCTACACAATGGAATACTACTCTGCAATTAAAAACAATGAATTCACGAAATTCCTAGGCAAATGGTCAGATCTTGAAAATATCATCCTTAGTGAGGTAACCCAATCACAAAAGAACACACATGGTATGCAGTCACTGATAAGGTGATATTGACCCAGAATCTCGGAATACCCTAGACACAATCCACATATCAATAGATTTCTAAAAAGATGGAAGGAGAGACCCCTGGTCCTGGAAAGACTGGATGTAGGGGACCGCCAGGACAGTGTAACGAGAGGGGGTTGAATGGAGAAAAGAGGGAGGGAAGGGGGCTTATGGGACTTTCGGGGAGGGAGGAAACGGGAAAGGGGAAGTGATTTGGAATGTAAATTAAAAAAATAAAATAAAATAAATAAAAAAAAGAAAAAAAAGAAATAAGAGGGGAATAACAATTATGCACATAGCCACTGATCACATTCTATGACACTCTATTCAGAATGATTTTATAGTAAGAATCTAATTAGCCAAAAGTATATTTAGAACTACAGATCTGATCAACATTAGCATTTGTCATCATTGCAATGTATGGAAAAGAGAAAAACAGAATCAACAACAAAAAACACAGTAACACTGCTAGGTAATTAAAATGGTAAAACTTACAACTTGCTATAGTGTCCTTTTGAAAAACTTTTTAGATAAAAGAAGACTTATCCCAGGATCCCACTTTACATGCGGACAATTCAGAGCCAAACATGCTAAAGGTTTTTTAATTGTTGTTTCAATTGTCCAAAAATAGGCTTTTAATGGTCATATCCCCATTCTCTGTCACTTATGCAAGTAGAACTGCAAACTCTGCTTTGTGTTTTGGAGGAAACAACATTCAGTGTAATTCATCTATGTAGTGTATCTACATAGTTCATCTGTGTATTATATCTACATTGTACCTCTTCGTAGTACATCTTATTTGTGGAAAAAGAGAGTAATATGGTGGATGCTTGCTTACACCAGCCATAAACTAGATGTTTACATGGTATACTTCTCTGATAATTAAATTTAGGCTTATCAAGTTGAAGAATAAGTTCTAAAATAACTAGGAATAATGGTCCACACACTTAATATTTTACAGCAAAAACATTTTTACTGACTGTCTTAGGGTTTCTATTACGGCAATGAAACACCATAATCAAAAGACAAGTTGGGGAGAAAGGGTTTATTTTCCTTGCACTTCTTCATTCTGGTATTCAATTCAAGGAAGCCAAGCCAGGAAATCAAACATAGCTAGAATTGGGGACAAGATCTCATGCAGAGGCCATGGAGATGTGCTGTGTACTACTGAATTGCTCCTTGAGGCTTGCTCAGCCTGCTATATTTTTATAGAACTCATGACCACCAGCACAAGAATGGCACCACCTCCAATGAGCTGGGCTTACCTGCATCAATCATTAATTAAGAACTTGAAAATATCATCCTTAGTGAGGTAACCCAATCACAAAAGAACACACATGGTCTGCAGTCACTGATAAGGGGATATTAACCCAGAATCTTGGAATACCCTAGACACAATTCGCATATCAATAGATTTCTAAGAAGATGGAAGGAGAGACCCCTGGTCCTGGAAAGACTGGATGTAGGGGAACGCCAGGACAGAGAAACGAGAGGGGGTTGAATGGAGAAAAGAGGGAGGGAAGGGGGCTTATGGGACTTTCGGGGAGGGAGGAAATGGGAAAGGGGAAATGATTTGGAATGTAAATTAAAAAAAATAAAATAAAATATAAAAAAAATAGTATGTAGTATCAAATTAACAGGGAGGATATTGACTTTTGAGTCACAATGGTGTAGAAAAAAAAAGAAAATCCTAAATTAGATATTATATAGGTATTTTTTTTTCAATTGAGGTTCCCTCCTTTCAGATAACACTACCTTGTGTCATGTTGACATAAAACTAGGTATAGCACAGTGACCCATTAAAACAACTATAGTATGGGAATATCAATTCAATATGCTGGTTAAAAATATATTGAGATGATGTTACTTTAAAATCCTAATAATAGAATTATACTACTAAATTTATATCATCTGAAATAAACTAAAATTGTCAACTCATTTTAATGGTAAAAATTTCAAGTATAATTTTAATGAATTCACTTCCTAAGTACAAAAATTTATGTGAGATAAAGGTAAAAAGTGATCAAAACTGTCGTGGGGTTAATAAAACTTCATCATGGACAATATGACAACAAAGCCTAAGACTTCAGTAATTTTTCTCAGTAAAACTGATTTATTTTTCTTTCAGTTACAATCATGAATACATAATTTCCAGAAGATTTATTTTTATTGAACACTTTATACAAGAAAGTTCAAGACATTGCTGAACTCTGAGAAGCATATCAGCACAACCATCCTTTTGCTCTGAAGATCATACTGCTGCCCTATATTGACTTGTATTATTATTGAAGTTTAGGATAAAAATATTGCTGTATCTCTAAATCCAATATTTAGTTGAAATGCAGTTGTTCACCAGCAGTATTTAAAAGCTTGATTAATTCACTTAAAAAGTAAAAAAAAAAAAGATAGCTACAAAAACCTAAATAATAATACAATGATTTCCAAAATTGTCCCCATGGAAACCCTCAAACCATCCAGGCAATTGCCAAGGCTATTTATTTGTTGCCCTCCTCAGACTGATGGTATGGCCCTATTGCAGAAGACAACCCTTATATAACTTATGGCAGTAAGCATGAGAAGTTGAACTAGGGTCTACTTAGAGTCTTTATCTACACTTACTCGTATTCATTGTATTGGAAAGTGCACTATCCACTACCAGAGGAGAAAGATAAACACAACCCAGATACAAACCATGCAATCCACCATCGTGACCTGTCTGCAAGATACACTGGTGCAATACTTGACAGGAAAGTTCTGAGAGTAACCAATTACTCACAATTTTATTGGAGCTCAAGCTTACTCCATGAGACAGAATCCATGACCCTCACTGGGTAACTAAGGACATAATAGATTGACAATGTACCTAAGGAAAGAGGAAAATTACTGTCCTGTTAAAGAATCATAACAATGAAATGACTCCTAAAGATATTCTTTTATATTAACGATTAGTGTCTTGCTCAGGCATCACTAGAGAAAATTCCTCCTGCAGTAAATTGGAATAAATTCATAAAGCCACAACTTAACAATTAATAGGAAGAAAAATTAAAATACTCACTCCTAAGTGGGATATTTTCGTTAACAGCTCCTACCTCATCCCTATCTATTGCTGCTAACTCAGGGTTCAGGGAATATTGCAGAAATGGGAGTGGAAAGATTGTGTGAGCCAGAGAGGATAGAGGACATCTAGGAAACAAGATTTCTAAACACAGCAGGACTGATGCTTAAATAAACTCAGAGAAACTGTAGGAGCATACCAACGATCTGCACAGGTCTAAGCCAGATATAGTCCCAGTGATGAGAGATAAAGTAGATTCAACAACCATTCGTAACTCAGAAGCCATCTCTTGTTCTTTTTTTTATATTCTTTATTTACATTTCAAATGATTTCCCCTTTCCTGGTCTCCTATCTCTGTAATTTGTCTTATTCTCATTTTTTAAAATTTATTATTATTATTATTATCATCATTATAATAATTATTATTATTACTATTGTTATTGGTGGTGATGATTGTAGTTGTATATGCCTGTTTACATTCTAATAAAAGAGGAAAAGAAACTATGTTTTTGGGTCAGTGAAAATTGAAGAGGATCTGGGAGGCATTGGGGAAGAGAAAACCATAATCAGAATATATTATATGAAAAAGAGTGTATTTTCAATTATTTTATTATAAAGGGTAAAAGCAAAACAATAACCACAGAGATGTGCTTTTGTTTCAACAAATGGAGAACACATTAATGAAAGCAATTTATAGATGAGTAAGACAAAGAAGACATTAAATCAAAACTATATTAAATATAGACAAAAATGTTTGATTTGATCAATTCAAATAAAACAAAATATGTAAAAAGAAAAATAAAGGTTATTTGATGTGGGACCATGAAAGGCAGACTGGTTTCTGGTTGAACTAGGTACGAACTCTGGTGACCCTGCAGGTGACCCTGCAAGGAAAGGTAGGCATTTTACCAAGTTCCTGAACACCAGGCTCCTGATGAGGCCGCAGATCTCCATAGGTCTGTGAGTATCAGTCACATAAGGGCGACGCCCCAAGCCACTCTACAGGTAGAAAACATGACTACAGGTTACTTAGCCTCAAGACAGGTCTCCATTTTAATGAGGCACCTAAAGGTCTGCAGGGTTTAGCCAGTAAACTGTCCTTCCCAGACACTCCTCCCTGCAAAAGGTATTTAACCTCAGGCCCATCCTGAGAAATGGGGGTAAAGTTTTACTCATCACAACTCTCCGCCATGACAATAAGTGCTTTAAAAGCATGGACAGCCTCTTTTCATCAGGATCAACCATGGGGAGCAATGGAACAGGCCATCTCCAAGCCAGCTCCAGCAGTTCCTGGGGACTTCAGACTGCAGTCCCTCACCCCTGGAGTGGGGTCCTCTGGCTTCTCAAAGCTAGACCACCTGCTCAGTGCTAGCATGGGGTAAGAGCAGTCAAAACTTCCTGTGTCCCACCTCCCCCCAGTGGCCTGGGGTAGATACAGGCCACCTTTTAACCCAAAATTTGATATGAAAGTTCATAGAATAAAAATTCCATATAGATTTTATGACACTATAAAAGACTTGCTGGATTATTTATCCATCTACAGGCATAGTATTGTAATCATGCCTACTCATAAGCTCTTACTATTCAATGTAGTCTTATTGTACTTTATTAATTAGAGTTCCAATGCTGTGAGAAAACACCAAAACCAAAAGGTATTGGGGAACAAAGAGTTTATTTTATCTTACAACTTGTGACTGATCATCTAGGGAAGTCACTGAGAAAACCTGGAAAGAGGAACTGGGCACAGAGGCCATGAGGGAATTCTACTTTCTGCTTTGCTCTCTATATCCTGTTCATCCTTCTTTTTTTTTTTTTATAAGAATGGATGGATTTGCATTCTTCTGCATGCTAACCTCCAGTTGAACCAGCACTATCTATTGAAAAGGCTATCTTTTTCCACTGGATGGTTTTAGCTCCTTTGTCAAAGATCAAGGGACCATAGGTGTGTGGGTTCATTTCTGGGTCTTCAATTCTGTTCCATTGATCTGCCTGCCTGTCACTGTACCAATACCATGCAGTTTTCAACACTATAACTCTGTAGTACTGCTTGAGGTTGGGGATACTGATTTCCCCAGAAGTTCTTTTACTGTTGAGAATAGTTTTAGCTATCCTGGGTTTTTTGTTATTCCAGATGAGTTTGAGAATTGTTCTTTCTAACTCTATGAAGAACGGAGTTGGGATTTGGATGGGGATTGCACTGAATCAGTATATTGCATTTGGCAGGATAGCCATTTTTACTATAATAATCGTGCCAATCCATGAGCATGGAAGATCTTTCCATCTTCTGAGGTCTTCTTCAATTTCCTTCTTCAGAGACTTGAAGTTCTTGCCATACAGATCTTTCACTTGTTTGGTTAGAGTCACACCAAGATACTTTATATTGTTTCTGGCTATTGTGAAAGGTGTCATTTTCCTAATTTCTTTCTCAGCCTGTTTATCCTTTGAAGGCTACTGATTTGCCTGAGTTAATTTTATATCCAGCCATTTTGCTGAAGTTGTTTATCAGCTGTAGGAGTTCTCTGGTGGAGTTCTTTGGGTCGCTTAAGTATACTATCATATCATCTGCAAATAGTGATAGTTTGACTTCTTCCTTTCCAATTTGTATCCCTTTGACCTCCTTTTGTTGTGTAATTGCTCTAGCTAGAACTTCAAGTACTACACTGAATAAATATGGAGAGAGGGCAGTCTTGTCTAGTCCCTTATTTTAGTGGGATTGCTTCAAGTTTCTCTCCATTTAGTTTGATGTTGGCTACTGGTTTGCTGTATATTGCTTTTACTATGTTTAGGTATGGGCCTAGCATTCCTGTTCTTTCCAAGACCTTTAACATGAAAGGATGCTGAATTTTGTCAAATGCTTTTTCAGCATCTAATGAAATGTCCATGTGGGTTTTTTCTTTGAGTTTGTTTATGTATGGATTACATTGATGGATTTCCTTATATTGAACCATCCCTGCATCCCTGAGATGAAGCCTACTTGATCATGGTGAATGATTGTTTTGATGTGTTCTTGGATTCGTTTGACAAGGATTTTATTGAGTATTTTTGCATCGATATTCATAAGGGAAATTGGTCTGAAATTCTCTTTCTCTGTTGGATCTTTGTGTGGTTTTGGTATCAGCAAAATTGTGGCTTCATAGAACAAGTTGGGTAGTGTTCCTTCTGTTTCTATTTTGTGGAAGAGTTTGAAGAGTATTGATGTTAGGTCTTCTTTGAATGCCTGATAGAATTCTTCACTAAAACCATCTGGTCCTGTCCTTTTTTTTGGTTGGGAGGTTGTCAATGACTACTTCTATTTCTTTAGGGGTTATGGGACCGTTTAGATGGTCTATCTGATCCTGATTAAACTTTGGTAGTTGGTATATGTCTAGGAAATTGTCCATTTCCTCCAGATTATCCAGTTGTGTTGAGTATAGGCTTTTGTAGTAGGATCTGATGATTTTTTTTAATTTCCTCAGTTTCTCTTGTTATTTCTCCCTTTTCATTTCTGATTTTGTTAATTTGCATCCTGTCTCTGTGCCCTCTGGTTAGTCTGGCTAAAGGTTTATCTATCTTGTTGATTTTCTCAAAGAACCAACTCCTGGTTTTGTTGATTCTTTGAATAGTTCATTTTGTTTCTATTTGGTTAATTTCAGCCCTGAGTTTGATGATTTCCTACCTTCTACTCCTCTTGGGTGTATTAGCTTCTTTCTATTCTAAAGCTTTCAGGTTTGCTGTTAAGCTGCTAGTATATGCTCTCTCCAGCTTCTTTTTGGAGGCACTCAGAGCTATGAGTTTTCCTCTTAGCACTGCTTTCAATGTGTCCCATAAATTTGGGTATGTGGTGCCTTCATTCTCATTAAAATCGAAAAAGGTTTTGATTTCTTTCCTTTTTGTTTCCCTGACCAAGGTATCATTGTGTAGAGCATTGTTCAGTTTCCATTAGTATGTGGGCTTTCTGTTTTTTTTTGCTGCTCTTGAAGACCACCCTTACTCCATAGTGATCTGATAGGAGGCATGGAATTAGTTCGATTTTCTTATATCTGTTGAGGTCTATTTTGTGACCAATTATATGGTCAATTTTGGAGAAGGTACCATGAAATAAAATTATTTTCATTGAATTTTCAAAGCAGAATCAGTAAATAAGGATCACCTATCCAGCATTCTTATTTTCAAACGATATTTTGAGTGTGAATGTGTTATCACCAAACATCTCTGTACTCCTCACTGTGAGAGACTCTGTGACATGTTCATCCTCATAAACATGCACCTTTTCTTATCTTCCATGCACATCAAAAACTTTTTGTCATTGTGATTTTACTATATTAAAATTCCCATTGTATTAGTTATCCAAAGAAACCTTAGGCAGTCTTCCCCTTAGCATACATGCCTCATAGGCATAATACGAATTGATTCATTCCTTACACAATTACCGAATCAATCTTAGTATAACTAAAGCTTTTCCTACAAAATAAAAAAAATTCAAACTATCAAATTTCTAAAGTTTTCTTCATTATCATTCAGAAAAATCAAAGCCATGTCTAATCTATTACATGGTACATATCAATATACACTTTGTTTCTGACTTGTGAAAGAAGAGAATAAACAGGGCAACAGATGTGTCCTTACATCTTACAGAATGTTCCTCAAACCAGAGATGCAAGGATGACCTGGAGGGTAAGCACATAGGATTCTTGCAGAGGATTGAAATTCTGTTCTAAGAATGTAAGTCGGACATTAAACAGCAAACTACCTGTAACAAGAGTACAAGGGGCTCCAATGACCTGTTCTGGCCACAATGTGAATCAGACACACATGGTCTGCACACACACATGCAGGCATTCATACATACACATAACACTGTTTTAAAAACTTTTAAGAAAATTTCCTGAGTCAAAAAAATTTGGAAATGATATCATAGCTTGGTCATTCACAGCAAAGTCATTAAAGATTATGGGCAAAAAGAAAAATTGTGAATGAAGTACCTTTAAATGGGTGACAAGAAGTCAAGATACTGATTTCAAAATATGCATCATAAAAGGCAGATGTCATTGGGGTGTAATGAAAATGACTAGTAACTAGAATTCAATATTTCTTTATTTCTAGTGTTTCTCAAAACAAAGTTAAATTATGTTTCAGCTAGGCAAAAACTGTAGCAAAATGAATGGTTTTATATACCAAAGGTAGCAAAAGGAAAGGAAAGTCACAGATACAACTCAAGTAAAGTCAAAGTGCTCACAGAAATATGTAAGGCTGAATAAAGCAATAAAATGCTCAAAGTAGTGCTTAGTATTAATTAGTAATGAATATTTATACATATAAAATATTTTTCATGTGAAAATTATTTAAAATTAAAATGTCCTGCAATGGTGATAAAGATTATGAAAGACAGGTAAACACGATTGCTTTACTCATGCTTTTGTAAACATTATTGTTGATTGTATAAGTGTATGAAAGAAAAGAAATAAGCAATATAGTGAAAAACTTAGGATGAATTTAAATTGGCGCTGTGGACACTTTATGTAGCTGCCATGTCAGTGCACAAGAATGAGATTCCAAACTAAGTATTTGAGGGACAATTCTTAAAGCAAGTCATAACAAGTTTCAAATGATAGGAATTATAGTTAATTCTGTTTCTGCAATAGAATTAGTCTTGCAAGCAGTTCGGAGAATGCTTGAGCATAATCAATACACTGATAAGTAATCAACAAAGCAAACAAGAACAATGTGAGGGAAATTTTCTGCACTGAATAATAAGGAAAACACCTTTTAAAACAACTTTATTTGATCTTTTTTTTACACTCCAGATTTTATTCCCCTCCCGGTCCACCCTCTAACTGTTCCTTACCCTATACCACCTACCCCCCATCTCTACGAGAACGTCACCACACCCTCGACACCCTACCACACCAGACCTCCGCACAACCTGGGGCCTCCAGTCTCTTGGGAGTTAGGTACATCTTCTCTCATTGAGTCCAGATCTGGCAGTTCTCTGCTGCATATGTATTAGAGACATCATATTAGCTGGTGTATGCTGCCTGGTTAGTGGTCCAGTGTCTGAGAGATCTCAAGGATCTAGGTTAGTTGAGACTGCTGGTCCTCCTACAGGGTCACCCTTCTCCTCAGCTTCTTCCAGCTTTTATCTAATTCAACCACAGAGGTCAGCAGCTTCTGTCAATTGGTTGGGTATAAATATCTGCATCTGACTCTTTCAGCTGCTTGTTGGGTCTTTTGGAGGACAGTCATGATAGGCCCCTTTTGTGAGCACACCATAGCCTCAGTAATAGTGTTAGACCTTGGGGCCTCACCCTAACTGCAACACAGTTTGGACCTCCTTTTCCTCAGGCTCTTCTTTTTTGTCCGTGCAGTTCTGTCAGACAGGAATAATTCTGGGTCAGAGGTTTTGACTGTGCAATGGCAACACCATCTCTCACTTGATGTCCTGTGTTTCTGCTGGAGGATGGATCTACAAGTTCCCCCTCCTCACTGAAACTTTCAGGACTCAAAGGGAGGGACTTTAGAGAAAAACACCTAATATGGAAGCATGTATTGTGAAGGAAATGTATAGCAATAGGAACCTACCTCAGAAGATTAAACATCTATGAATTTACTACAATGACTGATAAACCAAAAGACAGAATTAGTAATACCAAAGATCAATAGAAATACAAAAACATAGAATGATAAGAAATTGACCAAGCTAACACTTGGTTGAATTAGTAAAATGCTAATAAGACTGATGCCCTACTTCTCATGACTAAGTTTGTGGCTTTGAGTTTCTGCCAATTTCCTAGCAGGCACTTAAATCATCTGTCTGGAAACCACTGCTAAAGAATTCCTGCTCTTAGTAATATACTGAAAACCTGATGTTTTTCATTTCCTTTGAAGAAAACAGCTCTCTGTCTCATCTGCTCAAAAGCTTTTTAAAAATGCTTTTCCAAGAAACAGATGACTAACATCATTATTTTGATGTGAAAACAGATAACATCTGTGGCTCAAGGAAAAAAAATAAAACATACAGCATCAAGAACGACTCCCATGTCCTGTACAAATTCTATTATATCAATTCTAATACTTACAAATAATGAGCTCTTACTATTTTCAGCTTTTTGCCAGAAAGAGAGAATGAGAAATAGAAAACTTAACCCTTTCTTGCCATCATTTGCTTTTGCTAACAATGATAACTGGCTTTCAAGACTTTGATAGTGAGTTACTTGCAATTGCCTATGAATTAATTTTTAGATCTATCAACTGTCCAGTGCTTTTATCAAACAAAATAAAATTAACTGTTGAATTTTCCATCTGCTCTTTACAGGCATAGATGAACAGATGGACGAATGAATAAAACCATTTCTCTATTCTTAAAGAAGTCTGTGTGGAAGTGAAATGTTAACTATTTTTAAATAAAAAGGGAAGATCATTGTTAGTGATCTAGCAAATCTATTAATAAAAGTCAGTTTAAGAATCAATAATATCTCTTGAATGGAAGTATGTTTTTTGGTATATAAAGAGGGAGTAGGTAAATTGAGATCTGCAGAATATTTCTCAAATCTATGAAAGGAATATTAGTAAGAAATTTTTCTAGCCAGTCCAACATAGATGCTTGATCATATTCATTAGTTTAAAATATCATGACTGAAATGAAATAGCATTGTGAATGAAGAGTGTTTCCTTGAGAAGATGCCTTCATTAGAATCTTGCTATGAAAAATATAGTAAATGAAACATAAGAAGATATGAATATGAGACTTATTTATCTAGTATAAGTTTAAAAGAGAAAAATAGTAGTACAAACAAAATATTTAATTTTTGGCAGAGTCCTGGTATTCACATAATTTCCAAACTGAAAATTTTAGATTATTCTGGTGAAAGAAATTTAACCATAAATGAATACCTGTATGTGTTAGTTGACTTTACTATGAATTTTTTGTTTTGTTTTGTGTAATGTTGAACACTGTGAAAGTCTTGTCAAAGAATCCTAATTAGTATCTTTAAAAATGTGGAGTTTCTACTATTAGCTATTGGGCACCATAGAAATCAGGGATAGAAAAAAATGAGAGAGTAGGATCAGAAACCAGATACCTCAAAGCATTCGGGGAGAAAGAGTAAAAAATTGTACTTTTGATGACATACAGAATCACAGAGATAAGAAACAGGCAAACAGCATCATGGAGGGAAACAAGAGAAAACTAATTTGTTAATTGAATACTGAAAAATCATTTTTTGTGGAAAAGGAAAACTAATTAGCTAAATACAAAAGAACGTTACATGTAATACTGGGACTATGGAAATGCCATACTATGAATACATATTTATGGAAATACAGATACAGTGTAGCTAGAGTACCAGTTAATTAGGGAAAATGTGAACAGATGAATTTTGACGTGAATTAAAGATGACATTTAAAAAATAAATATAATATAGGGATTGCTTTAGTCATGTGAGAAAGGAGGCTTTGAAGAAATTCAAGCAGACAAATTTGTGCCAGTTTCTACATTAGTGTGATTATATGGACTAAAATGTGGAACCTGATCTAGACGGTAGGAATAGAGAGTGGTAAGGCAGCTGTTCAGAAAATCTCATTGGAAATAAAAAAAGCCTGGGATAAAAAAGAGTAGCAATAGGGATACAAAGAAGTATGGTGGTTGTTTACATTAGGGAGATTAAAAGGATACAATGATCCTTTAGATATACGTGATGATAGAGAAGACAAAATCAAGATATCTCTCATATTGACAGGGTAAAATACAAGGGTACAGGTAGAGTGTTAGTATTGCCTAAGACAGGAAAATCATGAAGAAATCACCAGAAAAGTAAATTATCTGAGTGCCTGTACATTTCTAATTGTAGACATCTTTTGATATTAAGTGTTTTATAGAAGAAATGGTGCAGTTTGGGGACTTACATAGTGACTGCATTTTAAAGAATGGTGGATGAAAGAGAAATTTAATAATGATCTCAAGAAAAAACTGTAAAATGGAACCACCATGGTAGCATATAACAAATGGCAGGAAATAGTTTTGGTACAAATATTTAATAATATCGTGGAAAATATCTGCTAGTAGGCTATAGAGACAAGCTGTCAGGGTGGGTCTTGGAAAAGTTGGAGAGAGAGAGAGAGAGAGAGAGAGAGAGAGAGAGAGAGAGAGAGAGAGAGAGAGAGAGATTGTGTGTGAAATTCTGAAAGCAGAGATAAACTAAGCTTTTAATGATATGGACTGTGTTATTTATGCATCTTGGTAGTAGAGTGCATAAATTACCTTGTATTAGGTATTCGCTGAATTTTGACAATTATAAGTTATCTTTGTATATCTGATTCATCATGATGGATGGTAGAGATTTACTGTCTTCTAAGAAAAGTTTTTATGACTATATGCTTCCTTCAAAGCACTAGTTTGGGCAACATGTCACAAACAGCTTCCCTTGTGAAAATATATGGATTATCTTGGGATTAACTCGCCTCTCTGAATTTGATATTTAATAATAATCCTGAGTAATAAAGTAGATACACAATCTTCGGAACAAACAAAAGAAGTATTTTGGCAGTGCATAAAATATTGTTGAAACTAGAAGTAATTAATTTACATTGGATTACTAACAAATGGAATAATATCAAAAGGTACAAGATATGGTATAAAGCCACCAGAATATATTGTTATGCTTAAGTAACAGACAATAACAACAACAATATAAGATTTCTCCCCCCTCCCTTTCTTTTTGTCTTGTTTGGCATCCTATCCATTTTAGGTCAGCAGAAAATCTGGGCTTTGTTTCTTCACTAAGGATCAAATTGTTAGAATGTTCAAATCCTAGAATTGTGAAAGAGGGAAAAAGAAACATAAAATTCTAATATTAATACTAAATATTAATGTTCTTAGCCCAGAAGTTATGCATATTAATTCTTTTGGGGAAATGTCATCACCAACACAAGTTAGAAGTTTATACCTCCACTCAGGTAGAAAGATGTAAAATTTACATTTTTAGAAAATGAGATGTAAAAAATGGAATGTTTCTGAAGACATTACCATTAACATGGCTAATACTAGACACTAAATATTTTATTTACTTGTTTTTCTGCTCATAATGCTTATTTATCTCACTCATGGTTTCCATTTAGTCTTGTCATTAAAGGAAATGTGTCGGTTTCTTTGATTAAATCTTTCTGTGAAAATGTTAAATGCTAGTGTTGGCGATGACATTTCCCCAAAGAATTAATATGCATAACTTCTGGGCTAAGAACATTAATATTTAGTGCAGCATAGGGTGACCTCAAACTCAATGTCTTCATGCCTCATTTTGAGTGCCTGAACAAGTATGGATTAATATTTGTTTCAAAATGTGATTTTTTTATTAAATAAAAGATTAATTACAACACTCTAAGGAAACATTCCTTGGGATGAGAAAAATAAATAACACACTGTACATTTTCAAACCTATAAAGTACTGAAGAAATTATTAAACTGGAGAAAGTATCCATGTCATGATTGAATTTATTGGTATATCTCTTCTCTATAGAACATTTTCTTATTTGATTTTCCTTAGAAAGTTAAAGGTCTCTCAATTTTCACTACATGTGATTTTAAAATATTTTATTCAATGTTTCAATTTGGGTACTTACTCTTTCTCATAGGAGAAATTTTTAGAGAAAGTTTCAACTTTCTAGAAGGATCTATAGTATTCAGAAATATTTTTCAAAGATTGGTTTTTGGCTTAAGAATTTTGATCCTGGAATTGATGTCTTCATGTATAAATACTGTGTTAGTCATGGCACTTTAGAATCTAGAAAACACCCACACACAGAGAGAGAGAGAGAGAGAGAGAGAGAGAGAGAGAGAGAGAGAGAGAGAGAGAGAGAGAGAGAGAGAGAGAGATTGAGACAGAGATAAATATCCTTCTCAATGTATGGAGAAAAGAGATTGAAACTAAAAGAAAGGAAACTAGGGAAGAGCCTTGAACATATGGGCACAGGAGAGAATTTCCTGAATAGAACTCCAATAGCTTATGCTCTAAGATCAAGAATTGACAAATGCGACCTCATAAAATTACAAAGTTTCTGTAAGGCAAAAGACACTGTCAAAAAGACAAAGCGGCAACCAACTAACTGGGAAATGATCTTTACCAACCCTACATCCAACAGAGGGTTAATATCCAAAATATACAAAGAACTCAAGAAGTTAAACTCCAGAGAGGCAAGTAACCCTATTAAAAAACGGGGGTTCAGAGCTAAACAAAGAGTTCTCACCTGAAGAATACCTAATGGCTGAGAAGCACCTAAAGAGATGTTCATCATCCTTAGTCATTAGGGAAATGCAAATCAAAACAACCCTGAGATTCCATCTCACACCAGTCAGAATGGCTAAGATCAAAAACACAGGAGACAGCAGTTGTTGGCGAGGATGTGGAGAAAGAGGAACACTCCTCCACTGCTGGTGGGATCGCAAGCTGGTCCAACTACTCTGGAAAGCTGTCTGGCAGTCCCTCAGAAAACTGGGCATGACACTCCCGGAGGATCCGGCTATACCACTCCTGGGCATATACCCAGAGGCTTTACCTGCATGCAATAAGAACACATGCTCCACTATGTTCATAGCAGCCTTATTTATAATAGCCAGAAGCTGGAAAGAACCCAGATGTCCCTCAATGGAGGAATGGATTCAGAAGATGTGGTGTATTTACACAATGGAATACTACTTTGCAATTAAAAACAATGAATTCACAAAATTCCTAGGCAAATGGTCAGAACTGGAAAATATCATCCTTAGTGAGGTAACCCAATCACAAAAAAACATACATGATATGCAGTCACTGATAAGGGGATATTAACCCAGAGTCTCGGAATACCCAAGACACAATTCACATATCAATAGATGTCCAAGAAGATGGAAGGAGAGACCCCTGGTCCTGGAAAGACTGGATGTAGGGGAATGCCAGGACAGAGAAATGAGAGGGGGTTGAATGGGGAAAAGAGGGAGGGAAGGGGGCTATGAGACTTTCAGGGAGGGAGGAAACGGGAAAGGGGAAATGATTTGGAATGTAAATAAAAAAAACTTAGAAAAAAAAAAGAAAGCTAAAGAGGAGCTACTATCAATCAAAAACAGCAAAGGGTATAGAGGAGAATGAGAAAATATTCAAAGCAGAGCCTACTCAAGTATGGATATGACATGTGCAACCCTTTACTTTGTACAATTAATACTGAATTCTTAGGATGATAATCAATTATTCCTTTTCAAAACTGACCATTTTGAGATTGTGTTTCATTGTAATACCCTAGGAAATCTAGTGCAGAATAGCCAGTACACTCTATCTACTTCCGTTTGTTGCTTCTTTGCAGTTAGCACATCTGTTAGAAATGTGGTTTACCTTACAAGCTGCAATAAAATATTTTGCCAAAAGTGTCTTTATACAATGCAGACATCGCTGATTTCATCCTTAAATAACAGTGTTGTATTTTCTGACCATATGGACAGTAAGACCTTGAATATATATGTCAGGATTTTCTTATGTTTACAACAAAGTTCTAGAAATCCACATTTACGTATTTAGCAGGATATAGGATTTATGTTAGCAAAAAAGCAACATCAAATTCTCAAAGATTAAAGTAAAGATTTATATCCTACTTGCATGATATTATTTTGTCTCAAGTCACCAGAGTGCTTATTAAACATTAGCATCACTAGCAGATATGAAACATCTGCTTGCTAGACCACCTGTTACATGGCAGAAACATAAAAAATGGAGATGCAGGCACTCTCTGTTTAAGGTATCTTTACTTTGCTGTCAGTTGGAAATTCATTGTAAAGAACACAATCTTAATCCTTTGATGAAATTTTCCAATTTGATAGCAAGGTAATATGTGAAAACATTAGTTGGACTAAATATTATTTTTAATATTAATTTTTAAGATCCATGTAAATGAGTAAGTTTCTACATTATGGATAACTTTCCAAAAGAATAAAGAACTATAAACAGGAAAGAAAAGTAATGATCTTCTAGAGATTCTCCCCGAAGAGACTCAAGATGGAACCTGTATATAGGTAAATTGATATTTTTTGAAAGGAAAGTAGGCATTTTATTTTTTAAAAAGAATGAATGAATGGACAGGGGAGAGGAACACAATGCAAACATATCTTGGAAATAGAAAGTATTCAGAATGTGTTCCAAGTCCTAAGATAACCAAGAAATAAAAGTTTGCTTGAAATTATTTATATCTCATAAATTTCAAGATATTTATAGCACAGTTAAGGCTAGGAGGTAAAAAGTCCAAATGATTTGGATATCATCACCTTAGTACACTTCATTTCAGCAGAAATCCAGTGTAAAGTGTATTTCACATTTCCTTTCTAGGCTCCATAGAGAGAGAATATTAACACGATTCTAACTTGTACAGTAAATGATAGAAAGATAAAAAGTTAGCAAACAAAAGGAGAAAATGGAGAGCACATGAGAATAGAAGAAGCTCTTGGTTATTCCGTATCACCTTCAGGCTAATGGATAAGAATTTTCAGGAAATGCCCTTCTATGGAGAATAAAAAATAGCATTATAATTTCTTTATTATTTATGTTAGACACTGTATTAGGATAGATTGACTGAGTGTTTGATTTTTGTAAGAAAGGTGATAAAAAGACAACTGCTGTTAAGTCCTCCCAGAGGACAGCCATGCCAGGCTTCCACCTGTAAGGAACATCATTAATAACATCAGTATCAATGTCAGGTGTGGGACAGTGAAAGGCAGCCTGACTTCTGGTTGAGCTAGGCTTAAACCCTGGTGACCCAGCAGATGTTCCTGCAAGAAATGGAAGGCGTTTTCCACACTCCCAGGCTCTAGGCTCCTGACATGAGGCCTCAGCTCTCCATCATGTTGTGGCCATCAGTCACATAGGGCAACACCCCAAGCCCCTCCACAGGTGGATGTGACCACAGATCACATAGCCTCAACACAGATCTCCATTTTAATGGCCTGAAGAGCTTAGACAATTAAGCTCTCCTTCCCAGACACTCCTCCCTGAAAAAGGTATTTAACCTCAGCCCCACCCTGAATAAGTGGGGTATGGTTTCACTCATCACAACTCTCTGCCAACAATAAATGCTTTAAAACTGTGGACTGCCTTTTTTCATCATGATCCGATGGAGCAATGGAGCAGGTCTCCCTTTAAAGAGCCACATCTAGACTCACACAGGAGGCCTCCCTGTGCTCCCAGACATAGTTTTCATCAAGCCAAGCAGCTAACCTGAGCAAGCCAAGGTCATTCTCATCCCTGTGGGAATCAGCCAGAGCACTCTCCTCCTGCCCTTTTCCCTTTGGCCCCAGGCTAGAGCCAGCTCCATGCGAGCCTCCATTCTATTCTCAGCTCTTCCTCGTCATCCAGCAGAGTCTCCAGCGTCCAAGAACTAGAACCTGCAGTCCTTGGCCTCTGGGGAACTCAAACTGTGCCTCTTCCCCACTATTGGAGCAGGGTCTTGTGGCTTCTCATAGCATGGGGTGTGTGCAGTCAAATTTCCTGTGTCCACCACCTGGCCCAGTGGCCCAAGTCCTGGGCCGAACGAAGGACACCATTTTAACCCACAGTCAGACCTTGGTGCCCCTCATGAGATGGATCCCAAGTTGGGTTGGTAATTGCACCTCCTTTCCTGTTCTGGAAATCAATTCTGGGTCAGAAATCCCAGTCCCTACAATTGAGGCCCTGTCTATCTACTGGATGTGGACCCTTCGAGTTTCCTCTCTCCAATGTTGGAAGTTTTGACTAAGGTCATTCCCATTGAGTTCTGAGAGTCTCACCTCCCCTGAGAATTATGAGAGTCTCTAGTAGTTTCTAGAGGCTACTCCCACCTTCCACAACCACCCCTGTCCCTGGCTGCTGCTTATTTCCATTCATTCTCCTGGCCCTCTGGGTTTCTATCCTGTTCCCTCCACCAAGATACCTGATCCTGTTCCCTATTTTCCCCTCCACTTTCCTGCCCCACCTAGTTCCCTCCCTCCCTCTGCCTCCCATGTTTATTTCCTTCCCTGTTCTAACAGAGATTGAAGCATCCTCACTTGGGCCTTTCTGCTTGTTACTCTTCTTATGGTCTGTGGGTTATATCTTAGTTATTGTGTGCCTTTTGCGTAATATCTACTTATCACTGGTAAAAAATAAAAAAAAAACAAAAAACAAACAAAATAACCATGGTATTAGTACAGAGACAGAAAGGCCACTCAATGGAATAGAATTGAAGGCCCAGATACCTATGGACATTTGATCGTTGACAAAGAAACCAAAAACATACTGTGGGAAGAAAAAGAAAGCATCTTCAATAGATGGTGCTGGTTTAACTGGCAGTCTGTATGTAGAAAAATGAAAATAGATCCGTATTTATGACCTTGTTCAAAGCACAAGTAGAAGTGGACCAAGCACCTTAAGGTAAAATCAGATACC
The DNA here is from genome assembly GCA_036184795.1 of Tokudaia tokunoshimensis. Taxonomy (NCBI): domain Eukaryota; kingdom Metazoa; phylum Chordata; class Mammalia; order Rodentia; family Muridae; genus Tokudaia; species Tokudaia tokunoshimensis. Next base: position 49,132,784 of record BTHU01000014.1, on the reverse strand, counting down.
CTGCATCTAATAGAAGAGAAAGTGGGAAAGAGCCTCAAACTCATTGGCACAGGAGAAAGTGTCCTGAAAAGAACCTCCACTGGATCAGCATCTAAGATCAACAATTGATAACTAGGATCAGATGAAACCAAAAACCTTCTGTAAGGCAAAAACACTGTCAATAGGACAAATCGTCAACCTACAGATTGGGAAAAATTTTTCACTAACCCTACATCTGATAGAGGGCTAATATCTAATATATATAAAGAACTCAAGAAGTTAGACTCCAGAGAACCAAATAACCAGATTAAAAAGTGGAGTACACAAGTAGAAGGTAGACCAAAGTTGGGGTGATTTGATTCCTCTGAGAAACGAAACAAAATAATCACAGGAACAACTATGGAGACAAAGTGTGAAACAGAAACTGAAGGAAAGGCCACCCAGAGACTGTCCTACCTGGGGATTCATTCCTATAAACATTCACCAAACCCCAAAACTACTATGAATGACAAGAAGTGCGTCCTGAAAGGAGCCTGTTATGGTTGTCTTTTGGAAGGGTCCTGCCAGAGCCTTACAGATACAGAGGTGAATACTAGCAGCCAACCATTGGACTGAACACAGGGTTCACAATAGAGGAGTTGGAGGGCAAATTGGAGGAGCTGGGGGGGGGGTTGCAGTCCCATGGGAAGAACAATGATGTTGGCCAACCAGAAAACCTAGGGCTCCAGGGGACTAAGCCATCAAACAATGGGTACACGTGATTCTAGCCAAAAGACTGACAGAGGAATGCCTTGTCAGGCATCAGTGGGAGGAGAGGTCCTTGGTCCTGTGAAGGTTCAATAGAGTCCTCAGTGTGGGGAATTCTAGGGGGGTCATGGGAGTGTGTTGGGTGGAGGAGCATATTCTTGGAGGCAGGGAGTGGAAAGATGGGTTGGGGGTTTTGAGGGAGAGGGAAAACCGGGAAGGGGTATAACATTTGAAATGTAAATGAAGAATATATTAAAAAAAAAAAGTACAGAGCTAAATAGAGAATTCTCCACTGAGCAATCTTGAATGGCTGAGAAGCATTTAAAGACCGATGGCCTTATTCACAAATGTAGCAGAGCATGTCCCTTGCTGGGCATTAATGGGAGAAGAGACTCAATGCCCCAGTGTAAGAGAATGCCAGGGCATGCTGGCAGGAGTAGGTGGCTGGGATGGGGAGCACACTCATAGAAGCAAGGGGAGGTGGGAGGGGAGAAGAGGGTTCTGTATGGGAAACTGGGAAAGGGGATAACATTTGAAAAGTAAATAAATAAAATATTCAATTAAAAAAGGAAATGCTCAGATACAAACATGCAAACCAAAATTCTGAGATTCTAACTTACACCAATCAGAATGGCTAAAATCAAAAACTCAAGTAATGGCACATTCTGACAAGGATGTAAATAAAGAGGAATACTCCTCCATTGTGGTTGGGATCCAAACAACTGGAGCAACAACTCTGGAAATCAATCTGTCACTTCCACAGAAAATTGGAAATAGTTCTACCTGAAGATGGAGCTATATCCTCTTCGGCATATACTCAAAAGAAGCATGAGGACAAGTGCTGCACCATGTTCATAGCAGCCTTATTTGTAATAGTCAGAGGCTTTCTTTTCTTGCTATGTACGTAAGACTTGCCTTAAACTTCTTGAGCTCCTCTTTCCATGGATTCCAGAGAGCTAGAATTAAAGATATGCACCATGATATTCTTCTTTATTCACAAATTTAATAAAAATACAAATGAATCAAATAACATCTGTTCTCTGAGAAATTAAAGATGCACTCACTTTATTGAGAGTAGGATATTCTAGTTCATTCCTTTTGGCTGTTATTCAATGGTTTCTATATTATAAATAGTTAACTTTTGTTGGAAAAGTCATAATTCCTTTGAACATAGTTGAGGTGGGTGAAGTTAATGTATTCCAATGACATTCTCAGATATTATTTCTTTTGAGAGTTCCATCAGTTATAACTATTTAATGACATTTAACCCTTTCAGTCAGATACATCCTGTGTCTTAGGAGTGTATTTGCAAGTGCAGAATCTATCTAAAAGCTCACGTTCTCATGTGGAATTTCTTATACCAAATTTTCATTGTTAGTCAACATAGTTCCAATCACACTGCAGCTCACCAAGAAGTGTACATTCAGTTCATGTTGAATTGGATTTGAGAATAAAGTTCTCTCAAAGTTCTATATCTGAGAGTAATCTCAAATTCTCCCACTAACCTACAAAACACAACCAAATGAAAAAACATATCTGCCTGTTGATTACTTCAAAAATACTAATTTTAAGCTCATGATGAGTATTTAGTCAAATTCTTTCCTAAAGAATCTGATAAGCTTACTTACTGTATTTCTCACCTAAGAAGTTTTGATTCAAATGATTGACTGATAAGTGGTAGGCAGGTAGATGGGTATATAATAAATAGATTGATTAAACAAAGATAGAAAAGTGATCTATGAAAGTTATATGATAATTAGATATATAAATATGTGATTAATACCTAAATATATAAATTATAGATAATATTTTAAAGATGAATAATATGTATTAGTAATTGTTATGTAGATTAATATAAAAAGAAGTATAAAAATCAAGGGCAACTTTCTAATGTTAGATTCCTAATTCTTCATAAGTCATATTGCTCTTGTGTCCTGTATCTGAATAAATTTATGAGAAACCCTAAATGGGCTCTCCTTTTATCTCAGTAGTAGGTTCAAGCTACACAAAAAATTAGTTCAGTCTATTAAAGCCAATAATGTTCCTTAAATCCCAAAAGTACCAGGAAGTACCCTGTTCTGTACCGTATCATATTATCTCCACATCCTTATGCTCTCTTTTCTTTGTTGTTCTCTCCACCCACCCCATTTCCTCATTTTGTAAGTAAGGAATCCTTCTCTACACTATTAATGTTTGGTATAACTATATGTCTTCAAATGCACATAACTGGTTTGAAATAAGTTAGATTCTAGTCTGCCGAGAAGTCTCCACAGTTATGTTCTGATCAGGTCACTGAAGGACAAATCACTGCCAGAAGAAGGAGTGATCCTGTCTTGTTTATGCTAGGTAAGCAAAATTTGGACCCTAAATTTGACGTAAAATTTATTGGTTGAGCATAAGTAAGCTACAACCACAGATTTAACTGACCTAAGTTGAGGTTTGATAATTGGCATTTAAAGATAGAAGTATGATTCTGGGGTCTTCTTCTAAGTGACCCTGGGCCTGTGTATATGTCTTAGAATTAATAATGTCCAAATTACAATATGAACTGACTAGTGCAAGTCAAAAGAAAAGACTCTTACTATGCGGCCAATTGGTTGTGTATCTCAGCCAAATATCAGCCATGTTTTTGTTGATTGCTAAACAGAAAGTCACTTGATCAAGGTGATAGTCAAATAATGTATAGTCACTGCAGAATAATTTATTAGATAATGAATAAGCAGTTATAAAAGTAAGATATGTGCACTTTATTGAAGCCATTATGAGTCCACCAAATACCATTGTTTCTTGATACCTGCTATCATTGCTTATACATTTATTATCAATGAGGCCTGTATTCTGCAGAATCATAGTGGAAAATATTATGACATTCTAGAACCATTGTCAAGAAGTTAACCTGAACATTCCCAAGGGAGAGACTCTTAACCAAGATAATACTGATTTATGACTCAATAGTGGGAAACATTATAAACATGAGGAGAATGGAGAGTCTCTGACTAGAATAGTTGAAAAGAAAGAAGAGAGGCTAAAGAACGTGACAGGGGGAGAAAAATACAGGGGACTAAATGAATGAGGCATGAGAGAACAATTGAACAGAAGAGTAGAGGAACAGAGTCTAAGAGGGTCATGGATAAAAGCTGCTAAGAAATGAATTGTGTCCTTCTAACATTCATGTACTGAATCTGTAAATCAAAATATAGGTCTTCTATTACCTAGAGATATTACATTACAATTTAAAATTTTATATAAGCCTATTTATATTTTTTCTTAAAATTGCCTGTTTGTGTGAGGGGAATCACATTCATCACATTTATTGGAGCTCAATGAAATGTTTTTCTTTTGTCCCTTATCTAGGATATTCTGTCTTAAGGGTAAGCATAATTGCTTAAAATACAGGCAGCCATCTAATTGTTGGGTACTTAACCAACAATATTTTCTATCTTCATACTTTTCAAATACTTTGAGCCAATTTGAATGATCTGAAAAAGTGATTCAACCTATGACAGCAATAATAATAACCATATATTAAGCACTGCTTCTTTAGGATAAAATTTCACAGATGTTCAACTTAGAAGGTCACTGTGGACAGCTATCCCTTCCATTTCTAAATATAAGACTTTATTCTTAACTAAATCAGAATCTTATGTGCATTCCACAGTGAAAAGATATGGTAGTTTGAATAGATATGGAACCCATAGACTCATGTGTTTGAATGTTTGGCACTAGGGTGTGCCACTTTAGGATGTGGAGCTTTGTTATAGAAGGTGTGATCTTGTTGCAGGAAGTATGTCACTGTTCAGGTAGGCTTTGTTGTCTCCAGTGTTCAAGAAATATCCAATGTGTCACACAGTCTCCTGGTGCCAGTGGATCAAGATGCAGATAGAACTATCAACTCCTCCAGCATTAAAAATACCACACATCACCTGGAGATTGTACACAAATATTGACTTTGACTCAGGGCTGCTGGAGACTAAGATTCTGAAGTAGGTTTCAGAAATTAGATTAGAAGTGCATGGTAGGATCTTGCAGCAGGGAACCAGGCAGCTCCATAGCCTTCTGTGCTTAGACAGCCAGGAGAGAGTGATCTCCCAGCAGTGATTGATTCCACTTCTGAGTGCAGAGGTGAGATCTACACCGTCTCTCTGGAAGAGTGCACCTAGGAGCACACAGGGCATAAGGTCAGTGGAGCTGCTGGGACAAGAATCTTCCCTTCTGGCCACCATTTGCAGCAGGGAACCAGACAGCTCCACAGCCTTCTGTGCGCAGACCCTGCCAGAAGAGAGTTGGTCTCCCAGGAGTACAGACACAGACTTACAGGCACATAGGAGGTGCAAGCTCCAGGCAGAGACAGCAGGATCAACTAACACCAGAGATAACCAGATGGTGAAAGGCAAGTGCAAGAATCCTACCAACAGAAACCAAGGCTACTTGGCATCATCAGAGTCCAGTTCTCCTACCACAGCAACTCCCAGATAACCCAACACATCGGAAAAACAAGAATTGGATTTAAAGCCTCTTCTCATGATGCTGTTAGAGGACATCAAGAAGGATATAAATAACTCCCTTAATATCTTTTTTTTTCAGCATGGTTGAATTTATTTTTTTTCTAAGTTTTTTTTTTTAATTTACATTCCAAATCATTTCCCCTTTCCCGTTTCCTCCCTCCCCGAAAGTCCCATAAGCCCCCTTCCTTCCCTCTCTTCTCCATTCAACCCCCTCTCATTTCTCTGTCCTGGCGTTCCCCTACATCCAGTCTTTCCAGGACCAGAGGTCTCTCCTTCCATCTTCTTAGAAATCTATTGATATGCGAATTGTGTCTAGGGTATTCCGAGATTCTGGGTTAATATCCCCTTATCAGTGACTGCATACCATGTGTGTTCTTTTGTGATTGGGTTACCTCACTAAGGATGATATTTTCAAGTTCTGACCATTTGCCTAGGAATTTCGTGAATTCATTGTTTTTAATTGCAGAGTAGTATTCCATTGTGTAGATATACCACATCTTCTGAATCCATTCCTCCTTTGAGGGACATCTGGGTTCTTTCCAACTTCTGGCTATTATAAATAAGGCTGCTATGAACATAGTAGAGCATGTGTCCTTATTGCATGCAGGTAAGGCCTCTGGGTATATGCCCAGGAGTGGTATAGCCGGATCCTCTGGGAGTGTCATGCCCAGTTTTCTGAGGAACCGCCAGACTGCTTTCCAGAGTGGTTGTACCAGCTTGCAATTCCACCAGCAGTGGAGGAGTATTCCTCTTTCTCCACATTCTCGCCAACAACTGTTGTCTCCTGTGTTTTTGATCTTAGCCATTCTGACTGATGTGAGATGGAATCTCAGGACTGCATCAACGGACTCAATTCCCCAACAAAAAACATAGTCTAACAGAAATATTTTTCATGTAAATCTTCAATTTTGTCAGAAAATATTTGTGAATCCTCTTTCAATATATTTAGTAATGTTTTTATGTCTACCATTTAAACTGTATTATTTTCCATGGTAATCTTTAATATTAACATTTTTTCTATATATTTCTTCAATTTTATCAGAAATATTTTCCATGTAAATCTTCAATTTTGTCAGAAAATGTTTATAATTCCACTTTCATCCATTTTAGGAATATTTTTATGCCTACCATTTTATCTGTAATTTTCCCATGAAATAGCCAATCTTAATGTGTTTTTCTATACATTTCTTCAATTTTATCAGAAATATTTTCCATGTAAATCTTCAATTTTATCAGAAAATGTTTATAATTCTACTTTCATTCAACTTAGGAATATTTTTATTCCTACCATTTTATCTGTATAATTTTCCATGAAATAGACAATCTTAATGTGTTTTTCTATACATTTCTTCAATTTTATCAGAAATATTTTCCATGTAAATCTTCAATTTTATCAGAAAATGTTTATAATTCTACTTTCATTCAACTTAGGAATATTTTTATTCCTACCATTTTATCTGTATAATTTTCCATGATAATCTTCAATTTTAATGTTTTTCTATATATTTTTTCAATTTTATCAGAAATATTTTCCATGTAAATCTTCAATTTTATCAGAAAATGTTTATAATTCTACTTTCATTCAACTTAGGAATATTTTTATTCCTACCATTTTATCTGTATAATTTTTCATGAAATAGTCAATTTTAACGTGTTTTTCTATATATTTCTTGAATTTTATCAGAAATATTTTCCTTATAGATCTTATTAGAATGTTTATAATTCCACTTTCAATCAACTTAGAAATATTTTTATGCCTACCATTTTATCTGTAATTTTCCATGATAATTTTCAATTTTAATGTTATTTTATATTTTTCTACAATTTTATTAGAAATATTTCCCATGTAAATCTTCAATTCTATCATAAAATGTTTCTACTTCCTTTTTCAATTAATTTAGCAATGTCTTTTATGTCTACCATTTTACTCTTTAATTTTCCATGAAAATTGTCAATCTTAATGTGTTTTTCGATACTCTTCTTCAATTTTGTCAGAAACATTTTCATGTATATCTTTAATTTTATCTTAAAATACTTTTACTTCCTTTTTCATTAAAAAGTGAAAAAAGGAAAAAAAAGAAGTGAATGGTAGATATTTAGCTCATAACCTGTATTTGTAGAATAGTAATTCTATAACCCTGCCATGATCCTGCACATTTGGAAATTCCTGTGAAGATAAAATGAAAAGTTTTAAAAAAGTAAAAATAAAGGAGAAATAACAATAAATTCTGTGAGCAAAAACACTGATGCTGATTCCATTTGGTGAATGGAATTATTCAAGTTAGTCTTGCTTCAGTTCACTGATTTATTTTTCCACAAAATACCATTTTTGTCACATGCTACCAGTTACTGTTCTAAAAACTCAAACTCCATGTTTATTATTGCTACTATCATTAAGAAAAATATACCATAATATCCAGGATGCCTAGTGGGTCAAAACTTGTCTATAAAATCATGCTGCATAGGTAAGGTGAGGAATAATATAGGGGATATTTTGGGGTGCCTATTATTCATAGCATGTCTTTTTTGGTGATTTTATTTCTTTAAATAAGAATTAGTTCATATTTACCTCACCCTTTTCCTTGTCAAAGTTTTCAATATTGCAAGTTCATAGGATCTTTGTGAAATCATTATAGACATAAATCATACAAGAGAGCATCCATGTACATAATCTGTGATTTACCTACTGTTCTATATGCACTATCCATTCAGGCTCCATGCATTTGCTATTGTTTGTTTGTTTGAGGCTTCCCATTTTGATGCACCAGAGAAACAGCAGGCCTTTTCTGTGCTGTGTACATATCGGACATGTGGAATTTCTAACACAGCTTCTTCATGTTTACTTTAATGGTATGCCCCATGATGAGGCTTTATTACAGCAATTCCCCTTTCTGCTTTAAATCCTGTCATACAGCACAGCTTGAGTGCCTGTTGGACCAAAGAACTTTCAAAAATGTCAAAAACTTGATGTTCTGTTCATTAAAGACACTGGACTGTTGCTAATCCTTGACTTATGTCTGGCTATTCATTTTATTCATTCTGCTAGAGTACATGTCCAAATTTTAAATGTAGGTTTCATGGATTCTTCTTAGCATGATGATAGTAGGAAGGAAACCACATTTGATTTATTTAAATGCTTTCACTTTCTACTTGAAAGATATTTTCTCTGGGCTACCTGGTATTCATAGCAAATGAATCTACCTTGTATACTTACGTAATTATATAGAACTACTCAGTTGCTTGCTGTAATTTGGACTTCATTAGCATCCTGTGGACATGCCTCAGCAAATTAACTATACATGGTGAATAAGAGAACTTGGAGCACAAGAGTAACTCAGAACAAACCCTTAATATCCACCTAAATGGCAGGATGTGCACTATGGAGGCACAGACAGAAGGATCATTCAGGAATGCTGACAGCAGCCTGCCTGTTTATTCAGTGAGAGACTTTATCTCAAAGGAATAAGGTAGAGAATAGTAGAACTATAAACTTCATGGCCTCTTCTTGCCTCCAGGCATGCATAAGAAAAAGTAACTCAGAGCCATTTGAAGATATACATCATATACACACTATCCTCCCTCTCCTTCTACCTCTCCCTCACCCCCCTCTCTCTACCATTTGGATGTACAAAATAATTACAAACACATCAGCATTATTATTTTTCTTATTGTATCTGTTGCAAAAAAATTGTCTCAGTTCTTTAATGAAAGGCAAGTGTTATGCTATTATCACAGTAGGAACATGCTGTTGGTTAATACGGTCTGAATTTGAACATCATGCATTTTACTGTGGAAATTTCCTTGATTCTTTTAAACTTAAACATTACTTCCAGGTCATTAAAACTCATGTTGGAGAACAAAAATACTACTGTAGAGCTATTGTTTTTATTCTTTTCACATATTTGTATTTCTTACATTTGATTTCTTTCTCCTCTATTTTGGAAGCCTATTTGTTACTAAAAATCATGTCTATGAAACAAGTAAAAATCAGGTGAGATATTTGTAGTTGTAAAGACATAGATATTTCTATAAACTAATCCATTGTGATGCCACAAGTGGTTGTATGTCTTTACTTATTATATGAATCCATAGTTAGGGCAATAATGTAAAAGGACTTCCAGTGAAAATCTCATTTAAAATGTCCTTCTAATATTCATGCTATATGATTAGCTGAATTTTCAGTTTTATATATAAATATTAGAGAAAATTTAATTCTCCATGTGCCCCACCTTCAGAAGTTAGAGAATATGAGTTTGTCTATGATTCCAAAATGAGACCTCATATATACTCAAACTACTTGCAATTTTGAGGTTTCTTCTCTTCTAAGACCTAATTATTGAAATGTTCAAATTTCAAAGAAAATAATGAAAAACCTAATAAATTAATAGCTTCAAATTAATAGCCAATACACATGAATTTTCAAAAAATTTGGAGTAAAAATGCTTAATATCAACTCTTCCCCCCGCCAGAGTTTACAGTTAACCAATCATCTAAATATACCTATCAAGTCAACTAAGAAAAACTTTCCCAAGATAAATTATTTCTAATTTACTATTTAAAAATAAAAAAAACATTTATAGACATTTAGTCCACAGTAGTGGGTCTTGAGAATGCTTGAAGAAACAAGATAAAATTGATGCATCCTATATCTTGTATGGATAGTGAACTTTCACCTACATAGCTAAATTAATAGAAATATGGCCATGAATATGTGAGCTTTCCAGTACTGTGGAAAAAATGGTTTCGTTTTTCTCTGTTAAAAAATATGTGAGACAAACACTGGAAAATATACTTAATCTGTTTTTAACCAACTGAAAGGTATTAATAAATAAAAAATACTGTGCTCTAATATATACTTTATAAATCTAAAGACAAAATAGAACTTAATTTAAGCTTCTCTTACAGAGCTTTATTTTATTTTATTTTAACTGCATATATTTGTTATGCACTGAAACTATTCTGTGTGATACCTGTGCCAGTAAATGAAATAGAAAAATATTTGTAATCAACATGTTATATCTTTAATCATCACTCTGTATATCATACTTTTTGTTTATTGGAATATTAATCCATTGGATCTTAAAATATAGAAGCCATGACTAGAAATAATGTTGTCTTTGACACTTCCTCTTTCTCCTACTAACTGTTATACTACCAGAAGGCGCTTGACAGGCTTGCAGGGAAGAAACAATATTAATGATCTTACAGAAATGTTAGTCATATGATGCAAAATATCAACATTTCTGGCAATACGTACTTATTGTGTGCAATCATGCCATGATAGTTTATAGTGGTAACTGTGTGTTCTGTGATTGAAGTTGAGGACTACTCCACAAGAGAGAATTTTGACATGGTAGTTGTACCCATGATTAAAAAAAAATGGTTGAGGAAATCATAAACTCTAGAGTCAATCTCAGTACCGTTTTAACAGAATTATATTACAACCAAGCTGTTTTTTAAACATGTATACTCACTGACAAGTGCAACTCCCAGGTTTAATCAGAGATACCTTTTATGAAACAAAAAGAAGTAAATGCAAACATACATGTCTGCTCAAGTTGCTGAGAATAAATGATAGCTGATAATTCATGTTTTCAAAACCACTATGATTCAGGGAACATTGTAAAATGTTAAAAAAGAAGAATAGAAAGGAAGAGACAAGAAAAAGGAAAGGAAAGGAAAGGAAAGAGAATGTAAAAGCCATAAGATAAGAATAAAAGCTGTGAACAGTCATCTTCTGGTTATATCACAGAAGAACTGTCATGACTTCATGACAGTTATTATGGAATGACACCATGTAGGGCCTATTAATGATCAATCAAGAATCAGAGAGGAGCTTATGGGACCACATACCTCCCTGCTAAACTGTTGCCTAATGTTGGATTCTGGAGGAAGGGTAGTCATTTTCTTCAGTTGTCTGTCCTTGAGAAGTCTGTCATATACCAGGAGACAGTGCTAAACCAAACCTATGTTCACCCGAGACACAATTAATAATAACCGAATTAGAGTTTTTAAATTATCCTCACTAAATTAGCCTAGTATAAATGAAATCAATCTATACAACACAAACGTGTGAGCATTTTCTTTTTAATATTTTTCATTGTGTATTGTGAATTTGGACAACTTCTTTCATAGTGGCCTTAGCTCTTTATGCTGCAAAGCCCCACGATAATTGGAAGGATCACTTAGATTATATCTTTTCATTAGATTCTTAGTCAAAATTTTCAGGACCAGCAAGTTCTTAAATCTCAAATGAAGATAAAGATATTTCCTAAGAGATCGAATTATGTGAGAAGGAAGAAGACAGAAGTTATGAGTATAAATGAAACCAAAACTATTGGCTCGTTGGTGAGAGGATGTAGAAATACTATTTCTCAAATTTGTCTCTGATTTGTCAATATATTCCCTTCAAAACTGTAAAAAATGTGAGGGTGATGAGGAGGATAAACTGAAGACTAAAAAAAAAGTGGGATTTGAGCGGACTAGAAGCAGTATGTCTTGCTGACAGAATTCATTGACAATTGATGCTCACTAATTTTTGTACAGTTGGTCAACAACCTTATTCATTTTATTTGCTGCTCAGTTTTCAAAGGATTCTGTTAACGAATGACAAAATAGATTTTCAATTTAAACTAAAATTGAATATTGTCTAAAGCATATGGTCCTAGAAGATAGACTGAAGTGAAGGGATGGTGCTGGAAAATGAATAAAGAATAAATAACACTAACAATGAATCACAGAAACCAAGAGGCATAAACAGTCAAATGAAACTCAGCGAGCTACAGGATCTCAGATGTCAGAAGACTGTACAATAGAACAATGAGTAATGGGATCAAAACTGAAGACAAAGCTGACAGGTAAGATGTATCTGGGCCAATAAGCGTATTATTGTTTAGCAGTGGCCAGCTGCTTTCTAATTGGATTTGAGGATACTTCAAAGAAGTAAACAGTATGAACAAGGTCAACAGCCTATGACTAGTGAAGTCATAGGGGAACCTTACTACTGATGTTATCCTAACTTCACACATAGCCACGGTAAACTGTCTTTGGTATATCTATGCTTACACTGTTATATTAGGGTTATTCTCATCTTCAATGGGAGAATCTTTATTTTTTGCAGCAGGAGATACATAATATAGAGACTCTTAACTAGTCTAGAAAAAGCAACAGTTTACTCCCTCCAAGGCCCATGGAATGTCAGGGAAAGAAGCAGAAGAAATATTACAAAGCCTGGAATATGGGAAGAAGTATAAAGAAAAGCTTTTTTTTGGATATGGTGTGGCTGCTGTAAACATGAACATAGAGAATTATGCTCTGAGAACATTTACAACACATACACACAGCATAATATACCACAGGAGGAAGATGGATGGGGAAGAATGATTACAGCCAAAGTGGAAGGAAATATGAAATAGTAATGGGACAAGGGTGAATATGGTCACAAAACACTGAATACATGTATATATTTGTCAAAAATTCCATTTAAAAATGTGACACAAAGACCAAGTAAACCTGTGTGTTGAGATTCAGTACTAAGAATTTTAAAAATTATTTTAAGTTTTTCATTTCACTTAATCATTCAAAGTTTATTTATATCAAACCATAATCAATAGAAATCTTGAACTAATATATACTCATAGATAAAATGTATAATATTTGTTGTATAAATAAGAAGTACCACAATACTATTTATGTGAGTACTGTTACTACTCTAGTGAGAAAGAAGCAATCCATCAGATTATTTAACAATCTGCATTAATCAGTGTTCTTAAGAGAAATAGAATTAATAGGTTATATAAACAAATAACAAGACATTAATTGTGAGATGTTGGCTAACAACATAAGTAGGATGAGAAATTCTACAGCACAACAAGAATCTTGGGAAAGGTAGGGGTACAGATCAACTGAACCCCAGAGGTTTAATACAAACTGAGAAGAAAGAAAAGTAGATACTAATGCTGTCTTTAGTACATCTGCCACTTTTGTGTTGTGAGTCTTTCAAGTGTTTGTCATCTATTAGCTACACAGCAATAAACATTTGGATCTTCCAACCAAAGAGTACACATGGAGGGACCCATGACTCCAGCCATATGTGTAGCACAGGATGACCCTATTGGACACAAATGGGAAGAGAGTCCCTTAGTCCCATGAAGGCTCTATGGCCCAGTGTAGGGGAATTTGAAGTCAAGGAGGCAGAGAGTGTGTGGGTGGGGGAGGGAGCACCATCATGGAAGCAGGGAAAGGGGAAATGGGATAGGAGGTTTCCGAGGGAGGACTGGGAAAGAGGATAACATTTGAAATGTAAGTAAAGAAAATATCCAATTAAAAAAAGGAAAAAGAAAAATAATACATTTGGATCTTTCAGAAGGGCATTTCAATTCATACAATAACTATATTCCATTCAGTACAAAGAACAATTGTACTAATTCTAGTGTTTGATCATGGGAACACTCTTAATTAACTACCTCCTCCTAGCTTTCACCCCATCTCAAGGTGCAATTCTTCTTGTTTCTCTCCTTTTTACCAGTTCTCATTAAACATTTACATAATTAATCTAATGTTCTTCCTTTAATTCATTTCTAATTCCTTCTTGTTTGTTATTTTTGGTTGTGCCTCCAGCTAGGTGTTATACAATAAACAGTGAACCTCTTGATGCATACAATCAAGGAATAAATTTACGAAGCTACTACAGTTCGATAATTAAAAGGTAAAGGTTTCTATATGCTGCACAGGCCTCAGTTCCTTTGTCATCTTTGCCACAGCTTTTCATTTCCAAAGTATCCTTACCATAGATGAGTATGTTCACTTATACATCGTTTAAACTGGGTTAAAATACTTACTATGCAGCTAACACTGTCTTGAACTAGAGGACATTATAAGAAAAATTCCTATCAGTAAAATAAGTATTTTTCATATATTTTGATTATGAATTTCCTTCACTCCCAACTCCTCCAAGATCCTCACATCTTCTCTTCCCATTTAACTCCACTTCCTTTCTGTCTCTCCTTAGAAAACAAAGAGACAAATAAAGAAATATAATACAACAAAGCAAAAGCAAACAAACAAGATTAGACAAAGAAAATAAAAACAGAAGAAAATGAGCTCCCCCAAAATACAAAAAAATATGTAGATACTGATATATAGACATACACAGGAATCCTATAAAAACACAAACCTAGGAATATACAGATATATAGATATATGCACAAAGGGAGAGACAGACAGACAGACAGACAGACAGACAGACAGAATGAGTGAGTCAGAGAAGGAAGGAAGGAAGGAAGGAAGGAAGGAAGGAAGGAAGGAAGGAAGGAAGGAAGGAAGGAAGGAAGGGAGGGAGGGAGGGATAGAAGGAGGACAGGAGGACAAAGGGAGGACAGGAAGGGAGGGAGGAAGGAAGGAAGGAAGGAAGGAGAAACCTGACAAAGAATTACAGATAAATCACTTTCAAAGGTGCATGAAGGTTATTTCATATTGATCATCTATAGCTGGCCAAGGGAGTTATCCATGCTTTGGGCCTTCTTAGAAAGGGGGACAAAATACTCATGGTAGCAAACATAAGGAAAAAGTACAGAGCAGAAACTGAAAGAAAGGCCATCCAGAGACTGTCTCACCTGGGGATTCATCCCAGATACAGTCACCAAACCCCGACACTATTATGGATGCTAAGAAAGGCTTGCTGATAGGAGCCTGTTATAGCTGTTTCTTGAGGGACCTTGCCAGAGCCTTACAAATACAGAGCTGGATGCTCACTGAGTGCAGTTAGACTGAGGGAGCTGAAGGGGTTTGCAACCCCATAGGAAGGACAACAATATCAACCAACCAAATAAAATAAAATATAAAATAAAGTTTGTATCCCCAGTGAGACTCCATCAGTGAAAACTAATTTTTTTCATTTGCTAGTAGATATCAATTAGAGATTGTTTCTGGGTTAGGGATGGGAGCATATGTCCACTTTTCCCTTCAACACTAGTACATGGGGCAGCCCCATGAAGCCCCTGTGGCATTCTACCACAGTCTCTGTGAGTTCATAAGTATTTCAGTTCTCTGGAGTTTTGAAGATCTTGTGGCCTTCATTCCTTGATTTTTCTGTTCCTTCTTGTTCTTACATTTTTTTCTACCTTCACTTCTGCAAGGTTCCCTAAGTCTGGAGGAGAGGGATTTGTTGGAGACCTACCACTTAAGACTAAGTGTTCCAAGGTGTCTTGATCTCTGTACATTGTCTGTGGGTCTCCGTACTTTTTCCCACTGACTATAGCAAGAAACTCCTCTGGTGATGGCTGAACTAGTCACTGATCTATGAGTATAGCACAATGTCTTTCTTCTTTTTAAGTTATTTTTGTATTCTTCTCTCACATATTGCATCTCAACAGCAGTTTCCCTTTCCTTCCCTCCCTCTCATCTGCCTATACATCATTCCCAGATTCAGCCTCCTTTCTTCTCTTCAGAAAAGATCAGGGCTCTCAAGGATATAAACCAAACAAGTCATAACATACTACAATAAGACAAGACACATACATCAAGACTGGACAAGACAACCCAGTAGGAAAAGTGTCCCACAAGTAGGGAAAAGACTAAGGGACAGTCCCCTTTCCCTGACTCCTAGAAGAACACTAAGCTACTTAGCTATCACATATAAGCAAAAGATGTAGGTCAAAACTATACCAGCTCACTAATCTCTGCGATTAGTCTCAGTTAGGTGACTTGGTGGATCTGTTCTCTTTGTACGTCATTGACCCCTCTGGCTCCTCCAATAAATCCTCTCCCTCTGAGAGCTCTGCCTAATGGTCCATGCAGGTACTTTCCCTTTGCTTCAGTCAGATGCTGGATGATGTCTCTATGCTCACTTTAATGAATATATTGCTAGGTTCCAATTCCAGAACACTCTGAGGGTAGGACAAATGGTCAATCAAATGTTTTGTGGCTAGGTTGATGTCTCAATCTCTCTACTTTGAGCCTTGCCTGGTTACAGAAGGTGGTTGGTTAAGGATCTCTGTCCCCATTACTATGAGTCTTCTCTACGGTTGCTCTCCTAGGTTCCATGGGATTTCTTAACCTCTAAATTCATGAACTCCCTTAAAGAAAAAGTAGGAATAGACATTATTACATTTTATCACAACCAACCCTGCTTATACACTTTTATAATTCTTCAAAAGAGTGCTTATTATTTATTCTGTAATGCAATTGCTCAATGCAAAAAAAGAATAAACAAACATGTACAAAAAAGGGGAAGTTGCGACTTCAAGAGGTAAGACTGAATCAAGACTCTCCAATTTTCCCCTGTTGGCTAGTTTCAATAATATTGTCTCTCTTTTGATATCATGATTATTGTTAGATTAAACATTACAGATATTTTTTAGAAATCTAATCTATTTAGTAAATCTTAACTAAATAAAGTATATGTTGTTACATTTCCTAGGGTTTTTAATATGCATATATATACATATATATGATATAAAATTTAATAATATGGTAATGTATGGCACTTTGCTTGTGATTTTAAGTTCTTTTTGATATTTTATTTTTTATAGTTTTTATATTATTTTACCTTGGAAGTTTTAACAAATAAAATACACAGATATGTTTTTAGAATCAATTAATTTCATTTTTTTCGTATTATAGCTAAAACATTCCCAATAACAAAATAAAGAAATCTTAACACTAAACTTAAACCTATAACTTCAAGCTAATAAAAGTGAAATATCAATTCATTTGCCTTTGTAATTAAAAGATGCCTATGAATATGCTGCCTAAAATACAAATGTGAATACTATAAACACCTTATTCATCTACTTTTAAATATAAAAAAGGATATATAACTAGCAATTTTAGGTGCAATACATTTAAAATTTCCCGATTGGCAGTTTATTTTTTAATCAGTCATGTAACATATTAAATCGACCCTCAATAATAGCAGTTACTACTTTTCCAAGGTTTCTTGGTCATGAAAACATGGTAATGGATATTTTCCCAAATGGCACTAAAATTACTTTGAAATAACATTGTTTACTGTTAAATTTTTGCTTATATTTTCACTGTTATTCTTTTTCATTTGATTAATAAGTATAATGAATAGTGATCGATAATGATAAATTAAAAAGGTAATAAGATGAGGCATACAGACCAATATATACATAAAAATATATATGCAATTAATGGTCATTTATATATGAAGATACTTATATTTATGAATTATAGCATCTATCAGCAGAACGTTTCTAAGATACATTATTTATCTTCCTTCTTAAGTAAAATCTATGTCAGATAACATAGTAAACACCATCAAGGACCTAAGCAATTATTATGTACTGCTTTCATAAATCAATATCATACACTTATATATGAATTTTTACTAGAATTTAATTTTATTCAAATAATTATTCTTATGTAATTCTCCAGCAAATAATGTCACTATGTGATGTGTTTTTTGACAAATTCAACTTTTTTTTGTTACTGTAATACAATGGTTTTCTGACAAGAAAAACACAGATCAGTGCATTAGTTCTAAAATTTGCTGTTATTTGACCTAAATTGTAGACACCTTTTTAATTTTCTTGAATCCATGTTTTTCAAATCTTTTTGCTTGAAGGAGCATGTAGAAAGAGAGAGATGGTCTGTGTAAACAAAAACAGATTCATTAAATGCTGCTCTTCATCTTAAGTGCTGTTGTTAGGGCAACTAAACTTCTAAAAAATTCATGAAAAGAAAGGACATAACCTTAAGAGATGATTTAAGTAGTCATAGCAACCACTGTCTTCAAAACAAGTATCCATGCCCAGTGTTCCCATCCTTCCTCCTGACTTAAGATTTGTAAAATGCTGTTACCTTCTTTCTATGCATTTTATTTTTCTGTTATAAAAATAAATATTTCAGAAATGTCAAGTTTTGTCTAGTAGTATTTTTCTGACTGGGGACACACATCAGCAAGCACAAGGATGATGCCGTTTGTATTATTTCCTCAGAGATTATAGAACCATTATGTTCAATAACTCACTAAGACAAAAAAAATGCAGTCTGATAACATTAGCAACAACAGCAGAAATACCAAAATGCCTTTGAGAAGTCAAAAATTTGGAGTATTAAATGGACTTCAAATCAAATTTAGGCCTACTAATGATGTATAATTTTATCTTAGATGATATTCTGTGCTTCATATTTTATTTATCTACGTTTTCTTGGTGTTTTGAAGAGCTGTGAAATGACTGCATGGTACTTGAATACTTGACTTAGTCTGAAGGATCATAACCCCATCTCTGAGTCCCCCTGACCCATTTCCCCACTGTGATAAATGAAGCCCATGTAAACAGAATCTAATTCAGAGTTAAAGATGGAAATTTTCTTGCAAAACATTTTGGCCGGTAGCTAGATTCCCAGCACCAGGGAGGCTTGTGCAGGAGTCTCACAAGTTTGATACCAACTTAGAAAATATAATGAGTTCAAGGCCTTTATTAGACTTATAGGGAGATCTTATATACTTCTTTTAATATTTTAGGTAAATTTTGTCTTTCACAGAAGCACACTTTATGTTTAGCTCTCTTTCTCAATGACCTACCTCACATTTTCTTCATATTCATTCCAACCTCCTCTCCCCCCCTCTCCCTAGAAATATCTTTAATACATTTACTAATTTTGGTTTTGTTGAACATCCACAGAGTTTAATAAGAGCCCTCATTGTGATACTGAATTTGGAATTAACCTGCGATGCTTAGTGGGCTCACAAGTGGGGACACAATTGGATATAATGTTTCCTTTACTCCCAGAATGAGCAATATGTAGTCCATACATATAATAAAACTATTATATATATGTACACACAGATATACATGCATATTTTTAAAAACATTATATACATATATATATATATATATATATATATATATATATATATATATATATATATATATATGATGTGTGGTTTGTGGTGTGTGTGTATAATATATATGTGATTTTACAAGAATATATGTTCCTTTTTAATGTGGAAGTGTGTTTCAGCAAAGGTTTGTATCTGTGACTCCTATAAAAATTTCTCTGTTTTAATGTTCTCTGACATCAGATATTCTGAAAATTCAGGGAAAAGAAAGACAAACAAATATCTCTAGTTACCTCCACATGCACACTTGAAACATGTATTCCCAATTAGAATTGCCCTTTGATTTATGAAACTGCTACTTGATGCCAAATAAGTTGAAGTCCCATCTGGTGGGTATTTACAAGTTAAAAAGTCACAGTCCACATGAGTTGGCTTGGGCATGTAAGTGAGGGAACCCTTGTATAATGGAATGATTAAAAGTTTCTAAATGTTGTTTTAATTCAATCAATTAAAAGCATAAGCAGCATGAGTTTGATTGAGTCAATTTAAGGAATTGCACAGTAGTCAATGTGTTGTCAGCAGGAGTGAAAAATTCATGTATCACCTACACACAGCTTGAAATTTGTATCCTTCAACTGGATATATCAAACAACCTTTTACCATATCAAAGAAACTAATTTTGTAACAGGAAGGAAGCATTCAAACCAGAGACATCTACTGGTAGTTATGACTGCATATATGTCACCAGTGTTTGAAACACTTAAAAATTACATCTTCATAATGAAGAACTTTACTCTTTTCTGTCACTCCAGTTTAATCACCACCATACAAATGTACTTGACCTTTTCAGATTCAAAAAGAAGAAATTATTTATCAGAATTTTAGCAAGATACATGCTTAACTTATAATATATGGAATGATAAGTGTTGGCAATTGTTATAAAAATCATTGACTTGTTAGGAGTTGGCACCCACAGCAAATGTTACTAAAACTGGAGATGCACAAGAATCTGATGCATTTACTTATATAATTTTCTGAAAATATATAGCAAATATCCACAATTATGTAAAGCTCTCTTCTATACTTTCTGAAGTGTATGACTAAATAGAATTGTCTTGAAGAGAATGGATTCTCTTTACAGTGTTCATCACTGTCATTGAAACAAGGGAACCTTGGTAAGTGGGACAAAAGTAAACCAGTAGGAGAACACGAAGGAAAAAGCAGCAGAATATGAATAACACCACCTGATATGTTCATTTCATCAGTACAAAGATATGCCAGTACTGGTAAAATTGTCATCATCTGTGTCCTTTTAACAAAATCTTGATTTATAAATTGTAGAATTTATGTATAAATAATAAAAAGGCGTCTTCTCTCCATTTGTCATCTAAAATGGCATTATACCAGTCTTTAGCTCCATAACTATCCAAATCATATAAGGATAATGATCTCGTGGGATAGACTGCATGAAATCAGTCTCAGAGAAAGGTCAGGTGAACTAGAGCTTCAGTATTGTTATTTAATTTATGGTTTCTAATCTGATTAAAGCGAATCACTGATAATTTATCTTAAACTATCAGAGCCTATGTGATCATTAATTCCAAATTGTGTTAGGGAGCTTCATATTTTAGAAAGTCTACATTTTACAGAGGGGATAGGAAAACATTTTGCAATCAAGTTATGTCCTTTCATATAGAAACATAGAAATAATGTTATAGGTAAAAAATGTTTTTTCAGCAAATAAAGTACTTATAAATATGTACATAGTAGTTTTCAGAACTTTGAAGATTCCCAACGTTTGTGTTCTCTATATGTAACAATTATTTAGAATGAATTTTAACCAATTTAAGAGATGACAAAATAGAATTGAGTTGAAAACTAACATATCTAACAATAAAAATGTAGACAGTATTCTGTACTTTCTTTGGCTAATACCCACTTATTAGTAAGTACACATCATGAATGTCCTTTTGTGTCTGAGTTGCCTCATTCAGGATGATATTTTCTAGTTCCATCCATTTGACTGCAAAACTCAGGATGTCCTCATTCTTACATTTTTGCTTGTGAGCCTAGCCTTTAAAGGCTGAGCCATCTCCCCAATCCAGTCCTTGTTCTTAATAGCTGAATAGTATTCCATTGTGTAAATGAACCACATTTTTTTTATTTATTTTCTAATTTTTTTTTATTTACATTCAAAATCATTTCTCCTTTCCCGTTTCCTCCCTCCCTGAAAGTCCCATAAGCCCCCTTCCCTCCCTCTTTTCCCCATTCAACCCCCTCTCGCTTCTCTGTCTTGGCATTCCCCTACATCCAGTCTTTACAGGACCAGGGCTCTCTCCTTCACATTTTTTGTATCCAGAATATCCAAGATACAGTTCGCAGAACTCAAAAAAGTTACTAAGTTGAAGGGCCCAAGTGAGGACACCCCAAACCCACATGGTAGGGAGAAGAAAGCAATTACAAAAGGGGTGAGGGAGAGAGAGACCTGAATGGGAAAGAGGACAGGGAGGGGAATAGGGGAAAATAATAAGTTATTGGGTGGAAGGGGGAAAGACTGAAGCCCTGAGGACCAGCCGAAAGAATAGATACAGGCAACCTTGGGAGGTAGGAGGTTGAGAGGACCCACCAGAATGTACTAGAGACCTTGGAGGTGAGAGACTCTCAGAACTCAAAGTGGGGGACCTTAAATGAAATGTCCTACAGTGGGGAGAGAGAACTTGTAGAGCGCACCTCCAACAGAAAGACAGGGCATCAAGTGAGGGATAGGGTTGCTATCCCACAGTCAAATCTCTGACCTATAATTATTACTGTCTGAAAGAATGGCAGGGATGGAAATGGAGAAATGCAGGAAATTGAAATGGAAGAGGGAGACCTCAATATCTGACACTATCACTGAGTTTCTGGAATGCTCACAAAAATGGACCTATCATGTCTGTCCTCCAACAGATGTAGCAAGGAGCTGAAAGATTCAGATGCAGATATTTGCACCCAACCAGTGGGCAGAAGCCAGTTACCCCTGTGGTTGAATTAGGGAAAAAGCCGAGGAGGAGGGCAACCCTTTAAGGAGGATCAGCAGTCTCAATTATCCTGGACCTCTGAGATCTCTCAACCACTGGACCAAGAACCAGGCAGCATACACCAGTTGCTATGAGGTCCCCAACAGACATACAGCAGAGGACTGCCTGGTCTGAATTCAGTCAGAGAAGATGCACATAACCTTCAAGAGACTGGAGGCCCCAGGGAGTTTAGAAGTCTGGTTGGGTAGGGGGAGGATAGGGGTCATCCTCATGGAAACAGGGGGTGGGAAGGAGGTATGGGATGTGGAACAGTTGGAGGGTGGGACAGGATAGAAATAAAATCTGGAGTGTAAAAATAAAAAGAGATTAAATAAAATTAAAAACAAATGTCAGGAACCATAATGGGACACGATAATTATCTACTACCAGGTGATCGTCCTGAAATGGCCTGCTTCGAGTTATTTTATAATCTGCAACAGGTGAACTCTCATTAAGCAAGGCTGTGAGGAACTAATTTTAGGAAAGATTCCTGCTATTAATATGTTTTTCCTGTTATTATTAAGCATATATAATAATCAATAAATAATAGCACACCCCTTTGGAGCAGATCTCTGCAGATCCATGAAGATGTGCTGTCTTATAGTGATGCTATGAATCACAGATTCATAGGCAGATTGATGTCTTAAGTTTTAATGATGATCCTATAAGAATTCCTAGAATTATATCTGTGATTATTAAGCTCTTTATAGTTGGACTGCTATTGGGTCCTTTTCTGATAGTCAAAACTGCAGTGAGAACTCTGACAGCCTCCCAAGTGTCACCAGTTAATTGCTCTTAGATGGCAACCAGACTTTCTCCCACTTAGAGCACATTCCAAGAGGTAAAAGAATTAACCAAAGGTCCTAAAAAGGGAACTAGGATTTATTATAGATTCTACGACAGAAGATAAAATATTGACTGGGTTTATCTATACAAAACTTCACTAATAACAGTTATGGTTTTATACTTTCAATGAACTTGTGAAAGACAAGTGATAGATGTCTAGCTAGATAATTACTCCTAATGGATATGCATGTAAACATTCTCTGTTGTAACTTCTGTTTCAATTTATGACTTGATTTTTTATGTGAACTTATGATGAATTTCGTAACATGTAATCATGTATTTTGAAAGATGTTTAAGCGCTGAGGACAAAGAAAATAGTCAGACTAGAAGAATTTTAGGTAAGAGAGACTGAGGTGAGAAGAACAGAGCTGAGTGAAGAACTAAAACTGAGGAGAAGTTTTTAGTCAGAAGAGAACAAGATTAGAAGGAGAATGCAGAGTGGAATAACTTAGAAACTATAGGTAACATAAAAAAAACTAAGAGAGCAATGTGCAGAATGCAGAGGGAATGAGGGAAAAAGAAGACGCTGCAGAGAGCAGAGGAGCAGACAGGCTTCTCCTTACCATGGGACAGGACAGGTGCCATGGTAAGTACAAGGCAGGCTTAGTCTTATTAAAAGAAACAAAACTTTTCTTCTTATAAACATGGATTTAATTCATTCAGCATTAAAAGGGTGGAAGTCTTTTCTTTCTTGATGCAATAAATATTGGAGTTCATTTTTCATCCAGAATGAGTGAGTTCTTTCTGCACCTGTGCTAGGTCTTTTGCTCCATATGCATATGTAAGTATGGATGTGTATGTACATATGTAATTGTGAGAATGTATGTATGTGTATAAGTATGTAATTGTGAGAATGCATGCAAGCTGGGCCCAATTGAATTTGTGTGGAAATGTGTAAAGGAAACATTGTATGTTTGAAGCTTTGTATGAATTTTTGTGAGATTATACATATTCACTATGTAAAAGTTTTTCTTTATGTAAGTGTTATTCTCTTCTCCTGGTTCAATAGAAGTTTGTTGCTCTAAACTTTCTCCTAGTGGCAAGAGGCATCTGGACAACAGGGAAAAGGCTCTAGCAACTAATCCTTTACTTAATCTCCTGCTGTTTTAGGATGAGGTGCTAAGTGCCTGAGACTGCAGCCTCTGGCTTCAGAGGAACACAGAAGGCAGGTCAGCTACATTAACATAGTAATTAAGATTTAGATAAGTAAACATTTTATTATATAGCAACCCTAAATTACCAATAATACAAAATGTTACCCCAGAATTTTATAAGACAAAGTCTTACCCCTGACAAAGCTCTTCCCCCCTCTGCTGCCTCAAGAAGAACCAACAAGAACATCTTCCACAGTGACTGGTTTCGGGCAAATAAAAGCAAAAATGTAGACAGCATTAAAGCTAAACTTTAAATTCAAACCAACTGACTCCAAAGACTACCTATTTGCTCTGCCTTCTTTTCTTCTATGGTAAATAAGTATATTAAAATGATTCATTTCAGACTAGTAATGCAGGAGAATGATATGGGCTCTTTCATGCAGGAGGCCCTGACTTCAATTTCCAACATTACAGGAAAAACAAAACAAAACAAAACAAGAACAAAAAAACCCAAAACTTTATTTCTTCATTTCATATCTTTATTCAAACACATCAGAGTTTTCTAACTTTGGGTGGATAAAGTATTTCACAGGAAACAAATAGAAAGGAAAAGTATTTGGCTTATGTCCATGCCTAAGGAGAGTTTTTATTATCATTATTTGATCATATTTGTACATATGCATACACCGATATCATATACCACCATTTTCCCATCTTCTTGCTACACTGTGTGTCTCTTCTCATTCATAGATTTTTTTTTCACTTTAATAATTTTGTTCTCTTTGTAACCCACTATAAGCAGAGCTGTCATATGGCCATGGGTCAGGAGCTGTGACTACTGGTATCCGGTAGGCTCAACAGAAGAATTTACACAGAGAATGATTCCCTGTTTATCAGAAACTATAAATAGTCAATAATTTAGCAGGAATAATTATACTCCAATCTGGTCTTTCCCCTTCCATGTCAGTAGACAGAGGCTGTCTTATAAAGATGTACCTTCAATTATGAGATCATGATAGCTGTGGCTGTTCTGAGTCTTTAGAATGGCATTTCATGACCTTTACTCCTGTCTTCCTATTCTTACATGCCTCCTATGACCTCTTCTGCTGTGTTTTCTAAGCCTTAGAGAAGAGGATATGCATGTCTTATTCAGGGAAGAGTCTTAAACACTTTTTTATTCTCAGAATCTTGGGCATCTGTAAGTTTTGGCATTGATCATCATTCAAACAAAGAGAGGATTCTCTAAGTAAGGCGGAGGGTAGCTTTTGTCTGATATAAATACACATGCAGTTTGATCTTTGCAGACATGGATTATGAACCAGGCCTACACTACTAAGCCTGATTATTCTGTGATGCCTTCCATGGATATGTCCTCAAATCCATTCAGAGTGAACTTGATCATTTTCACATAGTCATGCATCTACTGTACAGGTGGGCACATCCAACCTAGTAAACTGGGGTTTTGGTTAATAGAGTCAACAATGAATATACTCAATGTTGCCCATATGTAGCCTAAATATTATCTTCTGAGAGTTTGAAAACTATTCACAGAAAAGGACATTTCAAAATCAGTTAGATTTTTGTCTATACAACTTGTAAGCAAGGCTATCATCAGCACTAGAGTCCTATTCTCCAATTTCAGTGTGCATGATCATTTCATTGGATGCTGAGAAAGCATTTGACAAAATCTACTACCCTTTCATGATAAAAGTCTTGGAAAGATCATGAATTCAAGGCCCATACCTAAACATAGTAAAACCAATATACAGCAAAACATTAGACAACATCAAACTAAATGGGGAGAAACTTGAAGCAATCCCACTCAAATCAGGGAGTAGACAAGACTGCCCACTCTCTCCCTATCTGTTCAATATAATACTAGAATTCCTAGCCAGAGCAATTGGACAACCAAAAGAGGACAAAGGGATGCAAATTAGAAAGGAAGAAGTCAAAGTATCACTATTTGCAGATGATATGAGAGTATACTTACGTGACCCCAAAAATTCCACCAGAGGAATTCTAAACCAGATAACTTCAGCAAAGTGGCTAGATATAAAATTAACTCAAACAAATCAGTAGCCTACCTATACTCAAAGGATAAAGAGGCTGAGAAAGAAATTAGAGAAATGACACCCTTCACAATAGTCACAAATAACGTAAAATACCTTTGTGTGACTCTAACAAAGCAAGTGAAAGATCTGTATGACAAGAACTTCAAGTCTCTGAAGAAAGAAATTAAGAATATCTCAGAAAATGGAAAGATCTCCCATCCTCATGAATTGGCAGAGTTAATATAGTAAAATTGGCCATCTTGCTTAGAGAATCTACAGATTCAATGTAATCCTCATCAAAATTCCAAATCAAGTCTTCATAGAGTTAGTAAGATCAATTTCCAAATTTATCTGGAATAACAAAAATCCCAGGATAGCTAAAACTATTTTCAACAATAAAAGAACCTCTAGTAGAATCACCATCCTTGACCTCAAGCTATACTACAGAGCAATAGTGATAAAAACTGCATGGTATTGGTACATAACAGGCAAGTAAATCAATGGAATAGAATTGAGGACCCAGAAATGAACTCACACACCTATGGTCACTTAATTTTTGACAAAGGAGATAAAGCCTTCCAGTGGAAAATTACAGCATTTTCAACAAATGGTGCTGGTTCAACTGGCAGTCAACATGTAGAAGAATGCAAATTGATACATCCTTATCTCCCTGTACAAAGCTCAAGTCCAAGTGGATCAAGGACCTCAACATAAAACTAGATACACTGAATCTAATAGAAGAGAAAGGGGAAAGAAGAAACTGGAGCACATGGGCACAGGGGAAAATTTCCTGAACAGAACACTAGTAGCTTATGCTGTAAGATTAAGAATTGACAACTGGGACCTCATAAAATTGCAAAGCTTCTGTAAGGCAAAAGATACTATCAATAGGACAAAATGGAAACCAACAGATTGGAAGAATCCTTTTGATATTGGATGTTTTATTTATTTACATTTCAAATGTTATCCCTTTTCCCAGTTTCCCCTCCTGAAACCTCCTATCCAGTCTCACCTTCTGCAGCTTCTATGAGGGTATTCCCTCACCCACTCACCCACACTTCCTGCCTCCTTGCCCTGGCATTCCCCTACACTGGGGCATAGAGCCTTCACAGAACCAAGGGCCTCTTCTCCCATTGATGCCTGACAAGGCCATCCTCTGCTACATATGCAGCTGGATCCATGGGTCCTTCCATATGTACTCTTTGCTTAGTGGTTTAGTCCCTGGGAACTCTGGTGGAAGAGTATGGTTGGATGATATTTTTGTCCTTCCTTTGGGGTTGCAAACCCCTTCAACTCCTATAGTCCTTTCTCAAACCCCTACATTGGTGACCCAGTGCTCAGCCCAATGGTTGGATGTGAGCATCCACCTATGTATTTCTCAGGCTCTGGCAGAGCTTCTCAGGAGATACCTATATCTCAATGGACTAATCTCTAATGGCTGAGAAGAACTTAAGGAAATGTTCAACATCCTTGGTCATCAAGGAAATGCAAATCAAAACAATTCAGAGATCCCATTTTACATCCATCAGAATGGCTAGGATTAAAAACCAACAGTTTATGTTGGCAAGGAGGTTAAGCAAGGGAAACATTCCACCATTGCTGATGGGAGTGCAATCTTGTACAACCTCTTTGAAAATAAATTTGGCAGTTTCTCACAAAATTGGGAATAAATCTATTCCAAGACCAACCTATACTCTTCCTGGACATATACTCAGAGGAAGCTCCATGGTATCACAAGATCACTTGCTCAACTATGTTCATAGCAGTTTTATTCATTATGCTCAGAGACTGGAAAGAACCTAGATGTTCCTCAAGAAAAAAAATGGATAAATAAAATGTTCTACATTTACACAATGGAATAATACTCAGTTATTAAAAATGAAGTCATCATGAATTTTTCTGGCAAATGGATCAAAGTAAAAAAAGTCATCCTGAAGAAGGTAACATGAACCTCAAAGAACATACATGGATAAGAATCACTTATAAGTGGATATTAGTTAAAGTGTACAGAATTAACATGCCATAAAAGAAAGAAGGGCCCAAGGAAACATTCTTGAATCTCACTAAGAAGGGAAATATATTAGGTGTTGGGGATAGATGGAAGAAAAGGACTAGGTAGTGAAGGGATGACAACAAGAAGAATGACAAAGGAGGGAGGATTAAGGGTAAGAGTATTGAGAGACAAAAGTGGATTGTGAAGGCAACTCTGGGTTGATCTAGAAATTTAGAACAATAGAAACTTCCAGGAATCTATGAGGGTGATCCTAAGACTCCTAGCAATGAGGGATATGAAACCTAACCTGGCCATCTCCTGTAACCAGACAAGACTTCCAATGGAGAGATTGGGACACCAACCCAGTAACAAAAACAGAGACCCACAAATTTTCTTGCCTACAAGATGTGCAAAGCTGATGGATGGAGTGAAATTTTAGGGAAGGAACAACCATTTTTTGGCCCATCTTGAGATCCATGCCATGACAGAGAGCCTACTCGTGATACTATTAATGATATCCTGTTATACTTATAGATAGGATTCAGGCATAATTGCCATCAGAGAAGCTTCACCAAACATCTGATATAAAGTAATGCAGATACCCACAGAAAAAGATTAAGTGAACCTTGGAGAATCCTGTGGAAGAGCAGGATGAAGGATTGAATGAGCCAGAGGGGTCAAGGACACAACAAGAAAACTTACAGAATCAACTAACCAGTGGCTAAAGGGGCACATAGAAACTAAACTGACAACCAGAGAGCACAAATATGATGAATCTTGACCCTCTGTACATATGTAACAGTTATGCAGCTGGGTCATCATAAGGGACTTCAACCAATGGGAGTAGAGACTAGACTGTCTCTGACTCTGTTGCCTGCTTTGAATCTCCTTCCCATATCTAGGTTGCTTTGTCTAAGCTCAATAGGAGAAGACATGCCTAATCTTACTGCACTTTGATTTTCCAAGGCTAATTGATATCTATGGGAATTCTTTCCCTTTTTGTGAGAAGAATGATTGGGTAGGCATACGGGGATATGGGATGGGAAAGACATGGAGGGAGGAGGAGCTGAAATCTGGATGTACAGTACATAAATAACTTAATAAAATCAATATCAAGGCAGGGTGACAGGCTGCATTGCTTTGGGGAGACCAGAAAGTGTATAACCAAAACTAGGTAATGGGTGGTTGTTTCAAAATCTAACATCTGATTGACCATGTGAAGTGACAGAGCCAGAAGAGACCATGAAAGCAGATATTATGCGAAGAACCAGATGTGAAGTAGCCTTGTCTAACAGAATTTTCTTAACAGATATGTAGCTATCATATTCCAAATGTCATGTTTAAATGCACACATGTTATGCTAACGTGTACATATCATTTAAATAATAACAGCAAGCTTGCATGGGACTGCAGCAAAGGGAAATGTGAGTATACTTCCTCAAGACTAAGAGACAAACAGGAAAACATAATATTGTATACGTAAAAATCTATTTATCTGTGAGTTCTACTCTGTAAAACTTTTAGTCCTTATTGCAGGAACATTGTTACCTGTCAATGATTTCTCTAATTTTGGATTCTGTATACATTTAGAACACAGGTATGTGTAGGGTAAGAGTGGTGAGAGACAATAAAAAAGAGGTCAAAAAAGTGAGAGAGGTAGGAGGTAGGAAATATAATGAGAAAAGTAATATAATTATATTTTAATTTCAAACATAAAAGAAACATTTACATGAAAAAAATAAATGCCCAAAATCTAATGGCAGAAAAACAAAACCTAACATTAAAAGTTAGCCAATAATTTGTTTCTAATTTTCTTAAAATTCCCTTCTAAAGAAGACACCATTTTAAGTTTCAAACTTGTTAAAATATCATAACATATGTATGTTAAGTAAAAGTTCAGTAATTAAATAATACTATATTCATGAGATGCCTAATCACAAAATTTAGATATTTAATTACCAAATTGAGATGCCAATCAATACATGAGCATATTTTCTCAAGAGGTTTGAGATCATTTTCTCCTTCTAAGAATATATCAATAAACATGAATGTGTAAATAGCATTATTTTCACCTTTACTTTTCCTATAATGGTATTAGATCAAACAGGCTTTAGTCTTAAGAGATACTGAGTTTATTTTCATACTGTAAAACAAAAAAAGTTGTTGTTTTGAACTCTTAGATGCATAAATGGATTGATGGATAGATGGGTGGATTGATGGGTGAATGTATACATTGATAGATGATAGATAGATAGATAGATAGATAGATAGATAGATAGATAGATAGATAGATAGATAGACATAGATAATACAAAGATAATAACAGAAAACTCATATTAATTTTTTGTAATTTTTTTCTTATTTATTCTGTTGTTTGTGGAGTGTGCATATATGTGTATGCATGCATGGATGCCAGAGCAGAGACATCAAGTACCCTCTTCTATAACATTCCAACTTATTCCCTTAAAGCAGGTGCCATCAATGAACCTAGAGAATATTGTTTTTGTATTAGACTGGCTGGCCGACAAGAGGCCCCAAAGATCCCTTTGTCTTAAAGCCACCCATTTCTCAGCACTGAAGTCACAGGAGCAGGTGGCCATATGTGGCATTTCACATGGGTATTGAGAGTCTTAACTCAGGACCTTATGTTTAAGCAACAAGAAGTTCTACTAAAGAGGCCATCTTCAGAGGCATATATGGTTTTTGTTTTTCATTTTTTATTTTTTACAACTCAGAACCACCCAACTAGCCAAGACTAGACTAGAAAATATTCAACACTCTCTGCAGATGATATGGAAATCTTCATGTCAACTCTTTCAATGTCCACAGAAGGAAAATAGGAGGTTCAGTCAAAGAGAAGAACCCTGCATGGTACAAGTTTGTTCTATCAGTTTAATTGTGAAACTCAAAAACTTGATTGCAAATTTTTTTGTGAAAAATTAATACACCAAAGTCTTCTTTTGTTTTCTCAATTTTCTTTTTATTCAATATGCTCACCTGTGCAGCATAGGGTGACCTCAAACTCAATGTCTTCATGCCTCATTTTGAGTGCCAGAACAGGTATGGATTAATATTTGTTTCAAACTGTGATTTTTTTATTAAATAAAAGTTTAATTACAACAGTCTAAGGAAACATTCCTTGGGATGAGAAAAATAAATAACACACTGTACATTTTCAAACCTATAAAGTACTGAAGAAATTATTAAACTGGAGAAAGAATTCATGTCATGATTGAATTTATTGGTTTATCTCTTCTCCATAGAACATTTTCTTATTTGATTTTCCTTAGAAAAGTTAAAGGTAACTCAATTTTCATTATATGTAATTTTAAAATATTTTATTCAATGTTTCAATTTGGGTACTTACTCTTTCTCATAGGAGAAATTTTTAGAGAAAGTTTCAACTTTCTAGAAGGATCTATAGTATTCAGAAGTATTTTTCAAAGATTGGTTTTTGGCTTAGGAATTTTGATCCTGGAATTGATGTCTTCATGTATAAATATTGTGTTAGTCATGGCTCTTTAGAATCTAGAAAACACACACACACACACACACACAGAGAGAGAGAGAGAGAGAGAGAGAGAGAGAGAGAGAGAGAGAGAGAGAGAGAGAGAGAAATATACTTCTCAATGTATGGAAAAAAGAGATTTATATCAATAATTTACAATCTGTGGACTAGTTAATCCAACAATGGCTGTCCATGAATGGAAAGTTCAAGAATTCAATAGTTTTTCAATCTGTGAGACTATATGTCTCAGTTGTTCTTCAATATACACTGGAAACTTGAAGTAGTAGGCACTAATACCAGTGAAGGAATGGTCTTGCTAGCAAGGTGAGAGGAAGCAGGGAAATAGAAAAAACTCCCTTCTTCAAAGTCCTTATATAGGCTTCCAGCAAAATGTCTGGATTAAAATCGTGTGTGTGTGTGTGTGTGTGTGTGTGTGTGTGTGTGTGTGTGTGTGTGTTTTAACTCAAATGATCTGTACTCATGGTGTGTCTTCCTTACTCAATATCCAGATTAGAAGTCAATATTTCTACTTCAAGTTAATCTCTCAGAGGTGGGGCCTCATTTGGGGTTTTAGGTTAATTTCTGTGCAGTGGAGCTGATAACCAAGAATAGACATTACAAATATTAAATGAGCATATATAATGTAGAATACTCTTGTTTTGAATATCATTAGATCTCCATCCTTTCACTCAGATGGATAAAATAAATTTAACCTTATAACCTGAAGTCACCACAGAACCATTGAAATATGTAACACAATAAATCCAAACTAAATGAATACCTAACTCACTTCCCACTTTCCTGCTATCAAAAAGGTGAGTGCTACAGAGAAATGAAAAACAACTGAGAAGCCAGAGGGGGTTGAATGGGGAACAGAGGGAGGGAAGGGGGATTATGGGACTTTCAGGGAGGGAGAAAATGGAAAGGGGAAATCATTTGGAATGTAAATAAAAACACTTAGAAAATAATAAAGAAAGAAAAAGAAAAAAAGAAAAACTGAAATATAGAAATCTGAACTTACTCTAATAAACTCTATTTAGTTTTCATAATTTACAGAAATGTGCTATCTTATGAACATATTCCAAGGACTTTTCAAGGTCTTTGAGCAGGGTATGAATATGAAAGATAAGAATCCTCTGCTTTATAAGTTTCAATGATATCATATTCTTCAGTATGATTTGTTTTAGATTTTCATCATATAATTTTGAGATTATAATACAATTGCATCATCTCCTCTTTCTGTTTCACACTAAAAGCACTCCCATATAACCCCTTGTTGTTCTTTTTCAAATTCCTATACTCTCTTCTCATTAATAATTGTCACAGGCATACATATGCATGTTTGTGCATGTATGTGTGTGTGTGTGTGTAGTGAGAATTTTTGTTACTTTAAAAACATAGAAATGTTAAAGGAATATGTTTTTGTCTTAATTCCAGGTGTGTTATATAGGAGAGCTTCAGAGTGTCCACAACAGATAACTATGATTTGTCTCATGCTTTAGCAGGGGCATGATTTTGCCAGCTTCAGAGAGTTTATGTTTGGAATTCTGAGGCCTCTCTTAAGAGGTTTTAAAACTAATACAACCCTGATAGAACAGGCTAATTGGCCAGTTGGTTGCTATTATTGCACTTTGTTGTGGTTTTTCAAATTGTCCCATGCAAAGTGATGAGAAAAAGAAATTGGATATCGTGTCTGCAAAAATCAAACTTGCCCCAAGGAACTCTGTACCAATAATTATCAAGATGTAGTCTAACCTTTGTTCTACCTAGTGTAGGGAGATGGAAGGAATAGAAGTGATGTAGGAAAGTAGGGACAAAATCAAAAAGGTAGTTGAAAGTCTGATATAGATATCTAATATAAATCTACATTTATATCTATAACTATATCTATACCTACCTATATCTATACCTAAAATCTCTAACTTTATATACTTTATGGCTAATATATATCTGTCAATATATCTATACCTATATCATCTACATCTGTATCTACAACTTTCAGCAATACCTATATCTAACCTATATCTATATCTATGTATCTATTTCGCAATATATTCTCCTTAGTTTGTCTGTTATTTGTTTATATGTATGTCTTCAGGGATGGTGATTTCGTATTGTTTTCCCAATTTGAGTGCTCTTCCTTGGGGAAGATTACTTCTTCTACTTTCAGCATTTATTATTTTCATGCAGTTCTTTGTGTAGGGTTGAGGCCTCCTGAGATTCTCCTTCCTATTTTATTTTATCTATTGTTCTTTTTCAGAATATGCTTAGACAGTCATGTTTGGAAGCATAGTGATACTATGTCACAGCAAACTCCCTTATTCTCTGCATCTTACACTACATTATCAGTTCACAAGGTTGGATCATGAGTTGGTCTTTGGTCAATGCTGAGATTTCAAAGAAATATGCTTTAATGACAGTAAAGGGAAGTATGGACTTGATAGCAAGGCAAGAGTAATAAGGCAAAGAAGAAATGCTCCCATCTTCCATGTCCTTATATAGTCACTGAGCAGAAGATATGGTGCAGATTAAAGGTGCATCTTCCTGCCTCAAAAGATCTGGATTAAGGCATGTGTCTTCCCACCTCAAAGGGCCAAACTAGAAGTAGATTTACCCACTACAAACCAAGAAAAATAGTCTCACATAGGTGTGCCCTCCACCTCTGGATTGTAGTTCATTTCAGATGTAGTCCAGTTGACAACCAAGGATAGCCATCAATAGACTCACTTTTTCTGTTCAGTATGATAGTTTTTAGTTTCAATAGACAAATAATAATCATAGAAGTTTTATGTAAAAGTACTTATTCCCTAAAAGTTTTATATCACAACATAATGGAAGTACAGTTAAACAAATAAATACAAAGCATGCATAAAACGTGCTTTCTGAAGTTCTGGGTCTCTGAATGTTTATGTTCCTTTCTTAACAGAAAGTTTTGTACAATGTGAACACTAAAATATCCACAAGGATATTTCTTTATCTACTAGTCTGCAATCTGCATTGTTTTGAACCCATCGAGTAAAAAGTTTTTGGTGACATTGCTAAAAATGGAGACTGAATAGAAAGATGGAATATTTGTTGTTGATGGATTTACAAATAAGAGTTAAATTCAGTGTTACTATTGCTGAACTAGTGTTTCTGAAAATTTATGCCCTGGTGCACCTTATTGATTAAGACCAAGTTCTATTTTACTCTACTCTAAACATTAAAATAAAGTAATTTGCAGGCATTGTAGCATCCAGAGTCTATTTTTTTTTACAATGACTATGATATGTATCTAGATAAATATATTTTTGGAAAACTTCAGTATGATGGTGTGATGAAATCCATTAAATACTTTGAATAAATCAGTTAAAACTCATGAAAATAATAAATAACAGCAATTTAAAATTATTAGAAGGATGCATGTAAAATGAGGTACCACTTATGGTATACAAAATTTCTGTAGAAATAATGAGAGTTAATGCCAGGTGAGCCATGACCTACTCTTTCTACTAGCTCCACCTACTCAGTAGATGTTTTCTGTGATGTAATTATGATGGAGATCCTTCTGTTCCAATCTGGACTATGCTAAGTTTCTAACTGGAAAAAGTAAGCCATCACCTTCTTTTCCATTACTCTTGTTTTAATACATTTTATTCCATGAATACCTGTTAGAGAACTCAGGTTTCTGCTCTTTAGGATCCACATGCAGGTGCTGTAGTCCACCTGAGTCAGGGCATTTATGTTGTTTCTTTACATTGTTCGTGAGGTGCATATTCCAAATTGAGAAAACTGGAGATATCAAATCTATAAAATTTCCTTCTTGTAGTAAGCTGTCATTCAAAGAAAGCAAGGTCTCTGTCAAATTGTCTAGCTGCAATACAGTCAGTTTTGAGTAGGGAAGGAAGCAAGGTGCAAACCCAGAAATGTCTATAGTTCTTCTTAGGAGAATCAATTTGGAACAGTGTGTGAGAAATTCAATTCTGAGAGCTCTTTCAAAAATAATGAAGAATTTGGTAGTGAATTAATTTAGAGAGAAATCAGTAGATCCAAAAAAGGATGATGTGAAATAACAAACCAAAGGAAAGTTCAAAAGATACAAACAGGAACAAGAAAAAATCTCCAGTACCCAGATAAAGATTCTAAGTGAGCAAAACCTCCCTAAATAAAGATATCTCAAGTAAGGATTAAGAGAAATTATTATAAGATATATTGAATCAGATGTAAATAAAACAACATATTAAAGTTGTAAAGCATGCTATGAGGCAATCGTAGGTGTCAAAGTTTCAATATAGATAATTTACAGATAACTCTGAGATAATTTGATACACAAGCTTGAGAATGTAAACATAATTGCTGGCTGTTTTTATGCATGCCTACTACCCCATCCCAGGAAGAAGATAGGAGGATGCTGAGGCTTGCTAGCAAGCCAGTCTAACAAAATATAACAAGCTTCAAGTTTAGTAAGAGACACAGCATAGAAGAAATAAACCAGAGAGTATTAAGGAATGGGCTCCATGTCTTCCTCTTGTTTCTACATAGAGACATACACCTATACAATATTTGTATACACACATGACTTAGTGATATTAAATATTGATTAAAAATAAGTTAGTACATGATAGAAGAAGATGTCCCATGGAAAGCTCTAACATTCCCATGTGCCCACTTGATACAATCTATCTTCAACTCTAATTTTATTAGCTTTTGTCTTGTTTTGTATCATTTGATTAATTTGACTATGAGTTTGTCAATCTTTTTTTTTTACACACAACTATTTTTCATTGATTCTTTGTGTTCTCTGTTACTTTTTTAAATTGGTCATTAATTTCTTCCCCTTTTATAATTGCATCCTGTCTCCTGTTTCTTTGTGTTTTATATCTACTTGTTTTTATAGAACATTCAGCTATGTCATTATGTTTCTAAAAGGAGATTTCTCTAGTTTCTGTATAGAATATTTAGTACTATGAGCTTGTCTCATGAATTTTTTCTTTAAGGAGTATTACATTTCCTTCTCTACCTCTTCTGACTAATTTTGTCTTAAAGTCTATTTTGTCAGATATTGAAACCTGCATGCCTCTGGGTTCCAATTGCTTGTAATATGTTTCTCCATTCTTTGACCCCAGGTTAGCATCTGTCCTCAGTGGCTAGGTGTATTTCCTGGAAGGAACAGAAAGATGAATCCTGTTTTCTAGTTCAGTATCTTAGTATCTATTTTTATGTAGGACAAGATATCATTAATTTTGATGGTTATTAACAATTCATCATTATTTATATTTGTTATATTGTTGTGGTGGTGTGGATATTCTTTTTCAATTAACTGATTTTGGATTATTTATTCCTTGTGTGTTGTTAGGTGTAGCTAACCTTTTCAGACTGGTTTTACTTTCAGTGATTTCAGTAGAGTTTTGTGGTAGATAGGAATTGTTTAAATTCCTTTCTACCACGGATTCTTTTTCTTTCCCTGTAAATTGTGATTAATAGTTTTTCTGGCTACTAGTCTGGACTGACAATTGCCTTCTTGCAGGGCTGTAGATCCATCCAGGCTTCATCATTTCAGATTCCTGAAGCCTGATGTTATTCTAATTTATGTTTGACTTGGCCTTTTTCCCTTGCAGCTTTTATTAACCTTTATTAGTTCTGTGGGTTTAGTTTTGATTAATATGTGTTGTGGAGAGTTTCTGTTTTGTCCCTGCTTATTTGGTGTTTATTATTCTTGAACCATTATAAACACATCCTTCTTTAGGCTATGGAAAGTTCTTGTATGATTTTCAGTATACTTTCTCTGCCTTTAACTTGGATTCATTCCCCTCTTCCATACTTATTATTCTTCTATTTGATCTATTAATAGTGTCTCCAATTTTCTAGATTTTCTTTCTGTATTTTTTTAATTATTTTTATTTTTTACAGTCCAGTCATTATCCCTGTCCCGGTCTGCTCTCCCACAGTTCCTCATTCCATTCCTCCCCCCCCCCCCCGTCTTTAAGAGGATGCTCCCCCCGCCAGGTTTCTCCACTCCCTGAGGCCTCAAGTTTCTCTACAGTTAGGCACATCTTCTTCCACTAAGGCTAAAATCAGGCAGCCCTCACTCTCTATGTGTCTGGGGCCTCAGACCAGCTCATGTATGCTGCCTGATTGGTGACTCATTGTCTGAGAATTCTCTGTGGTCCTATGGGGTTGCCCTTCTCTTCAGCTTCTTCTGGCCTTTACCTAATTCATCCACGGGGATCCTCAATTTCAGTCCAATGATTGCATTTAACTATCTGCATCTGTCTCAGTCAGCTGCTTGTTGAGCCTCTTCAGAGGACTCATGCTAGGCTCCTGTCTGTAAGGACACCATGCCATCAGTAATTGTGTCAGGTCTTGGATCCTCCCCTTCTGATGGATCCCAAGGTGGGTCCATCACTGGACCAGTCTATTCTCTGTTTCTGTCCCTGCAGTTCTTTTAGACATGAACAATTCAGGGTCAGAGTTTTTGATTGTGGGATGGCAACACCATCTCACCACTCGATGCCATGCCATGTCTTTCTGCTAGAGGCGGACTCTACAAGTTCCCTCTCCCCACTGTTGAGGATTTAATCTAAACTTTGAGTCCGGAGAATCTCTCACCTACTAGGTCTCCGATATTTTTATAGCCCCGCCCCCAACCCCTCAAGTTTGCCTGTTTCCATTCTTTCTGCTGGCCCTCAGTGCTTCTCTCCTGTATTACCTCTCAAATACCTGATCATGTTCTCTTTTTCACTTCCTTCTCCTCTGTCCCACACAGGTCCTTCCCTTCCTGTGCAGCCCATAATTATTATCTTCTCTCTCCCAAGTGGGACTGAGACATCCTCACTTGGTACCTTCTACTTTTTAGCCTTCTTTAGTTTTGTAGATTGTATTGTAGGTATTCTGTACATTTTCGGCTAACATCCACTTATTAGTGAGTACATACCATAGAAGACCTTTTTGGTTTGAACTACCACTACCTGACTCGGAATTAATTTTTTTTTTAATCTTGGCTGAGATACTCAATTCTTTTTTTTTAGGGTTTTTACATTTTTATTATTATTATTTTATTTTATTATTTTTATTATTTTATTTTCTATATTCTTTATTTACATTCAAAATGATTTCCCTTTCCCAGTTCCCACCTCCCCAATAGTCCCATAAGCCCTCTTCCCTCCCCCTGTTCCCCATTTCCTTAAGAATTTCATGAATTCATTGTTTTCAATTGCTGAGTAGTATTCCATTGTGTAAATATACATGGAAAATATCTCTGATAAAATTGAAGAAATATATAGATAAAACACGTTGAGATTGACTATTTCATGGAAAAATTATACAGATAAAATGGTAGGCATAAAAATATTCCTAAGTTGATTGAAAGTGGAATTATAAACATTTTCTGATAAAATTGAAAACCTACAAGGAAAATATTTCTGATAAAACTCAAGAAATATATAGAAAAACACATTAAAACTATTTAATGAAAAATTATACAGATAAGATAGCAGGCATAAAAATGTTTCTAAATTGATCGAAAGTAGAAGTAAAAACATTTTCTGATAAAATTGAAGATTTACATGGAAAATATCCCTGATAAATTGAAGAAATTTATATAGATAAATTGGTAGGAATGAAAATATTTCTACATTGATTGAAGTAGAATTATAAACATTTTCTGATAAAATTGAAGATTTACACAGAAAATATTTCTGATAAAAATGAAAAAAATATATGGAAAAACATTAAAATTGAAGATTATCATGGAAAATTATACAGATAAAATGGTAGGTATAAAAATATTTCTAAGTTGATTGAAAGTGAAATTATAAACATTTTCTGATAAAATTGAAGATTTACTTGGAAAATATCTCTGATAAACTTGAATATATAAAAAACACGTTAAGATTGAGTATTTCATGGAAAAATTGTACAGATAAAATGGTAGGCATTAAAATAATCCTATGTTTTTGAAAGTGGAATTATAAACACTTTCTGATAAAATTGAAGATCTACAAGGAAAATATTCCTGAAAAAATTCAAGAAATATATAGAGAAACATGTTAAAACTGACTGTTACATGGAAAATTATACAGATAAAATGGAAGGTATAAAAATGTTCCTAAGTTGATTGAATGTAAAATTATAGACATTGTCTGACAAAACTGAAGATCCACATGGAAAATACTTCTGACAAAATTGAAGAAAAATACAGAGAAATGTTAAAATTGAAGATTATCATGGACAATTATACCGACAAAATGGTAGGCACAAAAACATTCCTAAATTGATTGAAAGTAGAACTACAAACACACCCCCCCCCGACCAAACCAAAGATCTACATGAGAAACACCTCTGACAAAATCGAAGAAATACACAGAAAAAAATGCTAAAATTAAAGATTATCATGGACAATAATACAGTTAAAATGGTAGACACAAAAAGCATTACTGAATTGAAAGAGGGGTCACAAACATTTTCTGATAAAATTGAAGATCCACATGAAAAACATCTCTGTTAAACTATTTTGTTGGGGAATTGAGTCTATTGACATTATAAGATATTAAGGAATAGTGATTGTTGCTTCCTGTTATTTTTGATGTTCCTTTTATGTTTGTGTGGTTACTTTCTTTTGGGTTTGTTGGAAAAAGATTACTTTCTTGCTTTTTCTAAGGTGTAGTTTCCCTCCTCATGTTGGCGTTTTCCATCCTTTGTAGGACTGGGTTTGTGGAAAGATATTGTGTAAATTTGGTTTTATCATGGAATATCTTGGTTTCTCCATCTATGGTAATTGAGAATTTTGCTGGGTATGGTACTTTGGGCTGGCATTTGTGTTCTCTTAGGGTCTGTATAAGATCTACCCAGGATCTTCTGGCTTTCATGGTCTCAGGTGAGAAGTCTGGTGTAATTCTGATAGGCCTGCCTTTATAGGTTACTTGACCTTTTTCTCTTACTGCTTTTAATATTCTTTCTTTGTTGAGTGCATTTGGTGTTTTGATTATTATGTGCCAGGAGGCTTTCTGGTCTGGTCCAGTCTGTTCGGAGTTCTGTAGGTTTCTTGTATGTTCAGGGACATCTCTTTCTTTAGGTTAGGGAAGTTTTCTTCTATAATTTTGTTGAAGATATTTACTGGCCCTTTAAGTTGGGAATCTTCACTCTCTTCTATACCTATAATCCTGAGGTTTGGTCTTCTCACTCTGTCCTGGATTTCCTGGATGTTTTGGCTCAGGAGCTTTTTGCATTTTGCATTTTCTTTACCTGTTGAGTCAATGTTTTCTATGGTATCTTCAGCTCCTGAGATTCTTTCTTCTATCTCTTGGATTCTGTTGTTGATGCTTGCATCTATGACTCCTGAATTCTTTCCAAGATTTTCTATCTCCAGAGATGTCTCACTTTGTGATTTCTTTATTGTTTCTACTTCCATTTTTAGATCCTGGATGCTTTTGTTCAGTTCCTTCACTTGTTTGTTTGTATTCTCATGTAATTCTTTCAGGGATTTTTGTGTTTCCTCTCTAAGGGCCTCTACCTGTTCACCCATGCTCTCCTGTATTTCTTTCAGGGATTTTTGTGTTTCCTCTTCAAGGGCCTTTACCATTTGACCCATGTTCTCCTATATTTCTTTAAGGGAGTTATTTATCCTTTTTGATGTCCTCTAGCAGCATCGTGAGAAGAGACTTTAAATCCAACTCTTGCTTTTCTGGTGTGCTGGGGCATCCGGGACTTGCTGCGGTGGGAGAACTGGGTTCTGATGTTGCCAAGTAGCCTTGGTTTCTGTTGGTAGGGTTCTTGCGCTTGCCTTTCGCCATCTGGTTATCTCTGGTATTAGTTGATCTTGTTGTCTCTGGCTGGAGCTTGCACCTCCTATGGGCCTGTAAGCCTGTGTCTGTACTCCTGGGAGACCAACTCTCTTCTGGCAGGGTCTGAGCACAGAAGGCTATGGAGTTGTCTGGTTCCCTGCTACAAATGGTGGCCGGAAGGGAAGACTCCTGTCCCAGCTGCTCCAGTGATCATATGCACAGTGTGCTCCTAGCTGTACCCCTCCAGAGAGAAGGTGGAGATCTCTCCTCCGCTCTCAGAAGTGAAATCGCTGCTGGGAGATCACTCTCTCCTGTGGGCTAAGCACAGGCTTTGGAGCTGCCTGGTTCCTCGCTGCAAATGGCGGCTGGAAGGGAAGACTCCTGTCCCAGCTGCTCCACTGATCGTATACCCTGTGTGCTCCTAGCTGTACCCCTCCAGAGAGAAGGTGGAGATCTCTCCTCCGCTCTCAGAAGTGAAATCGCTGCTGGGAGATCATTCTCTTCTGGTGGGCCAAGCACAGAAGGCTGTGGAGCTGCCTGGTTCTCTGCTGCAAATGGCGGCTGGAAGGGAGGAATCGGAGATAGTCAATTCTTCTATCCTGTCTTCTGAACCTAAAATTCTCTCTTCTATTTCTTTTTATACATTGGTAAAGCATACCTCTGAGGTTTTTGTTTTAATTCCTAAATCTTTCGCTACCAGTTTTATTTTAGCTTTGCTTTTATTTGCTGATCATATTTATTTGCTAAGTTTTTCTTCCATATCTTTAATTATTTAAATTATTTTATTTAAACATTTGTGTATTCACAGATTTAAGATAGTTATTCATAATGCCATTAGATTCTTGAACACATTCATAATTGCAGTTTGAAGTCCTTGTCTTTTCACGATGTTAATCTATTCAGAGATTACTACAGTAGTGCTTCTGGCTAGAAGAGATGTCTTGGTCCTTCATGTTTGTGTTTTTGCACTGGGGTCTAGAAATATGGAGTGTTAAGTTTTGAATTCTTGCTCTAGATATATTGTCTCTCTTTTTTGAGTGAGTCCTTGATTCTTTGGCTATCATTGTCTTCTCTGTGTCTTAGTCAAATATGATACCTTTGGTGTCCCTGATGCCCAACCATGTGTGATAGATAATGGATCCTTGGTAGAAAGCTGCTCAGTGGGTCCACTTGTAGTCACAAATGAATTAGTTGAAAGGACCTACCAGGAAAACCTAATGGAGCTACAGACCTTGGATCTGCAACAAGAGTCCTAGTCATAAAAGCATGGAAGTACATTTAGAGGATGGAGCAAGTTAGGCAGTTAGCATTTAGAATTCCATTTCAATATATACTTATATGGATACAATAACTATTAATGAAAAGGAGGCCATGGATGTGAAAATGTGCAGGGAGAAATGTATTAGAGGGTTTGGACAAAGAAAAGAGAAGGAAGAAATAATGTAATTATAGTATTAAAAAGGAAATAGCTTTTTTTTAAAATGTTAGTCTAGAGAGACCTTAATGAAGGAGTACAAGAAGGATAAAAGTAAGTTGATCACTTCCCAGGCAAATGTGACACCTGTGTGTCCCTGGTAGAGTGCTTTTCAGCAGGACCATAGAGTGAAAAATGGAATGGAAATATCTGAGAAGGAATGGCTAAAAGGGTCACAGGGAAGGTTTAGGGAGACCCTGGACATTCAGTCAATAATAAGAGAAGGATTCAAAGGGGGATCTTGTTACTTTATTTTATATTTTGTCTTTTCAGAGATAGTTTTGTAGATTAAAATGGTGAGATGATTCAAGTAGATTTTATTTATTTATATTGGTCATGATTTGCCATTTGCTCTCAGGTCCTCCCCACCTCCCCACCCATCAAACTTCACAACCATTTTTTCCCTTTTTAGAAAACAAATAGGCAAACAAACAAAA
The DNA here is from genome assembly GCA_036184795.1 of Tokudaia tokunoshimensis. Classification (NCBI taxonomy): domain Eukaryota; kingdom Metazoa; phylum Chordata; class Mammalia; order Rodentia; family Muridae; genus Tokudaia; species Tokudaia tokunoshimensis. The sequence continues at coordinate 49,089,523 of BTHU01000014.1, read as the reverse complement.
AGCAATATAATTTTTAGAAACAATGAAAAACCACAAGAAAAACACAAACACATACGAACACACAAAAGTTAAAACACATAGAAACACAAAATCAGACACCATAGTAAAAAACCAGTAAGACAAAAAAAAATTCAAAGAAAGCAATATAAGGAGAAAAGTCCACAAAAAATACCATTATGTTTGTTTTTGGTTTGCTATCTACTGATAGGCTTTGGGCTACCCTTAAGAATACTTTGTATACACAGTAAGACTCCATTGAAGAAAACTAATTTTTGCTTTGCAAACAGGTGTCAATTGGAGATAGTTTCAGATTAATTTTAAATCAACAACAAAGGATTTGCAATTTATGTATAAAATTTTATGTAAATGGGATATATTTGTACTTGTGTATATAAAATATATTAATATTCATCAACAATAAATACATATATACACATTTGGGCAAGGGAAAGATCAAAAATATAGTATGTGCATATATATTCCTCAAGTTGGTTTTATTGATTCATTTTTATTAATCAACATTTATGTTCAATAAAAAATAATTGTCTATTTTACAGAATAATTTTTTTTCTAGAAATGTCCAATTGATAATGTGAAATCCTTAATGAGCTTACAGGATTCTTTCCATAAACGGAGAAGCTATTGTCTTAAATTGATTCATTTAGTGACTTATGTTTCCTACTCTATATTAAAGTGTAAACAATTCAAAAATATTTTTAAACTGTTAAAATTAAAGTGCCAAAATATTCAAGCAGTTAAATCTTAAAATGCCAGACCAAACAACTTCATATGCATATCCTCAGTGAGGAAACTGACTCCATCAGACTTAGGAGCCACAACTGCTACCTAATTGGCCATGAACAGGTGTAAGTATCCATCTTCACAGATGGAGTAACTCAGCCACAGAAGGATTAAGAATCGTACTTAGAGATCCACAGCTGTTCAAGTTAGTGCAGGCACATAGGAACCCACTATGAATGGGACTTTATCCTGGAATTCATTCTCTTGATGGATCTATTACACAGTTGCCTTATACACAGCTTTCATTTCTTGTTAGCAATTTGCCACACTCAGGATTTGACTATGTTAGCAAGTCAAGAAATTATAAAATGGTGATCTCTAATACATGCTTTCCTGTTCCCAGAGAACTAGTTCCCAAAACATTTTAAATATACAAGTATTAGTGTGAATGCTTTTCTCTTCTAAACACAAGTCCCTTTTTTATTCTTGTCATGCAGACAGAATTCCTGTCTCTCTGTTCATGACCTTTCTGCTTCACATTGAACTGAGAGAATCTTCCAGTGCTTGCAGAAGGACATTTTCCTAATCTTGACCCAGAGCCTGCTTGTCTAGTTCAGTACATACCACAGTATCATTTTTCTCTACTCAGCCAGTGTGATAACAATTTCCATGCTATGGTTGTTTCCTAAGTGTCTTGGCAAAGGCAAACTCAGCCCAAACTTCTAGGACAATACTTGGCATTAACTAAACTCATTTTCTTAATCCACCACTCTCTGTTCTTATAGGCCTTCTATTTCATCTCTTTCCAACCCTCACCAGGATCACTTTCATTTAATACTAGCTGATGTATTGTTGGGGGAAGGAATTAATGCAATTAAACAGTGATTCTGGGAAGTGATTCTGAAAACAAAAGACTATAGTTCTTTTATATTAATCTATCCAGGTGTTTCCTGAAAGTAGAGACCAGGACTAAAAAACAATGTGCCTTTATGTTTAAAACTTGAATGTTCTGAGTTGGTCTCTGATTACATTTTGATATGTGTAATTTCAATTTCCTGTCACTGTATATACACACTCTACTTATATCTAAGAGCTAAGCAGATGTTGGATATCCATTTCTTTTGACTTTTAAAAAATTGGAACATTCTCTTCAAATTTTGGCATGTATCAGTATGAGAAGAAACTTTCAATCTGATTCAAAAGATGTGTAATGCTAAGCTTAACTTGAAAATACATTTAAATTCTTCTACATGACATAATGTTTTGTAAAATTCACTTCAATTTAAAAGTAACTTGTTGCTGATATTGAGTCACTATAAATTTTTCTTAGAATTTGGTATTTCCTTAGTATTCAGTATTTGAAAAATAAAATTACTATTGAAATTACTATTCAATGTCACAGTAGAAACAGTATCAAAATATATTCCTAGAAAATACTTAAAGAATATGCAAAAGATGTGAGTTGCTACCATATCTGTAAAATAAAACATAGTAGAAGAAAAGAAAAATTGGCCAACATAACTTCCTATGCAATATTTTGAATTGTGGCATTTATGTTTAAATATGTGTATGCATGAATATATATACCATAGATTAGTCATTCTATGTTCTCACAAATATACAATATATTCAGTGGCTTAAACTACATTTGTCACAGATCTAAGATCAAAACCCTGCCCAATATGGGGTGTACAGAGAACCCAGCTCATGGTTTATTGATGGCTACCCTCTTCATACTGGGAATCTAAAAATGAACAGCGCTCTCTCTCTCTCTCTCTCTCTCTCTCTCTCTCTCTCTCTCTCTAACTTCCAATGGATGTATTTTCTTGAGTTAATCAACATCCAAGGTATATGAAACACTCCCACCTAGCTTCCTAAGGGGAGATCATCATATTGGCATTGGAGCCAGCATTAGGAATCTCAAGATGACAAAAACAACATCTTATATCAGACTTCAATAAATAACCACAATTTTAGTGACTTAAACATTGATTATGAAATTTTGGAAATTCAAAACAAAAACTTTGGTAATATGGTTTCATTCTAGAATGTCCATCTCCTTTTGGCTTCATAGTAATTGTATGTCTCCAATGTAAACTCATAGATAATTTTTTTGTTACCCATAGTGTGAATATTATCCAATGTATTTACAGGTAAATCAACACTACTTTATCTGAACACTCATTATGACTACATTCAACTTCCCTACTTTCCCTTCTATGTACTGTCACTAGAGTAACATTGAGCCTACAAAAATTATGTTTTACGAAAGAGACAGATAGAATTTTAAATATTAAAGAAAAATATACAAATGGCAGAATCAGGAAAATGAAATCAGAGCCTTGTCTTTCTTCTAGGGAATGTTCAATCTATGTATTATAATCAAGAGTGGGAGAGCACAAAATCTTGAAACTGATAATTTCCATATAAATTTATTGCACAAATAAATATGATTAAAATGTTCAAGACTTGTGTTCTGTATAAATTCAATACTCTTAGTAAAAGACAAAACAAATAAACAAACAAAAGCAAGCAAAACAAAACTAGAAGTAGCTGTCTTGCCTAAGAAAGGGTTTTTAACCCCATAGAAAGAAGAACAATATGAACCAACCGGGATCCCGGAGAGCTCCCAGGGACTAAACTACCAACCAAAGAGTAGACATGGAGTGACCCCTGACTGAAGCCACATATGTAGCAGAGGATTGTCTTGTTGGGCATCAATGGGAGGAGAGGCCCTTGGTCCTGTGAAGGCTCTATGCCCTAGTGTAGGGGAATACCAAAACAGGGAGGCAGGAGTGTGTGAATGGGTAGGGGAGCACACTCATAGAAGCAGGGCAAGGGACATGGGATAGGGGATTTCCAGAGGGGAAACCTGGAGAAGGGATAACATTTGAAATATAAATAAAGAAAATATCCAATAAAAGAAAAGAAAAAAAAAGAGTTTATCTACCTCACAACTTTCTATATTGCACGGTATGATTCTGCACTGTAGATGTTGCTAAACATGTTAATAAAACACATGACTGCTAGAAAAAGAAAAAGAAAAGATTGAAGAATGGTATTAACTTTCCAGTGAAGATGATCATTTTGGTCTTAATCTTGTGAGCACTGGAGAAAGGATAATAAGAAATAAGAAATAAGAGAAGAATGGCTTTATAGAATAAAAAATGTTTCCTTGAGGTTTGTTAGTATTTCATTTACTATCTACAAAAATATTTCTCTTGGGATGGAGAAATGGCTCAGCGATTAAGAGCACCGTCTGCTCTTCCAGACGTCCTGAATTCAATTCCCAGCAACCACATATTGGCTCACAACCATCTGTAATAAGATCTGATGCCCTCTTCTGGGGTGTCTGAAGACAGCAATAGTGTACTCACATACATAAATAAATAAGTCTTTAAAAAATATTTCTCTTATCACATTAAGGAGAACATTCCCATCGAAAAATAGAACAGAGTGCACTGTGCAAACACTCCTCCACTGCTGGTGGGATTGCAAGCTGGTACAACCACTCTGGAAAGCAGTCTGGTGGTTCCTCAAAAAACTGGGCATGACACTCCCAGAGGATCCTATTATACCACTCCTGGGCACATACCCAGAGGTTTCCCCTATATTAACTGTCTGCCCCATGTCATAATTTGGTAACAAGGAATGTGATTTTCATTGGTTTCAAGGTGACACTCAAGGTGTCCATAATATTTGTGAATTTATAGTGATTGAATCAAATAATCAATAATCTGATATTACACCTTTGAGTAATATGTTTACAGATATGAATCTAAAAATACAAAACATTCAAACCATGCGAATCTCCAGCATAGCATGGGGCGTACAAGGATATACCTTCTAATATGAGGGACATGTAGTTATTTCTGACTCCTAAGTTAACTGAAAACATAACACAGCATCAGATGAGCCTGTTTGGATTTGAATAGAAAATCTTTTTAAACTTTTGGTTGTGTAGTTCATTCTATCCACTATGTAGGAATGCTGAAAATTGTGAGTAGAACATGACATGTGACAAAGAAAGAGATGATTTTACCATGAGCAACATTGATTCAATGTAACTGGAAGAGTTTATCTAAGTCATTTGGATTACACATGCTCTCAATCAACAGGCTAGGCAAAAGTTACTGTGCTGGGTAGACTGTCTAACACTCACCATGAGGGAAAGTGGACTGTCAAACAGTAATAGAAACTAAAATGAGTGTTTCCTGAAAACAAGATACCCTGTTGGCATCACTCAGGATTATCCTTCTCTATGATTAAGGATAATGGAAGATGGTGAGGATATAACTAAGACAGGATACTAAATAATATTCAGGAAAAAACTTTTGTCCCATATACCAAAGAGCCACAATTGGTTGAGCTGTGACATTCACAATTGAAATTGATATGAAAACCAGTTGTGACTGAATAAATATTTATAAATCTCAGGTGATAATGTTTGTATTTTTCTTTTCTTTCCCCTGAAATGTCTTTACGTCCTTTTATCATTTACCATGCAATTAAAAGAATTAACATAATATATATGCAAATTTACTCCATCAAGTACAACTTAAAAGTATCAAGGAAACAGAAAAGGGGAAATGATTTGGAATGTAAATAAAAAAACTTAGAAAAAAAAAGTATCAAGGAAAAGACTAACATAGCTGAGTCTTCAGGTAGAACTATTTCCAAATTTCTGATAAACCACCAGATTGATATCTAGGGTGGTTTTATCCATTTGAAATTTCACCAGCAATGCAGGAGTGTTCCTCTTTCTCCATATCCTCACCAGCATGTGCTGTCACTTGAGTTTTGTTCTTAGCCATTATAATGGGTGTAAGATTGCTAGTGGAGTGCAGACTGGTTTAATCACTCTGGAAATAAATCTGGCAGTTCCTCAGAAAATTGAGAATAGATCTACCTGAAGACCCAGATATACCACTCTTGGGCATATACCCAAAAGATGCCCCACGATAACACAAGGACACAAGCTCTACTATGGTCATAGCAACCATATTTATAATAGCCAGAAGCTGAAAACAACCCAGATGTCGCTCAACAGAGGAACGGATACAGAAAATGTGGTCCATTTACACAATGGAATAATATTCAGCTATTAAAATCGAGAACATCATGAATTTTGCAGGCAAATGCATGGAACTAGAAAATATCTTCCTAAATGAGGTTACTCCAACCCAAAAGGACATGCATGCATGGTATGTATTTATTGAAAAGTATAAAGAATACCTAGGATACAACCCACAAACTATAAAATGTAGAAAAGCCCAAGCTGGGATGTTTCAAACCCACTTAGAAGGGAAATGAAAATAATTACGGGAGGCAGAGAGAGGAAGGGAACCAGGAAGGAGAGGAAATTGGGAGGGGACAAAGGCAACGGGATCAAGTATGGGGCGGAAAGAACAGGACAGAAGCCTAGAGGGTCAGGAAAATGAATCGAAATAAGCAGCCTCAGGAGTGGGATATAGGAGGAACCCTCTAGAAAGTACTAGAGACCTTGGTGGTGGGAGATTTCCAAGACCCAGTGGGGGTGACCTTAACCAAAATGCCCAACACTGGGTAGAGGGAACTCAAAGAGTCCACCTCCACTATATAAACAAGGCCTCCAGTAGACTGGACGACTAACCCACAGTCAAAATTTCTAATGCCAAATTGTTCTGGTTTAAAAGAACTTCAAGGGCAAAAACGGAGATGAGACTGAGGAAAGGAGGTCTAACTTAAGATCCATCTCATGGGGGGGACATCAAGGCCTGGCACTATTACTGATGCTCTGATGTGCTTACAGATGGGAGCCTGGCATGTCTGTCCTCTGAGAGGTCCTACCAGCAGCTGACTGAGACAGAATCAGATGCTTACACCCAACCACTGGACTGAAGTCAGGGATTCCTATGGTTGAATTAGGGAAAAGACTGAAGAAACTGAAGGGCAGAGTGACTCCATAGGAAAACAAGCACAGTCAGCTAACCCAGACCCCTGGGAGTTCCCAGAGACTGAGCACCAGCCAGGAGCAAGCTCAATTCAGTCTGAAGCCCCTGGCACATTATAGCACAGGTCTGCCTGGTCTGGCCTTGGTGGGAGAAAATGTGCTCAATCTTCAAGGTCCCAGGGAAGGGAGTAGCCTGGTTGGGGGAGCACCCTCTTGTAGGCAAGGGGGGAGGAATGGGAGAAGGAACTATGGGAGAGGCGACAAGGAGGTAGGGGCAACAACTAGAATGTAAATATAGTAATCAAAATACAAAGTAGTCTCTTATAATAATTTCACATTGGATGGTATTCTGTCGTTAATTTGGCAATCTCATATCCTTTAAGGATATATGTAAGATATCAAATGAACAAGACATGAAATTCTCTTGGGTACTTTTACTATCAATTGGATTATTGCATTTGAAAGTAATGTGTTCAAATATTAATTAACTCTTATTACTATGTGTGTGTACAAGTGCATTTCCTGAATAAATGTGTGTGTGTTTCTAATTTTATTTCTTTCAATTGGTTATTTCATTTATTTACATTTCAAATGTTATTCCCCTTCCCAATTTCCCCTCAGCAAACCCTCTATTCCATCCCCCTCTCCCCCCCCCGCTTCTATGAGGGGATCCCCATCAACCTACCTACCCATCCTAACATTCCCCTATGTAACCCAGAATTTCTCCTATCTAAAGGAAATACAGGAACAAATAGTGGAGCAAAGACTGCAAGAAAGACCATCCAAATACTGCCCCAGCTGGGGAGCCATCCCATATGAAGACACGAAACTCAGATCCTATTGCTGATGCCAAGAAGTGTGTTCTGACAGGAGCTTGATATAGCTGTCTCCTGAGAGGCTCTGACAGTTCCTGACCAATACAGATGCAGATGCTTGTAGCCAACCATCAGAGTGAGCACAGGGACCCCAGTGAAGGAGTTAGAGGAGGACTGAAGGAGATGAGGTAGTTTGCTAACCCATAGGAAGAACAACAATATCAACCAACCAGAACCCCCAGAGTTCCCAGGGACTAAACCACAAAGCAAAAAGTACACATGGAAGGACCCATGGCTCCAGCAACATGTATAGAAGAGGATGGCCTTATCCATGGGAGGAGTAGTCCTTCATCCTGTATAGGCTTGATGTCCCAGAACAGATGTTTTAACAGCTGTTAAGTGATAAAAATTGGTGACTGTCTCCTATTTGGATTGGCATCATCTATTCTAATCAATGGTTAAACATATTTAAAAGTTAAAGTTTTAAATTCTCTTGCTTAGTGTTTAAGTTTAATCACTGATCTTCTGTAAATAAATATTCTGTTAGTCTGTGATCTTAGGTATGAAACTCAGACCAGCATCCATGAACCAAAATTCTCTATCTCTGTCTCTTCATTGTGGAAACCATAAAACTGAGATTATTAGATATGCAGATTACAAAGTGAAGCTAATGGGACTCATTAGCTTCCAAACGGATATGAGATAATACTTCATATGAAATCTATTTTATTTATGTAATATACGTCTCTCTCATGTACATATTTATGTGTGTGTGTATATATATGTATAAGTATATATGTGATGCATATAGTGTATTGTGTAAGTGTTCTGTTTCTGCAGATAATTCTAATACTATGGAAACAAAGAGAAAAAATATTTCATATGTGGACATCAAAATATATTTTTTGGAAGGAAGTAAAGAATGAGCAATTTTTTTTCAGAACACAGATGTTATCTCTAGTGAAACCATTAAGTGTAGTAAGAAACATTTCAATTAATTCTATAATTCATTAATCATAGAGTATTTATTTTATGAAATATTATTTTACTACTTTCTAAAACCTATGAATGTTGAATTATATGAGTACATACACATACCATGTCCCCCAACAGAATTTACTTTAAAGAAAAAAAGACTCTCCTTAACCTATGTTATTTTTAAAGGAGAGAACAAGTTCTAGAACAGAATTCTAATTATAGTCAAGTAAAAAGAAAACTTGAAAAATATTCTAAAAATTAACATGAACAAGTGACATTTTAATATACTTACATAGAGTAAATAGTGAGTATCAGTTAGGCTGTAATACATATCATGGTCAAAAGCAAATTGCTGAAGAAAGTGTTTAGTGGATAAAACACCAGATCATACTCCATCATCAAAGGAAACCTAGACAGGTCCCCAAACAAGACAGAAACCTGGAAGTATGGAGTAAACAAAAAATGTGTAGAATTAGTTCTTCCCAGTTTAATAATTAAGGATTGTCCACTCTGCTTTCTTACAGAACCTTCAAATACTTGTCTTCAGGTGTTATTGTCCAATGTGGGCTGGGTCCTCCTACATCAGTCACTAATCAAAAAAAAATATTCCCATTGACTCATGTACAAGTTAATCTGATTGAGACATTTTAGTCAGTAGTACTTGATCTCTCATATTTAATGTATACATTATTTGTAATGTCCTTTGACTCTTTTTTGAATCTCATGTTATTTTGCTTAGCATACCCTTGGAGAAGTAGATTATTCCAATATATATATCTATTTATATATATTGTGTATGTATATATATATATATATTCTTTATAATTCAGGATGTATAGTAGGCTATTTGAACTAGGTGTGTTTTATGAAATTTTCTAAGCAACTGTGAATGACAAACAGAATCTTGAAGCCAGGTACAGCTTGGTAAACCACTGAGTTTAAATAAAATTATATAAAGGAGGGTGGGTGTGGAATTGCTTATAGACACATGGAAAAATTCCGGGAGTTACAGTACTGAAGGGGAAAAATACTCTTCCCAACAGTTGTCAACTTTCTAGATTCATGGGAAGGAACATGGGCTCATGAACTCCTTCTGCTAATAGTGCTTACCTGCTTATAGCTCTTCTGGAAGGCAAGGATCACATGGTTCCTCTACCATAGTAACCTTAAATGAATAAATTTTGAGGAGCAATGGACTTTGTAATTTCCTCCTACAGTGGTAGAAAGTTTATCTTGTACAAGTCTTCTTTAGGTAATCACAGCTGCTGACAGTTCTAGAGGGCAATGGCCACATTATGCCTAGTTAGGGTTTCTATTCTGTGAAGAGACACAATGGTCACAGCAACTTCTATAAAAGAAACATTTAATTGGGCCTGTGAAGTGGAAATTTCTGGAAGTTTCTTGGTAGATTCATTTGTATCCTATGATATTTTACTAGAAATGAGACAATGTTTTTGCTGAAGCAGACATCTGGGTTTTGCTAAGAATGGATGCATATCCTCGCCAACAACTGCTGTCTCCTGTGTTTTTGATCTTAGCCATCCTGACTGGTGTGAGATGGAATCTCAGGGTTGTTTTGATTTGCATTTTCCTAATGACTAAGGATGATGAAGTGGAGAAAGAGGAACACTCCTCCACTGCTGGTGGAATTGCAGGCTGGTACAACCACTCTGGAAAGCAGTCTGGCGGCTCCTCAGAAAACTGGGCATGACACTTCTGGAGGATCCGGCTATACCACTCCTGGGCATATACCCAGAGACTTTACCTGCATGCAATAAGGACACATGCTCCACTATATTCATAGCAGCCTTATTTATAATAGCCAGAAGCTGGAAAGAACCCAGATGTCCCTCAACGGAGGAATGGATTCAGAAGATGTGGTATATTTACACAATGGAATACTACTCTGCAATTAAAAACAATGAATTCACGAAATTCCTAGGCAAATGGTCAGAACTTGAAAATATCATCCTTAGTGAGGTAACCCAATCACAAAAGATCACACATGGTATGCAGTCACTGATAAGGGGATATTGACCCAGAATCTCAGAATACCCTAGACACAATCAGCATATCAATAGATTTCTAAAAAGATGGAAGGAGAGACCCCTGGTCCTGGAAAGACTGGATGTAGGGGAACGCCAGGACAGAGTAATGAGAGGGGGTTGAACGGAGAAAAGAGGGAGGGAAGGGGGCTTATGGGACTTTCGGGGAGGGAGGAAACGGGAAAGGGGAAGTGATCTGGAATGTAAATTAAAAAAATAAAATAAAATTTAAAAAAAAACTAAAAAAAAAATAAATAAATAAAGCATTCTCTCCTGATGCTACCAAAACGCTAAAAAAAAAAAAAAAAAAAAAAAAAAAAGAACGGATGCATAGTATTTCTTTGGAAGCAGCCTGGGAAAAGAGCATGTTGTGATGTTCACTTGGGGGGAGAAGTAATATTTGGAAAGGGTATAAATATAACCCAACAGACAGTGGACTACTGTGTGTGGCATTGGTATGCCTTATCATTCTTTGCCGGTCATCGTTGGGCTTGGCTGACGCTGATCACTATATGGTATTGGTTTATCTTAACATTCTTTGCAGGTCATTGTTTGTTGTGACTTCATAGAGAGAAATGTACCAAAAAACTAATGATGGTTTACTAACAGCTTCTTGCCACTTTGGGCTGGGGCAAGTTGAAAGAGCCTCATGGTTTTTCCTGGATCAACCTGCCTTTGCAAATTCATGTGAACTTAACTGCTGACATCCTGACAATGCAAATTGTATTTGCTCCAAAGAGCTGTTTCTAAACAGGTCCACATCCTTCTTTGCTCTATTAACCTTTACTTTCCACTACCTCTGGTGGTTGGTGGACTAGAAGTTAGGTTAAATCACTTAAGAATCCTTATTAAAAGTAGGTTTTGGAAAATATAAATCTACAGGGTTGGCTTGCAGTTTCAGAGGTTTAGTCCATTATTGTTATGGCAGGAAGAATAGCATCATGAGGACAGACAGTGCTGGAGAAGGAGCTGAGAGCTCTACATCTTGATCAGCATGCAGTAGTAGACTGTGCCACACTAGGGCTAGCTTGAGTATATGACATCAATCCACATCAACAGTGACATACTTCCTCCAACAAGGGCATACCTACTATAACAAGACCACATCTCCTAATAGTGCCACACTCCTTCGATGACAAGCATTCAAACACATGAGTCTATGATGACCATTCCTATTCAAGGTACCATAGAATGCATCAATCAGAATGCAGTCCATCAGTTAAGCATTCAATATCTGCTCATGCTTTCCTATCCAGATATAGACAACTCTACTAATTAGATTCTCAGGCTAAAGTTGCATGCCTGAGACCTTACACATGACCAGAGTCCACTGACATATTAGAGCATAGGTTACACGTCTTTTCTGGCAGTATTTTAAGGAAATGTGGTTCTCCACCAGCCATTCACCATTCTCCCTTGTAGTTACTGAAGGTACTAAAAGGCTATGCTGCAATCTGTCTACTTTGTCTAAAGTACTTCCTAAATGGGAAATTCAAAATGTATTGTTCCATCCCTTTTGTACATTGGATGGAAGATATTTTTTGAGATTTTTGAACATCTAAGAATAGTGGGTTATTTTCTCTCTTCCAATTTGAAGCATACTCTAATGCAATATAAAGTTATAAGACAATTTTTTTGCTCAGCAGTTTGAACAGTGAGCATATACTTTTCTGTATTTACATTTTGAATGATATCCCCACTCCATGTGTCCCCTCTGGAATCCCCTATTTCATCCCCCTTCCCCTTGCCTCTATGAGGGTACTCCCACTCCCACCCACTCACTCCTACCTTCCCATCCTGGTATTCCCCTACACTGGAGCATCGAATCTCCTCAGGCCCAATGGCTGCTCCTCCCACTTATGTCCAACAAAGCCATCCTATGTCACATATGCAGCCAGAGCCCTGGGTCCCTCCATGTGTACTCTTTGGTTAGTGATCCAGTCCCCAGGAGCTCCGGAGGGGTCTTGCTAGTTGACACTGTTGCTCCCCCCATGGGACTGCAAACCCCCTTAGCTCCTTCAGTTCCTTCTCCAACTCTTCCATCAGGGACCCTGTACTCAGTTCAATGGTTGGCTGCAAGCTTCTGTCTCTGTATTTGTCAGGCTTTGTCAGAGCCTCTCAGGAGACAGCCATATCAGGTTCCTGTCAGCAAACACTTCCTGGTATCCACAATAGCATCCACGTTTAGCGACTGTATATGGGATGGAACCCTAGGTGGAGCAGTCTCTGGATTGCTTTTCCTTCATTCTCTGCTCCACACATTATCTCCATATTTCCTCCTGTGAGTAAATAGTTCCCCTGTCAAAGAAGCACTGAAGACCACAGTTTGGTCTTCCTTCTTCAGCTTCCTGTGGTCTGTGAATTGTATCTTGGATTCCAAATTTTTGCACTAATCTCCACTTACCAGTGAGTGCATGTGTGCTCTTTTCTGGTTGGGTTAACTCACTCAGGATATTTTCAAGTTCCATACATTTGCCTGCAATTTTCATGAAGTAAGATTCCAGAGAACCAAATAACTCTTTAAAAAAAATGCATGCAATAAGGACACATGCTCCACTATGTTCATAGCAGCCTTATTTATAATAGCCAGAAGCTGGAAAGAACCCAGATGTCCCTCAACGGAGGAATGGATTCAGAAGATGTGGTATATCTACACAATGGAATACTACTCTGCAATTAAAAACAATGAATTCACGAAATTCCTAGGCAAATGGTCAGATCTTGAAAATATCATCCTTAGTGAGGTAACCCAATCACAAAAGAACACACATGGTATGCAGTCACTGCTAAGGGGATATTGACCCAGAATCTCGGAATACCCTAGACACAATCCGCATATCAATAGATTTCTAAAAAGATGGTAGGAGAGACCCCTGGTCCTGGAAAGACTGGATGTAGGGGAACACCAGGACAGAGTAACGAGAGGGGGTTGAATGGAGAAAAGAGGGAGGGAAGGGGGCTTATGGGACTTTCGGGGAGGGAGGAAACGGGAAAGGGGAAGTGATTTGGAATGTAAATAAAATAAAATAAATAATAAAAAAAAATGTAAAAAAAATGGAGAACCAAGCTGGGCAGAAAATTCTCAATCCAGGAAACTCAAATGGTTTAGAAGAACCTAAAGAAATATTCAACATCCTTAGTTATCAGGGGAATGCAAATCAAAACAACCCTGAAATTCCACCTCAAACCAGTCAGAATGGCTAAGATCAAAATCTCAGGTGACAGCAGATGCTGGCAAGGATGTGGAAAAAGAAGACCACTCCTCCATTGCTGGTGGGATTGCAAGCTGGAACAAGCACACTGGCAGTTTCTCAGGAAACTGAACATAGTACTACCTGAGGACCCAGCTATACCACTCCTGTGCATATACCCAGAAGATTCTCCAACATGTAATAATGACACATGCTCCACTATGTTGATAGCAGCATTATTTATAATAGAAGCTGGAAACAACCCAGATGTCCATCACCAGAGGAATGGATACAGAAAATGTGGTACATTCACATGATGTAGTATTACTCAGTTATTAAAATCAATGGTGTCATGAAATTTTTCTTAATATTTGTCATTCATATTAATAAATAGAAAATCTTATGTTCTGGTACTTTGCTATCATTTTTTTTCTTTGTTTAATTTTATCTTCCCATACCTTAAACTATGTTTGGCTTTCCTCTTTACATTTTCTATGTCTGAGTTTAATGGAATTTTTTTTCTTTTTTAAAATATTTTATTTGTTTATTTATTCACATTCAAGATTTTATTCCCCTCCCGGTCAACCCTCCTCCAATTCCACATCTCATAACTCCTCCCCTCCCAGTCTCTACGAAGATGTCCCCACTCCCCCACCCTTCCTGACCTCTAAACTCCCTGGGGCCACCAGTCTCATGAAGTTTAGGTGCATCTTCACTGACTAAACACTGACCCAGCAATCCTCTGCTGTATATGTGTTGGGGACCCCATATCAGCTGTACACTTGATATTTTTTTAAAGATTTATTTATTTTATATAAGGACACTGTAGCTGTCTTCAGACACACCAGAAGAGGGCGTCAGATCACTTTACAGATGGTTGTGAGCCACCATGTGGGTGCTGGGATTTGAACTCAGGACCTTTGGAAGAGCAGTCAGTTGCTCTTACCCACTGAGCCATCTCTCCAGCTCTATACTTGATATTTTATTGAGATTTTTATTACAAGATATGAAATTTTTGAATGATTTAATAATCAATCCCTCTCTCATTTTCTCATTCTTGTGATATTTAAATTCATTTTAGTACTTGGTGGAAGGATAATGAGAAGATAAGTACACATATAAACAGACATAGATAAATAAATAGCAGATAAACAGATAATTGACAAATAGATAAATTAATTGATTCATTTTTATCTACATTTTGAGTAATTACCTTGATTAATTTTCTTTCATGATATAGTGTTCAGTGGATTTTTTGTCCTTGGTATAATGCATTTAGCTACCAACAAGAGCTCTTTTACATTTGGATGTCTATTTTCAACATATCCTGTACTTATTTTTTTATGTAGTATTCTTTATTTCCTCTCTTACAAAATTAATGATAAATCATTTATTTTCTTCTTAAGATCCCCTTCATTACACACATACACACACGCACGCACACACACACACACACACACACACACACACACACACACATTTATATATGTATATATATATATACATATATATATATGGCAAGAATTTGTTTTCTTTAAAAACCCAGTCATTTTATGTGATATGGTTTTGTTTTACCCCCAGGTCTGGGATATGGGACTGCTTCAGATTGTCCACAAGCCAGTAACTGTGACTGATTCATGGTCTAGGAGAGTTGTGATTTATGCCAGCTGCAAGTAGTTTGTGTTTGGAATTCTGGGAACTATTGAGAGGATGTGTGTGTGTGTGTGTGTGTGTGTGTGTGTGTGTGTGTGTGTAACTTATCCAGTGATAATACTGAACCTTTCTCTGTTGTATAATACTTGATGCTGATGATTGAGGTTGTGCATGCAATATACGTATTCCAGAGCACCAGTAGGAGGTGACTGCTGCTCTCCTTGCTACTGCCACGACTGCTGCGGTTCCCTGCTGTTGCTGTTTCTTGCTATTGCATTTTCTCTTGCTACTTTGCTAGTTTTCTAGTTGCTGCTTGGAGGTATCCTGACAACAAAGACTGGACTTGTCCAAAGGAACCAAATACACCAATCAGCAGGATGTAGTCTAAAGAAGTCTACACCTCCTTTCCCTTCTAACCATTCTTCTCTTTTAATTAGTGCTGGGTTGGAAGGGATATGGGTGGAATAAGGGCTGGAAGTGTGGTTAATAGAGCCCCAAAATAGCCCAAAACATATACCAATATTTGTGTGTATTTATACATACATGTATATGTATGTGTATGTGTATGTGTATATGTATATGTATATGTATGTATGCATATATATCCTACTCCAATGAAAAGTATTGAATCTTTCTCTGGTGTATAATGCTTTATGCTGATGATTGAGGTTGTGCATGCAATTGTAATTCAGAAAGCTTCATTGTACTACTTCCAAGAGCACCTAAAGCAATACTCACATGTTTGATAGCTAAGAAGAAGTCTGTCAAGATAACTGCTTCTTTTACCACTGGGCCTTCAGGATGCTGCCTGAATTTACCAGCCGTTATCATTAGTCATTTTCTGTTCTACAGTGCTTTCTACTTGGAAAGGAAAGTTACAGCTACAGAAAATAAACTTATACATACATTAGGTCAAATTTTACCTGCATAAACCACTCTTTGAGAATAGAATATATTTTTACAAGTTATGTTAACTCTTACAGATCATTACCTATTATCTTTTTAATTACTTCTTCAGTCTATCAGTCCTCTTGGCCTAAAAGAATTTTATTATTTCTAAAGTTTATTTTGTAATTCGATGGGGCAATTTTAGACTGACCCATTCACATGTGGGATAATTTTATATGCTATTTATCACATATTTACTTTTAGATTTTGGTTCTCTCGCCATAATCCTAAATATGTCTAGATATTGGGAAAAGTGAAAAGTCGACCTTCAGAATGGGATAAAATATTTGAAAACCATATACACTAATGTATTACTACATAGAGTACACAAAGACCTGTAACTTAGCAACAACAACAAAAAAACCCTGCTGAGGAAAAGAACAAATATCTTAAACACCCCACCAATGAAAATATGCAGGCAGTATGTAACCACATTAATGATCTTGAAGTCAATGCCACAATGAAATATCACTTCACACTCATGAGGATGGATGTTATTTACAAAATGGAAAATATTACGTATTAGGAGTGATAAGGAGAAACTGAGGCATTTTGTGCTTTGCTAGTTAGGGTAAAATTGTGTAGCTGCTGTATAAAAAATATGCTTTTAAAATATTAAACACAGAATTTACCATAGGATCCAACTATTCCATTACTCCAAGGAAGTAAAACATTTATTATTCCATAAGTAAGAATAGTTAAAAGATAAAAACCACCCAGTGTCCACCAACAAGTGAGTGAATGAACACAATAGAATCCACCATACATGCAGAAAGCTTGATTTTACAACATGAGTGATCCTAGGTGGCATGATTCTAAATAACATAATCCAGGGGCAAAAATAAAAATATTATATGATTCTCTTTACCTGAGTCTGCAACAGGCAAATTTATCGAGATGCAAACTAATATCGAGGTTCTAGGTGTTAGTTATCAGGAGGAAAAGGGAAATCATATTAATGGGTACAAAGTTTCTGTTTGGAGTTAGGAAAAGTTGTAGCAACTGATAAATATTCAACACTGTGGCTGAATGTCACTGCACTGTACATTTAAATTAAGTAAATGGTGAAGTCTATGGCACATGTACTTTCATGCAATAAAATATGCAAAATATAGGACTTTTAAAATATGATTTTCTTCCACACAACATAACTGAGTTATTCTGTTTGGGCACTTCTAGAAACAAACCTTTTACTCTTTCTCTGTGGTCTTGTCAGCTGCTCAAATAAAAACAAACCAGACTTTTTCTCGCAAATATTGGGAAATAATACAAAAAAAAAGTATATAACTTTCTACTGTGTTACATAAGTGTGTACATGTGTATATGCAAGTTACATGATACATAAAGTGTAGTCCTTCCAAGAACATCCTTCTAGACTTCTACTACTAAATGGACGGCAATACCCAGATACATGGATTCAAGTAAAGGATATCTTCCTTTTGTCATGTGTCTTCCTTATTTATACTTCTACAACTCCTTTTACAGGATAAAAGAACTCTTATAAGAATACTTGTGATTTCCATTATTTAATAGTCATTAGTCTGTTTAATGCTCTGAAATCAGTATTAGTTATCCTCCTGCTCTATGAATAAATGCTTATATGAATATTTTTCCTCTCTTTGATTTCAGAAAGCTGCATTTGTTTTTTTCAGTTGCGTGTGTGCATGTGTGTATGTGTGTGTTTATATATACTATAGTATACATGTAGTGGTCAAAGGAACACCAGCAAACAGGGCAGGTTTTCTGCTTCCATCTTATAGGATGCTCAGTCTGGTCAACAAGCACCCTTACCCACAGATCTGTCTTGCTTCCCATCAAACCTATATTTCTATTTTTGAAATTTTTCATTAAAGATATATTTACTCAATACAAAATATATGAGTTAAGCTATAAACTAGAAAAATGTCATAGATCTCTATAGCGGCATAAAAATGTATTAAAACCTCCCACAGATTCTTTTCAAAGTATCAATGAACACCACTTTCTTGGTGTTCTCAAAGTATCTATCTTAAAACTTATCAAAAACATTATTAATAACACCAGAGTCTGAGAGGATTTCTCATTGATTCCAATGATAAAGTATCTGGTCTAAAGGTGCTAAATACTAAACTAGCTTTAAAGTGGAAGACATTGGGGCTGGAGAGATGGATTAGCTGTTAATAGCCCTTGTTGCTCTTGCAAAGAACCACAGCTCTGTTCTCCACACCCACAGGGTGTCTAACATCAACCCTTAATTTCAGATCCAAGGAATCAGACAGCTTCTTGCAGTCTCTATGATACTAAATGCACACTGTACACAGATGTATACACAGGTGAAATCACCTATTTGCCAAAAACAAATGACCTCCAAACTTACACATAAATATATAAAATTATGTAAAACTTCTTCCTTTTAAGATAATATAATTAAATAGTAGCTATTAGTAAAATAATAAGACAGTTCAATAAATTCGGTACATAGAAAAATCAATGTACAAAATATTATAGATAGCTAATAAATAAATAGACAAGTAGCAAATACCCTTGAAAATTTAACACAGTAGAAACAGAAGACAGACAACACTTGGTAACATATACAACAAAAGATATGTGTGATCCTTTTAAAAATCACATAGACCAGAATCTAGAGCAGATGAGCCTTAGTAACTTGCTGAACCATGTCTGCAGAGTTTGTGAGTTCACTGACTACAACAAAAAAGAGATTGGCATATGCATGGTTCACTATTCTATTCATATAGCTATGCTTTGGCACTATAATGAAAGCTCAATATGTCCATTGGCAGCTTCCTGAGCCATCATGTCCCCATTCAAAATATATGTATTTGTTGAACAATGGACATGTAAATACATTTTAATGTTTTCATATTTTACTTCTTCAGAAGTATTTGTGGTTCTTAGTATTGGAAAATTTATATACATATATATATATATGTATATAAATGTATATATATATATATATATATATATATATATAAAATACCTTTATCGAATTTACTTCTTTTTCTCTCCTCCCAAATCCCTTTATCCCCTAAACTACATTTCCCTGCACACCACTTGTGCTATATTTTTAAACCCACTAAATTCACTTAGTGTTACCTGTGTGTGACTGGTGAAGAATCCTCCACTGGATTATTGTCAGCCAATCAGAAATCACATTCCTAAAGAAACCTGACACTCCTCCACAACAGGATCAACTGACAATTTTGCCAGAGTGAGTAATATTACTTCATGAGTCCTTCCCACAGGCAGGATGGAAGTTGTTTTGTTTTTGTTGTGGTTTGTGTTTGTTTGCTTGTTTGTTTTCCTAGCTTGGACTTTGCCAGGTTTTGTGCAGTACTCACAGCCACAGTGAGCTTACATGTGCAAATGCAGAAAACAGTCTTTTGCTGCAGACACCCACTACTTCTGATTTTTACCATCTTTTGTCCCATTCCCTTTTCTACAATGTCTGGGCAGAGAGACTCTGTGATAGCTTTATAATGAATCTAAAGAAAACTTTGCTATGCAACCCTTATAGTGTGCATTAAATTGTTAATTTTCAAGACTGAATAATCCAAGGAAACATAAGTCAAAAGATCAAACTAGGTCTCAGTATCTAATGTGACAAGTCTAGGTTAAGGAGTTGTCACTTTCAAGAAGAAATAACTGAATCTCAGAAAAGTTAAATAACCTAAAGTCACCTACATAAAAGCCAAAAGAACTGGAATTAAATTTTTTATTTTAAAATATGTTCTCATTAATGGAATATGCAAAACTTTTATGAAATAAGAGTTTTAATCCTAGCTATAGTGAACATTTATTGCTTGATACCAATACAGAACTGTCCACCACTGCTCACTCAATAAGCTTGTTTAAGAAAGGTATGCATCCTCTGAAGCTGTCATTTTAGCACTAAGAATGCTGATGCAGGAGTATCACAAGTTGAAGGCCAGGTTGTGGCACAAAATAAAGTCCTGTCTTGAAAACAAAGCAGGTTAAAGGGAGATATGGAAGTGAGAAAAGGAAAGAAGGAAGGCATATGTAAAGAGCTTAAAGAGTTCACACAGAAAACATTCAAATTTCAGAGCAAAAGCATTGTCAAACGTGTTAGAGATTGAGTAGGACAAAAAGAAAAACTGTATATATTCTTAGATAAATATGCATTATACAGATACACAGATATATATATATATAAATATATATATATATATATAAATTTGTATCATTTTTCAATAGGTAGACTATCCATTAGCTTCAGTAGGCAGCTGCTTAAATTGCACCCATTATCTGTATAAATATATAATGTCCCAAGTGTGCAATTATGTTAGCCCACAGTGGAGAATGACTTGGCTTTAAATCGCTGTGCTGGGAACATGACTGATTCTGAAATATTTGCATTTGAAAGGAAGAGACTCTTCACAGAAGCTGTCAGTAGCTCAATGAAGCCTATTAGTGCACTTTTCATACTAAAGAAAGGAGTATTATGTCTGGGAATTTTTCCTTTCTCCCAGCCAATGAAATAGACTTTCCCTATGAGTTTGTGTATAGCTGGCTCCTTGCCCATTCCTGCAAGGGAGAACATTCTCTCCAGACACAATTTTTCTTATAATATGTAAGAAGTCAGTATCCAAAACACAGTTTGGGGAGTCCATTTACTCTTTAATCGATACTATCATTTTTGGAGCTAAATATAAACGTTTATTATTTCATCACAATTGCACTATCATCATTAAAAAACTTCCACAGTCTTTTCCTCTAAGTGCTTAACTAGACAAAAGTTGTTATGTATTTCCTAAAGAAGTCAACTATCTTCCTGAGTATGAACTCGGAAAGTACAGTTTCTCACTCTACAGAGATCTGATATTTTAAATTTTATATTAGATTATCATGTGTTTTATATATGATTATTAATTTTATATAAAATTACTGATATTCTTCCAGCATCTACAAAGACACCATGCTAACTACAGTACTTTAAAGAAAATTCTAATAAAAGTCAAAAAATTATCATTTCTTGAATACATGAAATAAAGTGAAATAAAGCTTTGAATGATAAATATACATCTAAAAAGAGTGCTAAAGTAATCTACAGTAATTTTATGATTGAATCGATTATAGAATATTAAACTGAAGATGGTATATTGCATAAAATACAAAAGGCTTAAAATGAAAACTTTAAGAATTTATAATTTAAAATAAAATTTATGATAACATATAAAGCCCCAAGCCCCAAAACAGATGATCATGTTTGTACTATGAAATGGTTTTGAGGGTTTTTGGTGAAACAAATCTTTTAAAGCTGAGGAATTTTGTTCTGTTAAGGTTGTATGTCCCACTGAAGCAAACTATAATTCTGCATTTTTAGAAGTATTTATATATGAGTCTTCTCGTCTCATCAATAGATTATTAAGTCAATGACTGGTTCATAATTTGATTTTATATTGGGAGATGATGCAAACTACAATTGTAAGATGTTATTGGAGGAAGTGAGACTGTGTGTTATTTCTTGTCTCTGCTCTTCCTTCCATTCTGTTTAATGACCATTGTGAGACAAGCTCTGGCTACTGTGCCTTGAACACAAACATTCTCTGTCCCCACACAAGCCCAGAAACAGTGGTGGTATAAGACCATGGGCTAAAACCTTGGTCTAAAACCAGATGTTTCCAGTCTTTGCCTTCTTCAGTATTTTGAAACAGCAATGGAAATAGGAATAACTGGTCCACAAAATTATATGTAAAAAGATAAATAAATAAAATTGGTTTGTCCAATTGATTTCAGTATCCTCTGTGTCATTTTAATCATCTATATGTCATTACCACTATTATAACTTGAGGACTGCAAGATGGCTCAGCTTTTAAGAGTGCTTTTATTACTTCCAGCCCAATTCCTTTAAGACCAAAGTATAAAGGGTGTGGTGACTTCAGCAATAGGAACTAATCTTCAAGTCAGGGTGAGAAGCAAAGTCGATGGGAATAGCTCACATTGTTTGGAAATTCTCTTGTACTCTCTTGGCCAACAACCTGAAGAGAGGTTTGCAATGCCTGAAACTGGGGATTTATTGGACAATCTATGGCTCTAGGTGCTGTTCAGGTTGCCAAGAGGAAAAAGCAAGCAATAAGATTTTTGTTGTTTTGTTTGTTTGTTTGTTTTTGTTTTATCCCAATAAGTCACAATGACTGTCTTGGCCAGATATACCCAAAAATGTAAAAGTGGCATTTATTTGGGGGAATAATGAAGAGTCATGATATTGAACTTAGGACTCACTCAGCAGAAGGGAATGTATGCCTGTTCATATAAATACAGCCAAATATTAGCTGGCAAAATCATAGAACTTAGAGGAGAACCTACTACTGCAAATGTCTTAAACCAGTGTAAGTCCTTAATTGCTCTTATACCCATAGATAAATATAACTTTCACTCCTCATCAGACTTCTGTTTACACCAGACTGAAACTGATACAGAAAACCACAACTGGTCAAAATGCAGAAAACAACTGACGATGCAGTGGCCAATCCCAACTGATACAACTACAACACGGCCTCTCTAACTATAGCTTAGAGAACAGATTGGAAGAGAGGTAGAAAAAAGTCAGAGACAGATGACCAGGATATTATCTGTGAAGTATAAACTTCTGTACATGACAAGGAAGTTGCTCCCATTTAACCTCAAAGATATGCTTACCTGAACTAAATTTGCACAATGGCAAGTCGCAATGAGGTGGTTTCCAATATGAAGGGAGAAACACAAAAAAAACCTCCTTAGATGCAGAGCTGCAGGCAGATAATAACTGCTCAGAGTGATGGTCTTCTTCAGTCATGAGTACTTTGATAGATTAGGCAACCTCAAATGGTCAATTCTCAATACAAATAGATAGGGGCAACAAGAAAAGTGAACTCAGCAAGAGATAATTTATATAATATATACAATATTATATACTTATTATGTTATATAATATACATTATAATATATACATGTTATATATACATACATAATTATATTTTCTTAAATTTATTTATTCACTTTACAGCACAATATCAGCTCTTTCTCTCTCTCTAAACCCTCTCACATAAGTCCTCCCCCATTCTTGCTTCCTCTTTTCTTTTAAGAAAGGAAGGCCCCCCTATTGATGTCATACACACAAACACACACACACACACATACACACACACATGCACACACACACGCACACACACACACACACACACACACATTACATTAAGGACTAGGCACATCCTCTCCCAGTGAAGCCAAAAAAGGCTGCCCATTTATGGGTGCAGGATCCTCATGCAGGCTGGTAGACAACTGGCTAAGGGATAGCCCCTCTTCCAGTTGTTTGGGGGACCCACATGAAGACCAAGCTACTCATCTGGTATATATGTGCAGGGGCCTAGGTCTAGCCCATGCCTGCACTTTGATTGGTGCTTTAGTTTCTGGAAGCCCCGCAAGGGTTCAGGGTTCTTGACTTTATTGGTATTCCTGTGGAGTTCCTGTCCTATTTTGGTCCCTCAAACCTTTTGTCAACTTTTCTGTAAAACTTCCTGAGCTTGATCTAATGTTTGGATGTGACTCTTTACACCTCTTTCCATTGGCTGTTGTGTGGAGCCTCAGAGGACAGTTATGCTATGTTCCTGACTGCAAATATAGTGGAGTGTCATTAATAGTGTCAGGGATTGACTCCTGCCCATGGGATGAGTCTCAATTTGGGGCAGTCATTCATTGGTCATTCCCTCATTCTCTGCTTTATCTTTTTCCCTGCACATCTTTTAGGCAGGACACATTTTGGGATGACTTTGTGAGTAAGTCGTTGTCTTTATCCTTCCACTAGGAGTCTAGCCTGACTTTGGGAAGTGGCCAGTCCCGGATCCATATCAACCACTTCTAGGAATCCCCTTAGAACTCCAGTGGCCTCTGGCATTTCCTAGAGATTAACTCCTCCTCACAGCTGAGATCTTCTTTCTCACTCCTTTGCTTCTCCCTCTCCTCTCTCCACCCAGTCCCATTCTTCTATTAGTCTCACATATTAAGTTTGTTTTTCCTTTTGAAAAAAGATTCAAACGTCCTCCCTTGTGCCCTCCTTGCTATTTGGCTTCTCTTGGTCTGTTGATTATAGCATGAGTATCTTGTACTTTATGGCTAATATCCACTTATAAGTGAGTACATGTCCTTTTGTGTCTGGGTTGCCTCACTTAGGATGATATTTTCTAGTTCCATGCATTTGCATGTAAAATTCACGATGTACTTGTTTTTAATGGCTGAGCAATATAGACATATTTCTCACAACCTAGTTTTAATAAGAATACTTAAATGCTTTAATCTCCCTTCTCTCCCACTACCCACAAAAGTAGTGGAAATGAAAGGTTAATAGGGAAAAAGAGGATGTGGACCTGTTTAGAAATAGTACTTTGAAGCAAATCTAATCTACATTGTCAGGATATCAGCATTTCAGTTTGCACAAATCAGCAGTAGTAGCTTGGCCCACTTACAAACACCATTCTCAAATCAGTTCAAAGCAATTCAATCCAAATGAAACCTTCAGGATTTGCCAATCAGCCAGATTTGACGGATTGCTGCCGAACTTCACCAGAAGGTCTTTGGTGCATTTCTCTCTATGAAGTCACAATGACCAGCAATAGTGGCAAGGTGAACCAATACCACACATTCTCATCCACTGTCTGTTGGGTTATACTTATACCCTTTCCAAACATCTCGTGTTCTTTCAAGCTTCTGCTCAGGCAAAATGTCACATGCACTTTTTCCAGGCTGCATCCAGAAAAATACAGCAAAACATCCTTCCATGTGTCTGCTTCAACATAAACTTCTTCTCATTGGACCACACCCTATGAAACAACTGAATCTCCAAATAAAATAAAATAAAATAAACAGAAATTTCCACTTCAGAGTAGTATTCCATTGTGTAGATAAATCTCATTTTCTGTATCCAGTCTTCAGCTGAGAGACATCTTGGTTATTTCCAGTTTCTGGCTGTTACTAATAAAGCTTTTATGAACATAGTTGAGCAAGCATTCTTAGAGGATTGTGTAGCATCTTTTAGGTATATATCCAGGAGTAATATTGCTGAATCTTGATATTGAACTCTTTCCAGCATTCTGAGAAAACACTAAATTGATTTACAGAGTGGTAGTACAAATTTTTATTCTCCCCATTAGTGGAGGAGTGTTTCTCTTGCTCCACATCCTCACCAGCATGTGCTATACTTTGATGCTTTTTATCATAGCCATTATTTGAAACTCTGAGTCATTTTGATTTGCATTCCCTAATGATTGAGGATGTTGACCATTTCTTTAGGGGCTTCTTGGCTGTTCAAGATTCCTCTGTTGAGAATTCTCTGTTTAGTTCTGTATCCCATTTTCTAACTGGATCATTTGGGTTGATGGTGTCTAATTTTCTCAGTTCTTTCTATATTTTTGATATTAGTCCTAGGTTGGATATAGAGTTAGTGAAGATCTCTAGACTGTCAGTTTGTTCTGATAATGGTGTCATTTGACTTACAGAATCTTTTTAGATTCATCAGGTCACATTTATTAATTCTTGACCTTAGTGCTAGAACTGTTGGTGTTCTATTCAGGAAGTTGTCTCTTATACCAATGAGTTCAAGGCTATTCTCAACTTTCTGATCTATTAGATTAAGTGTGCGTAGTTTCATGTTGACGTCTTTGATCAATTTGGGCTTGAATTTTGTGCAGAGTGATAAATATGGTTCTGTTTGCATTCTTCTAATGCAGACACCCATGACCCATTTGTTGAAGATTCTTTCCATTTTCCATTGTATATTTTTGGCTTCTTTGTCAAAAATCAAGTATCCAGAGGTGTGGGTTTATTTATGGGTCTTCAATTCAATTTCATTGATGCATCTGCCTGTTTCTATACCAATATTATGTAGTTTTTATTACTATTACTCAGTAGTATAGCTTAAAGTCAAGGATAGTGATATCTCCAGAACTTCTTTTATTGTTCAGAATTTTTTTAGATATCTTGGATTTTCTGGATTCTATATGAAGTTGAGAGCTTTTCTTCCAAGATCTTTGAGGATTTCTGTTGGTATTCCAATGGAAATTGCTTTAAATCTTTATATTGCGTTGCTAAGATGGTCATTTCAACTATGCTAATCATTCTGATCCATGAGCAAAGGAGGTCTCTCTACCTTCTGATATCTTCCTCAGTTTCTTTCTTGAGAGACTTGAAGTTCTTGTCATACTGGCCTCTTACTTGCTTGGTTAGAGTTGCACCAAGGTATTTTATGTTATTTGTGACTATTGTGAAGGGCACTGTTTTCTTAACTCCTTTCTCAGCCCATTTATCCCTTATGCAGATGAGGGCTAGTTATTTCTTTGAGTTAATTTTGTATCCAGGAACTTTGCTGAAGATGTTTATCAGCAGTAGGATTTCTCTGGTAGAACTTGTAGGGTCACTAATGTATACTATTGTATCATCTGTGAATAGAGATACTTTGATTTGTTCCTTTACAATTTGAATTCCCTTGACTTCTTTCAGTTCTTTTATTGCTCTAGGCAGAACTTCAAGTATTATACTGAACAGATACAGGGAGAGTAGACAGTCTTGTTTTGTTCACAAATTTAGTGGAAATGTTTTAAATGTATATCCATTTAATTTGATACTAGCTATTGGCTTGCTGTTTATTACATTTATTGTGTTTATGTATCTCTTGTGTCCCTGCTTTCTTCAAGACTTTTATCATGAAGGGGTTTTGGATTTTGTAAAAAGCTATCTCAGCATCTAGTCAGAGGATCATGGGGTTTTTGTTTGTTTATATGGTATATTATGTTGATGGATTTTCTTGTACTGAACCATCCATACATTCATGGAAAGAAGCCTACTTGATCATGATGGATGATATCTTGGATGCATTCTTGGATTCAGTTTGCAAGTATTATATTGAGAATTTTTGCGTCAATGTTCATAAGGAAAATTGGTGTAGAATTTTCTTTCTTTGTTGAGTCTTTATGTGGATTAGGTATCAGGGTGACTGTGGTCTCATAGAAATAGTTTAGCAGTGTCCCATCTGTTTCTAGTTTGTGGAACAATTTGAGGAGTATTGGCATTAGCTCTTCTTTGAAAGCCTGGTAGAATTCTGCACTAAAACCGTCTGGCCCAGAGCTCTTTTTGTTTGGGAGATTTATAACAACTGCTTCTATTTCCTTAGGGATTGTAGGATTATTCAAATGGTTTACCTGATCTTGATTTAGTTTTGGTAGTTAGTATCTATCTACAATAGCATCAATTTCATTTAGATTTTCAAATTAGTCTGTGGAGTACAGACTTTTGAAGTCAGACCTAATTATTTTTTGAATTTCCTTGGTGTCCCTTGTTATGTCTTCCTTTCCATTACTGATTTTGTTAACTTGTATACTGTCTCTCTGCCTTTAAGACAGTTTAACTAAGCATTTGTCTATCTTGTTGATTTTCTTAAATAACCAGCTTTTGCATTCCTTGTTTCTTTGTATTATTGTCTTAGTTTCTAATTGATTGATTTCATACCTGCGTTTGATTATTTACTTCCATTTACTCCTCCTGAGTATGTTTGATATTATTTTCATAGAGCCGTCAGATGTCCTTTTAATTCATTAGTGTAAGAACTCTCTAATTTCTTTATGAGGGGATTAATGCTATGTACTTTCATCTTATCATTGCTTTCATAGTTCCATAAGATTAGGTACACTCTGAGAAAGACTTTAATTTCTTTCTTCATTTCTAGCCTGAACCAGTCATTATTTAGTGGAAAAATTGTTCAGTTTCCTCAAGTATGTAGGCTTTTTATTGTTTTTGCTGTTGTTGAAGTCTATCTTATTGAGGTCTACCAATATTAATGTGTGGTGATCAATGTGTGATTTAAGGTTTAGTATTGTATCTTTTATGAATTTGGTGACATAGATGTTGAGAATTAAGATGTCCTCTTGGTAGGTTTTTCCTTTGATGTGTATGAAGCATCCTTTTCTGTGTCTTTTGATTACTTTTTTGAAAAGTCTATTTTATTAGATATTAGAATGTCTACTCCAGCTGGTTTCTTGAGTCCATTTGTTTGGAATACCTTTTCCAGCCATTTATACTAAGATAATGACTATCTTTTTGGTGACATATGTTTCTTGTATGAAACAGAATGCTGGATTCTGTTTATGCATTCATTCTGTTATCCTATAGAACTGACTCCATTGATTTGTAAAGATATTAATGACCAATAATTGTTACTTACTGCTAATTTGATATTGGATACGGAGTTTATGGGGTTAACCTAGCTGAGATTCCTACCAGCAGAGAATATAGAAACTGAGTGGACACCTGCTTTATCCAGTAAGGACATCCAATAGCATGAGGGAGACATCAACCCACCCACCAACCTTCAAATTTGACTTGCCTACAAGATATGTATGAATACAGATGGAGCAGAGACTGAAGAAACACCCAACTAATGACTGCCCTAACCCAAGGCCTATCCCACAGGAATGAGTCAACTCTTAACACTATTAATGATAATCTGCTATGCTTGCAGACAAGAACCTAGAATAACTGTCTTTTGAGAGGCCTAATGCAGAAGCAAATGGAAACAGATCCAGATCAATAGCCAAACATCAGGTTGTGCTTGAACTGTATTGTGCAAGAGTGGGCAATAGATTTGAGCTTTCACATCAGAGGTGTCAAAGACACCACAAGACCTACATAGTCAAATATCTGGAGTCCATGGATGCTTACAGAGACTGAACGACGAATCCAAGAACATGCAGAGGCTAGTCCTAGGCCCTCTACACATTTGTAGCAGATGTACAGTTTTGTCTTCATATGGATCCTGAAAAAAATGAAGATGGATATGAGCAATTTATGATTCTGTTTCTTGCCATTGGATCCCTTTGCAATACCTGGACTGCCTGGATTAGCTTCAGTGAAAGAGTAGTTGCTTAGCTCTGGTGGGACTAGGTGTCCTAGGGTGAGGTAGTACCCAAAGGTGGCTTACCCTTCTCTGAGGAGAACAGGAGCAGGTAATGGGAGGAATTTGGAATAGTGGGACAGGGGAGAGAGGAAGATTAGGGTGCAATTGGAATGTAATATAAACAGAAAATAAAGTAATGGGAAAAAGGAAATATATAGATACACAGACATATACACACATACACACACAGTTATACACTGTTTTCAAGGAATCAGGAAGGAATAGCACAAGACAAGAAAGCAAACCTCTAGTATCAATATACTAGAAGAACATAGATGCCTTGAACCAGATCAATTACTCATTGCAATGAAACATTTGCAAGTACACATATGTGGACAAAAGAGTACATTGTGTGACACATTGTGATACACTACAGCTTCCAAAACAAGATATGCTGGTGGGATTTTTTTGCTTGATTTATTTTTATTTTCTTCTGGGTAGAATTTGAAAGGGAGGATTGTAGAGCAAGAGACTCTAGGATGAGTGGAATTGGGGTGCATGGTGTAATATTTATCAAGAATCAATAAAAATTAAGGAAATAGAGAACAGCAATCATAAAGAAATAGAATTCTGTAGCCTGAATATGGTTGAGTGGTGACAATCACTTACTGATTGGGCTTCCAGAGAAAGAACCACATTCTCTCACCACATCATAAAATTCAGTGTCAATAAAAGAAAACAGACTGCAAACAATGGTGGCATTGCTTCTACATAAAGGTTATCAGATAATGGGCTCAGGGAGATTTGGTTTAGGGTAAAAAATGTGGAACCTCATAAAATTGTTACTCTACTGAAGTTAAGAGTCATAGGTATTAGTTAAATTTGAACAATCCACTATATATTTATACTTTGAAGATATTGAGAAAATGCAGATAAATGAATTATAGTTTTCCCACCTATGAACTAAGTTCTAATACATGCTAGCTTACATAAATAGATTAGTGAATGGGTAGATGGATCAATAACTCAAAAATAACTTAATGAAATAGAAAAAATTATTTAAATAGTTGATAATACATTTCAGAGCTTGTAAATCAATTCCTAAAGTCAAGATTCCTGGAGGCAATTATTATTTTAGGAACCCATTGTGGTTGTTTTTTGCTACACCACCCATCTTTAGTCTACTGCACACATACATTGCCTGAACTCACCAACTCAAGCTTCTCATAATCATTTTCCTCAGTTTTTGGTTTGTTTGCTTGCTTTGTTTGTTTTCTTTTTGTATTTTGCATTCTAAAATAGAGACAAAAATCCATCCCTTTAATTCTCCAAACAGCTCCAAACAGAGCTATCATTAGTTCATGATTTTTTTTTATGCTGCCTAGAGAGAGACAACAGATACTAAATACACAGCTTTACTAAGGATCAAATTAACTCAAATTCCTCAAGTTCACAGAGAGAAATCAACCTCACTGCTCTGCCTATTAATTCTACTCCATTATGATTTGCTTTTGTAAGCAGTATGAATTGTAAGATGAGATTTCCACGATGAATTATTTTTTCAGGATAATGTAACATTTTCCAGTGAAGGGATAGAGGTTATATTTTATGGCTTTCTGTCCTACATTCATTTGGCTTGGACTATTGGGTGCTTTCTTCCTTTGGAAGCTTGCATGTCACCTTCTGGTATCATGAAAATGAGCCTCCTGGGAGGAGGTTGCCAAGTCAGACCCAGGATAAACTCTGTGTCCTATGCCCAGAGTGCATAAAAGCATTGGCAATAGAGAATTATTTCCCGTCTCTGGCAGGCAACCAACAGCAACATCAACAATCTATAATGTTCCATGACAGAACTTCTTGTCTTTGGTATTGTTTTTTAGTCTATGGATCACAAAATAAGTGTTGTCATTCCTGGTGGGAAATTTTCATTTAAATTATTTATGTATATGTATACATATGAACATATTATGTCATTTTAGGAAAATAGATAATAATGTGATTCCATTTCACATTTTCAGAAATCCATACTCTTAATCACAATACCATCCCTAAGACTGGGAAGCATAATAAAAAAAATTGAATAACAAATAAACCAGGAAAGAAGAAACCAGAAAGCACAGATCAGAAAACAAGGAAGAGTTTAAACTGA
This sequence comes from Tokudaia tokunoshimensis, assembly GCA_036184795.1. Taxonomy (NCBI): domain Eukaryota; kingdom Metazoa; phylum Chordata; class Mammalia; order Rodentia; family Muridae; genus Tokudaia; species Tokudaia tokunoshimensis. The sequence goes on along the minus strand of BTHU01000014.1, from coordinate 49,058,191 downwards.
AAGAAAATATTTAGTGTGAAAGGAGGAAGTCAGGTGGAAAATAGGCTGAGATGAGAAGAGTGAAGTGTGAGAAGGGAAAGAAACACATTGTTTGCATCAGAGAGTTTGAAGCTTGATTCATTTGTGATTTATTTAAAGGAAAGTTGGTGAGCTTTTACATATAAAAATATTTGACAGTTATGTGCACATCATAAAACTGCCCTTATTGTCTCTTGTTGGATATCATAATCACATTACCCACTACCCCGACTGTCTTCTCATCACTCACTAATGGCCTTATCTTGCCTTTTCCATTCCCACTACACTTCCCCGTTTAACACAAATTTGCTTAGTCCTTGTAATTACCCTGTCTCCTCTTTCACTGAAATTTATCACAGTCATGAAAGTTTATGTGTACCTAACTCAATAGCACATCTCAAGAGCTTAGAATTGTATCTGGCATAAGAAGAGCAGTTGATAAGTGATTTTAAAATACTGAATGTTTGTCTATGTAAATAAACTAATTAAAAACAAAAAAATAGAAAAAACATTTTTGAAGAACTGAAGGACATGTATCATGATATTAAAATTGCCCATAAAACAGTCAGTACACCATAGAAACACTTGAGTGTAAATTATTTTCAAAAGAAAGGGGAAAAAATACAAGAAGATACATTCAAATATTCAAAAATGGAAAAATTCCAGGACACTGAAGCAAAATTGTTGGTTGGAAGAAAATGATCTTCAAGCTCTAAATAAATACAATTTTTAACCTAAAAGCATACTGTCCTAAACTGTGGATTAGTTTAAGGAAATTATACATATATATATATATATATATATATATATATATATATATATATGAGCTACTAAATTGTAACTATTCTATATTCCTCATTTAAAATAAAATTTCTGTCCCAAACAATGGTTTATCCTTGCATTTAAATTTGTTTCATATTAAAACTCATTCACCAGATTTATCTGGGTAGGCGGTAATGTTTTTGAGTTTAGCCTATAAGCTTTAAATGATTCTGTGGTGAATTACATGTAGATAGAGTTTTTTTTCTTAAGTAAATCTTATAATCCTCACCAGTGTTCTTTTCAACTCATTTTATGCTTCCAATTTTTGTATGTTTTGTCCATTTATAAACTGCATTGTCATTTCAATTGACTCATTATTTTTTATTTTTCTTATCTGATTTTATAGCTTTGATTTTTTTGACAATTTTCTTCATGTTTATATTTTATTTGTGATACTAATACTTACCTTTCCACAATCTCTTTTTCTCCCTTCTACCCCTGACAACCCTCCTACAACCATAAATGTCCTTTTCTTCATTAAGATCACCTTTATAAATTCCTAGGAAATGTGCCCTGATGATAGTTTTTAAAATTCATATACAAAATATTTATTCTATTATTTTTGAATAACAGGTAACCAACATAAAAGTCATATACTGACAGTTGCCAACATTGCTTCTTTCATAACCTTCTGCATTCTTTTCTAAATTTCACCTTTGCTCAGGGGAATTCTACTATTGATTTTCTTTTGGGCAGATAATTTTCATTCCACTTTAACTTCATTTAAAATCTGATAGTTTTTGAAATTTTATGTTAGCAAAACTTACGTGCTTATAAACCTATATTTGTTCATATGACTTTTATTTTGCTTTCTCAAGTGTTTTTATTTTTTGAGATAATAATACAATTATTTCATTTCAACCTTAATTTCCCTCCTTCCAAACTTTTCTATATAGACTTCTTTGTTCTGTTCAAATTAATAGGTTCTTTTTTATTTCTGATGCATTCATATATGTATATGAATATATGTTTTTTTCAAATGTGCACATATTAGGATGTATGTATGTAGGTATCAGAATGGAAAAAGAAACTATTAATTTGAAGAAAACAAAGATACATACACACACATATATTCCAAATGTACAAATATAACTTGTTAAGTATGTATAATTTTGTTTGTATGTATTTTTCGGAGATATCCTTTACTTTGCCTTTTTAATCTTGAGTCCTTTTATATTTGGTCTTTTCTCCAAATTCTTACAATTTACCTTTTTAAAAGTACCACTTAAATATTTCCATCTGATGCTACAATTAAATTTTTTGTTTTCTTTCCATATGCTTAAATATTATTTAATTTTTCATACAATATGTTTTTGCCATGTTTTCCACTCTCTCAATTCTTCCCTGACCAAACCCACTTCACTACCTATCCTACTTTATAATCTCTTTCTTTCTTGCTCTCTCTTAAAATGAATAAACCTAGGCAAACAAAAATCAAAACCATCTCAGAAAATGGGAGAAGTGAAATTGAGCGAGAGAGAGATAACAGAGAGAGAGAGAAAGAGAGAGAGGGGGGGAAAATCAGAGAGAGAGAGAGAGAGAGAGAGAGAAAATATTATGGTGGTACGGAAGCCTAGTACAATGAAAACTTCCTGGAGTCTATAAAGATTATCTTAATGAGGACTCCTAGTAATGGGGGATAAGGAGTCTCAGCTGGCCATCTCTTGTAGCCATGTAATGCTTCCAGTTTTGGGACTGAGTTGAATTCTTTCGATGTTTCAGCCCAGAGTGTCCCATAAAATTCCCAGAACAAGCCATGCTGATGTTAAGACAAAAGGGTGCTCTCTGAAAACAGATGGCTAGGCCCCATTGTCTAAGATAGTGCCCAAACAACTCAGAGAACATAGTGAAGTTGAGCTGATGCCTACCTGGAGTCTGCACCCCTATGTTTTAGTCTCTGGTGTGGGAAGGTACTCTGAAGGCTACTAAAAAAGAAATATGGACAAAAATCCATCAATAAAACTTTGACCTACAATCTTTCATGCCTATAAAATATTCTAGGTCAATGGTGGCATAGAGCTTATGGGAGTAGCTAACCAATGTCTGATTTGACCTAAGGTTCAGTCCACTAGAAGGAACTCATTCTTGAATCTTCTTGCCTCACCAAGAACCAGAGACTAGATAGCCCAGACACCCAGGATAAAATCAATTCCTACTGATACCGACCCAAAACTAAATCAATAAAATTACTCCGGATGATATTCTGCTATACTCATAGACATGTGCTTTATCCAGTCATCATTAGAGAGGAATCTTATAGCAGCAGATAGAAACAGATGCAGAGTTCCACAACCAGATATTATGCAGAGAGAGACTAAATGGAGGTCTCCATTCAAATCCTTCCCCTCAGAGCTTAAAGAATTCTGTGGAAGAGGAGGAGGAAATATTGCAAGAACCAGAGGGAATGGAGGACACCCTTAGAACAAGGCCCTCTGAATTAACTAAGCAAGGCATATATGAACTCATTGATACTGAAGCAGCAAGACCGTATCCTACATGGCATAATGCATACCTGTGGCTATACCCTTGTATGTAAATGTTTTTTTCTTGGATGCAAATTTGGCCCAAGTCTATGTCTCTTTTTAGTGTAATTATGAAAACTTGTATTTCTTATTATGTGGCCTTTGCTTACTATATGAGGAGTGGCTACATTCTATGGTAGATTTCATCTTTATTGTATCTTTCTAACAAAGCAACTAAGACTGTCTCTTAAAACTTTTTTTCTGAATATTTAGAATTAAATCAGGAATCCTATAGAATCATTAATTTATCTAAACAGCATTAATTCATGAAAGTTCATCTTTATCTTGATCTGCAAGAAATCTGATCAATAGTGTGATTGCTAATTCTCTGGGATTGTTATATTAATTTAATAGTTACAGGGAAAGCATATCATCTGCAAGAAACAATCCTGAGATAAGGTTCTATGGAACCTTGCCATTGAGCTCACCCATCACAGATCATGCCCAAATGGTAGGCCACCTCCAGGAAAGACACCTGCTAGCCTTAGTCTATCTTAGAAGACTCCTGATAAGTTGTTATCTCCTGCAAGCCTGTTCTTTTCTGGTGAGAACCAGAATGGACCTGGAAAAGAAGGGCGATGAGGAGGAAATTGGAGGAGTAGAGATGGAGAGAAGGGTTACTATAATTGCAATATATTATGAAATAAGAATCTATTTTTTATAAAAGGTAGATAATTTTAAAAGACCTTGAGCTACAGATGAGGAAGTTACATGGGGGAAAAAGCCAAAATGATATAAAACATTCACAAATACAAAACAAACAACAAATCAAAATAAACCAAATAAATTTTATTTTGTGTTGCAAAAGCACAAACATTACAGGATAACTTGTCATTTTTTTTTGATTGGATGTAAGGTCTGGTCTATTTGATATAATCCATATCTGACAGTCCCAATATGACCAAGAACAGAAAACTACATAGCTCTAAATCTTTATCTCTCTTTTATACATTGAATCTCAGCTAGTACTCATCTGATTTCGTAAAGTTACACCAGTATCTAATCACTGACAAATCATGTAGCATGGACCTAAAGCTTTTGCTTTATCTCCCCTGGACAGTTGCTGAAGTCAAGAGTTTCCAACACATGGTAACCATGACAAGTTTAGCAATAAGCACAGGGTTTCAGTTTCAGTGAAGAGGAAAAGACCATGAAGCCTCTACCACACACAAGGAACTACAGGCAACTAAGGAAAATAGCTAGGAGCTTTTCCACCCAAACTCTTTGTTCCTGAAATAATGGTTCTGAGACTTTTGGTTATGAATAAATGCCTAGGCAACAAGTTTGACTTGTGCCTTGACTAGCTCATAAGTTAATTAACTCATTGATTTTATTCTATGACTGGTTACATGGCTGTTTACCTCTTCTCACTTTCATGTCTCCTCAGATATTGAAGCAAATCTCCCTGTGTGCGATTATATCCCAGAAATTGTCTCAGTACTGTAATTTCCACCTCCTTATTTTCTACCTAAACTCATAGGCTCAAAGCATTTTATTGACAGGAGATGCTCCCATACATTGCATAAGAGACTCTCTCTACAAAGAAATTGTGAGAGCAGTGGAAACAAGTTTTCCTCCAGAGAAGAGCACACCAATTAATTATCCAATACCAAGGGCAAACCCTGAAAATATACATTCAAATATATTTTTAATGAACCTTTTAAAATTTTTATTAGTATTTATTTATTTACATTTCAAATGTTATCCCCTTGCCCAGTTCTCCCCAGAAATGCACTATGCCATCCCCCTCCTATTTCTTTTATGACTGTTCTCCCTGACCCACACACTCACTCCCCCCTCCCCACTCTGGAATTCTTCTACTCTGGGCTATCAAACCTTCACAAGACCAAGGGCCTCTCCTCCCATCAATGCCCAACAAGGCCATACTCTGCTACAGTATAGCTGGAGCCATGAGTCCCTCTATGTGAACTCTTTGGTTGGTGGTACAGTTCCTGGGAGTCCTTAGGGGTCTGGTGGGTTGATGTTGCTGTTCTTTCTATGGGGTTGCAAACCTCAGCACAATGAAATTTTATTTAACTACAAATAAGAATAAAATTATGAACTTTGCAGGCAAATGCTTGGAAATAGGGATCAATATGATATTGGGGCAACTGATACACAAAACAAACAGCACATATTTCTTTTCATTGAGTCTAGGTAGGAAAAATGACAGGAATATAAATATGTATTAGTAGAGATGTAGAGAGAAAAAGGACATCAGCAAGATTAAAGGAAGGATATGGACAAAAAAATGATCTAATTATATTAAATGGATCTATAGGAAAAACTATTACATTTTAAGATATGTTAATGAAAATATATTTTAATTGGATATTTTATTTATATTTCAAATATTATCCCCTTTCTTTGTATACCCTCAAGAAATGCCCTCTCCCATCCTTCTTCTGCCTACTTCTGAGAGGGTGTTTCCCCCTACACACACCAACTCCTGCCTCCCTCCCCTGGCATTCTCCTACACTGGGGCATTGAGTCCTCACAGGACCAAGGGCCTTTCCTACCATTGATGCCTACCCAGGCCATTTGCCGCTACATATGTTTCTGGAGCAATGGGTCCCTCCATGTGTACTCTCTGGCTGGTAATTCAGTCCCTGGGATCTCTGGGGGATCTGGTTGGTTGATATTGTTCTTTTTCCTATGGTTGCAAACCACTTCAGCTCCTTCAGCTCTTTCTCTAACTCCTCCAATGGGGACCCTATGCTTAGTCCTATGCTTGGCTGTGAGCATCCGCCTCTATATTTGCCAGGCTATTGTACAGCCCACCAGGAGACGGCTATATCAGGATAATGTCCGAATGTACTACTTAGCATCTGCAATAATGACTGGGTTTAGTGTCTGTATACTGAATGGATCCCCAGGTAGGGTAGTCTCTGGATGACCTTTCTTTCAGTCTCTGCTCCAAACTATGTCCCTATATTTCCTCCTTTATTTTGTTCCCCCTTCTAAGAAGAACAGAAGCATCCACATAGGAAATAATAAAACTCAGAGATGAAAGCAACCAAGTAGAAATAAAAAGAGGTATACAAAGAATCAACAAGAAGAGGACCTGGTTCTTTGCTCCAGTGACCAGGTAGTTGGGACCACCAGGCTCAGAGAAAATCAACAAGATCAATAAACCCTTAGACAGAATAACCAGATGGCACAGAGACAGTATCCAAACAAACAAAATCAGAAATGAAAGGGAATCATAACACCAGAAACCAGCAAAATCCTAAAAAAGAAAAAAAAAATTAGATCCTACTACAAAAGCCTATTCTCAACAAAACTGGGAAATCTGGATGAAATCCACAATTTTCTAGACAGATACCAGGTAACAAAGTTACATAAGGATCAAATAAACCATTTAAACAGTCCCTTACCCTCTAAAGAGATAGAACCAGTTCATTTAAAGTCTCCCAATCAAAAAAAAGACCAGATGGGTTTACTGCAGAATTCTGTCAGACCTTCAAAGAAGACCTAATACCAATACTCTTCAAAATATTCCACAAAATAGAAACAGAAGGAACACTACTCATTCTATGAAGACACAATTACAATCATACCTCAAGCACACAAAGACTCAACAAGGAAGGAGAACTTCAGAACAATTTCACTTATGAATATCAATGCAAAAATTCTCAATAAAATTCTTGCAAACTGAATCCAAGAACCCATCAAAATGATCATCCATCATGAACAAGTAGGTTTCATTCCAGGTATGCAGGGATAGTTTAATATACAGAAATCCATCAATGTAATAAACTATATAAACAAACTCAAAAAAAATAATATTTCATAAGATGGTGAGAAAGCATTTGACAAAATTCAACACCCCTTCATGGAAAACATTCTGTCAAGATCAGAAATTCAAGGCACGCATCTAATCATATTAAAAGCAATATACAAAAAACAAAAAAGAGTAGCCATCATCAAACTGAATGGAAAAAAAAAACTTGAAGCAATCCCACAAAAATCAGGAAGTAGACAAGGCCCACTCTCTCCCTACCTATACAATATAGTACTTGAAGTCCTAACCAAAACAAATAGACAAAAAAGAAGGTCAAAGGGATACAAATTGGAAAGGAAGAGGTCAAAATATCACTATTTGCAGAAGATGATATAATAGTATACTTAAGAGACTCCAAAAATTCAGAGAACTCCTACAGCTGATAAACAACTTCAGCAAAGTGGCTGGATATAAAATTAACTCAAAACAAATCAGTAACCTTTTTCTACTTAAAGGCTAAACAGATTGAAAAAGAAATTAGGAATACAACACCCTTCACAATACTCACAAATAATGTAAAATACCTTGATGTGACTCTAATGCAGCAAGTAAAAAATCTATATGACAAAAACTTCAAATCTCTGAAGAAAGAAATCAAAGAAATCTCAGAAGATTTAATGATCTCCCATGCTTATGGATTGGCAAAATTAATATAGTAAAAATGGTCATCTTGCTGAAAGCAATCTACAGATTCAATGCAATCCTTATCAAAATTCCAACTCAATTCTTTAGAGAGTCGGAAAGAGCAATTTGCCAATTCATTTGGAATAACAAAAAAAAAAAAAAACCCACAGGATAGTGAGAACTATTCTCAACAATAAAAGGACTTCCAGGAGAATCACCATTTGTGACCTCATGCTGTATTACAAAGCAATAAATAGTGATTAAAAAACTGCATGGTATTGGTACAAAGACAGGCATGTAGATTGATAAAGTAGAATTGAAGACCCAGAAATGAACCCACCCACCTATGGTCATTTAAACGTTGACAAAGTAACTAAAATCATCCAGTGGGAAAAAAAAGACAGCATTTTCAACAAATGGTGCTGTTCAACTGGCAGTTAGCAAGCAGCAGAATGCAAACAGATCCATTCTTATCTCCTTGTACAAAGCTCAAGTCCAATTGGATCAAGGATCTCCACATAAAACCAGACACACTGAAACAAATAGAATAGAAAGTAGGGAAGAGCCTCAAACACATGGGCACAGGGGAAATTTTCCTGAACAGAACACCAATAACTTATGTTCTAAGATCAACAGTCAACAAATGGGACCTCATAAAATTGCAGAGCTTCTATAAGGAAAAGGACATTGTCAGTAGGACAAAACAGCATCCAATGGATTGCGAAAAGATCTTAACCAATCCTACATCTAATAAAGGGCTAATATCCAGTATATACAAGGAACTCAAGAAGTTAGACTCCAGAGAACAAAATAACCCTATTAAAAATGGGATACAGAGCTAAACAAAATTCTCAACTGATAAATATAGAATGCTGAAAAGCACCAAAAGAAATGTTCAACATCCTTAGTCTTCAGGAAAATGAAAATCAAAACAACCATGAGATTCCACCTCACACCAGTCAGAATGGCTAAGATCAAAAACTTAGGAGACAGCAGATGCTGGTGAGGATGTAGAGAAGAGGATCACTCCTCCATTACTGGTGGGATTGCAAGCTGGTACAACCACTCTGGCAATCAATCTGGCAGTTCCTCAGAAAATTCGACCTGGGGAACCAGCTATACCACTCCTGGGCATACACCCAAAAGATGCTCCAACATGTAATAAGGAAACATGCTCTACTATGTTCATAGCAGCCTTATTTATAATAGCCAGAAGCTGGAAAAAACCCTGATATCCTTCAACAGAGGAATGGATACAGAAAATATGGTACATTTACACAATGGAGTACTCCTCAGCTATTAAAAACAATGACTTTATAACATTCTTAGGGAAATGGATGTAATTAGAAAATATTCTGAGCAAGGTAACAGGGTCAAAAAAGAACATACATGGTGTCCAGTCACTGATCAGTGGCTATTAACTCCAAAGTTCAGAATAACAATTCACAGACGACATGAAGCTCAAGAAAATATACATTTTAAAGGAGCTTTGAACTCTTACTCATTGCAACTACTGGCTCATTTAAACACCTAGGTTTCCAGGTTTATCTACATTTTAGCTCTTGACTATATCTTAGTTCACTCTTGACTGTTATACATATTTGAAACAAAGCCTAGTGGTTATACCTATTAACTGTAGCATTTATTTCTGCACATGTATATACTATGCAGAATAACTTGATATCTTTCTAATAATACTAACAACACCATCCAGATAGTCATATCCAATGAAAATTTGGTTTATTATTTACTTCAAATTACTTTCCAAAAATAAACAACAATAAAATCTTTCTTTTCAGCTTCATTTAAACGTATGTGTTCTTAACTTTAGTTCCTTCAGTGCTATCAGAACCTCAATTCATCCTCTTTAAAGGTGCTTGAATTCTTATAGTTCTCTACTTATGCTTTATAAGCATTTCTTTCCTTTCACCATGAACAATTATTATCACAAACATGTTCATAGCATAATCATAACACACCCACTTTTTATACTTTTTAATTAAATTTTCAAAAACTTACAGAAAAATATTTATTTACTTACTTACTTACTTATATCCCAAAACCAGCCCCCTTCTCCTCTCAGACATCCCTTGGAGTTTTGAGTTTTGTGTCTATCACACCCCCACCCCGCACAAGTCAGTGTAGGACTTGGTGCATCCTCTCCTACTGAGGCAGGACAAGGTAGCCCAGCTAGGGGAACAAGATCCACAAGCAGACAGACAACAGATTCAGGGACAACCCACATTTGCTGCAGAACCTACATGAAGTCAAAGACCAAGCTGTGCTTCTGAACATTTATATATATATATATATATATATATATATATATACACACACACACACACACACACACACACACACACACACATCCTAGGTCTAGCCCTGGGAGCCCACAAAGGTTCAGATTAGTTAACTCTATTTTTCTTTCAATGGAGTCCTGTCTTCACTTGGTCCCTCACTCCTTCCTCCAACTCTTCCACAAGACTCCCTGAACTCGATCAATTGTTTGGCTATGACTCTGTGCTATCTATTTCCACTGGCTTCTGTAATTAATAGTATCAAGGATTGGTTCTTGCCTGTGGGGTAGTTCTCTGTTTTGGCCAATCATTAGTTGGTCTTTCCCTACATCTCTGCTCAACCTGTAGTCCCTGATCATCTTGTAGGCAGGACACATTTTGGGTCCAAGGTCTTGTGGATGGACTCCTGTCCTCAAGGAATCCTGCTTGGCTACAGGAACTGGTCACTTTAAGATCCATGTCCCCCAGTGCTAGGAATCTCAGCTATAGCATGACCCAATAGAACTTGGGTTTCCCCCAGGGTCGACTTCTTTTTTTGTTATATATTTATGTAATTATTCTCTGTATGCACTCCTATGATAAGCTTGTACATAAATTTTCCCTTTGACATTGGATCTTCACTTTCAATTACATATAGGGAAGCTTTACTAATCTTTCAAAATTCACCTGGAATAGACTTCTCAGCATTGTCTTTGTTGGCTGCCATTTTACTGATTGTTCAGTAACTGAATCTATGACTTATTCATTGAACCAATATTAACTGAGACTTAACTATTTGACAGAATTTATCTAGCATGTATAGAAGGCAAGAAATAAACACATTTATGTCATTCAGAGAGTGTAGTAAATTAAAACTTTCTTAGCTGTTAACACAGCTTTATTTGCATATTTATTTGTATTTTTCATTAATAAAACATGAATTGTTCTGATAATTGTTGAGCCTTCATTATTTACCAGAGTTTTTACCCAGCATAAATCACTAATATATGGAATTAAAAGTTATGCTCCTGCAGCATTAATGCATGGTGGAAACATTTTCACTCAAGTCAATGGATACCTTGATACATGTTTTATCTTTTATTACATACACATAAATTCACTCATTTTAATACTATATTCTGCTCTGTGCATGGTCCTGCCAGGAAAGATTTGGGCTCCCAGGAACACTTTCACTTCTGGGCTTGAGGTGAGATTTCCACGTTCTCTCCAATAACTTATCCAGAGTGGAGCTGCTAAGAGTCCACAGCGCACAATTTTAGTTGACCAGCTGGGATGGGATCCTTCTGGATGACATCTGTACTTGTCAACAGAGGGTATTCAACAGGCCTCTGTGCAGGGTTCCTGCCAGGAGAGTGTTGGGCTCCCAGGAGAGCTTTCACTTCTGGGCTCAATGTGAGATCTCCACTTTCTCTCCAATAACTATCCATAGTGCAGCTGCTAGGAGCACATGCATGGACACAATATCAGTGGAACAGCTGGGAGGCGATCCTTCTGGTCATTATCTGCATCTGCCAGTCAGAATTACTCCACAGGCCTCTGTGCAGGGGTTGTACCAGGAGAGAGTTAGGATCCCAGAAGTACTGACACAGGCTTACTGGTCCACGTGAAGGAAAAGCTCCAGTCAGTGACAGCAAAACCAACTAACACCAGAAGTACCCAGGTGGTGAAAGGCAAGAGAAAGAATCCTATCAACAGAAACCAAGGCTACTTGGCATCATCAGAATCCAGTTCCTCCACCACAGCAAGTCCGGGATACCCCAACACATGAGAAAAGCAATATTTGGATTTAAAATCACATCTCATGTTGCTGATAGAGGACTTTAAGAAGGACATGAATAACTCCCTTAAAGAAATACAGGAGAATTCAGATAAACAGGTAGAAAGCCTTAAAGAGGAAACACAAAAATCCCTTAAAGAATTACAGAAAAATACAAGCAAACAGGTGAAGGAAGAGAAAAAAACTATCCAAGATCTAAAACTGTAAGTAGAAACAATAAAGAAATCACAAATGGAGACAAATCTGGAGATAGATAACCTAGGAAAAAATCAGAATACAGGAGGTAGAAGAGAGAATCTCAGGTACACAAGATACCATAAAAAAAAAAAAATTGACACAGCAATCAAAGAAAATGCAAAATGCAAAACTCTACTAACCCAAAACATCCAGGAAATCCAGGAAACAATGAGAAGACCAAACCTAAGGATCATAGGTATAAAAGAGAGTGAAGATTTCCAGCTTAAAGGGCCAGGAAATATCTTCAACAAATCATAGAAGAAAACTTTTTACTGCATACAGGAAAACCACCTCACTGTCAAAGACAAACACTATCTCAGAGTAAAGGACTGAAAAACAATTTTCCAAGCAAATGGTCCCAGGAAACAAGCTGGAGTAGTCATTCTAATATCAGATAAAATGGACTTTCAACCAAAAGTCATCAAAAAAGATAAGGAAGGACACTTCATACTCATCAAAGGAAAAAACTCTACCAAAAAGAACTCTCAATTGTGAACATCTAGGCTCCAAATTCAAGGGCACACACATTCATAAAAAAAACTTTACTAAAGTTCAAAGCATACATTGCACTTCACACAGTAACTGTAGGGAACTTCACCACCTAACTCTCACCAATAGATAGATCAGGGAAACACAAAATAAACAGAGACACAGTGAAATTAACAGAAGTTATGGACCAAATGGATTTAACAGAAGTCTGTAGAACATTTCATCCTAAATCAAAAGAATATACATTCTTCTCAGCACCTCATAGTACCTTCTCCAAAATTGACCACATAATAGGTCACAAAAAAGACCTGAACAGATATAAGACGATTGAAATAATCCCTTGCCTCATATCAGATCACTACAGATTAAGTCTGGTCTTCAATAGCAACAAAAACAACAGAAAGCCCACATAAACAAGAAAGCTAAACAATGCTCTACTCAATGATGACTTGTTCAAGGAAGAAACAAAGAAATAAATTAAAGACTTTTAGAATTTAGTGAAAATGAAGACACATCATACCAAAATTTATGGGACACAATGAAAGCAATGCTAAGAATAAAACTCATAGCTCTAAGTGCCGCCAAAAGAAACTGGAGAGAGCTTACTCTAGCAGTGTGACAGCACACCCGAAAGCTCTAGAACAAAAAGAAGCAAATACACCTGAGAGAAGTAGATGTCAGGAAATAATCAAACACAGGACTGAAATCAACCAAATAGAAACAAAAAGAACTATACAAAGAATCAACATAACCAAGAGCTCATTCTTTAAGAAAATCTAGAAGATAGGTAAATCCTTAGTCAGACTAACCAGAGGGCACAGAGACAGTACCCAAATTAATTAAATCAGAAATGAAAAGGGATATAACAACGAAAACTGTGGACATTCAAAAGTCATCAGATCCAACTAAAAAAGGTTATACGCAACAAAATTGGCAAATCTGGATGAAATAGACAATTTTCTAGACATATACCAGGTCCCAAAGTTAAAACAGGATCAGATAAACCACATAAACAATCCCATAACTCCTGAAAAAATAGAAACAGTCATTAACAGTCTCCCAACCAAAAACTGCCCAGGACCAGATGGGTTTAGTGGAGAATTTTATCAGACCTTCAAAGAAGACCTAATGCCAATACTCTTCAAACTATTCCACAAAGTAGAAAGAGAAGAAACACTACCCAATTCGTTCTATGAATCCACAATCATACTTGTACCTAAAGCAAAAACCAAACAAAGGAAGAGAACTTCAGACCAATTTCCCTTATGAACATTGATGCAAAAATACTCAATAAAATTCTTGCCAACCGAATCCAAGAAGACATCAAAACGATCATCCACCATGATCATGTAGGTTTTATCTCAGGGATGCAGGGATGGATTTCAATATATAGAAATCCATCAATGTAATACACTACATAAACAAAGAAAAAAACTACATGAATATTTCATTAGATGCTGAAAAAACATTTGACAATATTCAGCATCCCTTCATGTTAAATGTCTTCGAAAGACCATGCATTCAAGGCCCATACCGAAACATAGTAAAAGCAATATATAGAAAAACATTAGACAACATCAAACTAAATGGAGAGAAACTTGAAGAAATCCCACTAAAATCAGGGTACAGACAAGATTTCCCACTCTCTCCCTATCTATTCAATATAGCATTTGAAGTTATAGCTAGAGCAATTAAACAACAAAAGGAGGTCAAAGGGATACAAATTGGAAAGGAAGAAGTCAAAATATCACTATTTGCAGACTATATGATCATATACTTAAATGTCCCGAAAAATTCTACCTGAGAACTTCTATAGCTGATAAACAACTTCAGCAAAGTGGCAGAATATTTAATTAACTCAGACAAATCAGTAGCCTTCCTCTACTCAAAGGATAAACAGACTGAGAAAGAAATTAGGGAAATGACATGATTCAGAATAGTCACAAATAAACATACCATGGTGTGAGTCAAACTAAGCAAATGAAAGATCTGTATGACAAGAGCTTCAAGCCTCTGAAGAAGGAAATTAATTAAGGTCTCAGAAAATGGATAGAGCTCCCATGCTCATGAAGTGGCAGGATTAATGTAGTAAAAACGGACATCTTGCTGAAAGCAATCTACATATTCAATGTAATCCCCAACAAAATTCCAAGTTAATTCTTCACAGAGCTAGAAGGAGCAATCTGCAAATTCATTTGGAATAACAAAAAACTCAAGATATAGAAAACTACTCCCAACAATATAAGAACTTCGGAGGAAATCACCATCCCAGACCTCACACTGTATTAGAGAGTAATAGTGATAAATACTTCATGATATTGGTACAGAGACAGGCAGAAAGATCAATGGAATAGAATTGAAGACCCCAAAATGAACTCACATACCTATGGTCACGTGATAATTGACAAAGGAGCTAAAAACATCCAGTGGAAAAAAGACAGCATTTTTATCAAATGGTGCTGGGTCAACTGGTGATCAGCATGTAGAAAAATGCAAATGGACCCATTCTTATCTCCTTGTACAAAGCTCAAGTCCAATTGAGTCAAGGACTGCCACATAAAACCAGATACACTGAAATTTATAGAGGAGAAAGTAGGGAAGAGCCTTGAACACATGGGCACAGGGAAAATTTCATGAACAGAACACTAATGGCTTATGCTTTACAAACAAGAATCAAAAAATGGGACCTTATAAAATTGCAAAGCTTCTGCAAGGCAAAGCACAATGTCAATAGGACAAAACTGTTGCAACCAACAGATTGGTAAAAGATCTTTACCAATCCTACATCTAATAGAAGGATAATATCAAATATATACAAAGAACTCAAGAAGTTAGATTCCAGAGAATCAAATAACCCTATTAAAAATGGGTACAGAGTTAAACAAAGAATTTTCAACTGAAGAATATCAAATGGCTAAGAAGCACCTAAAAAAATGTTCAACCTCCTTAGTTATCAAGGAAATGCAAATCAAAACAACCATGAGATTCCACCTCACACCAGTTAAATGGCTAAGATCAAAAACTCAGGTGATAGCAGATGCTGGCGAGGATGTGTAGAAAGAGGAAAACTCTTCCATTGCTGGTGGGATTGCAAGCTGTTACAACTCTGAAAATCAGTTTGGCAATTCTCAGAAAATTAGACATAGTACTACCTGAGGACCCAGTTATACCACTCCTGGCCATATACCCAGAAGATGCTCCAACATATAATAAGGACATATGCTCCACTATGTTCATAGCAGCCTTATTTATAATAGCCAGAAGCTGGAAAGTACCCAGATGTCCTGCAACAGAAGAATGGATACAGAAAATGTGATATATTTACACAGTGGAGTATTACTCAGTTATTAAAAACAATAAATTCATGAATTGTTTGGCAAGTGGATGGAACTAGAAAATATCATCGTGAGTGAGATAACCCAATCACAAAAGTACACACATGGTATGCACTCACTGATAAGTGGATATTAGCCCAAAAGCTCTGAATACCCAAGATACAATTCACAGACCACAAGAAGCTCAAGAAGAAGGAATACCAATGTGTGGGTGCTTCGGTTCCTCTTAGAAGTGGAACAGAATACTCATAGGAGATAAAATGTGGAGCAGAGACTGAAGGAAAGGCCATCCAGAGACTGATCTATCTAAGGATTCATCCCATAATCAGTCACCAAACCCGACACTATTATGTATGCCAAGAAATGCTTGCTGAAAGGAGCCTGATATGGCTGTCTCCTCAGAGGCCCTACCAGAGCCTTACAAATGCAGAGGTGGATGCTTACAGCCAAACATTGGACTGAGCAAGCGGTACCCAATGGAGGACTTATAGAAAGGAGCTGGAGGACTAAAGGTGCTGAAGTGGTTTGAAACCTCATAGGAAGAATAACAAAATCAACCAATCTGACTCCCAGAGCTCCCAGGGACTAAACCATCAACCAAGGGGTAGACATTTCTCCAGCTGCATTTGTATCAGAAGATTGCCATGTCAGGCATCAATGGGAGGAGAGGTCCTTGGTCCTATGAAGGCTGGATAGATGCCCCAGCATAGGGTAATTGAGGGTGGGGATTTGAGAGTAGGGTGGGTAGAGGAACACCCTCAGAGAAGCAGTGGGAGGGAGAATGGAATAGGGGTTTTCTGGGAGTCCATCAGATTTCAGAATGGGAAAACTGGGAAAGAGGATAATGTTTTAAATGTAAATAAATAATTTATCCAATAAAAAAAGAAAAAGGGAAATACTATATTCTGTCCTGTGCATTAAATGTCATCATGAAGTCAAGAAATTTTCCCTTTATTCGGTCAGGAGTTAAAGTAACAAGCAGTTTAATTAAAAAGAACACATATAAAATCATCATAATTCTATTCCTTTTAAGAAGGCATCATTACTCAGTGTTTGGACTTCATGCATACAGTGATTTCAAAGTCTTTGAAAGTCTTTTTACCTGTAACACAGAAATCATATCATCTTTGTATTACCAATGATTAGCCCAAAGCAAAACTTGGGTCTTATATTTCCTAGTATTTAAATACAGACATTTACTGTGCAGTGCCTTGAACCTCTTGTGGTGTTCTTCAAGAAAATCACATTTAACACATGTGTTCTCTCTAGGTTAAAATTCCTATTAAGGACATGACATGCTGAGCATAGTACAAGAAGTCAAGTATGTGCTTAATCAATATTCCCTCCTAGAGTGAGTATTAACACATTCAACTTTTAATACAGAGTTGGAGGAAGACTGAGAACACAGTCAACTTTGTATCATTGCTTTATAGGAAAAGAAATAGAATAGTGTAGTAAAAGATTGATTATGATATCAGTCTTAATTGTTATAGTGATTTCTAATCCTTTTCTGCCTCTGTCTTTTATGATTGTGACAGACTTTATCAAATAGCCACTTTTACACCTCTTCAGGAGTTAGAATGAACAGATACTTACCTTCTTTCCTATCAGAGAACATGGGAAATATGACCAAATGACTTCAAATCAGAAAATAAATATATAAAATAAAGTGATAATCTCTTAGAATACAAATATCAAAGATAAGGGACTTTATTTTTTTTCATTTTTAAAATTATTTGCATCATTTCTGTCTCTACTTTCCTCCAAAAAAACCCTCCAAAATACCCATCCTTATGTTCTTTCAAATTTATGGCCTCTTTTTTCATTAATTGATATTACATCCATACATACATTTTCTTAAATACAAAAGTCCAACCTGATTAATCTGTATAATGTTACTTTAATATTTGTATGCTCTTCCCTGGGGATGACTACTTTTTCCACTCTTGGAATTCTGTAGTTCTAGGTATACTGTTGAAGCCTCTTAGGCTTCCCCATATACTTTAGCACGTCAATTGTTGTTCTTCTTCTTCAAGTCATGCTTAGATAGTCATGTGTATATGATTTTATTAGTGTAGCTTCTGACATTCCCAGGAGATTCACACTGAACTTCCTGTTCCTATGGATCTTCCAATCCATCTTTCAGAAATAGTGACATTACAAATTGTGGAGGAGAACCTACAACTATCACTACATGAAAACAGAATAATACCTAAGTATGTTCTAAGCATTTGTCCTTCTTTCCGCAGATAAGTGAAATACTCAGCCTACATCAAGGAAACTTCTCTTTAAAGCAGTTTGAGATCATTAAAAAATAAAAAATAAAAAACCCACCACCAACCAAAATTCAGAGTCGTGAATTCCAGACCCAATGAATACATCCAAAATCAAAAACTCTCACCTAAGGTTCAAAAATCATGGAGGAATAGGATACACTGAATATCTTTTTATTTATCTTGTGTTTGCTGCAATTCACTACCCTAGACATTCTTCTCCCTTTTGAGAGAACTGAAATTACTAGAAAAAAAATTAGTCTGAAGAATGCAGAACACATAACTTAGTTGGGGAAAAGGAGAAGACAAAACAAAATAAATAAACTGAAGAAAGAGCAAAACTAAAGAAGAATTAAAACTGAAAGTGTACCATTTGGGGATTATTTCTTTGCCCTTAGAAGAAAGGAAAGAAATGTACTTCCTATGTGAGAATAGAGGATTTAGAGTAGAATACAAGCAGCAGTCATCTGAGAAGTTGCCATGAAGAAGTTGATCAAATACAAGACAGCAGAAATAAAGGGTGCCCCTATTCAAACAGACCAGATGAAACTGAAAATAATTTAGCATAGCATAATCCTAGAAAGTGCCTGCCACAATCAGTGTGAGTGTGTTTACATTGTAAGAATCAATTCCTGGTTCCACTACCCATATCCTTTCGATATTCCGTATCCATCACTGTGATGCTAGACTCTATTCATGGTATGTTTTCTTTTCCAATACCCTATAACTGTCAGAGGTTCTCAAAATTTTCCCCTACTAAAACACACGTGGTGCACTTCAACCATAGTGATAGACAGGGAGTACTTGTCTCTCTGCCTTAGTTCTAAATCAATAATTGACAGGGCCTTAACTGTACCTGCAGTCCTGGATTAGAACACTGTTTCCTAGACAACAGTTCCACTTCCCACCTGGGAGGCCTGTTCCAACCCAACACACCCAGGGACTACCAGGTCAGCCAACACTAGAGGTAACTAGATGATGAAAGGCAAGCACAAGAACATAATCAACAAAAAACAGTGCAACATGTCACCATCAATTCTCAGCTCTTCTGCTACAGTAAGCCCTGGACATTCAGACACACTGGAAGAGCAGGACTGTGACATTGAATTTCATCTTATGAATATGATAGAGCCCTTAAAGATGATATAAACAAATCCCTTAAAGAAATATGTGAAAACACAACCAAAGAGGACCCCTTAAAGAGGAAGCAAATTATTTAAAGAACAGGAAAATACGATCAAAAAGATGAATAAAATGAATAGAAAGGTCCAAGAACTAAAATATGGAAATAGAAGCAATAAAGAAAACACAAAGTGAGGCAACCCTAGAGATGGAAGACCTATTAAAAAGGATAAGAACTAAGGTGAAAGCATAACCAAGAGAATAGGAGAAATGTAAGAGAGAACCTCAGGCATAGAAGATACCATAGAAGAAATTGATACATGTCTTAAAGTAAAGTCCAAGTGTGAAATATTTCTAACAAATATTCAGGAAATTTGAGGCATTATTAAAAGACAAAACCTAAGAATGATAAGAATAGAAGAGGATGAAGATTTCTAGTTCAAAGGGAAATAAACTATCTTCAGCAAGACCATAAAAGAAAACATTTCCATATTGACTTCTAGAGTGATTGTACCAGTCTGCAATCCCACCAGCAATGGAGGTGTCTTCCTCAGTGTTGTCACCTGAGGTTTTATCTTAGCCATTCTGATTGGCATAAGGTAGAATCTCAGGGTTATTTTGATTTGCATTTCTCTGATCACTAAGGACTTTGAATATTTCTTTAGGTACTTCTCAGCCATTCGAGATTATGCTGTTGTGAATAAGCTGAAGGGTCCAAGTGAGGACACCTCAGTCCCACTTGGGAAGGAGAAGAAAGCAATCACAAGGGGGGAAGGAGGGAGGGACCTGAGAGGTGAAGGGGAGGCAGGGAGTAGAGGGGAACCCAATCTTTTACTGGGTGAGGGAAAAGGACCCTGAGGGTCAGCAGAAAAAAATGGGAACAGGCAGCCTAGGGAGGTAGGAGGTTGGAGGGACCATCCATAATGCACCAGAGACCTGGGAGGTGAGAAACTCTCAGGACTCAAAGGGAGGAACCTAAGATGAAATGCCTGACAGTAGGGAGAGGGAACTTATAGAGCCCACCTCCAGAGGAAAGACAGGGTATCAAGTGAGGGATGGGGTTGCCATCCCACAGTCAAAACTCTGACTCATAATTGTTTCTGTCTGAAAGTACTGCAGGGATGGAAATGGAGAGGAGCCTGAGGAAAAGAAGGTCCAGTAACAGGCTAAAAGTGGGATCCAGCTCAAGGGGAAGATGCAACGCCTGACACTATTTCTGAGGCTATGGAGCACTCACATAAAGGGACCTAGCATGACTGCCCTCCAAAAGACCCAACAAGCAGCTGAAAGAGTTACATTCAAATATTTATACCCATCCAATGGAAAGAAGCTGCTGGCCTCTGTGGTTGAACTAGGAAAAAACTGGAAGAAACTGAGAAGGAGGATGACCCTATAGAAGAACCAGCAGTCTCAATTAACCTGGACTCCTGAGATCTCTCAAACACTGGACCAGCAACCAGGCAGCATACACCAGCTGATATGAGGCCCCCAACACATATGAGGCTGAGGACTACCAGGTCTGAGTTCAGTCAGAGAAGATACACCTAACCCTCAAGAGACTGGAGGCTCAGAGAGTTTAAGAGATCCTGTGAGGTAGGGGATGGGGGGTGGGGACATCCTTGTGGAAACAGGGGAGCAGGAAGGAAGTATGAGATGTGGAACAGTCAGAGCATGGACCAGAAGGGGAATAAGATCTGGAGTGTAAAAAATAAATAAATAGATAGATAGATAAATAAATAAATAAATAAAAGATTAAATTTTTTTAAAAAAAAGAAAATTTCCCTAACTGAAAGAGAAGGCTATAAATTTAAAATATCTGGACTAACCTTCAGACAGCTAAGAGAAGGATCTCAAAGCACACTCTCATAGTGACACACTTCCTCCAACAAGATACAGCTCCTAATAGTGCCACTCCCTGGGCCAAGCATATTCAAACAACTGTATATGTTATGTACACACTGATAAGTGGATACTAGCCATGAACTGTAGGCTACCCATGATATACCCCACAAACCCAAAAAGTTGAAAATGAAGGCAGGCCCAAGCAAGGATAAGGATGCTTGAATCCTACTTAGAAGAGGGAATAAATAAAATAGTCATGGAAGACAAAGAGAGGGAAGAATCTTGATTGATGGGAGTAAGAGGAGGGAATGGAGTTTGGGATAAGGTGTGGGGAGAGAAGTCCAGAGGGCCAGAAGAATGAATGGACATCTGCAGCTGCTGGGGGACTTCTCTAGGAAATCACAGTGACCTGGAATGGTGGAAGGCATCAATGAGAGTAACTTTAGCCAAGAAGCCTAACAGTGGGGACATTCAACCAAAAGAGGCCACCTCCTGTAGCCAGGCAAGACCCCCAGTAGAGGTATAAGGACACCAACCCACCAACAAAACTTTCAACTCGAAATTTGTCCCGTCCAAGATGGAACAGAGACTAGAGGAATAGCTAACCATTAACAGGTACAACTTGAGACCCATGCCAAGGGCAAGCACCAATCCCTGACATTATTATGGATACTCAGTTATGCTTCTAGACAGGAGCCTCTGAGAGTCTATACCTAGCAAGTGATTGAAACAGATGCAGTTACCCACTGCCAAACAATGGATGGAGATCCAGGACTCTTATGAAATTGTTGGGGGAAGGACTATAGGTCCTGAAGGGATTAGGCACTCCACAGGATGACCAACAGTGTCAACTAACCTAGATACCTGGGAGCTCTAAGAGACTGAGTCACCAACCAAAGAGCATACAAGGCAGGACCAAGGTTCCTGGTTCATGTATATCAGATGTATGTGCAGCTCAGTCTCTATGTGGGTCCCCCAGCAGTAGTGGCAACTCTCCCTAAAGCCTGACTGTGGAAGTTGCTCCCCAACAGAGAAGTCTTGTATGGCCTCAGTGTGAGAGGATAAGCTTAATCCTGGAGAGACTTGGTGCTACCTGGTAGGGGAATACCTGAGGTTGGTAGGGCAACCTCTCAGAGGAGAATAGAAGGGGGTCATGAGGGGGAGACTTGGGAAGGTTTGGCTTATAAATAAATGCTTGTAAACAAGTGTTTGATTTGTAAATAAATAAATATATAAATAAAGGAAATAATATGGCAGACAAAAAATAATTGATTGCTAGTAAGGGAAGGAATTAAAAAGTACAAAAACAAGCAAACAGATCCAAAAACCAAAAGCAAAACAAAACAAAGCAAAACCAAAAACAAACAAACAAAAGCACCAGTCTTCCACAAGGAAGTTCTAGGTTTAAAATCTGTAGTATTAAAACAGTTTTATCAGGGATAAACCCTTCACCCTTCTTCAGTCTCTATCATATTTCTTATGCATTTTCCCTATTTCCCTCTATGCTTTCTTGGTAAAAAGTTTCTTTATAAACCACTTTCACAAAACGTCCATTTTTAGATTTTTTTCTCTGTTTCGCTTTTTATTCTGTGAAAATATAGGAACAATTTTCTACATATCAGATAAGGTAAGATTTTTACTGTATTT
Source organism: Tokudaia tokunoshimensis (assembly GCA_036184795.1). Taxonomy (NCBI): domain Eukaryota; kingdom Metazoa; phylum Chordata; class Mammalia; order Rodentia; family Muridae; genus Tokudaia; species Tokudaia tokunoshimensis. The sequence goes on along the minus strand of BTHU01000014.1, from coordinate 49,035,402 downwards.
TAACCACAAGTTAAATTACAAACTTCCCTATTTAAATTCCTAGGGAAGCTTTGCCTACTGTATAAGAAAAATCCTTCTTATAAGAAATTCCACAGCAGTGATTTCTGGTTACAATATAAACCTTAAGGCAACAGACTCAGTCAGCTTGTCCTCATTATACACTCACAATTCCAAGTTAGGATAAATCTTCTGCCCAAAATTTATAAGCATGAGCTCTGCATGGATGTGTTCTTCATATTTACTGTACTCTCAGGTCTCACAAGGTGCTTCTGAGTGATCCGAAAATGCCCTATCATTCTAATAGATCCTCCCATTCATTGGGATATGTACCTGTTTATTGTCTGTGATCTTCCTACGTGTGTGCATACAAACACATTGCACATTAGTAAGGTGACAACATGGTCCGGCTCTTTGCTTAAAGTTCTACTTTTTCATGCTACTAAATCTCGAATGATTTAAAGGAAAATAAAAGACAAAAAGTATTGAATAGTTCAAATATTGTTAGTGTGTATTTATTTGGACATATGTGTGCATAATTTTAATACATAAAATATCTTCGAATCAGGAATCCTGCACTTTTAGACACTCAACCTAAGAAAAGCCTATGATTTTGTCAAATTTGTATAATTCAGTTTGGGAGGAACCAAAGATGAAAGTACTAAAACAGACAAAGGAATTTGTTGGTTAACAGAAACAATAACAGAAGGAAGCATTTATTAAGATGGAATATCAAGGGGCATAATGTCATTATCACTTAGTTATATATTATTTCTTTTATATTTATAAGTATTTCATGAAAAGATGGTATAGAACATATGCTTAGTTACTAAACTTCTGTTTCTTGCATGTATAAAGTTTATAAACATATGGATATTTAAAAACTTCATTGGTTTTCTTAAAATAACCTTTTCATATATTAAGCCCTTCTGAAAAATACTTTAATATTGAATTACCTGAGTCAGAGATAATGTGCCCTCTCAAATATATATATATATATATATATATATATATATATATATATATATATATATATGTCTTATGCCCAGAAAATGATGACATTATGGTTCAGGAAGTGTATTGCATATTCAATTAGAATCTTTAGAAAGGAACATTTCCAAGAAAGATCCCAGGTAGTCATAAGACTCTTTGTAAGAAGGAAGCCACATGGTCCAATCAAAGGACAGGTGGTGGTAAAAACGGGGGTTGTAGCAGTGTACAGCCACATGCCAATGCATTGAGGTGGTTCTTCGAAGTGAAAACAGCAAAGGAATAGAATTTTGTTAGAGCTCCCAGAAAGAACATAGCCATGTAGAGTCACTCTAGACTTTAAACTGACAAAAATGTAGGATAATAAGCTTATGTTACTACCAGCCCCTAAGGTAGTAATAATTTGTTACCACAGCAATTGGAAATGAAGGCATCTTGTCATTGAAAGGTGAAAAACGGTAAGAGGGCACAGCATTAACATACCCAACATGGGTCATGTAAACACACACACACACACACACATACACACACACACATACACACACACACATACACACACACACACACATACACACACACACACATACACACACACACACACACATACTCACACATGTTCAGGCAAAATATTTACAAGAGCATTAATACTTTTTGAAAATATTAACATTAATCTATATTGTAGCATGCACACATGTGGACATCAGAGGTCAACTTGCCGAAGTCAGTTTTCTGCTTCCACCATGTGGGGGCCAGTCATCAGCCTTGGTGGTAAGTACCTTGACACAGAGGACTATCTTGCTACCTCATCTGTTAAAATTTACAAGTGTTACATCTTTTTATGATTTTTTTCCCTTAAGAGATTTAGCCATCATTTAAAAACAAATATCACTTAGCAATTGCTCTAAAACATGCCAACATGGCAAGGAGAAGAACAGTACTGGAACAGATATAGGAACCCTTCAGGATACCATCAAGCACACAGCACAGCACGGTGAGTCCCTCTAAGCTCCCACTTCAAGGCTGCCTCAGTAAATCATTTGAGGCATTATAGCTTATTCAAATAAACCTAAAAAAGCAAATGAATATAATTTACTCTTCGACTTTTCAAGGATAAATATGGTTCATTACCTGCTTTTTAAAAATAACATAGGCATGAAGATTGTGATTTGGTAACATTTGTCTCTAAGATATGTAAATTTCACTGTATGTAGGTAGAAATATTTGGGGTCTAGGGTTTGTTTAGAAGCATTATTCTACAAAGCCCATTATTGGGAAAAACTTTATTTTTTTTTTATTATTCACTCTGGGTTTGATATGACAGACTGCAGAAATGGCCTGCTGACTTAAGTGGAAGCAAATGTATGTCGTTTTCTCATTTTTAAAAAATCATTCAACTTAGTATACTTCATTGGCATAAAAGAAATTTTACATTTGGACTGAAGTCAAACATTTTTAAATTAAAGGAAATATTTTTTGAATGTCTAAAACAGTTCTTGTACAGAATGGTTAAGAAGCCACTAACTTTTGGTGGTAACTTTTCACTGGTTTTAATAATTTTCACTTACATGCTGCCTTCGAAGTTGTGCTGGCTGGGGCTAATGTGACCCACATTTTTGGTTGCAAAGCACCTTAATGGGCACAGGCACAGCAAAGAAGTTGACAGATTCTAATGCACTTCTTTGCTTCCACATCATTCAGAGTCCAGGCAAAGGCTTTTTCACCACTGACATTGTGATTCTCTGAAGTTTCACAAATCAGTTTTCTTTTTATACAGAAAAGGGAATGTACCTTCTTCCTGTCCCACATAGGAGGGGGTCTTACTATTTGTCTAAAACTACTACTGATCCTTTAATCATGAATTCGAAGATTAGATATATTTCTCTTCAATTCAAACACTGAAAAAATATTATAATCATTATCATTAGCACTGCCTCCAAACAAGGAAACACCTCTGTGACTGAGAAGAGAACAATCACACAGAAAAGCACCATAGAGATGAAAATACAAGGCTACTAGTCTGTGTGGTACTGACACAAGAAAGGTAGATGAATGTGGAGGGATCTCTCAGGTTTCCCCATATGTGGTGCATATCTCAGCCTTGTCCAGAACAGAAAAATGGATGATGGGAACCAGACTACTTCAACCATTTTAATGGCTTGCTTTGTGTGTTTATTTTATTATTCTATTTACTATTAAACAATCTTAGGTTTCCAACCAAAAGTATATGAAGACATTCTTGTGATTAATCCATATTTTGCTTAGTTTTAGCTTATGTGCATGCTTAGGATCCTCTGAAAAAGGGAAAAATTATATTTCTGAGACATGGTTTTATATATCCTATGTTGGCTTAGTTCTCAGTCTTCAACTCAATATGACATTGAGCTTCAGATCCTGCTACCACTTCTTACAGAATTGTGGAATTCTCAAAGAGTGTGATGCCACACCTTGAGGATATGATGCTGGGAAATCAATCCAAAGCTTCATGAAAGCCATACATGCACACTACCAAGGGAAAGACATCTCTAGAACCTGGAATATAGTTTTTCCTATGGTTTGAAGATACTTGTAGGCATTTATCCATTTTTCTACCATTATATCTGTTTATATACATAGATATGGTTCTGACATTTTTATTAGTTTTTAAAAAGTTCTGCCTACTTATTATTCCTTCCCAAGTTTTATCAATACCTTATGTTTTTGTTGTTACGATAAAAAATTCGGTTCTCTTGTTTGGTATAAATTTTCTTCTTCTAAATATTTGTTGTCATCATAAAAACCCAGTTGAATTTTGCTTATTGACTTTGTGTCTCTAAGTTAAATTTACTTATCAGCTCTAGCAATTTACTTTGAATATTACATTGAATAACAGGCTTGCATTATAGATTCTCACACTGGCTGTAAATAAAGCTGTAAAAACCTTTTTTTTTCTTCACTTCTTATTGTCTATATGTGAACCTACAGTGAGAATGTTACAACAAAAAATGATGATGATAAATTTTCTTGCTGGTAAGATGGTTGGGTGGGTAAAGGTACTTGCTGCCTAGTGTGATAACTTGAGTTCAATCCCTAGGATCAACATGATAAAAAGAGAAGTGTACAGGGAAAACCTGCCTTGAATCTTCTACATGCTTCCTGTGACATATACATGCCCCTGCCCCTACACTAAATAAATATATTGTAAATTAAAAACAATAATGAATTTCATAAAGCTCCCAAAAATAATAATGAAGAAAAAAAGTCAAGCAAAATGAGTAAGTTCCTGGTTTTGAGCGGATCCATTTGGCACCTTATCATTTAGCAGGAGTGGGGGCTGTCCTAAAGCTGTTGTGTCTGTTTCCAAACTGGGCTGTCTTGTTTGGCCTCAGTGGGGCAGGATATGCCTAACCCTGAAGAGACTTGATGCACCAGAATGGGAGGAATATGGGAGGGGGGAGGGGGGCAACCCTCTCAGAGGAGAAGGGAGGAGGATGGGAGGAAGGACTCTGTGAAGGGAGAACCAGGAAAGGGAAGTTGTGATCTGGGTGGAAAATGAATAAATAAATAAACTAATGGTGAGAAAACAGAAAACACATTACTATCAGCCTGCAATTTAAATTTAAAAATGGAACTATGACTACACTTTACTTTGTCCTGGAAATGTAATGACATTAAACAGTATAAACCTGATAATAGACAGGCAAAGTGTATAAAACAAAGATTAACAAAAATAGAAGGAAACTTGTGTTTATTATCAAAGTATATGTTTGTTATACATCCATCAAAAATCGATTCATCAATTCAACAGAAAATAAAAATAGAAGTAATATGAACAAGTAAATGAAGAATGTTAGACTATCAGATACATAGGGAATTTGACATTTATCACAAAATTCATATATGACCTTAAAGCTTGCTCCTGTTTTGTAATTCTAAAATGGTGTAATAACCATATTATACTTTAAACACATTATGAAACTTACCAGTTGTCATTATGTTTTGTTCCATGGTTCTTGAACAACTGAAAATAGTATGTGAACACTATGTTATTATGGGCCATTAATCTAAAGAAAGAATTATCATACTTAAATTTCATAGGTCATCTGGAGCAGTTGTTCTCATCCTGTAGGTTGCAACCCCTTTTGGAGTCCCAGTGATCCTTTCACAGGGCTCTCCTATGACTATTAGAAGATACAAATATTTACATTATAATTCACAGCAGTATCAAAATTACAGTTATGAAGTAGCAACAAAAAAAATTTTATAGTTGGAGGTCACCAAAACATGAGGGTCACAGCATTAGGAAGGTTGAGAATGACTGCTCTACATGTCGGTAGATTTAAAGCAAATCAAAATGTTAGGCAGCAAGATGTGAAAATAAAACAGCAATTTAGTCTATCCATGATATGCAGCTTTCTCAAATTTAGTTAAGAATACAACAAGTTTGACTTCATAGCAGTAGTGAGAGAGTTGGGAGTGAGAACATTTTACAGTGCTCTCAAAAGTAGTGTGGATCAGCAAGAGGTAGCCTCATGCTTCCTGTTTCTCAACATGTCTCCATATGTTAGGAGATACTTTCTTCCTATTGATGGAATATCTTCCTGCTACACTTTCAATGGGAAATTCTTCTGGTAATGTCAAAATGATGCACAAGGCAGCATATTATAATCATTGTAAAAGTATGTCCGTGGGATTGACTCCGCAACCTTGATGAACGAATAACTTAGGAGCAGCAGAAATTGAAAAATAATTCATGGCTAAAGGTCCAACTGATATGGAAGACTACTGGCAAGTTTCCCAAGCCTTGACTATACAGAAAGATTGATTGACTCTTGCTAATATTTGTTGTAAAATAAATTTAAAACATAGGATATTGTTTGCTGCAGTTTTCATATATGTTCTTTGAAATAACCATATTTGGGATACAGCATTTATTCCTTTAAATGATAAACAGCATCAATTAGAGCTTGTGCATCAAATAGCATTTAGCTAGTCAATACTGGTATGTACAAACCACTATGCTTCCTGAACATTATGCACTTAACATTAGTTCCTTCTGCACATCACAAAGCCTCGGCATAGTTGATCTCTTGGATATTACTTCTTCCTCCTATAAGTTTCCCTGTCTCTTTTCAGTACTGACACTTAGAAATTGCTTACCTGGGCATATATCCAGAGGCCTCCCCGGCATGTAATAAGGACACATGTTCCACTATGTTCATAGCAGCCTTATTTATAATAGCCAGAAGCTGGAAAGAACCTAGATGTCCCTCAGTGGAGGAATGGATACAGAAGATGTGGTATATTTACACAATGGAATACTACTCTGCAATTAAAAACAATGAATTTATGAAATTCTTAGGCAAATGGTCAGAATTGGAAAATATCATCCTTAGTGGGGTAACCCAATCACAAAAAAATCACACGTGGTATGCAGTCACTGATAAGTGGATATTAACCCAGAAGCTCAGAATACCCAAGACACAATTCACATATCAATTGATTTCCAAGAAGAAGGAAGGAGAGACCCCTGGTCCTGGGAAGACTGGATATAGCAATGTAGGGGAATACCAGGACAGAGAAGTGGGAGGGGGTTGACTGGGGAACGGGGGAAGGAAGAGGGCTTATGGGACTTTTGGGGAGCGGGGAACCGGGAAAGGGGAAATCATTGGGAATGTAAATAAAAAATATAGAAAATAAAAAATAAAAAATATTTGCTTACCTTTGAGAGACAAAGATATGCCTTCTTTTTGCTGTTCAGAGAGACAGAAAGGTAGCCATTCTTCAACATTCATTCCACCTAAGTCAGGACCAAGGCACACCGCCAGCCTGTCTTGAAGGAGTACATGGAAATGGGTAATTGTAAGCTATGCATACAGCCACCCCAAACAATAACTTATTTCTGCTAAGTGAAACAAAATCAAATGGGTATTGGATTAGCATTTACTGGTATCTGCCTCAGTGGTCATTATCTGATACCATTATTTTCTTTATTATAGTTATATTTCATAACAAAATTCCAAATGGAAATGTCACAAATGATATAAGCCAAACTGATAGGAAATAGAAAAATACAAGATTTATCAGCAAGAGATCAAGGGAAAATGCACCTTAAAACTTCAAACTCTGTCTCTAAGGATTCTTTTTTATCCTCTTGTGGATATATTCCATTTTCGAGGGCAGTTTCAGAAGCACTTATATATCTGACATAATTACATGCTTAAGGAAGAAATTCTGTCAAGTTGCAGTTTTTATAAAAGATGAAGTCTCTGCAGTCTGTCAACAAGAAAAGCTTTCAGGGGGTTCAAGTCCCCCTGAGGGTTGTTTTATTATTGTATTATTATTGTTATTATTGTTGTTGTTATTATTATTATTATTATTACATTGTTATTATTTGGTCTTTTCCTAGCTTTGATTGTATCTTCAAATACTGCTATGAAGAAAATTAATTCCATATGCAGTTTGAAGAATCTATTGCAATCTCTGCAATTTTGTTCTTTACCTTTTTATATAACTACAACCACCAATGCGGATGGATCCCAATACTAAACTGTGATCAGTGAACCCCCAGCTGTTGGATGCTTTGTACACATTTGTGGAATGGCCTAGGTTATACTTCCATGACTCCTCCAGGAGTCAAATTTAAAACACACTGGTCTAGATCTTCCTGCTTCAAGTTTTATCAGGAGACCAGGCTGGAAGCATGAAGATACAGGCAAAGTACTTGGCGAGAGTTTCAGCTTTCAATGGTTGCCCAGAGACTGTCCATCAGGGATCATTGAGCTCTCACTTTGCACCAGTGTGGCAGTGAATTTGATGAATGGTGGGAGAAGTGGGGTCCTGGGGACGTTAGTCATCAGTGCAGTAATCATCATAATCAAGTCCGAAAACCCCAAACCTTCCAGACATTTGGTAATGTTTTTGAATGAAAAAAGTATAATCAAGATGTACCCTTCACAAATTGACCCAGATGGTCACCCTATAGAGAAATCCATCTGGAACACAGAGTCATCACTGGTATAATAATCACAGTCATTAAATGTTAGGAGAAACTCTAGACAATAAAAAAATGCTGATAACTAAACAGACTAAAAACAGTGGTCAAGCAGAATAAAATCGTGAAGAAAATCTCATTTTGAGAGAGAGAGAGAGAGAGAGAGAGAGAGAGAGAGAGAGAGAGAAGAGGAGAGGAGAGGAGAGGAGAGGAGAGGAGAGGAGAGGAGAGGAGAGGAGAGGAGAGGAGAAGGGAAGGGAAGGGAAGGGAAGAGAAGAGAAGAGAAGAGAAGAGAAGAGAAGAGAAGAGAAGAGAAGAGAAGAGAAGAGAAGAGAAGAGAAGAGAAGAGAAGAGAAGAGAAGAGAAGAGGGAAAAGCTCTTCAAAGAGACATGAGCACAGATAAACATTTAAATATGGGATTTGTTGAAATAAAGTAAAGCCATTAGATTTTTCATTTCTTTTTGAACTAAAGAGATAATTTGAATGTGTTTATTTGAGAAATGTATGGAAATAAGCTCTCAAAATCAATTTGATATTCTGAAAATCACTAGTTATTCATATTGATATTGTTATTCCCTCTAACTTTGCATGGTTTTTTATAGCCTCAAACTAGAGAAGACACCAAATAATTAAAACAAAGAACGTGATGAGATACTATCTCTGCAAAAAACTCTGGGCATAAGTAAAGGCCTAGCACCAGAACACACAGATAAGATTATCTGTGGACTCACCATAGGAAGAAATAAAATAACTTTCCAAAGAACTATAGGATCACAAAAAAGAAGAAATGTAAATTCTTCCTTTCAAACAATATTAAATTAGAAACTACCAGTGAAAATTATACTTTTTTTTTCTTTAGAATGTGAAATTGTAACCAGGGACCAAGTCACATGGCAGACTTTGCATGGTGCGTGTGTGTGTGTGTGCATGTGCGCATGCACATATGTGTACATCTGTGCTCACATGCTCATGCATGTGTGTGCACATGTGTGCACCTCTGCAATAAATCTGTTTTATGTTCCTCTATAAAAGAAAACCAAAGCTCAACTTACTGTCTTGATCCATCACTATTTGAAATATTAATTCCTCTAAAATATTAAATGTCTTAGAGTGTATTCTTTTCTTCATTCCAGGAAGAAGACCCCAGGGAGCTAAGGAAGAAAAGAAGACAAAAGCCACAAGGTAACATCCCTTTAAGGTTTGTCACCTCACCTTCTCCATGTGACACAGAGGGTCAGGTGGAGGCAACAGCAGCTGCTATTTCCCACAGCTTTAAAGGAACTGAGAAACACACCTCAGTCTCCTTTCAAATAATAAATGTGTCACCTTTGCAAGCTGTGGTGAGTCTCTGGGGAATTAGATATCCAAGAGAAAACATCCATGTGACAGATGGAATCTCTAGTTCATGACCAATGGACAAGTGAGTAAGAGTTATTGAACAGAATCCTGCAAATTAAGCGCCACTGTGGTTATTCTGACTTTTGTGATAAATTAATTTGTGGATAGAAAACAAAATCTTATTCTGACAAATACATATCAGCCGTGCTGTTGAGGGTGAGAGTTGGCACATTGAACTAATATCTGCTATCAATAGCATACATACACATAATGCAGATGCAGTTGTCAAAATAACTTAAGAATGGACTAATATGGATATGTTTGCTGCTTGAGGACACCATCAAAATGAAAAATTATTAGCATGTAAAGTAATCAAGCAGGGATAGTCAATGTATTCTTCTCTGACCTGTCAACAGAGCAGAGGCCTTACTTCCCAGGAATCATATAATCAGGAACTGACATAGAACTACAGGGACCCTAAAGAAGTTGGAATACACCGAGAATCTCCTTTTAGGAATTGTCTACTTAATTGTCTGGCCTGAGCACAGAACAAGTCATTCTACCCCACAAATTAAGGAAGTGGTTGAATTTCATTCGAGCAGTATTCTTTCTTCCTACGTCCAGGATAGTTATTGAAATGGCATTGCTCTTGCATTGATTTTTCACAGTTTTCCATAGAGTAATCATTCCCAAACCACATTGTCATGTCAGTTTCTTTAAATCTCTATTTCCCATGACACAATAATGCTCTTCACACATGCCTTTTAGGCCTAGAATGTTCTCCCTTTGTCCCACCCACCATTCCTACTCCCATATTTCATCCTCTTGTATAAACTGTAGTATATTCAATTCTTCCTCTATGCCAACTGTGATCATAGCAGCTAATGTTATGTACTTGACTTGTTAGAAGCTGACTCAAGTGAATCTGTGCATGCCCAGAATGTCCCTTCCTATCTTCTGTTCTAAATCATGCAAAGCTAACAGTAAACGTACAGCAAAGTGTTTAAAATTGCAGTTAAATACTCAGATCTCATAACACATTCTAATAGAAACATTCCAGCATATTAGGAACCACAGTTGACAACATTATTTATCATTTTATTAGTACCTTCGAGAAGAGGTAAGAAGAGTATTGACCAATTTGCAATTCAATAATATTTTATCTCACAAAATTTCTTGCTATCATGGCTTTCATTGATTGATAATTCACAACAAGCATTTTATTTTAAGTTGTCTAATAGTTATGCTACATGGATAAATGCATTGACTTTTTAATTTTGTGCATTGATGTTTTTATACCCAAACTGGGCATTTTGGAAAGAAAAAACCTCAAGGATGGAATTAGCACTTGACTTGAAACTCCTACTTTCTTTCTCTGTGAATATAGATGACCATTATCAGTAAGGAAGAAAGACCTTAACAGATACCTAGTCTGTGGGAAATCCATTTCTTTTGTTTATAACTACCCAGTTTACAGTGCTATACTGCAGTAGCCTTGGTGGACTACGACTCAGAGACTGAAGTGAGACAAGATTTGAGCACTATCACCTAGAAGCCATATGACATAACTACATTTAAATTTATTTACACCTACAAAATGGAGAAATCAGTATCAATCAAGAACGTATTTGAAGGGCTGAACATTGTGATCCTTCACTGATGTTATGGATAGTTGACTTGTAAAGATACTTTCATTTTTAACATTACTGTCTTGATGGCTAATGACATTTAATTTCCATATAAAATATTTAAAATACTACAATTGCTTACAGGTTGAAATATACAGATTATATGTCTGCAACATAAAATATAGAGATGCTGTAACCTGTTTTATGCTTTACATAAACCAGACAATTGTTCATACCTGGAAAAATAGTTAATGATGCTAATGTGTTGCCCAAAAGAAAAGACATAAAATTAAAACCTTTATCTCTGATGAGACCTTATAACTAATTACCAGGATATATTTTATATTTCAAGTTTTCAAGCATAGTAAATAAATATGCAAATACTGATAAGATGTGTTACAAGATTAATTAAGTCAATCAATGATAAGATTTCCCTCATTAAGACGAAAATTTGGCAGTGTTCTTATTAGTGTCATTTAAAAAATCAACTATTATAAGTCCAAAGACCACTTTCTTTCTTGAAGTGAAGCAAAGTGCTAGTTGGATAAGAAGCACGCCAATCATATTTGTTGGTTTATTGATTCTGATAGAAATAATGTTGCCATCTTATATATGAAAAAGAAAGTAATGAAGTGTACTAAAACTGTAGTAATCCAAAATATCAGACATTTTATTTTTAATTTACATTCTTTAAACATTTATATTTTCTCATTATCAAAATATAAGGGGAAAACTATGCCTTATGTCTTAACATTTAAATGTTATATCAGACTCAGGCCAATCAAAATCTTTATTTTTTCCTATGAGCATCAAGGATAGGATATCAAAACAAGGTTGAATTGAGACTTGAATTTGAATATTTTTATGGTTTTTCATGATTTTCTGCCAGCAGCGTCACAGTCCATGACCATAAGAAAAAGCATATTCCATAAAGTTGACATGATACCTAAAAAAAGAAGGGACAGTATAGTTAAAGAAATATACCTTTTACTTCATCAGAGAGTAGTATGGATAGAATACTATTTAATATTTACTATGAAGACACCTTTCATGAAGTGAAATCATTCACCTCCTTAGGAGACAGGAGGAACACCCAGCTAACATTATTCTAGTGATGAATATTATCCTCGGGGTAAGCAATGTTTATCTGTCTGCTGCAACATCTGTTTATCTGCTTGTCAGCATGCTCTTCAGAACCTTTTGCCAACATGCCTGCCATCTTTCCTACAGAGTAATCAGAAGTATTACTTTTAAATTATGGCTTCATAGAACGAGTTGGGTAGTGTTCCTTCTGTTTCTATTTTGTGGAACAGTTTGAAGAGTATTGGTGTTAGGTCTTCTTTGAAGGTCTGATAGAATTCTGCACTAAAACCATCTGGACCTGTGCTTTTTTTGGTTGGAAGACTTCCAATGACAACTTCTATTTCTTCAGGGGTTATAGGACGGTTTAGATGGTCTATTTGATCCTGATTTAATTTTGGTACTTGGTATCTGTCAAGGAAATTGTCCATTTCCTCAAGATTTTCTAGTTGTGTTGAATACAGGTTTTTGTAGTAGGATCTGATGATTTTTTGAATTTCCTCAGTTTCTGTTGTTATCTCTCCCTTTTCGTTTCTGATTTTATTAATTTGGATACTATCTCTGTGCCCTCTGGTTAGTCTGGCTAAGGGCTTATCTATCTTGTTGATTTTCTCAAAGAACCAACTCCTCGTTTTGTTGATTCTTTGTATGGTTTTATTTGTTTCTACTTGATTGATTTCAGCCCTGAGTTTGATGATTTCCTGCCTTCTACTCCTCTTTGGTGTATTTGCTTCTTTTTGTTCCAGGGCTTTCAGGTGTGCCATTAAGCTGTTAGTGTATGCTGTCTCCCGTTTCTTTTTGGCGGCACTCAGGGCTATGAATTTTCCTCTTAGCACTGCTTTCATTGTGTCCCATAAGTTAGGGTATGTTGTGCCTTCATTTTCATTAACTTTCAAAAAGTCTTTGATTTCTTTCTTTATTTCCACCTTGACCAAGTTATCATTGAGTAGAGCATTGTTCAGCCTCCATGTGTACGTGGGTTTTCTTTTGTTTTTGTTGCCATTGAAGACCACCCTTATTCCATAGTGATCTGATAGGAGGCATGGGATTATTTCTATCTTCTTGTATCTGTTGAGGTCTGATTTGTGACCAATTATATGGTCAATTTTGGAGAAGGTACCATGAGGAGCTGAGAAGAAGGTGTATTCTTTAGCTCTAGGATGAAATGTTCTATATATATCCCTTAGTTCCATTTGGTCCAAGGCTTCAATTAGATTCACTGTGTCCCTGTTTAGTTTCTGCTTTCCTGAACGATCCATTTCAGAGAGCGGGGTGTTGAAGTCACCCACTATTATTGTGTGCGGTGCGATGTGTGCTTTGAGTTTTAGTAAAGTTTCTTTTACGAATGAGGGTGCCCTTGCATTTGGAGCATAGATATTCAGGATTGAGAGTTCTTGATGGTGGATTTTTCCCTTGATCAGTATGTAGTGTCCTTCTGTGTCTTTTTTGATGACTTTGGGTTGAAAATCAATTTTATCCGATATTAGGATGGCTACTCCACCTCGTTTCTTGGGGCCATTTGCTTGTAAAATTGTTTTCCAGCCTTTTACTCTGAGGTAGTGTTTGTCTTTGACACTGAGGTGCGTTTCCTGCATGCAGCAAAATGCTGGGTCCTGTTTACGTATCCAGTCTGCTAGTCTATGTCTTTTAATTGGGGAATTGAGACCATTGATATTAAGAGAGATTAAGGCATAGTGATTATTGCCATCTGCCATTCTTGACGCTATCTTTATGTTTGAGTGGTTATCTACTTTTGGGTTTGATTCAAGAAGGTTATTATCTCATTTTTTCCAGGGTGTTGTTTCTCTCCCTGTATTGGAGGTTTCCACCTATTATCCGTTGCAGGGCTGGATTTGTGGAAAGATATTGTGAAAATTTGGTTTTATCATGGAATATCTTGGTCTCTCCATCTATGGTGATTGAGAGTTTTGCTGGGTAGAGTAGTCTAGGCTGGCATTTGTGCTGTCTTAGTGTCTGCATGAGATCTGCCCAGGATCTTCTGGCTTTCATAGTCTCTGGTGAGAAGTCTGATGTGATTCGGATAGGTCTTCCTTTGTATGTTACTTGGCCCTTTTCTCTTACTGCATTTAGTATTCTTTCTTTGTTTAGAACATTCGGTGTTTTGATTATTATGTGACGGGAGGTATTTCTGTTCTGGTCCAGTCTGTTTGGAGTTCTGTAGGCTTCTTGTATGTTCATCGGCATCTCTCTCTTTAAGTTAGGGAAGTTTTCCTCCATAATTTTGTTGAAGATGTTTACTGGCCCTTTAATTTGCAAATCTTCACTCTCATCTATACCTATAATCCTTAGGTTTGGTCTTCTCATTGTGTCCTGGATTTCCTGGATGTTTTGGGTTACGCGTTTTTTGCATTTTGCATTTTCTTTGACTGTTGAGTCGATGCTTTCTATGGAATCTTCAGCACCTGAGATTCTTTCTTCCATCTCTTGTATTCTATTGTTGATGTTTGCATCTATGACTCCTGATTTCTTCCCAAGGTTTTCTATCTCCAAAGTTGTCTCCCTTTGTGATTTCTTAGTTGTTTCTACTTCCTTTTTTAGTTCCTGGATGGATTTGCTGAGATCCTTCACTTGTTTGTTTGTATTTTCCTGTATTTCTTTAAGGTATTTTTGCATTACCTCTTTCAGGATTTCTTCCTGATGACCCACGTTCTCCTGCATTTCTCTGAGCGATTTTTGTGTTTCCTCCTCATGGGATTCCATCTGTTGATCCATCGTCTCCTGCATTTCTTTAAGCAGTTCTCGTGTTTCCTTTGTAAGGGCATCTAACCGTTGATTCATTTCTTTAAGCAATTTTTGTGTTGCCTCCTTATGGGCATCCGTCTGTTGACCCATATTCTTCTGCATTTCTTTATGCAAATTTTGTGATTCCTTTGTGAGTGCATCTACCCGTTGATTCATCTCGTTAAGCGATTTTTGTGTTGTCTCCTTGTGCGCCTCCATCTTTTGATCCATGTTCTCCCGCATTTCTCTAAGCGATTTTTGTGTTTCCTTTGTAAGGGCTTCTAACCGTTGATTCATGGTCTCCTGTAACTCTTTATGAGATTTATTTGTGTCCTTCTTGTGATCCTCTAATAGCATCATGAGAAGTGATTTTAAATCCAGATCTTGTCTTTCGGGTGTGGTGGGGTATCCAGGACTTGCTGCTGTTGGAGAGTTGGGTTCGGATGGTCCCACATTACTTTGATTACTGTTAGTAACATTCCTACGTTTGCCTTTTGCCATCTGGATACCTCTGGTGTTAGTTGGTCCTGCTGCCACTGGCTGTTGGTTGGACCTCCTGTGAGCCTGCAAAGCTATTTCTGCCCCCCCTGGATTACCAGGATTCCCCTGGCACCGATTTCTGGGGCCTGCCTGCTCCTGAGTGACTTTGGAGCCCTAATGTGCTTTGCCCCAAGTGATCTTATATTGGGGAGGCCTTGCACATCTAAAGGCTCAGCCTAGTGGATTCCTGGAGCAGAGGTCGCCAAAGGGAGGCTGGCAGGCTCCTGCCCTGTGCAGGGGTGTGTGATCTCTCCTGGGGGGGGGGAGGGGGCGTCCCTCTGCCAGGCAGAAGTCCCACAGCAGATCTGGCGTGCTGGTCACTGCAGATCAGCCCAGCACCTGGGAGCAGGTTACACACAAGCTGCCTGAACCCGAAGCGATATTATGCGTTTTTTGTTTTTTTTATTGGCTGTATTCTTTTTTTGTATTTCAAATATTATTCCTTTTCCAAGTTCCCCCCCTTACCAGATAACCCATATCCAATCCTCCCTCCCCCTACTTCTATGAGGGTATTCCTCCACCCACTCCACTCCCACCTCCCCACCCTTGATTCCCCTACATTGGTGCATTTATGGAACCTTCATAGGACCAAGGACCTCTTCTCCCATTGACGCCTGACAAGGCAATCCTCCACTACATATGCAACTAGAGCCATGTGTACCCCTTGGTTGATGGCTTAGTCACTGGGAGCTCTAGGGGATCATGATGGTTGATATTGTTGTTCTTCCTATGGGGTTGCAAACCCCTTCAGATCCTGTAGTCTATTCTATAACTCCTCCATTGGGGACCCCAATGGTTGACTGAGCATTTGCCTCTATATTTGTAAGGATCTGGAAGGGTCTGTGAGGAGACAGACATAAAAGGCTCCTTTCAGCAAGCTTTCGTGGCATCCACAGTAGTGTCAGCGTTTGGTGACTGTATATGGGAAGAATCACCAGGTGGTACAGTCTCTGGATGGCCTTGCCTTTAGTCTCTGCTCCACACTTTATCTACATATTGCTCCTGTGAATATTTTGTTCCCCTTCTCAGGAAAACCAAAACACCTACATTTGGTCTTTGTTCTTCTTGAGCTTCATGTGATCTGTGAATTGTATCTTGGGTATTCAGTGCTTTTGGACTAATATCCACTTATCACTGAGTGCATACAATGTGTGTTCTTTTTGTGATTGGGTTACTTCAATCAGGATGATATGTTCTAGTTCCATCCATTTGCCTAAGAATTTCATAAATTTATCTTTCTTAACAGCTAACTAGTACTCCATTGTGCAAATATACAACATTTTCTGTATACATCCCTCTGTTAAAGGACATCTGGGTTCTTTCCAGCTTCTGGGTATTATAAATAAGGCTGCGATGAACATAGTGGAGCATGTGTCCTTATTACATTCTGAATATATGCCCAGGAGTGGTATAACTGGGTGCTCAGGTAGTACTATGTCCAATTATCTGAGGAGCCACAAAACTGATTTCCAGAGTGATTGTACCAGCTTGCAATCTCACTAGCAATGGGAGAGATTTCCTCATTCTCTACATTCTCACTATCATCTGCTGTCACCTGAGTTTTTGATTTTAGCCATTCTGAGTGGCATGAGGTGGAATCTCAGGTCTGTTTTTATTTGCATGTACCTAATAACTAAGAATGTTGAACAATTCTTTAGGTGCTTCTCAGCCATTTGATATTCCTTAGTTGAAAATTCTTTGTTTAGTTCTTTGGCCCACTTTTTTTTTATTATTTATTTTATTTTTTTTTAATTTACATTCCAAATCATTTCCCCTTTCCCGTTTCCTCCCTCCCCGAAAGTCCCATAAGCCCCCTTCCCTCCCTCTTTTCTCCATTCAACCCCCTCTCCTTTCTCTGTCCTGGCCTTCCCCTACATCCAGTCTTTCCAGGACCAGGGGTCTCTCCTTCCATCTTCTTAGAAATCTATTGATATGCGGATTGTGTCTAGGGTATTCCAAGATTCTGGGTCAATATCCCCTTATCAGTGACTGCATACCATGTGTGTTCTTTTGTGATTGGGTTACCTCACTAAGGATGATATTTTCAAGATCTGACCATTTGCCTAGGAATTTCGTGAATTCATTGTTTTTAATTGCAGAGTAGTATTCCATTGTGTAGATATACCACATCTTCTGAATCCATTCCTCCGTTGAGGGACATCTGGGTTCTTTCCAGCTTCTGGCTATTATAAATAAGGCTGCTATGAACATAGTGGAGCATGTGTCCTTATTGCATGCAGGTAAAGCCTCTGGGTATATGCCCAGGAGTGGTATAGCCGGATCCTCCGGGAGTGTCATGCCCAGTTTTCTGAGGAACCGCCAGACTGCTTTCCAGAGTGGTTGTACCAGCCTGCAATTCCACCAGCAGTGGAGGAGTGTTCCTCTTTCTCCACATCCTCGCCAACAACTGCTGTCTCCTGTGTTTTTGATCTTAGCCATCCTGACTGGTGTGAGATGGAATCTCAGGGTTGTTTTGATTTGCATTTCCCTAATGACTAAGGATGATGAACATCTCTTTAGGTGCTTCTCAGCCATTAGATATTCTTCAGGTGAGAATTCTTTGTGTAGCTCTGTACCCCATTTTTTAATAGGGTTACTTGCCTCTCTGGAGTTTAACTTCTTGAGTTCTTTGTATATATTGGATATTAGCCCTCTGTCAGATGTAAGGTTGGTAAAGATCATTTCCCAGTTAGTTGGTTGAAGCTTTGTCTTTTTGACAGTGTCTTTTGCCTTGCAAAAACTTTGTAATTTACTGAGGTCCCATTTGTCTATTCTTGATCTTAGAGCATAAGCTATTGGAGTTCTGTTCAGAAAATTCTCCCCTGTGCCCATATATTCAAGGTTCTTCCCTAGTTTCCCTTCTATTAGTTTCAGTGTGTCTGGTTTTATGTGGAGATCTTTGATCCACTTAGAATTGAGCTTAGTGCAAGGAGATAAGAATGGGTCAATTTGCATTCTTCTGCATGTTGACCTCCAGCTGAGCCAGCACCATTTGTTGAAAAGGCTATCTTTTTTCCACTGGATGGTTTTAGCTCCTTTGTCAAAGATCAAGTGACCATAGGAGTGTGGATTCATTTCTGGGTCTTCAATTCTGTTCCATTGATCTACATGTCTGTTACTGTACCAATACCATGCGGTTTTTAACACTATTGCTCTGTAGTACAGCTTGAGGTCTGGGATACTGATTCCCCCAGAGGTTCTTTTACTCTTGAGAATAGTTTTAGCTATTCTGGGTTTTCTGTTATTCCAGATGAATTTTTGAATTGCTCTTTCTAACTCTATGAAGAATTAAGTTGGGATTTTGATGGGGATTGCATTGAATCTGTGTATTACTTTTGGTAAGATGCTCATTTTTACTATATTAATCCTGCCAATCCATGAGCATGGCAGATTTTTCCATCTTCTGAGGTCTTCTTCAATTTCTTTCTTCAGAGACTTGAAGTTCTTGTCATACAGATCTTTCACTTGTTTGGTTAGAGTCATGCCAAGATACTTAATATGGTTTGTGGCTATTGTGAAGGGTATTATTTCTCTTACTTCTTTCTCAGCCTGCTTATCCTTTGATTATAGGAAGGCTTCTGACTTGCTTGAGTTGATATTATATCCGGCCACTTTGCTGAAGTCGTTTATCAGCTGTAGGAGTTCTCTGGTGGAGTTCTTTGGGTCCCTTAAGTATACTATCATATTGTCTGCAAATAGTGATAGTTTGACTTCTTCCTTTCCAATTTGTATCCCTTTGACCTCTTTTTGTTGTCTAATTGCTCTAGCTAGAACTTCAAGTACTATATTGAAAAGATATGGAGAGAGAGGGCAGCCTTGTCTAGTCCCTGATTTTAGTGGGATTGCTTCAAGTTTCTCTCCATTTAGATTGATGCTGGCTACCGGTTTGCTGTAAATTGCTTTTACTATGTTTAGATATGGGCCTTGAATTCCTGATCTTTCCAAGACCTTTAGCATGAAAGGATGCTGAATTTTGTCAAATGCTTTCTCAGCATCTAATGAGATGACCATGTGGTTTTTTTCTTTGAGATTGTTTATGTAGTGGATTACATTGATGGATTTCCTTATATTGAACCATCCCTGCATCCCTGGGATGAAGCCTACTTGATCGTGGTGAATGATCATTTTGATGTGTTCTTGGATTCGGTTGGCAAGAATTTTATTGAGTATTTTTGCATCGATATTCATAAGAGAGTTTGGCCTGAGATTCTCTTTCTTTGTTGGATCTTTGTGTGCTTTTGGTATTAGTGTAATTGTGGCTTCATAGAACGAGTTGGGTAGTGTTCCTTCTGTTTCTATTTTGTAGAACAGTTTGAAGAGTATTGGTGTTAGGTCTTCTTTGAAGGTCTGATAGAATTCTGCACTAAAACCATCTGGACCTGTGCTTTTTTTGGTTGGAAGACTTCCAATGACAACTTCTATTTCTTCAGGGGTTATAGGACGGTTTAGATGGTCTATTTGATCCTGATTTAATTTTGGTACTTGGTATCTGTCAAGGAAATTGTCCATTTCCTCAAGATTTTCTAGTTGTGTTGAATACAGGTTTTTGTAGTAGGATCTGATGATTTTTTGAATTTCCTCAGTTTCTGTTGTTATCTCTCCCTTTTCGTTTCTGATTTTATTAATTTGGATACTATCTCTGTGCCCTCTGATTAGTCTGGCTAAGGGCTTATCTATCTTGTTGATTTTCTCAAAGAACCAACTCCTCTTTTTTAATAGGGTTATTTGATTCTCTGGAGTCCAACTTCTTGAGTTCTTTGTATATATTGGATATTAGCCCACTATCAGGTATAGGATTGTTAAACATCATTTCCAAATCTGTTGGTTGCCATTTTGTTCTAATGACAGGGTCCTTTGCCTTACAGAAGCTTTGCAATTTTATGAGGTCCGATTTGTCAATTCTTGATCTTAGAACATAAGCCAATGATGTTATGTTCAGGAAATTTTCCCCTATGCCCATATATTCAAGGCTCTTCCCTACTTTCTCCTCTATAAGTTTCAGCGTATCTGATTTCATGTCGAGGTCCTTGATCCACTTGGACTTGAGCTTTGTGCATTTTTCTACATGCTGACCTCCAGTTGAACAAGCACCATTTGTTAAAGATGCTATTGTTGCCGCCCCCAAACTGGATGGTTTAGCTCTTATATCAAAGATAAAGTGATCATAGGTGTGTGGGTTCATTTCTGGGTCTTCAAATCTATTCCATTAATCTTCCTGCCTGTCTCTGTACCAATACCATACAGTTTTTATCATTATTGCTCTATAATACAGCTTGAGGTCAGGGATGGTGATTCCCCCTGAAGTTCTTTTATTGTTGAGAACAGTTTTTGCTATCCTAGGTTTTTTTTTGTTCTTCCAAACGAATTTGCAAATTGCTCTTTCTAACTCTGTGAAGAATTGAGTTGGAGATGGGGATTGCATTGAATCTGTATATTGCTTTTGGCAAGATGGCCATTTTTACTATATTAATCCTGCCAATCCATGAGCATGGGAGATCTTTCCATCTTCTGAGATCTTCTTCAATTTCTTTCTTCAGAGGCTTGAAGTTCTTGTAATACAGATTTTTCTCTTACTTGGGTAGAGTCACACCAAGATACGTAATATTATTTGTGACTGTTGTGAAGGGTGTCGCTTCCCTAGTTTCTTTCTCAGTCTGTTTATCCTTTGAGTAGATGAAGACTACAGATTCATTTGAGTTAATTTTATATCCAGTCACTTTGCTGAAGTTGTTTATCAGATTTAGGAGTTCTCTGGTGGAGTTTTTGTCTCCCGCCATCTGATTATCACTAATGCTACCTGCCCTCACTATATGTGACTGTAGCCTGTCCTTCCTGCGACCCTGTTTGTGTTGGAACTCCTCAGAGTCCAGCTCTCTCTGTGGTCCTGGGATTCTGTGATCCTGTGATCCTGATATCCTGGGTGTGTGAGAGCTCCTTGGAGTCAAGCTACCTCTGGGGCCCTGGTATCTTTGTGTGACCAAGCTCCTGTGTCCCTGGATCCTGCTGGTCACAGTTACTCCCAGTCATGTTGGGACAGATGTTAAGTCCTCCTCACATTTGCTCCTATGATCGTGGACATGTTCGAGCACCTGAGAGCTTGGCTCGCTGGAGAGTTCTTTCCCAAAGTAAAACAGCCCAGACTGGAAGAACTTTAAATTATGTTTATCTGGCAAATAACTTATATATACATTAATTATTTGTTTTTTTCTTCTATTTTATGGGAGACAGCTTTATTTTTCACAAAATACGTCTTGAGTACAGTTTCCTTTCCTCTGCCTGGGCTGTTGAATTTGGAGAACAGGAAGATATGAAGATACGCACTTAACCTACTTGCTTCGCTGGCAAGAGTGACCTCTGGCCTCCTAGGAGCTGTCTATTGGAGTTAGTGGTGGCTATAATGGGATGAGTGTGAGCAAGGAAGTTGTAAAGGGAAGATCTGTGTGATCCACTGGAGGTGATGTCTGGAGTGTGTAGGAGACTGTAGCCTGCGGTGTTGTACAGAGCTGGGCATGAGACTGAGAAAGAAGAGGTGAAAGTCTCCAATCAGCCTGCCTGTTTCCCTAACACGATTGGGCTGTGCACTCCCAGGGACTGTCTGATGGATTGGAGAGCAGAATAATGGAAACAAATTCTGTTTAAGCTGTCAGATTTTGCATTTGTTGTTGGACTTACACTTTCTACAAGGCTTATCTCATCTAATTTTGACTAGAGAGTCATCAGGAATACTAACTCATGTGTCCTGTCATAGATTTCTAGCTATGTTTAAGTTCTCAACAGCAATCAAATATTCCCAAATCTCTGATATTTACCTTGATTGGTAATATATATATTTCAGCATATATATATATATATATGTATGCTAAAAATTCAACATAATAAGTTATTTAAATCTGTACTGAAGCTGTAAGCCATTTCCCTCTCTGTGGCAAATAGCAAAAAATGTACTAGTCTAAAAATTGAGAGTTGTTTTCCAAGTATATGTTACTTTACCACTTAATTTCTCATTTTTACTTGTTTCTTTTAATTTTTGATATGATAATTACATAGCTTTTCTGTTTCATATAGATCCTCCAAACCCTCCCATGACCTCCTCCTTGTTATATTTCAAATGCATGGCCTCTCTTTAATTAATTGTTTTAGTCATGTATTTGTTTAACTATATATGCCTAAATACCATATATACCATAATCTATCTGTAAATTGTTTCTTTTATGGATTATTTGGTATTTGATAGCTAATTTGTATGTTCTTTGTAACAAATACAGACTATTGTAGAAAACTACAATCAATGAAACTGCAGCGTTATGGAGGCCATTTACTGTTTTATTTTAATGCCATAGGAAGAGTAGAGATTAAGAGACAGATATTTGATAAAAGTGCCTTTTTAATAATCACAAAAATCTGTTGTAAATAATGGAATCCTGACCAAAAGAAAAAATCTCCTGAAAGTATTGTTTTCATTTATATCCTAGATCAGAAATTAAAGAGTTCAAACATTGTTTTAATAAAAAGCTTTCTAGGCAGTTTTCAAATATTTACTATCATTTTTAAATATCAAATTAAAAGTAAACCACAAATCTTGGTAGATGTTCCAGAATAAATCTAAGTAGTCTAAAAAGCTATCCTTAATTGTTTTTTTTTGATTGAAACAAATGTTATTTCCTTTGACTTTAACTTAATTTGTCAGTGCTCATTACACAGGGATGCACAATTTTCATTGTAGTTTTGAACAGCTGAACTAGATGAAGAATTTCTCAGTCAATATGCATAAAGCATCATGGGTAAATATCTCTACTATGAAAAGAAATCAGGTGTGTTTCTCCAGCCTGTACCCTTTATGTAAATGTTTTACAAATAGGTTAGCGCCCAAACTGTGCATTTAATTCCAGTTTAATTTTTAAAGGCTTAAATCAGTGCATGTTAACTTCAAAAAGTGACTTTATTTTAGCTATAAGAACTTCACAATGCAAACATCTGCGTTAAACCGGGATGTGAGTATCATTTTAATTTTTACAATATTTCCTGATAATTCTGGACTTAATGTTTGCATTGCCAACAGCTTTATATTGTGTTTTTTGCATGTATTATACAGCACATTAATTTTGTTTTTTTCTTTCCTACCATATATTTCAAGTTATATAGACAGTTCTAAAATAAATTTGCTAATGAAGTAAGAAAAGGAATCAGAATCTAAATTAATAAGAGATGATTATGTCTCCTTAAGAAAAATATCTGTTTGTTTCACAAAATAATGCTATGACAATACATAAAAACAAAAATTATTTATTTTAGAAAATTAACTTCAAATGGCATCAGATGTTATGTTCTTTACTATAGCATGATAGGGAATCTTAAAGATGACTATCACAATTATTTCTACAACCTACACATATATTTTTGAAAGAAAGAAAGAAAAATCTATTATGAAGAAGCTCAGGACCTATTCCAGAGTAGCATATTGCCATGTAGGTGAGTCTCACCAAAGCCCAGAGAAAATTGGTGAATTCAGTACATTCCTCTGTGAAATATTCAATTACTCAGGTCTGAAGTGCCCTTCTTGAGTTGCAAAGCTATTTCCTAGAAGTAGTTCTCAATGTGTTACAGATTGCTTTAAAAAGGAAGCTGATCACAATAGGAATAAAACCAACAATAACAATATGAGTGGTGCTTTTAACAAATCCAGACTAACAAATTCAGAGTTTCGTGGGCAGCAGCAGTGGCCTCTGCACATATCAATGTCACTTGGTTACATTGAGAGCTGGTTTGTATAAGGAAAGAAAAACACCTCCCTCCTGCTTCCCCAGTGTTCCTAAGAGTAGAATCATCCCAAAAGAGTTTAGGGGGTCTTTCAATTCACATAGTCTCTTCTTTTAAGAAGCTGTTTAGAACTTATCAAGTTCTAAATCATGGTTGTCTTGTTTATAGAAACCTTTAACATTCTGCAATATAAATTGGATAATTCCAAACAATCCTTAGACACAGAAAGTGTCAATCAACAATAACAGAATTAGTTATTTATTTGAAACCCATTTTTGTAATCCAACTTGTAAATGAAAAACTGGTCAAATATTATTCAATATATCCACTGTGAAATCATTATAAAACCAAGTTATCATTTATTTATTCACTTATTAAGGAAGATGCTAGACGGTTGAGGTGGAAGAGGGTGGGTGGGTGGGGAAGCACCCTCTTAGAGGCAAAGGGGAAGGGTATGGGGAGGGGATGTTTGTGGAAGGGAGACTGGGAAGGAGGGTAACACTTGAAATGTAAACAAAGAAAATTATTAATAAATTAAAATTAAAATAAAATATATGAACTTGATATGTCTCTTGAGCTAGGTATTAATCTATCTATTTGTTATAAATAAGTAAATACAACATAGAGCCTTATATCCTAATGCTATAACTCTACCAGATAATAGTAAATAAAGGACATAAATAGCTCGTGTAGCATATTGAAATGAAAATACAGAAAAATTACAAGACATCACATAACAGGGACTTTTGTAGGAAATAATATGATTTTAAATTAAGCATGCATCTCTTTAAGCAGTCAAATCTTGAGAATCAAAGCTTGAGTGTAGTATGGACCTGAGTGATACACCTCAGGAAGAGGTGGGTCAAAAAGATTGAAGGTAGCAGAACCAAGTGTGACTAGAGCAGGAACAACACATAGAGCTATGAGAACAGAAGCTAAACTCACCAACTTTATTACTTATTGTGCCAGGCATAATAAAGCCCATAATTATATTTTCAGTATGACAGAGAGACCTTAGTAAAGGAGAAATATGTTTTAATATGCCTGCCTCCATCTTAGGCTTGAAAGCTATCCTACAGGTAAGATAAACTAGATTTATTCCTATTTGTGATTAAATCTATTTCTCAAGGATAGGGCTATGCCCTAACTGTAACTTTAACTACAAATGGTTCTGTACTGTCTTTTCAAGAAAAACAGCAACCATGCCTTTGTTTCAAAGGACTTTTATTACCACCTGTTGTTGTGACTATTTTGCTATCACTATCTTGTTACTCCTGCATCCGTGGCTTAGTTTCACAAGATTTTGTTTTGACCAACTTGTTCCTCTTCTGAAATCTTGCTATCTGCCTATCAAATCCCTTATTCAGAGAACACCCCTATTCCTAAAGTATAAAATTCTTCTCTTCCTCACATCAAATGCTGATATTTTGAACCCCACAACTATGGAGAGACACCTCATGTACACCAATAAAAAATTGCTTTAATTAATTTCAGCATGAGAATTTAGATTGATGGTCTTTTTCCTTAAATCTGTGGTATTAACATTACGTAATGTTTCTGAAAAATCCAGCAATGGTAGGTACAAGGCACAGCCCTGGAGGAATAAAATAGATACCAGTCTTATATTATGATCTACAGTAATTACTGGTCTGGAAATGTATTCCCATACTTACAATAATAGTATGAATTTTACAGGAATAATCAAATATTTTCTGTGACATTTCAATATGTAGAATCTATACCTAACACAATTAAAATTAAAAGCCTCTTGTTTGATAGGCAATAGTCCCTAAAGAAGAATCTAATACTATTATTAAGCTAAGTGGACATATTACTAAAAATGACTCCTAATGTCTCTTTATATCACATATTAATTACTACACCTCTCAACTCTTAACAGAGCTGCTTCTCTATTCAGTTGAATCTTCAGTAACACAGAAAACAATCAATGTGCAGAAACTAGTAGACTAGAAGAGTACTCAGCTCTAAATAGGACAACTACATCACCCACCTGCCCTCAAGACTCGGATCATTACAGAAAAATGGATATGAGTATAAGAACAGTAAGAAAAGGTGACAGGTGACTACATAAAAATAATGTTTGTCTGACACAAGGGATTTGCATGTATGAACTCACAGAAATGATTTCCAAATAATTAATATGAATTAATTGGATTTTGAGAATGAAAACTTGGATGTACTATGGAGCTGATTCACGCACATCAGGAAGTGCTGGGTCAAAGATTCAAGGTTGCAGAACCAAGCTACTTTGATGAAATTCCAGTAATTAATATAAATATTATTTTTAAAACTAATAATCCACGAATAATTTTATGGATCTATGTTCATTTTTCTCCATGATATTTTATCTTGTAAAGGAAGAATATAATTTCTAAGTAAGTCGTTATTTCTAAAATGTAGTAATTGTTCATATCAGTGAAAAGAGAGGGGAGCAGAGCTACAGTACATATGTTTGTTAGGTGCTAAATCTAAAAAGATATGTTCAAGGACCAGTATGACCACTTTCTTATAGTTTTGAGTGTGGATTTATTTGAGAATATGGTTTTTATAGCTTTAAATTAGTTAAGAAAAGGTAATATTTTATTGGAGAAGACTTTAGATCCAACAAATATCTCATTGTAAATCATCATGTGAAGACTGAAACTCTAACAGAAGGTAGAAAGAAAAGACTGAAAGAGAGGTTGTGTCAACATACCAAAATCAAATGAAGTTGTATAAGAAAATACCTTTTCCTTCCATAGAGTGAATATAGCCATTATTATTTAACCTGCAAACTCTGAAGGATTTCATTTTCTAGGTATTTTAAAGTACAGTCAATGTTACACTGCCCATGTGGACTTATGATACCAATGTAGTATTATTCTGAGAGGTATATTAGTTCTGTCTTGTTTATGTACTATTTTAGTTCATTATCTTTTGTTGCATATCAAAACTACATGACTTAGATTGGTATTCCTCTCTCTCTGCCATCTAGTTAAGGTCTCCTTTCTGTATCATTCCATGGTACAGAACACCTAACAACATCACTCTTGGAATAAATAAATAATAGAGGCTATCTTAGTTAGGATTTCTATTGCTATGGAGAGATACAATTGCCCCAGCAACACTTATAAAGGAAAAAAAAATAATTGAAGGTGACTTACAGTTGAGAGGTTAAGTCCATTATCATCATAGTAAGAAACATGGTGGCACACAGACAGACATGTTGCTATAGAGGTAGCTGAGAGTTCTATATCTGGATTGGCAGGCAGCAGGAAGAGAGAGTGGCAATGGGTCGGGCTTGAGCTTTTGAAACTTCAAAGCCCAACAACAGTGTAGCACTTCTTCCTACAAAGCTACATCTACTCCTACAAAGCTGCATCCCCAAATATTGTCACTCTCTATTGGCCTCTGGGTGTCAATTTTACTCAAACTAACATAGAAACTTGCCCAGGTTATAGTTTTTGAGGCTGGGAGTTCCAAGGTGATTGGTATTGCTCTCTCTCTGCCATCTAGTTAAGGTCTCCTTCCTGTATCATTCTATGGTAGGGAACACCTAACAACATCACTCTTGGAATAAGTCGTAAATTCCTTAATCTCTGTCAGATCTTCTAGTCATACAATCACCCCACCAAAAGACCAACTTTCAATCCAACTATGCTTAAGAGTAAGAATATCAGACATAAATTTAAGGAAGAAACCCAAACCTCACAAATAGTCTCTTCTTCCTTGGTGAGATGTTTAGAAATTCCACCAACTAGAAAATAAATTACATTAACAAAATGTAATACCAGGACATGGAAGCAGGAGTGGGTGGGTTGGTGGGCAGGGGGTGGGGAGGATTGGATAGGGCGTTTTGGAGGTGAAACCAGGAAAGGGAATAACATTCAAAATGTAGAGAAAGAAAATATCTAATAAAAAAAAAGATAAAAAATCTAGAAAAAAGAAATATTTTCTAGAAAGTAAATTACATTAACTTGACTATTAATTAAGAATTAATGCTTTGTGAAATAAATATGAGGCTATGGGCCAAAGAAATTGTAATAGAATTGAATTTTTAATTATTTGTTTTAGTGGGTAAACTACCAGAGAACTCTTTCACTACCTGTTCATGCTACTGTAATGACTTTCATAAAAATCCAAGATGACTATCCCCAATCATCAGAACATTTGAAAGAGTAAAAATAAAGAAATAAAACAAAATGAAGCAAAAACAAAACAAAACAAAAAATATCAAGTCCTTATTAGACTATTTCTAAACCATTGTCTACTTTGCATGGTGAAAAAGTATGGTTACACTGTCAAATCAGTGTATTAGTATATTAGTAATGAAGTTCATAAGCAAGGTAAGTAAGTGTGATCATTCCATGATTTGATATACGGCTCCGTGGAAAGTACAGAATAATTTGGTCAATGTGGTTCAATTGCACTTGCAATTAGTCTGGATTCTTTTAGGAGGAAGAAGCAAGGCAAAAATCACATAAAAGTGCAAGCTCTGAAATTCTGATTTTAAAGATATAAAATAGAAGTACAAATACCTCAGGCTTAAATTACAGTGAAAGTAACTGGAAATAATGATGGATAACTGAGTGAAAATGGAAAGATCTGGAACAGTGCAAATTTCAAAATTTAAAGTCATCTTTCTGCTATTTTAATAGGTGCAATGCAGTTGGATGTGTGGACTAGCAACTGTGCACTGATATCTGCAGAGTATAGGTGATACTGGAGAGGTTAACATGGCCTATGTGGAAGGAGGGTCATGCCACTTTTATATAATACTCCCCCCATCACACACCTTGGAGAAAGGAAGGGAACCAGAAATAAAGTTTATCTTATGCTTTGCTCCATCACTTCTATTCCCTTGGGCCGCAGTCTTTAAGTTCTTAAATAATGAAGATGCTTTTCCAATATTCACATGTATTCCACCTGTATTTGTAAGATCTGAGGGGTAAGTGCTATGGTAATGGACCACAGTGCCTGCAGTTATTTAATAAATATTTACTCCTCCTCGGTAAGCTAGAGAGTATTTTATTATTTGAGACAGGGACTCACTGTGTTTCCCTGGATGACATAGAACTCATTATGTCTTCTAGAGGTTTTCAACCATCCTAATTCTGCAACCTCTTTCTTGATACAGTTCCCCATGTTTTGGTGACTCCCAACTATAAAATTATTTTTATTGCTACTTCATAATGGTAATTTTGCTGCTGTTATTAATCACAATAGAAATGTCTGATAAGCAGATTGTCTTAGGCAACCACTGTGAAAGGGTCTTTAGCTCTCCAAAGGGGTCATTACCAACAGGTTGAGATTTGCTGAGGTAGACAAATCTGGCCTCAGATTAGCTGAGATCCAACTGTTTCTGAGTCTTAAGTCTTGAATTTTCAGGCTGAAATCACTGTCATGAAAATGGGTGATCTGCTTCCAAATGTTACAGAGAGAGAGAGAGAGAGAGAGAGAGAGAGAGAGAGACAGAGACAGAGAGAGAGACAGAGACAGAGACAGAGACAGAGACAGAGACAGATAGAGACAGACAGAGAAGATTTTTCAAAACCTTTGATGGCAACATAATTGCTAATACTAACATAGCAGGATTCTGGAGAACTTTTTGACATTCTTTATTGACCATAAAATCTATTTGTATTTTTGAAATTAAGAGGAATTGTCCTCTTAACATTGAACTCTAGATTGAGAAAGAATTAACCCAAGCAAGAAATGGTGTAATAGAAATTACAATAACCTAAATCAAAACTGAGGAGGCAAAAAGCAAAGAGAGCATGTTTTTAGCTTACCTAAAACTTAGAAAAGGAGAGGAAAGATCTAGAGCCAACACCACTACTAAAGTCATTGTAACCTGCCACTGATAACGGTAAAGATAACAAAACAGAGTCAGTGGTAGGGAAAGCCATTGGAACTAATCAGTGGAAAAGCAAGAGTAGAACCAGTATAAGACAAGAATATGAACACTGGAGAAAAAATGATTGGAACCATCATGTTTAATAGGGGAGAAAGGAAGGTAAACTAAGAAGCCATTGAGAAATATCAGTCTATTGATATGTTTGGTTTGTGTGTGAAAGTAGGAAGACATTTGGGTTAGAAACCAATAATAAAGAGTAAAGCCAGCGAAATAGGACAAAGGAGCAAAACAGAATGAAGGAAAGGGGAAGAAAGGAATAGGCTTGGATAAATTGGAGGTGATGATTGTGATGCTGTTTTACTGGATAGTTTTTATTTTATTAATTATTTTACATTCCAAATGTTAGACCTCTTTCTTGTCACCCCTCCATGAGTTCTTCACCCCCCCTACCCACCTCCACTTTGTTTCTGAGTGTGAGCTCCCCCATCTACTCCCATCTCACTCCTCTGGCGTCTTCCTTAATTGGTCATTAAGTTTCTACAGAATTAAGCACATCCTTTCCCACTGAGGTCAGATAAGACAGTCTTCTCCTACATGTGCTTAGGGCCACAAACCAGTCCATGTATGCTCTTTGGTTGGTGGCTTAGGCTCTGGGAGCACTGTGGGGGTCCAGATTACTTGATATTGTTGTTTTCCTGTGGTTGATATTCCATTCAGCACTCCAATCCATCCCCTAACTCTTCCATAGAGGCCCGATCTCAGTTCAATGGTTGACTGTATTTGCATCTGTCTCAGACAGCAGTTGGTAGAGCCTCTCAGAGGGTAGCCTTGCTAGCCTCCTGTCTGCAAGTACATGGCATCAGTAATAGTGTCAGGGTTTGGTACCTATGCATAGGAAAGATCCAGATTGTACCAGTCTCTGGATGGCTTTTTTTAAGTCTCTGCTCTATTGTAGTCCCTGCATTTCCTTTAGATAGGAACAAATCTGGGTCAAAATTCTTGAAGATGGGTGGTAGGCCCATGACTCAAATGGAAGCTAAGTCTATCTACTGGAAGTGGTCTCTTTAGGTTCCATCTCTCCACTGTTGTGAATTTCAGCTAAGGTCATCCCCATTGGGTTCTGGGAATCTCCCACATCTCTAGTATCTGGGACTTTCTAGAGGTTCCCCCTCACCCCCAATCCACACAGACATATTTCTATTCCTTCTCCTGGCTCTCTATGCCCTGCTCTCCTTTTTCCCCCATACCTGATTTTGTCATGCTTTTCCCCTTCCTCTCCCCTCTTCCACTCAGGTCCCTTCATCCCTCTGCCTCTGGTGATTATTTTGTTCTCCCTTCTAGATGAGATTGAAGTATCCACACTTGCCTTCCTTCTTGTTAAGCTTCATATGGTCTGTGAGTTGTATAATGGGTATTCAGAAAATTTTGGTTAATATCCACTTGTCAGGGAGTATATACCACATATGTTCTTTTGGGTCTGGGTAACCTCACTTAGGAAGTCATTGTTTTTAATAGCTGAATAGTATTCCATTGTGTAAATTAACCACATTTTCTGCATCCATTCTTTGGTTGAAGGACATCTGGATTGTTTCCAGTTTCTGGCTACTACAAAAAATGCTGCTATGAACATAGTGGAACATGTGTCCTTGTGACATGTTGGAACATCTTTTGGGTATTTGCGCAGTAGTGGTATAGCTGGGTCCTCAGGTACAACTATTTCCAATTTGCTGAGGAACCTCCAGATATATTTCCAAAATGGTTTTAGGTCTACCTATATATGTTACTTGGCCTTTTTCCATTATTGCTTTTAATATTCTCTCTTTGTTCTATGTGTTTAGTGTTTTGATTATCATATGATGAGAAAAATTTCTGTCTTTTGCAAAAAATTCCTAGCCCAAAATATCCAGGAAATTCAGAACACAATGAAAAGTCTAAACCTAAGAATGATAGAAATAGAAGAGAGTAAATATTCCTGATTCAAAAGATCAGAAAGCGTCTTCAACAAAATCATAGAAAACTAAAGAAAGAGATGGCTATAATCATACAAGAAGCCTAAAGAACACCAAATAGATTGGATCAGAAAAGATCTTATCCCATGATAATCAAAACACTAAACCTGCAGAAAAAGGAACTGGATTCTGATAGTGCCAGATTGCATTGCTTTCTACTCTTGTGCTTGCCTCTCTCCATCTGGTCATCTCTGGTGTTAACTGGCCTGGGTATCTCTAGCTGGACCTGTCCCTCCTTAGAGGCAGGTAGAACTCTGTGACCTGGTTTAGAGCATGCTTTGTGGAAGGTAGGCAGTGATGTTTTGTGTTTGGGGAGGCCTCCTATGACCCTGGTTAAGGCAGACCTCCTGGAAGTCAGGCAGGCTGTGTCCCTAGTTATAGCAGACATCTTGGGGGACAGACAGGCTGTGTGGTGTGGGATGGGGCAGGCTTATCCCATCTGTTATAGAAAAAGTTGCAGAACAGTTGCTGAAATTCTTTTTTCCTTTTTTTTTTCATTTTATTTATTCTTTAATCTTATTTTATTGTCCAGACGTTATCCCCATCCCGGTCTACACTCTGACTGTTCCACATCCCATACCTCCTCCCCTACCTGTGTCCCCACCCCACCAGACCTCCCAACTCTGTGGGGCCTCAAGTCTCTTTAGAGTTAGGCGCATCTTCTCTGACTGAGATCACACCTGACTGTTCTCTACTATAGATGTGTTGGGGACCTCATATCAATAGCTGGAAATTGTTTTTACTTTTATTTTTTATTGGATATTTTATTTATTTACATTTCAAAGGTTATTCCCTTTCCTGGTTCCCTCCACGAAACTCCCTATCCCATACCCCCACTCCAGCTTCTATAAAAGTGTTCCCCTACACACCCACCCACTCCCCACCCTGGCATTTCCCTACACTGAGGCATCCAACCTTCACAGGACCAAGGGTCTCTCCTCCCATTGATGCCTGCCTGACAAGACCACCCTCTGCTACATATGCGGTTGGAGCCATGGATCCCTCCATGTGTACTCTTTGGTTCATTTTGCTATACATTCTGAGCTGCATCAAGCATGAAACCAAGAGTTATTGACTGTATATGTGTATCACTTGAAGTAAATCATCTCTAGTGTATCAGACCTATTCAGAAAAAAAGCATAGAAAATACAGAATGGGAATGAAAATCTTGAAGACACGTTGCATTTTTTAGGTCTGAAAATGAAAGACATAACCATGAATGAATGCAATAGCACACCAGATATGAACAATGTTCTCTGGAAACGAATGGAAGCATGTCATCCAGATTAAAGGGTGGGGAGAAATTTCAAATGATATGGAAAGTAATAATAGATCAAGACTGAAAATTATCTCAAACTAAATGCAAACACCATATTGATTGCAGATAACTAGTCTAAATGGACATTTCATTTTCTGGCATAGTCTACATTTTAATTTTGACAGAAGTATTATAATTGTTTGAGCTCCACATTAGTCTTAAATTTCAAATAAACATTATTCTATTAAGTGATTTTTATTAACATAATGTAATACTATCATTTGTATGAACTGCATACATTGGATATAAATCTAAAAGACTTGTGAACAAATTGAAAAGGACATAGTTTCAATGGTATCACTTTCTATTAATTGAGTCATTTTGTATATTAAATAAAATGCCAATCATTGCTGCCTAGAAGAGATAGTGTGAATGTGAACATTCTGAATTTCCTGCAAAATTCATAATCCCACATATTATGGTGTGCTTTTGTCAACACTGTAAATTTGAAATTTGTTTGACTCAAAGATAATAGCACCTCTGAGACACAACTTGACTGATGTCCACATGAACAGAGTATGCCAGTGCCTACAGTAAAAGCTCAAGTTCAAACAAGATAAAGTGAGTACAAAGTCCTATTATTGGTCCATGCCAGACTTTCCTTCACTCCCATTGTTGGAAGTTGTTTCATTGATAGTAAGTTTTTATCTTTGGGCAAGCCCCTGTCCTTATAACCTCTCTACATGATCACCTGTGCCTTTTATTAAACTGAAAACATTCTGCTATAGAACTGTCAGAGCAAAGCAGAAAAGATGAATCCTGAAAGTAAGGCCAAGAGGGTTCAAATCTAAGTTAGAAGAAAACAAAAAGAAGAACTTTTTCTTGTGTAGTGACGGCTTTCTAGTTAGGTTCAGCTGTGAGCATATAAGGAGTAATACAGGTAGCATTAGTGGTAAAGTGGTAAACATAGCTTCGTTCATAAAGCTATTTGTCACAGATAGTTCTGGGAGAGGGAAAATCAGATTTCTCTAATACTGACATGGGGTATTTGCCAAACACACTCCGGGGCTGGTCATATGTTTAGAAGTAGTTTAATACAAAATGGACTTGTACTTTTTGTGTGTTGTATACTGTGTGTGTGTGTGTGTGTGTGTGTGTGTGTGTGTGTGATGGGGGAGGTTCTGCATATGTATGTCTTTGAGGGAGAGAACGAACATAAAATTGAGTGACTGGTGAAGAGTAGCTGAAAGGAATCAAGAGATGAGAAAGAATATGATCAAAATATGTTGCATAAATACTTTTAAATAAAATAATAAAATAAATATGTTATTGTAATTGTTCCAAGTTGAAATTTTTTCTCCAGATGGCATTATTGATGAGTCAAATACTACCTACTTCTTCCTAACACTCACAGAGAATCCCACTCTTGTTCTTGTTTTAAGATAGCTATTTGCTAGGTTAAACTGCTTTACTATTTTATATACTTTCCCCTCCCCAAAGTTGCCCTAGTCTTCCTCACCTCCACAACAAAGATTAGCCATCATCGATCCTATTCCCAAGGACTCAGAAAGATATAACCTATTCCTGGTTATTGGGGATTTCACTTGGTAACATATGTTATCTAGTTGGGGCATTATCTTCCCCTTTATATGGTGACTTCAATTCCATTTATATTTGCATATATTTTTGGAAGTTTCTACAGCTATAGGTTTCTATATGGATTTCCAAAAGGTCTTTGGAGTTAATTAACTCTTTCTGTACTCCCTCTTCTATCTACATCACATACCACTCCCAGTTAACACTCTTATGGTAGTTTTCACTTTATCCTTTAATAACACTCTATTTCATTTCCCCGTCCTTCAAAGATCTCCTCTGCTATGGTTCCTTACTATTAACCTCTTTGGGTATTCTAAATGAAATACATACATATACAGGTTAAAAGCTAACATGCACATATAGAGAAAACAACATGAAATGTTTGTTTCTCTAGGTCTGAGTTGCCCTCAATGTGTTATAACTGAAAGTCACAACTTTATCCTGACTTTTGCCTGAGCTTTGACTTTCACTATAATATCTTAAAGTTATTCTTAGAAGCTAAAATTAAAACTGAGACTTTGTGCACTTAATGAATTAACATGTTTTCTAGCTGCATTTTTCTTTTTGAATTGCATAACAAAGGAGGTTAGCATTAACCCTTCATTTACATGGATACTCAAAAAAGGAAAAAAAACAAAAACAAACAAACAAACAAAAAGCAGATATTTTATAAATAGCTTTGAGGAGTGGATGCAAACTAAATAAGATATAAATTTGACCTCACAGTCCCTATATAGTAACTTTCAAGATTCACTTTTTACTTATGTTGTAGCTGCAATTAGTTCTACCCATCGGATGTTATAATAAATATACTCTATAGTAATGAAAATTCTAGTTTTATTGTGTTTCCTACATGGGAGATATTTGCATTTAACTTTGAAAAGATGAACAGCATCAGTAGATTTTGAGCACTCATAACATCATAAAACGGAATATTTTACATCTTAAAAGTTCTCTATCTTTGCCTATGGTTGCTCTGCCTTCTTAACTAATTGAAGATGAAATAAACTATCTGAAAAGAGGAAATAAGTCTACCTAGTCTTCTTAGAGCTCCATCATTAGCATTTTAATTTTAATAAATGCCTACTACCAAGAAATTTGAAATTTAGTAATTGGTAATTTAGTAATTTAGTAATTAGTAATTTAATTCTAATTGATACCTAGTACATAGTACTTTGAAACAACATGTATTAGTGATTTGGCATAAAGTATCCTAGTAATTTTTTAAAAACATATTAGATATTTATCTCTTGCAGTCTCTCAAGGGAGTTAATGTTTAATGCTTTCAAGAAAGGAAAACAGAGGAAAAGCTCTTACAGTTTTCTTTCAACATGTGATTCAAAACTTGGTAAACCATATGAAAAGTCATATATTTTAAATGATTAAGTAACTAAAAGAAACAAACAAAACAACCAAAATTTCCTATAAAATTTCCAACTAATTTCATATAACCACTTTCAAAAACTTCAAATGATTGATAAGTACATTTGTATTTTTTAAAAATTCAGTTCCAGATATCATCATGGTACCCACCTTTAATTCCAGCACTCAGGAGGGAGAAGAAGATGTATCTCTGTGAGTTCAAGGCCAGCCTAGTGTTCAAAGTTAGTCACAATATTTTTCTAAGTTTTCTGTTTGGTTCTTGTCTTATTTTTTTCTGCCTCACAAAGTTCTTTTGAATGTAAGAGTAACTTTTCTATGACATTTGAAATTGTTAAAATAATTTAAGAAGTGATATTAATATGAAAAATTTAAGACAATGTTAATAGACAATGTGTCTATTTAGACACAATATTAGTGGACATTGTGTCTATTTAGACATGATGGATGTATTTCTACTGGTCACATTAAAACCATAATGAGGTATAATCAAATATCTATTAGAACAGCTATTAACAAAAAGCCAAATAATAGAGAATGTTACACAGGATATGAAACAAGTGCATGTGGGTAAAATATTAGTGAGAATCCACATTAGTGTAACTATCATGGAAAACAGCATGGTATGTCCTCATATGAATATATACAGAATTCCCAGGTCATCCCGCAATTCTATTCCAGGCCAGACATTTCCAAAGGTAATTGTTCAGAAAACTGGGCATGACACTCCCGGAGGATCTGGTTATACCACTCCTGGGCATATACCCAGAGGCTTTACCTGCATGCAATAAGGACACA
This sequence comes from Tokudaia tokunoshimensis, assembly GCA_036184795.1. Taxonomy (NCBI): domain Eukaryota; kingdom Metazoa; phylum Chordata; class Mammalia; order Rodentia; family Muridae; genus Tokudaia; species Tokudaia tokunoshimensis. The sequence continues at coordinate 48,998,461 of BTHU01000014.1, read as the reverse complement.
TGCTCCACTATGTTCATAGCAGCCTTATTTATAATAGCCAGAAGCTGGAAAGAACCCAGATGTCCCTCAATGGAGAAATGGATTCAGAAGATGTGGTATATTTACACAATGGAATACTACTCTGCAATTAAAAACAATGAATTCACGAAATTCCTAGGCAAATGGTCAGAACTTGAAAATATCATCCTTAGTGAGGTAACCCAATCACAAAAGAACACACATGGTATGCAGTCACTGATAAGGGGATATTAACCCAGAATCTCGGAATACCCTAGACACAATTCGCATATCAATAGATTTTCAAGAAGATGGAAGGAGAGATCCCTGGTCCTGGAAAGACTGGATATAGGGGAATGCCAGGACAGAGAAGCGAGAGGGGGTTGAATGGGGAAAAGAGGGAGGGAAGGGGGCTTATGGGACTTTCGGGGAGGGAGGAAACGGGAAAGGGGAAATGATTTTGAATGTAAATAAAAAAAAAACTTAGAAAATAAAATTAAAAAAAAAATCAAAAATGTGTGGTATGGTTAAACTTTGGCCTGGTGTCAACTTAAAAGATTAAACGTTTAGTTTTTAAAGGTAGGGTTTCTGGTCCCCTGTAGATAGGGAAAAAGCACACGTAGACACTTGGCTGCGGGATCTGTGGTGGAAGATGGGAAATCTCACCGAGTTATGTTAGCAGTAACATCCAGGCAGCAGTGACAGCCACCCCCATGCCCCATCCCCATTACTTGATGAATGAATGTATTGCTGTACTTTGGTGTAAATATCTCTAGCTTTCTTTTTCTCAGTGTTTGCAATTTGTATTATTTATGGGATATTCTTGGAGTGCAAGGGTTATCACTGTGTTTCTAGAATCATCCAATGTGATATACCAATTTTTATAAGCGATATTTAGATAATTCTAATAACTGTACATTCAGCAACTTATTAAAATGTTTTGCATTGGAAAAAATATTAAAGAAACACTGAATTTACATTCTTAATATCTAAGTGGACTTTCAGAAGAATGAATTAACATAAGTTATCATGAATCTTTAATATAAAATAATTTATAATCACTTACCAAAGGTGATTTTAATGTACCAGAAATGAAATTTAATTCCATTGTTTCCTAAAAGTATTGGAAGAATAGCAAAAAAATATCTTCTCCTTTTTAATTTCATTTTTCTATAATTTAAAACTCAAAATATCCAAAGCAAAAAGAATTTGCTTTGTAATTTTCTCACTACATAATAATTTTCTACATAATTGAGTGTCATCTTTATTCAGAACTGTGTCATTCTAGAAATGAAAGAATATATTGGTGTTCTACCTTGATTAGACTATGCAGTGATTTTTTTTTGCACAAATGTATGAGTAATTTTTCCAGCTAAAGGCAAGGACAGCAAAACACACTCAGTGGAAAACAATGTCCTTGAACATAATAACTTTGTGTTCAGTATATATCAAGTCTGACTTAAGAGACATTAAAATTACAACATGAATGGTCATTGCAGTTTTCTTCTCATAACTATATGGAACAGAAGAAATAGTATTTACAATCTTCCACTTTGGCTCCTTTCTAAGAAGGACCAAGAGGCTTTTTCCTGGCAGTTGATGTAGTCTAACAAGTCAAAGTACGAAGATTATACTGTCAGTGACTTTATCATTTAAATACAAGGCACATATTACAGATTGTAAATACCGAGACTAACAAGATTTTAAAGATATTCTCTTACCTAAGATTTATCATAATAACAGAGATATTATAAAGACAAACTTTTAAATGAGAACTACTAAGATCAAAACAAAAACAATTGGTTGGCATAGGGAAATATGGCCTCACAATAATCTTCCAGGAGTTAAGTTTAAAGAGCATCATACTGGCTCCTCATGTCTATGAGTATATTGGAAGCACAAAGTAGACTTGGGAGGTGTTACAGACATGAATGGAATTTAATATGATCAAAATGCATCATATATATATGTATATATATGAAGTGCACAAATAATAAAATGCATTATATACTTCTGTTTCTTCTGGGGCTAGTAAACTCTAGTGGGCCTTCCGTTGCCTTGTGTTGTGGTTTTGGTTTAATAGTCAATGTCTCCTAAAAGCATCATTGGCCACACATGCAAGGTAATTTCATTTGAATTTCTCTTAAGTTATAATTTGAAATTACCTTACTAACTAGTGGGTTTATGTAAAGCTTTCTCTTACACAATTACTTTTGGTTAATCTTTACCCACTTTTCTCCCTCATTTCCACTTAATTTTTTAACCCCAGTATCCCTCCCTCTTCTTTTGTTTTGCATAGTTTTAGCTGTCTACTTTTCTATGTTCAGTTGGGCTGTAAGATTCTAAGCTTTTATGTGGTTTTTCATATATCTCTCTTTCAGGGAAGGCAACCCCTCCACCCCAGATGTTACCCATTATTTCAGGCTTATCTCTGTTGAACCATTTCTAGTTCAGTATTCAACATTTCTACTTTTCTTTCATCTATTATCTATTATACCTTAATGTGTCTTTGCCCAGAGCATTTTCTAGTTGCCTGGCTTCCACTTCTGCTCCAAGTTGCGCAAAATAAAATATCTGAGGACAGAATTTGCATATGAGACAGAACATACTTGCATTGGCCTTTTTTGAGCTGAGATACCCATCTCAGTATAACTTTAAGCAATTCCATTCACTTATCTGAAATTTTCATTTGTCTTTATAGTTGAGTAAAAATCAATTCTATAGATATGCCATCTTTTTATTTCATGCCTATTCATTACTTGATGGACATCTAGGTTGATTCTATTTCCTAGCCATTGTGAAAGAGCAGCAAGAAAGATGTATATGCAAGTGTCTCTGGAATAGGATTGGGTAACCTGACCATATAATAGTTCTATTTCTATTATTTTGAGTAAGCTCCAGACTGATTTCCAAAATAGTAACACAAATATAGATTAAAACTAACAGTGTCAGAGAGTTCTCCATTTTCATCCTTTCTAAGCTAAATGTGCTGTTATTTGTATTCATGATGTCCATTATGTTCTTACTGAGGTAGAATTTCATTTGCATCTTCTGCAAGCTATGCATATTGATCATTTTAGCAATTTCATACTCCAGAATTATGAGTTTCTGACATAAGATCAACACAGGCTATTGTCATTGTCTGTGGGGGGTTTTGTTGTTGTTGTTTTAACCTTAAGAACATGGTAAGATCCTGTTGCTGACGACACCACACAATTTGACACCAATACTAAAATTTCAACTCAAACTAACCAGAGAGACTTTCTCAGTGTTAAAAGGTGCTATAGAGGCTACTGGAGGAAAACACAGCACCACTGATCCTGCCTAGTGCAGAATCCTTCACATTTCAACATTAACCTGTCAACAAAGTTATACCTACTGATACAGTAGTTGCAGGAATATTATAGGTTAACTCATCTCTTTTTGACTGGATTTGAGGCCTTTACTATATTGGATACTATAATTTTTTCAAACCCAGCTATGGCTCAGGAAGTCAGAGTTCCTAGTGTAGAAACTATTACTGTTTTTTTTTTGTTGTTGTTGTTGTTTTACTAAGTTGTTATGTTGTCAAGTGACTACTAAATATCTATGTATATACAATAGAACCTGTCTGCCACAATTCTGGTTTTAAAAAAAGTCTTTATTTTGCATATCTCAAAAGTAAATGTAGGGGTATATAATTAATTTTAAAAACACTGAGAATAAGACCAAGTTTTCATCCCTAAATGGAACATCTACATTAACTCCACTACCACTAAGTCTCAGGGAATATCTGGAAGGAGACATGGAAAGATTACAAAAGCCAGAGGATGGAGAACAGAGCTATACAGTCCTATATTTGGACATGACAAGGACACTGAAATCATAAACTTGCTGCAGCTTTGCTGACCTACACATGACCTACACCACACCAAAGCAGTCAAGATGCTTGCCTCCAAGCTGCTGGTGTCCTCTGGTAACTATTGTCAGTGGACCGTTGATGGAGCAGAGAGAACATTCTTTGGAATTTTGGAGATTATAGCCAGTGGTAGGTACCTACATTTACTGGGTGGTTCTACGTATATGTATATATGTAGTAGTGGTTGGACTTACTGAGTTAAAAGAAAGGTAAAATGAAAGAACTGAATTTAGGTATGTCTTGGGGTAGGTATTGGGAGAATGAGATGTGTGAGGATAGATATACACTTCAATCAACATTTGCATAAAATTACCAGAAATAAAGGAAAATTGAAAGTATATATTTAATAGAAAAACTTTTACTGAAGAGATGGGTGAGCATTTAGAAGTACTTGTTGCTCCTACTAAAAACCCTGGTTCCAGTTGTCAGTACCCATGTGGTTAACAATCCTCTATGACTTCAATTCTGAAGATCCTATACCCTTTCTGGCCTGGATGAAATTTGTTATTATGTGATACACTTACATTTGTAAGTACACTCATAAGCATAAAAATATGACAGAGAATCAAAGTTTACTATTATAGGAAGTTTATTCTTATAGAACCCAAATATATTCATTAATATAGTAATTAGATCATAAAAATGTTCTGGTCTTTAATATACACCAAGTACCTACTATACACAAAAAAGATAAAATAAATCATAAATACTTTCCTATATAATATCAAATATAAGGATTATTATTCACATATGACATTAAGAACAGTGATCAAAATATCAATTGCGTAATCTCCAGGAACACAAATTCCTCTATTCAACTATGATGGATACTATAGGAATAGGAGCAGAAAGGTTTACCAAGACACAGGAAAGAAAAAATATGCTTTTGGAAGGAAATTCACAAACTAATTCTTCTCTCCAATGGGATAAAAAAACATTTGTTCACTGAAGATAGGTACTCAACTAAAAATAAAGCCTAGGTCTTCACACAGACTTTGTGGGCTTCCATGATTTCACAGTAAAAAATCACTAGATTAAAAATGACCACCTTGGGCATGGCAGATACAAACAGAACAATAATTCTCTTGCCTGGCACAGAAATCTGGAGGCAATTTTGAAGCTAAACTTGGAAAAGCCCCTATATAGATTAAAAAAAACAAGTGTATTAACTAGAATTTTGTTGAAACTTCAAATATAATAACTTCCTAAGAATTTATTTGTAGTCTGCTGTGGGCTAGATCTTTGAACACATGCTATATATCTAAAGAGATAGCAAGAAGATAAAGAGGATAGCATAAAATCTCAGGGTTTTAATTTTTCTTAGCATAAATTTTATCAGGTTTAATAATGACATTTTCAAACAGGAGTTGTGGGTTTTCCTTGGGATTTAAATTCTTTTTATGCAACATATTTTGTTTGCATTCACCCTATACTCCAACTCCTCCAATATCCACCTCATCTTTCTTACCCACTCAACTTTGTGTACATTTTTTATTTCTTTAAGAACTACTTGTGATGTGATACGCATATACTCTTACAGTAAACTGTCTCTCCCTCTCTTAGCAACTAACAATTCCCAATAGCTTCATACCTAGGAATGAAATTATGTGTCAAAATCTCTTCAGGCTAAAATTTGGTCTGTCTTGGGCTAGTACAGGTTTTATGCATATATTAGGAATTCATATGTGCAGCTTACCTGTTGTTTCAAAAGATAATTTTACCTTGTATTCATTTGTAGCCTGGGGTTCTTATACTTTTTCTTCTTCACTTTTTTCAGTGATCCTTGGGGTTTGGGGTGGATTATTTTTTCCCTTGATGAATGAGAATTCTACAGTTTCTTGTTCTCTGCACCTTGGCTAGCTGTGTTCCTGTGTAACTTACCATCTCCTGCAAACAGAAGCTCCTCCAATGAAGGCTGAGAGATGCATTGATTTATGAGTATAATGATGTCATTACAAGTTATTTTAGTACCATGTCCATTTATCAGGATAATAATACTTTATCTCATAGATCCTATGACTTATCTAGGTATATTATTTGGGCTACTTGTTGATACCAGGCTTGGGTTTTATTTTGTAGAGCTGGACTCTACACTCAGAAAATGGCTGGTTGTTCCTGTAATGTTTCTGCTACTATTGCAGCAGAGGGCATGTCTTGTCAGGCCAGTTACATTGTGTTTAGAAACCTTACAGCTGTTTATCATTGATTATTATTTTTCTCTTCTGGTAGATTGAATAGTACATTCCAGCACTATGAAACTTAAACAGAAGGGATAAACTAGATCTTACCTTCAAATTCTGGAGTAGAGACAAGAACATTAGAATATTTTTATCTATCTAATAGTTGAGTGTCTATCACTGGCCGACTACAAAATTTATAACACTCTTCTGTCCCTGGGCTCTATGTTAGTCTCTGGTGTCTAGCACAGTCATTGTTGCCCTCTTATAGAGTTGGATTTTTTTTTAACTCTCTTTACCCTTCTTGTTTTCACCCATCTCTCAGGTCCTCACTGTATCCTTTAGTCTCCAAAGTCTGCCTCCCCCTTTCATGACACTTGCATTCTATCTAAAGTTCCTTTTTCTCTACCTTCATACCATGTATAAAACCATCAAACACTAGTGTTCTCTTAGAGAAAACATCAAATATTGGATTTTTCTTCTGCTGAGTCCCTTTTTGAATATAAGCAATTCCAGATAGATAGATTCATTTATCTGACATTTTTTCAATGTCAATTTATTTTCAGGTGAGAAAAATTCCATTGTGTGTGTGCCACAGTTTCATTATTCTTTCTCCTGTTCTAGAAGTCAGCTCTAATTTTTAGCTATTGTGAATAATATAGCAGTAAACATGGACATGAAAATGTCTCTGAACTATGTACGATTTCTGTGTATAAGACCAAGAGAGGTATATCTGGGTTATGTGGTAATTGTAGTTTATCAAAATTTGAGCTTTTGATAAATATACTGATTTTTATAAAGCGAAGCTCTGCTGTACTCACTCAGCTAATAAAAGTTCTTCTTTCCCCATAGACTCAATATTATTATTGTACTTTAAATAACTTATAATTTGACATGACCTGTTGTAGAGAAGTAAGGCATGTTTGGATAAGTACAGACAAAGATCAGAAAAAGCTGTATATGTAACATATCAGAGAAATAGGGCTTTACCCGACATACATGAAGATGCTCAGACACCAAGACTAGAGTGAAGAATGGTAAAAATTTGCCTGAGTGTTATAAGTACCAGAATAATCAGAATAATCACTGTGCCTCTTTTCTTTGCTTGAATACTTTCAATTTCGAGAAGCTCACCAGAATTCCAAGGTTATAACATATATGTAAGAATTTTTAAAAAAGGAACTAATACTTTTACATCCTAATCTTATAAATAACTCCTTTAATGAACTCCTCTGTTGTTCCTATAAGTTTCCTGATTGATTTTATGTGTTCTATATCTTCATATAATAGTAAGTTATATTCTTAGATGCCTTTCACTTACATAATTGTATTGTCAAGATCTACTAGAAAACGTGGCATGCAAAGAATGGGGATATTGAACATCAATAAGTTCAATGCTATTGACCTAGTATTTCATATTTATGCATAATTGTGTGTTTGGCTATATGGATATGTGTGTTTATGTGTGTGTGCATGTATGTATGTATGTATGTATGTATGTATGTATGTATGTATGCATATAATTCTTTATGTGAACTCATACATACTTCTGGAAAAAGATCTACATCAGAACTTTTATAAATTGTATATTATTTGATTGTTGAGGTGCTAGTGGATAAGCTTTCCTTAGATCAGTTTTGTTGTGTAAACATCTGATGACAAACTCAACAGTTTATTACTGAAAAGAATTTTAAATGAGGCTTTCCTTTATGACACATCACATGGTTCAATGTGCTAGTATTTTTTTTTGTAGAAATTGTCATTGGATGTTATCAATAATGCTAGTTCCCTACCACGTTTTACTTTTCTCATGCATGTTGTGAATGTTACAATATCATATTTTCCTTGTACAAACAATTCATAATTTCTCACTTCCTTAACTCTGAAACATATTACAAAGATATTTCTGAAAAGTTTAAAAAGATTGGCACAGAAGGTCCAGAGCTGGGTGCCATTGTATTCTGGGGTTCAAGAGGACATTCGGTCATTAATACTCAAGTATCTACAAAGTTCATTGTAGTAATTTATACTTATATTAAATGTTTAAATTTCCCCAGTTTTTCACATTCTCCAAGAATACATTATATTATTTATTTTTTCATTAATCACATAAAAAGTTATTTCATTTTTCTCTTGACCTGTTTAACCTTAAAGGAATCAAGAATTTTAAATAGGCCTATTGCATTTTAATTTATTGAAAGGTAAAATTTATTTGTTCTTTCTTCAAGTTTGTTTAATTAGTTTTATTCATCCTTTATCTAACCATTTAGATAACTAGATAATTAATTAGATTATTTTCTGCTCCATAATATCACTATTTTGTAATATTAATCTTCTGGGAAATCTTTGAATTATGTTCTATACATTGTACTGTAAAAATTCCAGGTTTTTGATAGTGGTATAAAATACGATATTCAATATTATTTTTTTCTTTGACACAAATGAAATTTAATGTCAATGTTGTCTTTTTTAAAATTCATATTTTTAATATTCTTCCTTCCTAAATTTATATTATTTTTGTTTATTAGAAAACTCTAGCCTATTGAAGTTTTTAAATGTCTGTTAGCTCCATAAATAAATAAACAAATAAATAAATAAATTAAACAAATAAATAAATAAATAATACCCTGTTGATGTTAGAGTATTACTTTAATACAGGTGAAAATTTGTTAATTGAATAAATTTTTGTATCAGATTTTATGTTTCTGTTCACTGCTCCTTTAAAAGATTTAACTGCTGGTATATTATGTAATGTGTAATTTGTTGTCTCATTTTAAAAATCTCACAGAGAATCGCATCTTCTCTATTAGGAATTTAGCTGAAATCTCAATTGTTTATCAATTCTCAATCTTCAGCAAGTGCTGGCCATTTTTGATTCCTTCAGTTCTTTGGTGAAAGTTTCTGTGTCCATCATCTGAACTGTTTCTTCTATGTACAGTCATATATTCAAGGATGTCACTTGGAAAAATGGAGTGGAAAATCAAGGATAATTCTGAATGCTACCTGACTAACATGGATTATTGTTTACCACCACAGTGTGCTTTGTCTCATTAGTCTAATTCTGAGTTAGATTGTTTATAAGCAGCCAGAGCCCCCAGACAGCTCACACTGAACACCAATTCAGCATGAATTCATCAGCACTCATTATACTATATTTGTGATTCTGTTTATATTCATGTATAAAATTCCTCACCTATTAGGTAGTCAAAAAAGTTTAATGAATGGAAGAACATGTAAATGAGGACATGATGTACAGATTATGCAATTTATAAAATTAAGGTTCTCTACAAAGGGCAGTCTTTATTAATTTTGTGTTTACAGAGGAAAAAAAGGCTCATTCCAAATTTACTTCAATTAAGTCAGTAAATGTCATTCTTAGAAGTTATGGGTTCATAATTGCAGTCACTTAGTGTAATTATATAACACTTGCTTTGAGAAAGGACAAGCAGTGCTGAACTGTGGCAAATGACACCTGATGTAATACAAGCAATGAACAACTGGGCAACTCTGTAACCACTCAAGAGTTGCAATAAATGCTTCATGTTTCACCAGCACTGAAATAATTGTATAATTAGTAATTACCACTACTGAATAACAAAAACTTTATAGGAAAATATACATATTCTACACAAACTAGAGAATAAGTTCTGAAAAGAAGAAGAAAGGAAATATTATATTAATCAATATGTTTAACTGAATTATTATTATTATCCTTGATCTACAATGACAGATTTTCAAATAACAAATAACTCTGCTTAATTATTTTACTAATATCTTTATCAATATGTTTTACTAGGTTGTATTTTGTTAAGTTTATGAATGAGATTATCTTCCTTCATTTCATTATTATACTGTGAACATTATAGAAAGGTAATGTTGACTTTATAACGTGATACAAATTTTGTTCATATTAACTGATACAGTTCATATTTTAAAAAGTTATTGAATCCTGGAATATATAAGAAGATTCATTTGTGATGGGGTCTGGATCTGAAGCTCTAGAATGTTGTTAATATTTACTATGTCAAAATTCTACTGCTTTTATTTTTTGATAATCAGTTTTGTACATTTTCTAGGACATTAACTGGTCAAAATGATGAGAATAAATAATTCTCTAATGTGCCAGTGTAAATGGAACATCTATACTAACCACCCTTCCACCCAAGACACAGAGAATGTTGAAAATGAAAGGGAAGAAAGAACGCAAGATCTGAAACAAGCAGAGCAGTGGTGTGGAGCACAGACTTCTGGAAATGCTATTGCAGTTCCACTGATGAGCTCACAAAAGCTGTGACTATATGTCCAAGACCTGCATAATAGTGGGCCCATCAGTACCCTATCATCAAGGATGGAGGAACTTATCCCTCCTGAATTTTTACTTTTTATGGGAGAAGCATTTTCTCCATTGGCATGGCAACTGGTGAGCTACCTATGATAATTCACATAACCTTGATGCCTAATGTAACTCATTGGATACTAACTAAATAAAACAACATTTGAGCATAGGGACACATTAGAGAAGAGGAAGGATGGTAGCAGGAAAAGGAAGGAATATGAGAAGGTACAAAACAACAGGTATGAATATGATCAAAATATATTATATACTTATAGGAAAATATTGTAATGAAACCCACTATATTAATTAAAGCTTGAAAGGCAAACATATATATAGTTCAGGAGTACTGACCTAGTTTTCTCATTATAACCTACACAATATTTGTAATTTCCCTAAAACTAGATATTTTTTACCATTCTCCCACTAGTGATATTTGGAGCCTGTGTTTCAGACCTATTGTAACAGTGTTGTTTTGTAAAAAAAAAAAACTAACTCCTCGACTACCCAGTATCTTGTTTGCATATTATGTTCCAACTTTTGTGAGTGTTAAGGTATAAGGTGATGTTATTTTTTTTAACCTTATTTAGAATTGTTTGGGATCACTTAGTATGAAAAGATGTATTTTCAGATATGCAATTCCTTCTAGTAAAATGTAGCTCCATCCCCACAGACTTTGATTTGCTGTTGCCTGCATTAAATTTAAAATGATAAAAAATGTGCTTATGAATTCAAATAATTTGGGGAATTTCCAGATTTCCTCTTGTTCTTGATTTTCTTTCCTATTCTACCATGTCTGAGCATCCTGTATAATTTTACTCATTTTAATTGTTGATACTTACTATATGTCTCGGCATATGTTCAATTTCCATAAATTATCTTTGAGCACTATAAAGAGATCTTTATTCTTCATTTGTTCAGTGTAGTGTTGTTTATATGATAATCAGATTACATTTGTTGACTTTTTTTTTTTTGGTAAACTTCTGTACGTTTCTAAATTTCGGTCTTCCTGTTCTGTTACTGAACTACTTGAAAATCTCTAACCTTGACTAAAGATTTTATCTATTTATCTTTGCAGAACCTCATTTGTGTTATATGTCTTTAAATTTTATCAATAAATTCTTACAATTTCGGGCTGGTGAGATGGTTAACTGGTTAAGAGCACTGACTCCTCTTCCAAAGGTCCTGAGTTCAAAATCCCAGCAACCACATGGTGGCTCACAACCATCTGTTATGAGATCTGACGCCCTCTTCTGGCATGTCTGAAGTCAGCTACAGTGTACTTACATAAAACAATAAATAAATCTTTTTAAAAAATTCTTACAATTTCATTGTTATACTTTCCTAATATACCACAAGGTAAACTACTATGGATATGAATTTTATTTACTTGGATCCTAAAGAGTCTTGATAATTATTAGCATTTGCTTATCATACACTTTCCCATTATTCTGATTGTTTTTGTAATATCTCTCCTCTCTACACCCCCTCCCCTCTCTCTCCTTGAGATGGGGTTTTAGTGACTTGGAACTCTCTATGTAGACCAGGCTGGCATCTCAGAGATCCACCTGCCTCCAGAGAGAAGGAATTAAGTGTGTGCTCCACCACCACCAGCTTTAATACATCTCTTCTGAAAAGGGTATGATTGTTCATAATCCACTAACCTGGTCCTTGCTAGGTAATGATGGAACTTAGTACAGTACCTGATGTAATTGATATTGACATTGACATTCTCTGTGAGCTTTCGCATGCTACCTTTAATCTTTAATGCTTTGATTACTCATTACTTGAATTTTTTATTTTTTATTACACATCTTTAATTCAAGTACCTTTTGTATGAAATATTATATTATTCTTATTAATGATTGTGATTAATAACAGTTTATGAGATGTATCCTGGATTTGATTTTCCTTGTTTGAGGGTTTGTGAAGAGAGGATTGTTTTGGGGATTTTGGTTTTGATTTGTTTGTTCATTTGTTTGTCTTGCTAGGACAAGTTCATGCAGAGCCTAGGCTAGCCTCAACCTCACTATGTAATGGAGGATGTCCTTGAATTCTTTATGCTTCTGTCTCTGATACACAAGTACTGGGACTACAAATGCATGATATATATATATATCCAGCCATCTTCTTTATTTATTAAATCTCAGCAGTGACTCTTGAAAAGTTGACCCCAGGTATCATTTCTATAGTTTGTGATACTACTACTTGGACATCGCATGATATTTCTTATTTCTTTAGAATCCATTTAATGTTTATCTTATATTTTTACCACAGTTTTATTGTGATTTTCAATGGTCTTAGGGTGAAAGCAACATTCTCCTGAGATTTACTACAAACATGGGGAGTAGATTTTTCTAATATTTAATTTGAAATTTTTATTTTTACAACAACGTGCTTCAGTATAAGGGCTGCAGTTGTAATTGTTCCCAGTTTGTGTGATGAGTGACGTTTTTAAGTTAATAACTTTTTCTTTTTTTTATTCTTTTTTTTATTTTCTAAGTTTTTTTTACTTACATTCAAAATCATTTCCCCTTTCCCGTTATTTTTTCACTCACTAATCCTATACGATTTCAAAACCCTTTCTATATCTATTGGACAAATGAGTTTAAATCATCAATACTTTCCCAATTGTGAAACTGAAGCACAGCAAAGATGTTCCCATAGACTAGGAATTGTGTTTGTGAGTTGACTCCACCCTCAGGCTATTTACCGTTCATTCTCCATAACCCTGAGCACAGTACCTTCTGTGCTCCATGGTTCTGTCCTAAGTTGGGTTTTTTTTTTTTTGTATTTTTTGTGGGTGTTTGTATGTTTGTTTTTAATGTGGCAATCAATTTAGTACTCTTCAAATGTTTTATTCTTTCTGCTGTGTATAATTGTTTTTAATTATTTACATCTACCATTTGCATGACCAAGTATCAATCAGAAAATTACATAGACTAGCTCCTTGGATCTCCCTGGGGAGGGGACCTAGACTAGGTTATGTGGGTGAACTAAGAACATTTGGAATGCCAACAGGTTAGAATGGGTGGAGGAAGGAGGGACCCAGGGAGAAAACACAAGCAGAGATGACTAGAAATCATGTGAGTGGGGAGATGTGAAAACCTAGTACAATGGAAACTTCTTAAGTATGAAGGTGACTCTAGCAAAGACTACCTAAAAATGGTGGGTACAAAACCTGAATTGACCATCTCTATCCACTGAAGGCTTCCAGTGATTGGAATGGGACAACAACCCCGCTACAAAACCTTCAACCCTAAAAACGTGTCCAGACTCTGAGATGTGCTGAGGGTATGGTGGCTCAGAGCTTTAGGGCATGGCCAAGCAGTGACTGGTCTAACTTAAGGCCCATGAGAGTAAATAATACATGCTTGATTCTCCCTGAATAGGAGTTAGAAACCCGAATCTGGATTTAAAAAGGATAATGAAATGATTCCTGATGATATTTTGCTATACTCATGGATCTGGATCGATGCATAGCCCAATAATTATCAGAGAGGCTTCATCAGGCTCTTGATAAGAACAGAGATCTACAGTCAAACATTAGGCAGAGTTCCAAAAGCCTTGCAGAAGAGAGGGAGGAAGGCTTGTAAGAGCCAGAGGAGTGGAAGTCCCAAAGAGAACATGGTCACAGGATCAACTAAGCAGGGCTCATAGGACTCACAGAAACTAAAGCAGCAACCACAGAGCCTGAACTAACACAATGAATTCATGAAATTCTTAGGCAAATGGATGGAACTAGAAAATGTCAACCTGAGTGAGGTAACCCAATCACAAAAGAACACACATGGTATGCACTCACTGATAAGTGGATATTAGCCCAAAAGTTCTGAATACTCAAGATAAAATTCACAGACCACATGAAGCGCAAGAAGATGGAAGACCAAAGTGTGGATGTTTTGGTCCTTCTTAGAAAGGGGAACAAAATACTCATGGGAGCAAATATTGAGACAAAGTGTAGAGCATAGACTGAAGGAAAGGCCATCCAGAGACTGCCCCACCTGGGAATCCCTCCCATACACAGTCACCAAACTCACACACTATTGTGGATGCCACGAAGTGCTTGCTGAAAGAAGCCTGATATAGCTGTCTCCTGAAAGGCCCTGTCAGAGCCTTACAAATAGAGATGCTTGCAGCCAACCATTGGACTGAGCACAGGGTCTCCAATGGAGGAGTTAGAGAAAGGACTAAAGGAGCTGAAGAGGTTTGCAACCCCACACGAAGAATAGTAATATCAACCAACCAGATCCCTAAGAGCTCCCTACCAACAAAGAACTAAACCACCAACAAAAGAGTACACACAGAGGGATCCACGGCTCCAGCCACATATGTAGAAGAGCCTTGTTGTGCATCAGTGGGAGAAGAGGCCCTTGATTCCCTGAAGGCTTTGATGCCCCACTATAGGGGAAAGCGAGGGTGGGGACGCTTGAGTGGGTGGATGGGTGGAGGAACACCCTCATAGAAGTAGGGGGAAAGGGGGGATGGGGGTTTCCAGGAATGGAGGGGCAGTGACTGGGAAAGGGGATAACATTTGAAATGTAAATGAAGAAAGTATCCAATAAAAAGTAAAAAAAAAAGATTATCACTAAGACAGTTTTCTGGAATTATGGAGAAAAAAGTTATTTGTTTGGATAATTTGTTAGTCAACACTAAATGAAGAATTAGATTTCAGCAGATTCTGGGGATTTTAATTTACTTATTGACTTTTTTATGTACTATCTCTTATCTACTTTTGTATACTGTTAGCTATTGCCTCTGAAAACACTAAGGTCTCCAGATTTTTTTCTATGACTTAAATAACACTTTGAACTTTCAATTACATGCTAAGCATAGAGTGACTATATTTTTTTTTGATGAACTAATTCAATTTTTTATGCAAACAGATCAATTCACACCTAATAATTAATTGTGGTAACCAACATTTACTTTCTAAACATTTCTAGCTTAGAAACACATTATATCTCTATTGAACCAACATGCACATTTTAATATGTTTTGGTTGTTATTTTAAATTTCAGTTTCATTGTTTTTTTATAACCTTATTTTATTACATTTTCTTCTTTTTATGCATTGTTAAGTACTTTAAAATTGCATGTTTTTTTCATCCATATTCATCAAAACTTCCTGTTCATTTTTCCCATCATTTTTAAGTACCCTACCTTCGGTTGCTGTATATCTTTATGGATATTTCATTTTTTGGATTATTTCTCTATGTTTTGTTATATCCTATTTTCCTTAGTTACGTACTTTTGTCTCTTAGAAAACTTTCTTAGTTTTAATAGAATGGAGTACAATAACTATTATGAAGATAATAGAAAATATCAGCATGTTTTTTTTCATAAATGATGACTAAATTCCCCCCTCTCTCTCTAAATGAAGTATGCTTAAGACAATAACAAATTCAAAATATATAATCCAATCTGTTTGAGATAAATTTTTTAAACTTGGATTTGACTTCTGAAGGTCTATTTATGTGCAGCAGAAACCCCTTGTTAGGTTTTATATGTAAAAGGTCATTCATAGTCTCCTGTGCTTTAATATTTGGTTCCTCTTTGATAACATGCTTCGGAGCTTGTGAAACGTTCATGTTTCTATCCTACTTAGCAAAAGATTGTCCCTGGAGTTAGGCTTTGAATATGATGTCCACATCTTTTTCGGTCCCCAACTCTCTGTTTTGTTTCCATCCCCAAAATGTGAGGAAGGCACATGCAAGTTCTAACCTCCCACAATGCATTTTATGGTTCCTACCCTACCATGATAATAATGTGTTTCCTGACCATCCAGAGACACCCCTACCTTGGAATCTACCCCATATACAGTTACCAAACCCAGTCCCTATTGTGGATTCCAACAAGTGCTTGTTGACAGGAGCCTGATATAACTGTCTCCTGAGAGGCACTGCCAGTGACTGACAAATACAGAGGGGGATGGTCTCAGCCAACCCACTGGACTCAGCAAGGGGACCCTAATGGAGGAACTAGAAAAAGGTCCCAAGAGCTGAAGGGGTTTGCAGAACCATAGGAGGAACAATAATATGAACTAACCAGTACCCTGAGAGTTCCTAGGAACTAAACCACCAACCAAAGAGTACACATGGAGGAACCAATGGCTCCAGCCATATATGTATCAGAGGATGGCCCTGTTGGACATCAATGAGAGGAGAGGCCCTTGGTCCTGTGGAGGCTAGTTGCCCCAGTGTAGGGGAATGCCAGGACAGAGAAGCAGAAGTGGGTGAATTAGTGAGCAGGGGGAGGAAGGATAGGATAGGGGGTTTTCAGAAGGGAAACAAGAAAGGGAATAACATTTAAAATGTAAAGAGAATATCTAATAAAAAATAAAAAAATAAATAAAAGGGTTTACATGCAATAAATAAATGAATAAATACTTCCTCCTAAGTTTTTTCCATCATACTAATGACTAAAATTCAATATTAATTGAATCTTAAGAGATTAATTTAATGAGTATAAAATAATGATAATAGTAGTAGTAGTTTAAAATTAACCTTAAGATATTTATCTTGATAATTTATATGAATGTTCTAAATTATGTTGCAGGATATACATATTTTGATATTTCCAAGTAAGTTTTTCATGTAAAGTAAAACTATAAAAATAATTCGATAAAAGTTCAGACTAAAATCATTAAATGTGTAGGCTATATCATGTTCATATTTATTATTATATCCAAATATGTGCAAAATTTACATCTGCCCACATTTGGAGAGATTCTACTGTATTGTAATGACTCACAATGACACTTAACAGAAAACATGTAAAGGCAAAAATATCTCTTGCTTATACTGGTGTTTTCTATTTTTTTTCTACAAGAAACCACTAGAAGGAAATGCTGTTCTAAGAAAGTGATATACAATGTATTCAATAATTTTAAAGACTCTTTCATATTTGATGCTTTTAACTTCAGCTATACAATCACCTTCATATGACAGGTGATTTATATCAGTACTGCCTATTGCTAAAGAAAATTATTTTATTACCATATATTTCATAACCAGCTCTACCAATCAAATCTTAAAGGAGGCACACTGCCAGGCACATTTTCAAACACTTCCTGGATGACATTGTATGCATAGCAATCACAAGGAGCTACTTCTATTTTGTTTCAGACATTTCCAGTAGGTAGAAGAAACAAAACAGGAGCCAAATGATGACGATTCCTCAACTCCTCCAGTGAACTTAATTACTTGAACTTTTAGTTGGGCAACTATCAAACTTGATCAGTCATGTGTGATTCCTTCTATTAGAGAAAACTTGATAGTTCTACCGATCTGGGAAATTGCTTCTGCTACCAACTGTAAGGTCAAGAACAAGAAGAACTATAGTAGGAGTGTGGAGAGGTATTAAAATTACAGAAGTAAGAGAGCCTACGCCAGGACAGAGTAATGAGAGGGGGTTGAACGGAGAAAAGAGGGAGGGAAGGGGGCTTATGGGACTTTCGGGGAGGGAGGAAACGGGAAAGGGGAAGTGATTTGGAATGTAAATTAAAAAAATAAAATTAAATTAAATTAAAAAAAAAAAGAGAGCCTATATACTATTTACTACTGCTGTAGAATTAGAACAAAATAAGTTACTACCTAGTTTTGTTGTTATTGTCGTTGTTGTTGTTTTTACATTAATTTTGGAGGTAGCATAACTTCAGTCACTTAAAATGTTTTCTGGAATTTCAGATAGTTCTATAAATTGACATCCAATATTAAAATATGTCTCACTGTGAGTTCCACAAATAAAATTTAAAGCTATAACTGTCACAGAATGTAAAGTTAATAAGAGCCTCAATCAGAGATTTAATAAAAATATTGTTTAAGAAAAGAACTCTAATATAAACTGCATAAATAATTCTGCACTTTCTTCTGTGTAAGGTGTAAAAATAATCACTTTTCTTAAGATTCGTAAGTGAAAGCTCAATAATTCCTAGTAACTGCCTATAACTTTTAAATAATTCTCTGATTAAAATACTTTTTAAAACTAAAAACATGCATCTGGAACATTAAAAAGAAATAGAAAAGTAGCATTTTTGATAAATATACAAATACATTTGTAATTTTATAACCACCAGGTAAACTAGATCTGATGGTGTCCGTTCTATATATAAATGCACTGTGGCTTGCACTTTTAAATGACATGATAGAAATTATGGAACACTGAAGCTTCTAGTTGATGTTTAAATGACTCAAAGCTGTTAGAAGTTTCTTATTCTAGCAAATCTACTTCATAGAAGAATTTCTTTTAGCTCTGATGTAAATAATCCATGTAGCAAACACTTTTAAATTATTTGCATTCAGTTGGGTATGAATATACTGATTACTTCAAATCCATTATTGATAATTCAATAGGTAATTTACAACTTTACAGAGCCTCAAATTCATCTTTTTAAGTAGAGATAATTAAGGTGCATATATACATGTAGGGAACTCATTACAATGCTTTCTAATTGTATAGACCCTATTTAACAGGATTTTACTTTACCTAGAAATGAATATCACTATAAGCCTTATTCTGAGCATTACAAATTCTCCATGGTTATTGGTACAAAGCTTTGAGGAAATGGTCCTTAATCAAAGAAGAAATATCTTCAAAACAATGCAATTGATTAACTATAATATATTTAAAATTTCTGTTATTTTTGCTCAGTTTTAATTATTCTGAAGAATAGGAAATTAATGCTGACTTCTTTCTGAGCTGGGGTGAAAGACTTGAAGAGAGAAGTTACATTACTTATATGAGCATATCTTTTTACCAATTAATTTTTTTCATGAATAATACAGATATACTGTGTTGACCCAAGTGCATATTCATTTTTAATACTGTTAATTCTTGAGGTTTTGAAATGTTGTAAATATGAGGCAAAAATGAATATAAATTTTTCTCATTAATTTAAAATAAACTGATGACAAAATTGTGCCTGTAAATCTCACTTCATTGCTCTTTTAGTGAGATCAAAGATGCCAGTCCTATGTTCTGTCATCCGAACAGTCAAGGAAGTAGTCATTGTCTATATGGAGTGAAGAAACTATGCCTTGAGTGCTGTTCACATCAGCTCCTATCTGTCTAAATGCATATGTGTGTATGTGTGTATGTGTGTATGTATATACATACATATTTAATATCTATAGATGAAATATGTATATTAACAACATGTTTATCCAACTAATATTAAAAGTTTATTATGTATGTTTCTGTGGTATAAGAACTAAGTTAAAATAATCAAATTCACAGTGAAATGCAGAAAGAAAACTCACTTGACTTTTTTTTTCCATTCACTAGTTTTTCAGAAACACTTATTTACCTGCTTAAAGCAGTTTTAATCAGAGGCACCCAGATCACTGACTGTCTCGGGAATGATTAATATTGCATAGGATCTGAACTGGAGATCGGTATACATGCTACACTTCACATGCTTCTAGCCAGTGTCACCCACACCTAGATATGTGTTACATAGATTATACCTGAAAAAATAGTTCTATAACAACACCTCAGCTAGGTTCTTAGACATCAATATTCAACCCAAAATTGAGTGATTAAAAATGATCACACAAATAAATTGGATTGTAATTCAATATTCAAAAGCTTCAATAGCGATATACTGCACAAAAGCCATCAAACAGTAACAAAATTTTATGCATTAAATTAGTAATAAGTGCATGAATGTGACAATGAATATAACATTTTACTTTTTAAAGGAAGTTTGTTTATGATGACATGGTAGAGAACAGGTTGGCTGAAATCAGAGGACAACTCGTAAGTGGTCCTGGATCATCACAAATATGTGATATCGGGGACTATGCTGTGTGTGCTGTATGTATATTGTAAGACTTAACTCATCTGGCACAGTGTATTGGATTTGCTTTATGTTTCTGTAGAGTTAAATTGTCCATATATAAATGTGAAAATAATGTTACACTGAAAATGTGTCTGGAACATTCAATATCACTTTAGAATATATTTGTATATTCCAAATAAGTGTCAGAGAAGAACTGGCCACACTAGAATTTTCTGATTCATACTCGGCATAGGACTGGACAGAATGTATGAAATCCATGTTGTTATTTTGTGCATATAAGTGTAATATTTCTAGAAAGTGACTTAAATCCTTCATAAATGGTGATGTGGCAAATGTATGCAAATTATTTTTCATTTGCCATTCTGACCAATAGAAATAAAGAATAGAACTTTGGGGATAATTGGTTTAAATTTCTTATAGACTAGGCCTGTACTCACAGATGTTTATGGCTTCAACAACTTTTACTTCAGTCAAGATTCCAACAGACATTTTAGCAGTTACAGTGGGGTAACATAGATCATGTTCACTGGCAGACTGAGTGACGTCAAAACATAGGAAGTGGGAAGAAATATGCATCATATTTTTGCTTTTATTAAGAAAGCAGAAGACTCAAACTTGTTAAGTAGTCTAGATGATGAGAGAACACTTACAGTTTTGCAATTCAATATACTCCTTGTCTAGAAATGTTACAGTCAGGTTCTATAACTGATCTACACATGAAACTCTTCTAGAATCCTGTTGCATTGTCTCTGATGAAGTTTGAAAAAGCTACTATCACGGTGCCTGAAATGACAAGCTGCAGCTGACTAAAACTGTATGTTCTTGGTAACTAATGTTTGTATAGGTCAAAAGGAACTTGAGATTTACCTTCATGGTAGTTTGGTCTGAATTTGTAGAAAAACAAACTAAATTCCACTTTCACAATATTGATTTAAAAATGTAGACATATTTAAGAATCACTGAATAATTATAATTAACCAAACTGACTTGGTTATGTTTATAGAAATTCTAATAACCAACCTGTTTTGTGTACACATTTCTTTCATTCTCCATCCATAAATAGTCCTCCAACTTTCAATTTTCTATGAAGTATTTGACAAACAAGATGATAATACATATATTATACACATATTTTAATAGACAGGTACCTTAGTTTTATTTGAAAGATAAGGAAATAACATTTATAAACCTATTATAGGCACAATGACTTTAATTGTATAAATATTTTAAAATGTGTTGGGACAGGAAGAGACTTCTCCAGTCTATACATGGGTAAGCACTGGATTCACTGGAAGTTCATATGATTTGATATTCACATGATTTGAAGTTCATGTGATGTCATGTAATTAGTGAGAGGCAGAATCATGGTTATAATTCTTTATACCATATACTATATGCAACAACAGTATTTCTGATGCAAACTTAATTCAACCTGTCAACAACATACCTGTATACTTAATGTTCCAGACATTTCAATTCTTACTTCTTTTTCATCCTTTATTCAATTTTTAAAAACAGATTCTTTTCTCATACATTATAACTTGATTGTAGTTTTTCCTCCCTCTATTTCTATGAGTTCCTTCCCACACCCCATCCCCTTTTGGATCTACTCCTATTCTGTTGCTCATTTAAAAAAAAAAGAACAGTCTTCTAAGAAATAACAACAAAATATGACAAAATATAATATAATGATATGAAACAAAACAAAAACTATCATATTGAATTTGGACATCGCAACCCAAGAGATGGAAAGAGTTGCAGGAGCAAGCAAAAGAGTCAGAAGCCCACTTGTTCTCACAATCATGAATGAGTCCGATAATGATACCAAGCATATATATATATATATATATGGCCTGGTGCAGACCCGTGTAGACCCTGGGCTTTCTGCTTCCATCTCTGTTATTATGGTACCCTCCATCCCTTCTAGAGCTTTTAGTCTTTCCTCCTCCTCATTTACAAATTCTCTAAGATTTGTGGAGCGCAATTTGATGGAGAACACCGGTTTATATTCTCTCTCCAGGTAATCTTTTGCTGCCTTTGCATTTCTTTCTGTCTACCACAAGAGGAAGTCTCTCTGAAAGTGACTGGGTAAGTTACTGATCTGAGTATAACAGAATATAATTAGGAGTAATTTTATTGATACATTTTTCTTACTATTTGTCTTAATTTTATGAATTTGTTTGCTTGGCCAGTGCACCGGGGTCCAGTACTATTATTGTAATGTCAAAGAAAAATTGAAAGCTGTCCTCAGAACTATAAAGCATAGATGTGCCAACCTTTCAAAGACAAGATTCTTCTAACTCCCTGGAGGTTTTCTTAATGGAATCTTCCTTCTATACTCTGCCCACACTGCTTAGTCACTTAGCAAGCTACAGAGAATGAACAAGGAAATTCTCCTCTCTAACCAAGCCACACATTCATTCTTAGGAAATAATCTACCCCCTGGGAATCTCTGACTGATTCTACAGTGATTTTCTCATGCTGTTTTTCTGTAAACCTAATACAAAACACTGAGTTTATGATTTAGCGTAAGAATATAAATAACACCTTAGGAACTATATCCCCTTCTGTGTGGTGTATAGAAATTAATCATAGTTAGTGTATCAAAAATTATAGATGTCCAGGGCAAACAAAATATAAGAAGTAGTCAAATGATATGTTCCTAACAGTGACTGAAGGGCCTATTGAGGATACTCTTGGGGATAAAATTCTCAGTCATCTTTGAACATACACAGTAAATTAGCTTCAAAGTAAATGATAGCAAACTGTTGTACAACAGTAAAATTATTGATTTAGTTTGGCTTTTATCCTGAACCAGATGGGGAAGATCAATTGTTAATATTGCCTTGATCATTTTTAACCACACTCAGAGGCATATGAGCAGCAACACCATGCAAGAGCAGAAACATAAATAAGAAAAGCAAATCCAAAATGATGGTTTGCTACCTAAATTTGGTTTGGGCTTAGAATTTATCTTTTGGCCTAATGGAATTATGATGCATTTATATTTGCACAGCAAAGACATTGCATTAAAGAATGCTTTTACGGGAAATATAAAATAATATTTTAAAAACATTTTTCTAAGTAAACAAAATCTAAATCTCTGAAGAGTTCATCTGTTTGTGGCTGCAGTGGTTCCAATAAAAAGAACAAGAGAACTTTCATTATGTGTTCCCCGAATGCTACGTGTTGTGTATGAAAACAAGAACTAATGGTTTCTTCCCTTTGACACAGTCTGCTCATGTCTTCCCACCCCACATCTCCTCTCTCTCTCTCTCTCTCTCTCTCTCTCTCTCTGTCATCATTTTGAAAACTTTTGTCATTATAAAGCAAAGATGTATTGTTCCAACTATTCTAGAATTCATTCTTCCATTTTGAGTTGCAACAGATTAGTAGGAAGTTAAGACAAATACATAAAGCCATAAAATATTAGCACTCATAAAAAAAATATATAAACTGATTCTCAGGGTTGGAGAGATGGCTCAGCAGTTAAGAGTACTGACTGCTCTTCCAAAAGACCTGACTTCAAATCCTACAACCACATGGTGGCTCACAATCATCTGTATGAGATCGCTACAGTGTGCTCATATATAATAAATAAATAAATCTTTGCTGGGCAGTGGTGGCACATGCCTTTAATCCCAGCACTTGGGAGACAGAGGCAGGCAGATTTTTGAGTCCTAGGCCTGTCTGGTCTACAGAGTGAGTTTCAGGACAGCCAGGGTTATACAGAGCAACCCAGTCTCGAAAAACAAACAAACAAACAAAAAAAGTCTCTGCTTTTCCCCATGCATTTGATTTTCCCCTTTCCTCCATTAACATCTTTTAACAAACTACTGGCTATTGGACATAGATATACATGGAACAACAATATCACATATGGAACCTGTATGCCTTGGCCAAGGGCAATGCCACAGTTGGCAGTGTAGACCATATATTCATTCAAATTTGCTCAAAATGCATTTTGAGCACCTTCTATTTTCCAGATACCATATATTAAGAGAGCAATGATCAAATGTGTAAGGAAACACAGTAGGTTCACAATATCAACTACAAAATTTTAAAAAATCACAGCCAGCAAGAAAATGGGTGAAAATGGATTTTTTACCTCAAATAGGAGATGAGAACTTTTCCAGGTGATATATTGACCCCATAGAAAGGATGTGACATGTTAGGAAAGTCTGTACATATTCATATTAAGGGGGAGATTTGTAACAGGGACAACCCTACACATGTACAGTTTAAAGTACATGTTATTAATCATTGTCAGTTGTCATACCTCATGAAGAAAATATGACAGAAAGGAATACCTTTCTATACATTGGAACAATTTTGTAAATGATGTAGAGAGAATGTCAACAGGGATAGAAACTTGTGTGGCACTACTGGATTCCATTATCTGTCATTGATGATTATGGTGACATAGAAGAACGGAAACAAAACTCCAGGTAGACTTTTGGAAGAGATGAAACTGAGATGCCAACCAAGATACCCACTTCCCTCAGCCCTTTCCCTAGCAAGTACTATTAACCTATTTGTACTTGTTTTTTATTAAAAATGACTCTCAAGTGTCATATTTGTGACTAAGGGAAATCATTTCTTTGGAGAGAATTAAAAAGGGCACTACCTAAGTTTCCCATACATTTAAGCTATTTACAAAAGTGGCCAATATATTGAATATACTACAGTGAATAGAAAACATTGTCACAGCAACATAGTAGTTGAAAATCAAGCTGTGTTCAATAACCATTTGAGGTGTTCCTCCCTGGGTACAATTAGGTCTCCTGCCCTCAGAATTCTTGAGTTCCTTGTGTAGGGTTCAATCTTTTTGGGCTCCTCACCAACCTAACCCAAACCCCTGTCCATGTTATCATGTCTATTGTTGTCCTTGTTCAGCTCATGTATATGAAATCATGTTGGACAGACTTTATGGACTTAGATTCTGACATTCCTAAGAGACACTATCTCATTGCAAACCCCCTGATCCTCTGGCTCTTAAAATCTTCCTGCCTCCTCTTCTGCAAACATCATAGAACCTTAGATGCCAGAGCTGTGCTATATACATACAGCTAGGGCCAGGCAGTGGTGGTGCATACCATTAATGATGCACTTGGGAGGCAGAGGTAAGCAAAGTCTGCGAGTTCAATACCATCATGGTCTACAGAACAGTCAGAACTGTTACATAGAAAAACCCTGTCTTTAAAAAGTAAAATAATAATAATAATATGTAAAGCTAGGAATTATTCCCATGTCCCTACATTTTGTATGGTTACAGTTTTCTGTAATGGACTCCAACAGTGGCAATGAGCAGTTTCCTTCAAAGAGTAGTCATCCCTGCAAACATATATACAAGTAACATCATATAATCTACAGATTGAGCAGGTTGCTTTATGTATTTAAGAATATATGCATATTTGTGTTAAAAGATTCTAAAAAGTTTTAAAACTTAAAATCAAAAGATATTTGTATGATTTCATAAGTTTTATTATTAGGACTGAAAAATAAATGGAGTTGAAGATAGATGACTGAGTTGAGCTAAAGGGTTAATTTTCTAAAGAGTTGTTTAAAGATTTCAGCATTACTCCAAATATAATGTGAACAAAAAGAAATATATCCTCCAAGACCTGTCATCTCTCGTTTCTATGGTTCAAGTACTCATAACCACTCTTAAGCTAAAACACATGATGTAAATGAAATCCCTAACTACAATAAAGGAACTATCAACAAGTGGTCTGAACATTATAAGCTGGTCTCTGTCTTCCAATTAATTAAAATATGGAGAATTCCTGTAGTCGTTTACAGTAGTCTGGCACTTGATAGAAGCTAAATTAATTCATATTAAATGAATTAGAGATGTCTAAAAAGACACTGGCTTGATAGCATCAAAAATATGGGTTTTATAGGATGATAAGTGACTTTTATCTGCCAGGCCTAATCGATTCCATTTATAATGATAGTAAAACAAATTTTCTTTCACCGAAGAAGTCATTTCTTACTTAATTGCTAATAAAATGTTAACTTCATATATTTAAAGGTTATTAAACTATATTATTCCCTCTAATGATTATATCCGTAATAGAATAAAGAATACTGGAAATGTTCACATTGAGGCATAAATCTGATACCCTTTAAGTGCTTAAAATTTTATTACTTATATTATTACTGAATCTTTAAAATTTTAAACACCGATAATTCATTATAATCTTAATATTACATCAAAATTAGAATGTAAGGTTCATGGTTGCAGATGTTTTCCATGCTAATGTCTAGTCTTGCCATAAACACTTCAAAAGACAGCAGCATTATGAAGTATCTAGACCCAAATATAAACTTCTGTGTTAAATGGATTTAAACTTTTTGGTTTTAAGGAAGTTTGGAAGAAGCAGAAAACTGATAATGCATGACTTCCAAGGAAACTTTCCACTGGAAGCACACTGTGTAGTGTATAGAAATTAAACATAGTTCTTGTATCAACAATTATAGATGTCCAGAGCAAACAAATATAAAAGGGAGTCAGGGGGCAGGAGCCTACCAGCTTCCCTTTGGCGACCTCTATTCCTGGATCGACTGCACTGAGGAGGCAGGTACCCAGGTTTCCCCCAATATAACATCTCTTGGTATACAGTCGGTTGGGGCTTCCATCTGCGCCCAAGAAGGGGACAGCACTGGGATCATCTGGGCACCAGCTCTCCTGTGGGCCATCTCCCCTGCAGAGTGACCTGCACCACTGAGAGAGTGAAGAGAGAGTGCAGTCCGCCATCTTTGCTCCAGCATCAGGGCAGTTGGGAACTTCAGGCTCAGAGTCAGACAGGCATAATATCGCTTGGGTCTCAGGCAGCTTCTGTGTACCCTGCTCACAAGAGCTGGGCAGGTCTGCAGTAACCGACGTGCCAGCTCTGCTGTGGGATTTCTGCCCTGCAGAGGGACCCCCCTCCCCCCCAGCTCTGGGAGAGATCACACACCCCTGCACAGGCTGGAGCCTACCAGCCTCCCTTTGGCGACCTCTGTTCCAGGAATCCACTATGCTGAGCCTTTGGATGTGCAGGGACTCCCCAATATAACATCACTTGAGGCAAGGCACATCAGGGCTCCAAAGTCACTCAGGAGCAGGGCAGGCCCCAGAAATCGGTGACAGGGGAATCCCGGTAATCCAGGGGGGTCAGAAATAGCTTTGCAGGCAAAGAGGATGACCAACCAACAGCCAGTGACAGCAGGACCAACTAACAAAAGAGGTAACCAGATGGCAAAAGGCAAACGAAGGAACGTTACTAACAGAAATCAAAGTAATATGGCACCATCCGAACCCAACTCTCCAAGAGCAGCAAGTCCTGGATACCCAACCACACCCGAAAGACAAGATCTAGATTTAAAACCACTTCTCAAGATGCTACTAGAGGATTTCAAGAAGGACACAAATAAATCTAATAAAGAATTACAGGAGATCATGAATCAACAGTTAGAAGCCCCTACAAAGGAAACACAGAAATCGCTTAGAGAAATGCAGGAGAACATGGATCAACAGATGGAGGCCCACAAGGACGCAACACAAAAATCGCTTAAAGAAATGAATCAACCAGTAGATACACTTTCAAAGAATCACAAAAATTGCATAAAGAAATGCAGAAGAATATGGGTCAAAAGATGGATGCCCATAAGGAGGCAACACAAAATTTGCTTAAAGAAATGAATCAACGGATAGATGCCCTTACAAAGGAAACACAAGAATTGCTTAAAGAAATGCAGGAGACGATGGATCAACAGATGGAAGCCCATGAGGAGGAAACACAAAAGTCACTTATAGAAATACAGGAGAACTTGGGGCAACAGGCAGAAATTCTGAAAGAGGAAACACAAAAATACCTTAAAGAAATACAGGAAAATACAAACAAACAAGTGAAGGATCTCAGCAAATCCATCCAGGATCTAAAAAAAGTAAGTAGAAAGAACTAAGAAATCACAAAGGGAGACAAATTTGAAGATAGAAAACCTTGGGAAGAAATCAGGAGTCATAGATGCAAACATCAACAATAGAATACAAGAGATGGAAGAAAGAATCTCAGGTGCTGAAGATACTATAGAAAGCATTGACTCAACAGTCAAAGAAAATGCAAAATGCAAAAAAAAACGTGTAACCCAAAACATCCAGGAAATCCAGGACACATGAGAACACAAAACCTAAGGATTATAGGTATAGATGAGAGTGAAGATTTGCAACTTAAAGGGCCAGTAAACATCTTCAACAAAATTATGGAGGAAAACTTCCCTAACCTAAAAAGAGAGATGCCGATGAACATACAAGAAGCCTACAGAACTTCAAAAAGACTGGACCAGAACAGAAATACTTCCCGTCACATAATAATCAAAACATCGAATGTACTAAACAAAGAAAGAATATTAAAAGCAGTAACAGAAAAAGGGCCAAGTAACATACAAAGGAAGACCTATCCGAATCACATCAGAAGATCCTGGGCAGATCTCATGCAGACACTAAGAGACTAGTGTCAGCCTAGACTACTATACCCAGCAAAACTCTCAATCACCATAGATGGAGAGACCAAGATATTCCATGATAAAACCAAATTTTCACAACATCTTTCCATCTTTCCAGCCCTGCAAAGGATATTAGGTGGAAACCGCCAATACAAGGAGAGAAACAACACCCTGGAAAAAACGAGATAGTAACCTTCTTGCATCAAACCCAAAAGTAGATAACCACTTAAACATAAAGATAGCATCAAGAATAGCAGGTGGCAATAATCACTATTCCTTAATCTCTCTTAATATCAAGGGTCTCAATTCCCCAATAAAAAGACATAGACTAACAGACTGGATGCATAAACAGGACCCAGCATTTTGCTGCGTGCAGGAAATGCACCTCAGTGTCAAAGACAAACACTACCTCAGAGTAAAAGGCTGGAAAACTATTTTACAAACAAATGGTCCCAGGAAACGAACCAGAGTAGCCATCCTAATACCAGATAAAATTGACTTTCAACCAAAAGTCATCAAAAAAGACACAGAAGAACACTACATACTGATCAAAGGAAAAATCCAACAAGAAGAACTCTCAATTCTGAATATCTATGCTCCACATGCAAGGGCACCCTCATTTGTAAAAGAAACTTTACTAAAGCTCAAAGCACACATCGCACGTCACACAATAATAGTGGGTGACTTCAACAACCCGCTCTCTGAAATGGATCGTTCAGGAAAGCAGAAACTAAACAGGGACACAGTGAATCTAATTGAGGCCTTGGACCAAATGAAACTAACAGATATATATATAGAACATTTCATCCTAGAGCAAAAGAATACACCTTATTCTCAGCACCTCATGATACCTTCTCCAAAATCGACCATATAATTGGTCACAAATCAGACCTCAACAGATATAAGAAGATCGAACTAATCCCATGCCTCCTATCAGATTACTTTGGAATAAGGGTGGTCTTCAATGGCAACAAAAACAACAGAAAACCCACATACACATGGAGGCTGAACAATGCTCTATTCAATGATAACTTGGTCAAGGAGGAAATAAAGAAAGAAATTGAAGACTTTTTACAATCTAATGAAAATGAAGGCACAACATACCCTAATTTATGGGACACAATGAAAGCAGTGCTAAGAGGAAAATTCTTAGCCCTGAGTGCCGCCAAAAAGAAGCGGGAGACAGCATACACTAGCAGCTTAATGGCACACCTGAAAGCCCTGGAACAAAAAGAAGCAAATACACCAAAGAGGAGTAGAAGGCAGGAAATCATCAAACTCAGGCTGAAATCAATCAAGTAGAAACAAATAAAACCATACAAATAATCAACAAAACTAGGAGTTGGTTCTTTGAGAAAATCAACAAGATAGATAAGCCCTTAGCCAGACTAACCAGAGTGCACAGAGACAGTATCCAAATTAATAAAATCAGAAACGAAAAGGGAGAGATAACAACAGAAACTGAGGAAATTCAAAAAATCATCAGATCCTACTACAAAAGCCTGTATTCAACACAACTAGAAAATCTCAAGGAAATGAACAATTTCCTTGACATATACCAAATACCAAAGTTAAATCAGTATCAAATAAACCATCTAAACTGTCCTATAACCCCTGAAGAAATACAAGTCGTCATTGGAAGTCTTCCAACCAAAAAAAGCACAGGTCCAGAGGGTTTTAGTGCAGAATTCTATCAGACCTTCAAAGAAGACCTAACACCAATGCTCTTCAAACTGTTCCACAAAATAGAAACAGAAGGAACACTACACAACTCGTTCTATGAAGCCACAATTACACTAATACCAAAAGCACACAAAGATCCAACAAAGAAAGAGAATCTCAGGCCAAACTCTCTTATGAATATCGATGCAAAAATACTCAATAAAATTCTTGCCAACCGAATCCAAGAACACATCAAAATGATCATTCACCACAATCAAGTAGGCTTCATCCCAGGGATGCAGGGATGGTTCAATATAAGGAAATCCATCAATGTAATCCACTACATAAACAATCTCAAAGAAAAAAACCACATGGTCATCTCATTAGATGCTGAGAAAGCATTTGACAAAATTCAGCATCCTTTCATGCTAAAGGTCTTGGAAAGATCAGGAATTCAAGGCCCATATCTAAACATAGTAAAAGCAATTTACAGCAAACCAGTAGCCAGCATCAATCTAAATGGAGAGAAACTTGAAGCAATCCCACTAAAATCAGGGACTAGACAAGGCTGCCCTCTCTCTCCATATCTTTTCAATATAGTACTTGAAGTTCTAGCTAGAGCAATTAGACAACAAAAAGAGGTCAAAGGGATACAAATTGGAAAGGAAGAAGTCAAACTATCACTATTTGCAGACAATATGATAGTATACTTAAGGGACCCAAAGAACTCCACCAGAGAACTCCTACAGCTGATAAACGACTTCAGCAAAGTGGCCGGATATAATATCAACTCAAGCAAGTCAGAAGCCTTCCTATAATCAAAGGATAAGCAGGCTGAGAAAGAAGTAAGAGAAATAATACCCTTCACAATAGCCACAAACCATATTAAGTATCTTGGCATGACTCTAACCAAACAAGTGAAAGATCTGTATGACAAGAACTTCAAGTCTCTGAAGAAAGAAATTGAAGAAGACCTCAGAAGATGAAAAAATCTGCCAACTCATGGATTGGCAGGATTAATATAGTAAAAATGACCATCTTGCCAAAAGCAATATACACAATCAATGCAATCCCCATCAAAATCCCAACTCAATTCTTCATAGAGTTAGAAAGAGCAATTCAAAAATTCATCTGGAATAACAGAAAACCCAGGATAGCTAAAACTATTCTCAAGAGTAAAAGAACCTCTGAGGGAATCAGTATCCCAGACCTCAAGCTGTACTACAGAGCAATAGTGTTAAAAACTGCATGGTATTGGTACAGTAACAGTCATGTAGATCAATGGAACAGAATTGAAGACCCAGAAATGAGTCCACACTCCTATGGTCACTTGATCTTTGACAAAGGAGCTAAAACCATCCAGTGGAAAAAAGATAGCCTTTTCAACAAATGGTGCTGGCTCAACTGGAGGTCAACATGCAGAAGAATGCAAATTGACCCATTCTTATCTCCTTACACTAAGCTCATTTCCAAGTGGATCAAGGACCTCCACATAAAACCAGACACACTGAAACTAATAGAAAAGAAACTAGGGAAGAACCTTGAACATATGGGCACAGGGGAGAATTTCCTGAATAGAACTCCAATAGCTTATGCTCTAAGATCAAGAATTGACAAATGGGACCTCATTAAATTACAAAGTTTTTGCAAGGCAAAACTTTTTTGCAAGACACTGTCAAAAAGACAAAGCGGCAACCAACTAACTGGGAAATTATCTTTACCAACCCTACATCCGACAGAGGGCTAATATCCAATATATACAAAGAACTCAAGAAGTTAAACTCCAGAGAGGCAGGTCTCTCTTTAGTAGAGACCCCTATTAAAAAATGGGGTACAGAGCTAAACAAAGAGTTCTCACCTGAAGAATATCTAATGGCTGAGAAGCACCTAAAGAGATGTTCATCATCCATAGTCATTAGGGAAATGCAAATCAAAACAACCCTGAAATTCCATCTCACACCAGTCAGAGTGGCTAAGATCAAAAACACAGGAGACAGCAGTTGTTGGCGAGGATGTGGAGAAATAGGAACCCTCCTCCACTGCTGGTGGGATTGCAAGCTAGTACAACCACTCTGGAAAGCATTCTGGTGTTTCCTCAGAAAACTGGGCATGACACTCCCAGAGGATCTGGCTATACCACTACTGGGCATATACCCAGAGGCTTTACTTGCATGCAATAAGGACACATGGTCCACTATGTTCATAGCAGCCTTATTTATAATAGCCAGAAGCTGGAAAGAGCCCAGATGTCCCTCAACGGAGGAATCGATTCAGAAGGTGTGGTATATTTACACAATGGAATACTACTCTGCAATTAAAAACAATGAATTCACAAAATTCCTAGGCAAATGGTCAGAACTTGAAAATATCATCCTTAGTGAGGTAACCCAATCACAAAAGAACACACATGGTATGCAGTCACTGATAAGGGGATATTAACCCAGAATCTCTGAATACCCTAGACACAATTCGCATATCAATAGATTTCCAAGAAGATGGAAGGAGAGACCCCTGGTCCTGGAAAGACTGGATGTAGGGGAATGCCAAGACAGAGAAGTGAGAAGGCGTTGAATGGGGAAAAGAGGGAGGGAAGGGGGCTTATGGGACTTTCGGGGAGGGAGGAAACGGGAAAGGGGAAATGATTTTGAATATAAATAAAAAAAACTTAGAAAATAAAAAAAATAAAATAAAGGGAGTCAAATGAAATGTTCACAACAGTGCCTGAAGGGAAATTTTTGAACAGCCGTATTTGAACATACACAGTAAATTACCCTCAAAGTGAATGATAGCAAAATGTAGTACAATAGTAAAATCACAAAATGGAAAGAGATAATGTATATGCAAAAGACTTGTGGCAGAAAAATCTGTACCATAGCAACATAGCATTATGAGATGAAGAATCTCTAAATATGTCACTGAGATTTTGCAGTGTGTGTGTGTGTGTGTGTGTGTGTGTGTGTGTGTGTGTTGGTCATCTACTGCTGGGAATACGGGTACCCTTAAGAGTAGTTTTATTCCCCCCTCCCCAGTGCAATCGTATGGAGAAAACTATTCACTTATTCATTTGCAAGTGGTTGTCGATAGTCAGCCCTAATATCTGTAGTTTGTACAACATTTATCCAGACTCTTCTAGCTTTTACAATCTCTACTGAAAGGTCAGATGTTAAACTAATAGGTCTGCCTATACCCAGAAAACATTTGAACCACAATAAATGGAGAAAATAATACATTCCATAACGAAATCAAACTTAAGCAATATCTATCTACAAACTCAACTACAGAGAATTCTCAAAAGAGATAATTCAAATGGCACTAGAAGGAAAACTTCAACATAAAGATGTTAATCACACCCAGGAAAACACAAGGAATATATAATCTCATATCACCAAATCAAAAGCAGAGAAATCTCACCACAACAACAAAATAATGAAATTAAAAAACACTCCTCATCAATAACTCTCAACATCAAGGGGTCTCAATTTCTCAATAAAAAAACACGGACTAAC
Organism: Tokudaia tokunoshimensis; assembly: GCA_036184795.1. Classification (NCBI taxonomy): domain Eukaryota; kingdom Metazoa; phylum Chordata; class Mammalia; order Rodentia; family Muridae; genus Tokudaia; species Tokudaia tokunoshimensis. The sequence continues at coordinate 48,964,597 of BTHU01000014.1, read as the reverse complement.
ATAACAAGTTCAAAAATAGTACCCATTCTTATGCTTCATCTAACTGTGCTTAAATATGGCTATAGTAAAATTATCTGTGCCACTCTCTAGACATCCTGTTTCAGCTCTGGTTATAATAAAATCGGACTAAACCTAGTTTCATTTGAAAAACAAATTTAAAAATTAAAAAATAAACGGAAGAAATATGCCTTAATGTCAAAGATAGAAATGACCTCAGGTTGAAAGGGTAGAGAAGATATCCAATCAAATGGAACTAAGAAGCAAGCTGGTGTATCCGTTCTAATATCTCAGAAATATGCCTGAAAGCAAAACTAAGCAGAAGAGATAAGAAAGATGTACTGGCTGGTTTTGTGTGTCAACTTGACACAGGCTGGAGTTATCACAGAGAAGGGAGCTTCAGTTACGGAAGGGCCTCCATGAGATCCAGCTGTGGGGAATTTTCTCAATTAGTGATAAAGGTGGGAGGGACCCTTGTGAGTGGTGCCATCTATGGGCTGGTAGTCTCGGGTTCTATAAGAAAGAAAGCTGAGCAAGCCAGGGGAAGCAAGCCAGTAAGTAACATTCCTCCATTGCCTCTGCATCAGCTTCTGCTTCCTGATCTGCTTGAGTTCTGTCCTGACTTCCTTTGGTGATGAACAGCAGTGTGGAACTGTAAGCTGAATAAACCCTTTCCTCCCCAACTTGCTTCTTGAACATGATGTTTGTGCAGGAATAGAAACCCTGAATAAGACAGAAGGACTCGTCAAAAAAAAAAATCCATGAGAAGATCTTAACATCTATTTTCCATACACAAGGGAACACAAGATCATCCAAGAAACACTGCTATATTTTATGTCATTTATTAGTTTATGTGTAGGGTGCATTGTGTCATAACATGTCTATGGAGATCAAAGGATAATGTGTGGAACTTATATTTTCTTTCCTCTATATAGTTTACAAGGATGGAATTCAGATCCTCAGAGTTGGAGGAAAATGCCTTTACCCACTTGAGCTATGTCCCTAGCACTCAAAATGGATTTATTCACATTCACCTGATGGCTAAGGTCATTTAACCTTGTTTAGAATACATACTGTCCTCACATGTTTCTTATTCTGAGAAATGTTTGGTCATCTCATTAGCCCATTTTCTAATTTGTACTTTTTATGGTTTGGGTGTTTAATTTCTGCTGTCCTTTGTATATTCTAGGTATCAATATTTGTCTGAGGTGTAGCTGGCCAAGATTTTTCTACCATTCTATAGGACATCTGTTTGCTCTGATGATAGTTTCCTTTGTAATCCAGTAAATTTAACTTCATGTAGATCCTTTTTGGTTCCTGGGTTATTAGAATGCCATTTAGAAGGTTCTAACTTACACCTGTAAGTTCAAGTAGGTTTCTTACATTTCCTCCATATCAATTTTACCATTTCATATTCTAAATTAGTGTCTGACCCATTTTGGAGTGAATTTGTACTTACTGAGATAAATGGAAATAAGTACACTCTTCTGCAGGTATGTGTCTAGTCTGCTAAAATTTGTTGCATACCCTGTCATTTTTTTTCCAAAATATGTTCTTGGTGTCTTAGATACTAACTATGGCCATAGCAATACCTTATGGTCACTCCAGAAATCACATATACAACTGGCTCAAAAATAAAATAAATCATTAAAAAAGTATGGTCAATGTCATATGAGTTTGTAGCTGTGTTCTCTATGCTATTAAATTGCTCTGCATGCCTGTTATTATGCCAACACAGTGTGTATCATGGTCAGTTTGTAATATAATTAGAGATCCAGTATTAGGTGATAACTTATCTGTGGTTCTTTCTGCTACATATGCCTTTTTATATTGTTTTTATATATAACTGGATTATTACAACCATAAAATATCATTTCCTCATTTCATCTTCCTTACTTTTATCCCAGTGGATTATATAATACAAAACAACATTTCAGAGGATGTGAGATATTTTACTCCTTACAGTTTGAAGAGAGGGCAGTAGGTTTGCAAAACTCAATTGAGTTTTTATTTGCCTTCCCAGCTATCAATCATAGGGTTAGACAAGCATTCTATTACTTAACTATTCTTCCATCACAGGAAGAGAATCTCTAAAATCTCCATAACATTTATAATTCTGATACACTTAATGGTGTTCCCAAAGTTAATGATACATGAACAAAGCATCAGTGTGTTTCAAAGAGATAAGTCAAAATTTAGAAAATATTTTATCTTATAGTTCTACATGTTTTAAGTAACTATTTTTAATTCAAATCTCTGCTATATCAGAGCAAATATCATTATTAACTATATTAGAATGAATTTTGAATTGACAATTTCAAACTTATCCAACACTTGCGATACACCAGACACATTTTAAATATGTGTGTGTGTGTGTGTGTGTGTGTGTGTATGTGTGTACGCCATCTGACCCGCCATATCCATGAATCATACACTCCAGGATTCAGCCTACAGTGGGTGGAAAAATCCTCAGAGAAAAAAATTTGCATTATTACTGATGTATATTGAATTATTTGTCTTGAGATGGTGGCATCTTGACTGCACATATAAAAAATTTTCTTTTTATTTTTTGTGTGTTTATTAGTATGAATTCATATATGAGTGAAGGTTCATGCATGCCGTGTGACACACCTAGATGCCAGAGAAAAATTTTGTTCTCAATCCTTGCCAGCCTGTTTGACTGGGTTTCTTATGTTTTTGTATTTTTACTATTAGGGTAGCTGGCATGTGAGAATCTGAGGAGTCTCTCATCTCCTTCACACATCTCACCAGAGAGACACTGAAGACTAAAGCTACATGCTATTTAGCCACACTTTATTTGGATTGTGGAACTCAAACTCATATCTCTACACTGGTATGTCAAATGTTTTACCCACTGAGTCTTGTTGTAGACCCTGTCTTCTATTCTTAACCATAAACAATATATTTTAATTGTCCTTTAAAAAACATAGTGTAGCCACTATTTTGATGATATTTCTATTATCTTAGACTGTAGTATAGGGATGTTGCAAAATATATGGAGGAATTCTTAGATTATATGCAAGTGATGTGTATTTTATATATAAATTTAATCATATAGAGTTTATTTTATGTGGGGGCCTGAACGTCATAACTTGAGAATACAAAAGTCATTAACTACCATCATCTTTATCTTTACAGTTATGTGGTAAATGATGTACCATAATTTTCTGTAATTTATGTTTTAAAACAATAAAGAGCAAAAACACAGAAAAGCAAAGTAACTTACCCAAGAGACACAGTGAATATGTGATGTATATTAATTTAAAATATTAATTATTCCCAGGTTGGCGGGCCATCGTGACCACAGGGTGAGCGGCGCCACCGAGAGTGCCCTCCGCCATCTTTGCTCCAGTGACCAGGTAGTTGGGACCGCCAGGCTCAGAGACAGACAGGCATAATATCGCTTCGGTTTCAGGCAGCTTGTGTGTAACCTGCTTCCAGGTGCTGGGCTGATCTGCAGTAACCAGCGTGCCAGTTCCGCGGTGGGACCTTCTGCCTGGTGGAGGGACCCCGCGCAGGGAGGGAGCCTGCCAGCTTCCCTTCCTCGACCTCTGTTCCCGCGGACTGCGCTGGAGAGACCGGTACCCAGGCTCTCCCCCCAATATAACATCACTTGGGACACGGCCTGTTGGGGCTTCCGTCTGTGCCCGAGGGCGGGTTGGCGCTGTGGTCGTCTGGGTGCCAGATCGGCGGGCCATCGTGACCACAGGGTGAGCTGCACCACAGAGAGTGCCCTCCGCCATCTTTGCTCCAGTGACCAGGTAGTTGGGACCGCCAGGCTCAGAGACAGACAGGCATAATATCGCTTCGGGTTCAGGCAGCTTGTGTGTAACCTGCTCCCAGGTGCTGGACTGATCTGCAGTGACCAGCGCGCCAGATCTGCTGTGGGACTTCTGCCTGGCAGAGGGACGCCCCCTCCCCCCCCAGGAGAGATCACACACCCCTGCACAGGGCAGGAGCCTGCCAGCCTCCCTTTGGCGACCTCTGCTCCAGGAATCCACTAGGCTGAGCCTTTAGATGTGCAAGGCCTCCCCAATATAAGATCACTTGGGGCAAAGCACATTAGGGCTCCAAAGTCACTCAGGAGCAGGCAGGCCCCAGAAATCGGTGCCAGGGGAATCCTGGTAATCCAGGGGGGGCAGAAATAGCTTTGCAGGCTCACAGGAGGTCCAACCAACAGCCAGTGGCAGCAGGACCAACTAACACCAGAGGTATCCAGATGGCAAAAGGCAAACGTAGGAATGTTACTAACAGTAATCAAAGTAATGTGGGACCATCCGAACCCAACTCTCCAACAGCAGCAAGTCCTGGATACCCCACCACACCCGAAAGACAAGATCTGGATTTAAAATCACTTCTCATGATGCTATTAGAGGATCACAAGAAGGACACAAATAAATCTCATAAAGAGTTACAGGAGACCATGAATCAACGGTTAGAAGCCCTTACAAAGGAAACACAAAAATCGCTTAGAGAAATGCGGGAGAACATGGATCAAAAGATGGAGGCGCACAAGGAGACAACACAAAAATCGCTTAACGAGATGAATCAACGGGTAGATGCACTCACAAAGGAATCACAAAATTTGCATAAAGAAATGCAGAAGAATATGGGTCAACAGACGGATGCCCATAAGGAGGCAACACAAAAATTGCTTAAAGAAATGAATCAACGGTTAGATGCCCTTACAAAGGAAACACGAGAACTGCTTAAAGAAATGCAGGAGACGATGGATCAACAGATGGAATCCCATGAGGAGGAAACACAAAAATCGCTCAGAGAAATGCAGGAGAACGTGGGTCATCAGGAAGAAATCCTGAAAGAGGTAATGCAAAAATACCTTAAAGAAATACAGGAAAATACAAACAAACAAGTGAAGGATCTCAGCAAATCCATCCAGGAACTAAAAAAGGAAGTAGAAACAACTAAGAAATCACAAAGGGAGACAACTTTGGAGATAGAAAACCTTGGGAAGATATCAGGAGTCATAGATGCAAACATCAACAATAGAATACAAGAGATGGAAGAAAGAATCTCAGGTGCTGAAGATTCCATAGAAAGCATCGACTCAACAGTCAAAGAAAATGCAAAATGCAAAAAACGCGTAACCCAAAACATCCAGGAAATCCAGGACACAATGAGAAGACCAAACCTAAGGATTATAGGTATAGATGAGAGTGAAGATTTGCAACTTAAAGGGCCAGTAAACATCTTCAACAAAATTATGGAGGAAAACTTCCCTAACTTAAAGAGAGAGATGCCGATGAACGTACAAGAAGCCTACAGAACTCCAAACAGACTGGACCAGAACAGAAATACCTCCCGTCACATAATAATCAAAACACCGAATGTTCTAAACAAAGAAAGAATACTAAATGCAGTAAGAGAAAAGGGCCAAGTAACATACAAAGGAAGACCTATCCGAATCACATCAGACTTCTCACCAGAGACTATGAAAGCCAGAAGATCCTGGGCAGATCTCATGCAGACACTAAGACAGCACAAATGCCAGCCTAGACTACTATACCCAGCAAAACTCTCAATCACCATAGATGGAGAGACCAAGATATTCCATGATAAAACCAAATTTTCACAATATCTTTCCACAAATCCAGCCCTGCAATGGATAATAGGTGGAAACCTCCAATACAGGGAGAGAAACAACACCCTGGAAAAAATGAGATAATAACCTTCTTGAATCAAACCCAAAAGTAGATAACCACTCAAACATAAAGATAGCGTCAAGAATGGCAGATGGCAATAATCACTATGCCTTAATCTCTCTTAATATCAATGGTCTCAATTCCCCAATTAAAAGACATAGACTAGCAGACTGGATACGTAAACAGGACCCAGCATTTTGCTGCATGCAGGAAACGCACCTCAGTGTCAAAGACAAACACTACCTCAGAGTAAAAGGCTGGAAAACAATTTTACAAGCAAATGGCCCCAAGAAACGAGGTGGAGTAGCCATCCTAATATCGGATAAAATTGATTTTCAACCCAAAGTCATCAAAAAAGACACAGAAGGACACTACATACTGATCAAGGGTAAAATCCACCATCAAGAACTCTCAATCCTGAATATCTATGCTCCAAATGCAAGGGCACCCTCATTCGTAAAAGAAACTTTACTAAAACTCAAAGCACACATCGCACCGCACACAATAATAGTGGGTGACTTCAACACCCCGCTCTCTGAAATGGATCGTTCAGGAAAGCAGAAACTAAACAGGGACACAGTGAATCTAATTGAAGCCTTGGACCAAATGGAACTAACTGATATATATAGAACATTTCATCCTAGAGCTAAAGAATACACCTTCTTCTCAGCTCCTCATGGTACCTTCTCCAAAATTGACCATATAATTGGTCACAAATCAGACCTCAACAGATACAAGAAGATAGAAATAATCCCATGCCTCCTATCAGATCACTATGGAATAAGGGTGGTCTTCAATGGCAACAAAAACAAAAGAAAACCCACGTACACATGGAGGCTGAACAATGCTCTACTCAATGATAACTTGGTCAAGGTGGAAATAAAGAAAGAAATCAAAGACTTTTTGAAAGTTAATGAAAATGAAGGCACAACATACCCTAACTTATGGGACACAATGAAAGCAGTGCTAAGAGGAAAATTCATAGCCCTGAGTGCCGTCAAAAAGAAACGGGAGACAGCATACACTAACAGCTTAATGGCACACCTGAAAGCCCTGGAACAAAAAGAAGCAAATACACCAAAGAGGAGTAGAAGGCAGGAAATCATCAAACTCAGGGCTGAAATCAATCAAGTAGAAACAAATAAAACCATACAAAGAATCAACAAAACGAGGAGTTGGTTCTTTGAGAAAATCAACAAGATAGATAAGCCCTTAGCCAGACTAACCAGAGGGCACAGAGATAGTATCCAAATTAATAAAATCAGAAACGAAAAGGGAGAGATAACAACAGAAACTGAGGAAATTCAAAAAATCATCAGATCCTACTACAAAAACCTGTATTCAACACAACTAGAAAATCTTGAGGAAATGGACAATTTCCTTGACAGATACCAAGTACCAAAATTAAATCAGGATCAAATAGACCATCTAAACCGTCCTATAACCCCTGAAGAAATAGAAGTTGTCATTGGAAGTCTTCCAACCAAAAAAAGCACAGGTCCAGATGGTTTTAGTGCAGAATTCTATCAGACCTTCAAAGAAGACCTAACACCAATACTCTTCAAACTGTTCCACAAAATAGAAACAGAAGGAACACTACCCAACTCGTTCTATGAAGCCACAATTACACTAATACCAAAAGCACACAAAGATCCGACAAAGAAAGAGAATCTCAGGCCAATCTCTCTTATGAATATCGATGCAAAAATACTCAATAAAATTCTTGCCAACCGAATCCAAGAATACATCAAAACGATCATTCACCACGATCAAGTAGGCTTCATCCCAGGGATGCAGGGATGGTTCAATATAAGGAAATCCATCAATGTAATCCACTACATAAACAATCTCAAAGAAAAAAACCACATGGTCATCTCATTAGATGCTGAGAAAGCATTTGACAAAATTCAGCATCCTTTCATGCTAAAGGTCTTGGAAAGATCAGGAATTCAAGGCCCATATCTAAACATAGTAAAAGCAATTTACAGCAAACCAGTAGCCAGCATCAATCTAAACGGAGAGAAACTTGAAGCAATCCCACTAAAATCAGGGACTAGACAAGGCTGCCCTCTATCTCCATATCTTTTCAATATAGTACTTGAAGTTCTAGCTAGAGCAATTAGACAAGAAAAAGAGGTCAAAGGGATACAAATTGGAAAGGAAGAAGTCAAACTATCACTATTTGCAGACGATATGATAGTATACATAAGCGACCCAAAGAACTCCACCAGAGAACTCCTACAGCTGATAAACGACTTCAGCAAAGTGGCCGGATATAAAATCAACTCAAGCAAGTCAGAAGCCTTCCTATACTCAAAGGATAAGCAGGCTGAGAAAGAAGTAAGAGAAATAATACCCTTTACGATAGCCACAAACCATATTAAGTATCTTGGCGTGACGCTAACCAAACCAGTGAAAGATCTGTATGACAAGAACTTCAAGTCTCTGAAGAAAGAAATTGAAGAAGACCTCAGAAGATGGAAAAATCTGCCATGCTCATGGATTGGCAGGATTAATATAGTAAAAATGAGCATCTTACCAAAAGTAATACACAGATTCAATGCAATCCCCATCAAAATCCCAACTCAATTCTTCATAGAGTTAGAAAGAGCAATTCAAAAATTCATCTGGAATAACAGAAAACCCAGAATAGCTAAAACTATTCTCAAGAGTAAAAGAACCTCTGGGGGAATCAGTATCCCGGACCTCAAGCTGTACTACAGAGCAATAGTGTTAAAAACTGCATGGTATTGGTACAGTAACAGACATGTAGATCAATGGAACAGAATTGAAGACCCAGAAATGAATCCACACTCCTATGGTCACTTGATCTTTGACAAAGGAGCTAAAACCATCCAGTGGAAAAAAGATAGCCTTTTCAACAAATGGTGCTGGCTCAGCTGGAGGTCAACATGCAGAAGAATGCAAATTGACCCATCCTTATCTCCTTGCACTAAGCTCAATTCTAAGTGGATCAAAGATCTCCACATAAAACCAGACACACTGAAACTAATAGAAGGGAAACTAGGGAAGAACCTTGAACATATGGGCACAGGGGAGAATTTCCTGAACAGAACTCCAATAGCTTATACTCTAAGATCAAGAGTAGACAAATGGGACCTCATTAAATTACAAAGTTTTTGCAAGGCAAAAGACACCGTCAAAAAGACAAAGCAGCAACCAACTAACTGGGAAATGATCTTTACCAACCTTACATCCGACAGAGGGCTAATATCCAAGATATACAAAGAACTCAAGAAGTTAAACTCCAGAGAGGCAAGTAACCCTATTAAAAAATGGGGTACAGAGCTACACAAAGAGTTCTCACCTGAAGAATATCTAATGGCTGAGAAGCACCTAAAGAGATGTTCATCATCCTTAGTCATTAGGGAAATGCAAATCAAAACAACCCTGAGATTCCATCTCACACCAGTCAGGATGGCTAAGATCAAAAACACAGGAGACAGCAGTTGTTGGCGAGGATGTGGAGAAAGAGGAACACTCCTCCACTGCTGGTGGAATTGCAGGCTGGTACAACCACTCTGGAAAGCAGTCTGGCGGCTCCTCAGAAAACTGGGCATGACACTTCCGGAGGATCCGGCTATACCACTCCTGGGCATATACCCAGAGACTTTACCTGCATGCAATAAGGACACATGCTCCACTATATTCATAGCAGCCTTATTTATAATAGCCAGAAGCTGGAAAGAACCCAGATGTCCCTCAACGGAGGAATGGATTCAGAAGATGTGGTATATTTACACAATGGAATACTACTCTGCAATTAAAAACAATGAATTCACGAAATTCCTAGGCAAATGGTCAGAACTTGAAAATATCATCCTTAGTGAGGTAACCCAATCACAAAAGATCACACATGGTATGCAGTCACTGATAAGGGGATATTGACCCAGAATCTCAGAATACCCTAGACACAATCAGCATATCAATAGATTTCTAAAAAGATGGAAGGAGAGACCCCTGGTCCTGGAAAGACTGGATGTAGGGGAACGCCAGGACAGAGTAATGAGAGGGAGTTGAACGGAGAAAAGAGGGAGGGAAGGGGGCTTATGGGACTTTCGGGGAGGGAGGAAACGGGAAAGGGGAAGTGATTTGGAATGTAAATTAAAAAAATAAAATAAAATAAAATTAAAAAAAAAAAAAGAAAGAAAATCTGGAGGAAATGGACAATTTCCTAGACAGATACCAAATACCAAAATTAAATCAGGATCAAATAGACCATCTAAATCGTCCTATAACCCCTAAAGAAATAGAAGTGGTCATTGGAAGTCTTCCAACCAAAAAAAGCACAGGTCCAGATGGTTTTAGTGCAGAATTCTATCAGACCTTCAAAGAAGACCTAACACCCATACTCTTCAAACTATTCCACAAAATAGAAACAGAAGGAATACTACCCAACTCGTTCTATGAAGCCACAACTATGCTAATACCAAAATCACACAAAGATCCGACAAAGGAAGAGAATCTCAGGCCAATTTCTCTTATGAATATCGATGCAAAAATACTCAATAAAATTCTTGCCAACCGAATCCAAGAATACATCAAAATGATCATTTCCCTTTCCTCATTTCCCCTCCGAAAAAACACCTATCCTATCCCTCCTCCCCCTGCTCACTAATCCACTCACTCCTGCTTCCCTCTCCTGGCATTCCCCTACACTGGGGCAACTAGCCTTCAGAGGACCTCTCCTCTCATTGATGGCCAACAGGGCCATCCTCTGCTACATATGTGACTGGAGCCATTAGTCCCTCCATGTGTACTCTCTGGCTGGTGGTTTAGTCCCTAGGAGATCTGGGGGTACTGGATGGTTTATATTGTTGTTTTTCCTATGGGTCTGCAAATCCCTTCAGCTCCATGGGACCTTTCTCTAGCTTTGATCCTGTATTTATACCTCACTGCTCGTTTTGAAATGGAAATGTGTATTCTGAGTTACTATACTTTGAAAGTATTTAATTTTGCTTTTTGGTCTTACGGAGGGTTACAATTAAGAGAATGTCTAAATCTCAGAACAGAAGTTGAACCTTTATGTGGTTTGAAGCTGTAAAAGACTGACTGTGAAGACTTTGAAAGTTAGGCTAATTGCACCTCTGCATTATGATATGGCCACAACCCTATGAGAGCTATGGAATGGAATGTGATAGTTTAACTGTGTATGTCCCCATAAGTTCATGTATTTGAACACTTTGTCACCAGTTAGTAGCACTCCTTGGGGAGGTTTAGAAAGGTATATCCCTGTGTGGAAAGTATGTCATTGGAGGAGACGTAAGATCTTAATGACTGGTCCTCCTACTCACCTAGGGGATGTGAGTTCTCAGCATCCTGCTCTATCTGCTGTGCTTCCCTCCTCCTGCTATACAATATCTGCCATTATGGACTCCAACTTTCTGGAACCAAAACTCAAAGAGACTCTTTTTTCTAGAAGCTACTTGGGTCAGGTTGTTTTATAACATCAACAGAAGAGTAAGTAATACAACAATTCAATATAACAACTAATGCTTTTTAAACCGATATTGGAATAAAAAATAATTATATGCCAAACAGAAAAGAAGTTAAAGAATGTTGATTGACATGGTGTAGCATTACTAAATCTTAACTTACATAGTATCTAAAATTATATAACATTGAAAGAGCACTGGAAAATGCATTTATGAACTAATGTTTTACAAAATGTCCTAAGTACATGTGCAGAAAATTTTAATTACTTATTTTTTAAAAAACAAAAGGCATAAGGGAAATATATTCAAAATACTCTACATTCTTGTAAAGAAAACAGAGATGCTTTAAGGCTAATGATCAAGTATCAACAATCTCGGAGCAGGAATTTCCTTTTATGAGAACTTCTGATACTCAGAGAAAATTATCCCCTTAAATAAAAATCCAAAGAGAACTTCAAATAATATCTGTGATCATTTGAGCCAAATTTATATTTTTAATCTAGACTCCCTTACAGATATTAAATATAGCACTTAATATAAACTAGGATTGTTATAATTAAATTTCTGGAAACCTTGATAATTTTAGCTATAGCCCCAAATTATAATATTGGGCAACTCTTCAGGGAAATATATAGGTTATACAGCATATAAAAAATTGTTAAAACAAAGACATTCATTGTACCTAGGTATTCAAGTGCTTGAGTATAATTTTCAATGCCAATTTCTTTTATAGTATCAAAAATGACAATATCTCAATTAATATATATTATATATGTTTTATATATGATGTTATATATAATGTTTTATATATGTATACTGTTATATCTATATATATAGAAAGAGAGAGAGAAAGAGAGAGAGAGAGATGCCACAAATAAATATTTTAAAATTTTAAGAGGGCTCTGGGTAAAGATATTTCTAATTATCATGTGATACATTGTACAATGTTAGTTTATCAACTTCATTTATATTGTTTGGGAAATTCATACTTAAGACTACTTTCATATCTACCTTCCTCTATCATTTTCCAAGGTATGTTTTTAGTCTGGGACTCTCCATGGAACTAGAGAACATCCATTAATCATGCCTAATTGGATAATACACTCCCAGCATCTTACTGTCTCTACCTTTTTAGGCTTAGGATTATAAGCATGGTGTTCTGCACTTTATATGATGGTAGATATATATATATATATATATATATATATATATATATATATATATATATATATGTGTGTGTGTGTGTGTGTGTGTGTGTGTATGTGTATGTGTATGTGTATGTGTATGTGTATGTGTATGTGTATGTGTAGGTGTAGGTGTAGGTGTAGGTGTAGGTGTAGGTGTAGATGTAGAGATATATATGTATATGAACCCATACATAAATACAAACGTAAATGAACACAAATATATAGAGAGTAAATTGTTCTTATGTAAAAAATTTATGCTCTGAGACCCAGAGTAAAAATGTGGATAATCCAAATGACTATATATGTGATTTATTTTTGTATATGTGTATGACTCTAAAACAATTTAGTATGTCTGTTATGAGCAGTAAAATATTAATGACATTTAGGTGTAGAGGCATAGATAACTACCAAACTGCACTATAGAATACCATGTCAAAGTGGCCATTGGTCCTAAGCGTCTCCTAAAGCACTGTCACCATGCTACTTAGGGCAGTGGTTCCCAACCTTCCCAATGCTGTGATGAGGAATACAGTTCCTCATGTTGTGGTGACCCCAACCATGAATTATTTTGTTGCTATTTTATAACTATAGTTCTGATATTGTTATGAATTGTGATATAGGCATCTGACATGCAAGGTATCCAAATGTGTCCTGACCCACAAGTTGAGAACTGCTGACTTAAAGAAACTATATTGTGCCTTCTTTTTGACATATCTTAATTGACAACGGCTCATGTTTTGCCCCTTGTTAACAACATTTAATAAAAAAAAACTGAGCTGAAGCACTGTCATAGCAAAGCAATCTAGCTGATTACTAAACTAGGTAAAGGAATAATAAGCGGCTGTCATAATCAGTGTGTACATGCTGAACAAAGAGAAGTCGTATGCACTAACCTGGATGCAACAGGAAAAATAATACACTATTTTAAATGTACGTAAAGAGTGTGTGTGTGTGTGTGTGTGTGTGTATGTGTATGTTATTAATTTTTCTTTGACACTTACATACATATACAATACATTTTAGTCACCAATAAACCCACCTTATCATATCCCCCTTCCACCACTCAAAAGCCACCTTCTGTACAAGTCCCTTTGCAACATTCATAGCTTATGACACACTAAAATTTAACTAAGACTCTCTGTGTGACCATGAGTTTAGCATTTTACACTGGAGTCTGATGAACTCATCCACAGATGGTGCTGGCAGTGACTGTCTCTCTTCCAGAAACCATCAGTAGCCAACAGTTTAATAGGGTGGGCCCTTGTCCTGAGAGTCTCTCCCTAGTGTATGCTTCTGATGACAGGGACAGTCTTGTGCAGGCCTGGTGCAAATAACTGTAACTTCTTGAAACTATAGTTGCAGGACTGTGTTTTGAAATGAGACATAAAATATCCATTTTCAAGGTTTTTTTTTTTTACGTGAGAATGTGGAGAAGTTTAACCTAATTATTGTGTCTCTGTCTGTATATATTAGAGAGCAAAGAGGGAGAAGAAGGAGGAAGAAAGGGAAAAGATAAAAAGTGTAAATTTGGCATATGTTCGAAAGAAAGTCTCATGGTATAAGCAGAAAGTATTTTGGATAAGTCATAAACAGAATTCCATGGAAACAGAAAAGGTAGATACTCAGAAACCAAAGAGAATGGAATTACAATAAAATAGTTTTGTGCTAACCAAAATAAAAATTGGACTATTTTTGGTAGAGAAAGAAAAGGCTTTCTAAAGTCTGGGAGGCAGAACTGCAATAAAAATGATTGAATATAACATGACAGGAAGAAATGAGCAAGCTTTGTTCCAGCATGTTAGACCTCGGGCAGCCTGATGCTGAAAGCACCAAGGAAAAGGAGAGTCCAATGTAGAAATAGGTTTCTAGAAAAACCTGGGGCTCTGTCTTCACTAGATAGTTTGGGATAGAAACAATACATCAAAAACAAGAGTAATGATCCAGGGCACAAAGAGGAACCATGCAACACAGAGTGAAAGTTGGTTTTATTTTCTTGCAGTCAAGGACTAATCCTCACTGCAAACTTTTACTTTTAAGGATAATGTTTTAAATTATCTTCAGCATTGGTTTTCTCAAATTTTATATATTTTCTTTATGCCAGAGCATCCACTTAGCATGATATATTAATAACATGCTCTTTGTGGATTCTGAATAAGCTGTCAAAATACTCATAGCTATCACATGTTTCTAATCCCAGTCACTTTGAAAAATCAAACTTCTCCATCAAAAGATGACAGCAAAAATTAAAAGAATGTAGAATTTATAAGTATTCTGTACATTTTAAGTGTGTTCATAATAACTAGATTATTACAACATAATCTATCATTGTTATATCTTTGAGTGCAGGACTGGATGACTCAGAGTAAAACATGAAATCCATATAAATGTGATTTCAGATCACAACCTCAAATCACGCCTTTTAAAGTTTTAGAAAGAATGTATGGAGTGGGGCCAAAACAAAGACAAATTAATTGCATAATTTGCCAAAATAATTTACATCACATATTCAGAATTGAATAATAAGTACCAGAATACCTTAGCAGGGCCAAGTAAATTAGTTCACACCATAGGATAACAACAGAAAACCCCAGAGACTCTAGGCGTCTTCATAGGTCAAAATAGGTAGCAGCTCCTGGAATGAGGACAAAAACTAGAGAAGGATGAGCCAGTCCTGCAAAAGAAGCAATATGCTAATATGCTGAAGTAACAGGAACAGAAAAAGGATTCCATGGTCCCAGAGAACACTAGGGAAGACCTGAGGCTGAGCCACAGAGTAGTGGGGTCTTGCAGTTGTTAAGCGATTTTCTTACTTAGTTAAGGATTTCTACAAAAAGGCAGCAAGGTAAGAAAGTCATATCAATGGGAATCAAGAAACTTCAGTGGCAGGGAAAAATACTTACTAAAGGCTGGGTGTTAAACCATAACTGGTAAATGTTTATTATATTTTTATAAGTTGGGTATATTGCCATTAGGAAATAGGTGTATCAAAACACGATTTTCAATGCTTGACAGAATGCAATGCAATTGTTCACTCTCTCTTTCCAAGGCTATTAAATTATGAACAATTTGAGGTAGGCTAGGACAGTGAGCTTCAATTTTAAAAGGGCTGTATCTCACTTTAGGATATTGATAAAAAGACAGGCACTGAATCAGAAAACCTAGTATGACTGCATATCTGGAAGTCAAAAGTGCTCCTATAAAATGTCTTTGGTGCTATACCTTGACCTGTACAACCTACAACTAGAGACACTTGAGGAAGTTATAATGAGCAAGGCTGAAAATTTGAAACACTAATATAGGAAATATACAAGAAGTAATAGCTAGAAATCTCCTATTGTCCAAAATATTAAGTTTCCATTAAAGAAGAACTTGAGCTGGGTGGTAATGGCACATGCCTTTAATCAACATACACAGGAAGGCAGATACAGACAGATCTCTGTAAGTTCTAGACCAGCCTGATCTACAGAACTAGTCCAGGACATCCAAGGCTTCACAAAGAAACGTTGTCTTAAAAACAAAGAAACAAACAAAGGAAGAAGTTAAGATCTAAGACATTTAACACTGTTTTTTCTTTTTTAATTTAGGCATTGCAATTTTAAAAAAAAAACACTAAAAGATTACTTGTCACTGAAAAGAATCACTCATTAGAATTCTGTGGAGAATTTCTTTAATCATACGTATTCTGCAATTAGCCAGCAAGGTCTGTCTAGGTACTCTAAGGACAACCTCTGGGTGAGATAGTTAGCATATCAAAGTGGAAATGAGCCTAGATTTGGCAGCTTAGACCCCATTTACCTCTGATTACCTATGTGACTTAGAACATGTTTGTTATCATCACATTAAAGGTAGATATGAGTTGTTTCAGGCTTCTGGATATCACAGATAAGGCTGCTATGAACATAGTGGAGCTGTGCCCCTGTGGTATGGTGGGGCATCTTTTGGGTATATTTCCAAGAGGTGTATACAGGGCCTTCAGGTAGATCTATTTCCAATTTTCTGAGAAACATAAAGATTGATTTCCAAAGCAGTTGTATCAGTTTGCAATTCCACCAGCAATGAAGGAGTGTTCCAGTTTCTCCACATCCTCACTAACATGTGCTGTCACCTGTGTTTTTAATCTTTTTCTTTTTAACCTGGTAATGTTTTTTTTATTTTTAATTTATTTACATTTCAAGTGTTACCCCCTTACCCAGTTTCCTCCCATCTCAGAAACCCCCTACCCTATCCCCCTCCCCCTGCTTCTATGAGGATGTTCCTCTACCCACTCACCCACTCCTACCTCCATGCCCTCAATTTCCTTACACTGGGGAATCTATCAAACCTCCATAGGACCAAGGACCTCTCCTCCCATTGATGCTTGACAAGGCTGTCCTCTGCTATATATGCAGCCAGAGCCATGTGTACTACTTGGTTGGTGGCTTAGTCCCTGGGAGCTCTAATCATTCTGCTTGGTTTAAGGTGGGATCGCAGGGTCATTTTGATTTGCATTTCTTTGATCACTAAAACTTTGAACATTTCTTTAAGTTCTTCTCAGTCATTCGAGATTCCTCTGTTGTGAATTCTCTCTTTAGTTCTATTTCCCACTTTTTGATTAGGTTGTTTGGGTTTTTTGGAGGTTAGCTTCTTGAGTTCTTTGTGTATTTTGGATATAAGGCTTCTATCAGATGTGAAATTAGTGAATTTTTTCCCCAGATCTGTAGGTTGCCAATTTGTCCTATTGACTATATCCTTTGCCTTACAGAAGCTTTTCAGTTCCACGAGGTCCCATATATCAATTCTTGATCTTAGAACCTGAGCCATTGGATTTCTCTTTAGGAAATCCTCCTATCCACACACACACACTGTGCCAATGAGTTCAAGGCTCTTTCCCTCTTTCTCTTCTGTTAGATTCAGTGCATCTGGTTTTATGTCAAGGTCCTTGATCTACTCAGACTTGAGCTTGTGCAACTTGGCAAATATGGATCTTTTTTCATTTTTCTACATACAGATTGCCAGTTAGACCAACACCATTTATTGAAGATGCTTTCTTTTGAACATTGTATAATTTTGGCTTCTTCATCAAAGATCAAGTCTCCTTAAGTGTGTGGGTTTATTTCTGGGTCTTCAATTCTATTCCACTGATTGACCTGTCTGTCTCTGTACCAGTACCATACAAGTTTTATGACTATTGCTCTGTAGAACAGATTGAGGTCAGAGATGGTGATTACCCCAGAATTTCTTTATTGTTAAGAATTGTTTTCACTAGCCTGGGTTTTTTATTTTTCCATATAAAATTGAAAATTGCTCTTTCCATGTCTGTGAAGAATTCTGTTAGAATTTTGATGGGGATTGCATTGACTATGGAGGTTGCTTTGGGTAGGATGGCCATGTCTGGCCCAACTTAGAATCCATCTCAAGGGGTAGTTCCAAGGCCCAACACTATTACTGAAGAGCTTTCAAGACAGGAGCCTACCAACGCTGGCCTCTGAGAGACCCAACAAGCAGCTGACTGAGACAGATGCAGATATTTACATATAAACCCGTTGGACTGGAGTCTGGGACCCCTGTGGTTGAGTTAGGGAAAGGCAGAGAGAAACTGAGGAGAAGGATGACCTCATAGGAAGATCAGCAGTCTCAGCTAACCCGGAACTCTGAAATCTCTCAGACACTGAGCCACCAACCAGGCAGCATACAGGAGCTGGTCCGAGGCCCTGAGCAGAGGACTGCCTAGTCTGGCCTTAGTAGGAAAAGAAGCACCTAACCCTTGAAAGACTTGAGACCCCAGGGAGTAGGAGGCCTGGTGGGACAGGGGAGGGGAGGGATCCTCTTGGAGATAGGTGGAGGAGGAATAGAGTGAGGAACTGTGGGAGGATTAACCAGGAGGGGAATAACAACTGGGTTGTAAGAAAAATTAAAGTAATAAAACATGTAGATATGAAATTCAGAACAAACTATTTAAAATCAACTTCCTCGGGGTAATGTCATAAATAAAGACCACTTATTTTTATCTGATGCACCTGCTGAGCTCATCACAAAACAACAACAACAAACAAAAACAAAAAACAAATCAAAACAAATAAAGCTCCCCCACTTAAAGGAAAGGTACATTTTCTAAGCTAGACCTTCCCTCCAGAATGTTTCTCCATTACTTGAAAGGATAAAACTGAGTCAGGAAATTTGGAGTGACCTCCATAAACACACAGAATACATATATTACTGAGAGAATCAAGTGGATTCTTTATATTGCCATGTTTTAATGTCTATCTCCGCATTGACTACTTAACAAGTCAACTAATTGTCTATGAAAACAAGCTCTGATCACAAGATCCAATTATACTCAAGCCTGACCAGTGCCCTTACAAACTTTATATAAACTGAAACATCACATCTTGAACATTTTTTATGCAACTGGAAATATGATTAACCCAAAACAGTCAAATAAAGGTAATTTATAAGGATCCACTACATTAAAACATAAATGTTAGCCTTGTCTAAAAAAATTAGCAAAGAATTTTGTCATTTCTGATTGATCTACTAAAATGTCTGTGTTTAAATATTTAATTACTTCGAGAGTTGACTCCTTTGTTACATGAAATAAGGATGTTATTAGAAAAAGAAAACTACCAAAACTTCCTAAAGCTGAACCTACTTTACTGTTTGCCATGACAACCCTCAAGGAAAAAATAGCTGATGTTCAACACTAAGAGGAAACAATGAAAGCTGTCTTGTCATTGCATATATTAGTCAGCCTTCCCAGCATGGCAATGTAAATTCTCTCAAGATGATTGCTAGATTGTTGACATGAACTTCTTGTACTTTCATTGTCTTCAAATAGACCATCTAGCTAGATCCTCCACCATCCCACACAGCAACCCCAGTGTCTCAGCATCTAAGAAGTGCAAGCATTCAAAAGAGTCAAACTCCTATGAGAACAGGTGCTGTCAGCTGTTTCTGAAATGGACAATTCAGCCATTTCTTCTCTCCAGAAAAAGTCCCAGGCTCCTCAAAACTCTACTTCCAGGGTAAGCAATAAGAACAGGACCAAGCACCACAAGAAATTAATAAGAACACAACTAAAATCAACCCATTTCCCAGATACAAAGTATCACTCAACTATCTTTATTTTCACTCTCCTTTTTCAACAGGTAATAAGATGGAGGAAAATAATCTGAAACCATCAATTCAATATGTTTGCTTGAGAGCAAACAATACATCAGACAGCATTAAGGAAGCTTTCACATTTAAGTAACACACAACATGAGTTGCTCTTATTGTACCCAAAATAACATACAAAGGAATAGGGGGATAAAAACAGTAATTTTACAATTATGTTTTAAGGAAAATACCAGTTTGCTATAAAATACTTTTAAATGAATTTTAAATTTAAAATAACATTTTTTGGATATTTGGAAAATGGTTTACTTGGTATTAATAACTGTGTATAATCTAGGTTTATCTCATCTAAAACATTAACAAAGACTTTTTTTTTAAAAGTTACTAACCTCACCAGTATATTAATATTTTACCAGAACCAGGAACTCAGAGTGCTCAGTCATCCACAGAACTGCTCTTTAAACAGCTTCTCTAGCATTGAATCATTCTAGTTTTGAGTTAGTGAAAAATTAATACAAATCTATTTGAATAATAAATTTAATTCACTGTTAAGTGTATAAAACTAATACACAACATCATGTTCAAAACAATACTATATACTCAAGAATATTTTAGAAACATCTAGAAAGATGGATAATAGTTTACTCTTTTCATAATTAGTTCTGAGCCTGATACAGAAGCTAGTCATTAAATATCTAAAATGTATTTAGCATAATTGATATATGTACATATGTAATACTTCTGATTGGAATCAATTCTATAAATAATGCATGCCATTTACAGCATACATCATTTTGGTTTGTTTTCAATACTTATTTTAAAATATATATGTTTTTTATTTCTGTATCTGATTTCTGAAAACCATGGATAAAAAGGTCACAGAATTTTTTGGTATTTAATGACTATGTGATTTCTGTTTAAATAGCAGTATTCAAAGCACTCAAACTACAGATATCATCAATCATAAAAACAAAACTATTCCAAGCCAGAAAGTTTTATAAAAATTAGTTCTTATATCCCTTCCTTTTTAATAAAAAGATGAGTCTGTCTTGCAGAAATGTAACAGCCTGGCCATTCTATAGCCTCTAACAGCTTTGATTCCCATTTTGTATTTTTCTTTATTTTAGAGATATTCTTTATTTCTACCATTTCACTTATCATTTTCTTACCATTATCTTTAAATCACTCAAATACTTTTGGCAATCCTCTTTAGGGAGACTTAAATATCCCTCAATAACTAAAGGGCAAAGTAAAAGCTTGAATTAGAATCTTTCAAAAATCATTACCCTTAAAATTAATGTTTGATGCTCTATGATCTATTTCTCAATCCGTCAAATTGCCCGGGGTTTTTTAAAAAAGCAAGTTCTTCAATAAATGTCTGAGTGTTCACACTCTGCTAAGCTCTTGCCCTATCTGTTGTTTCATAGTACAATAATTATTTGGTAAATAATCTGTATGGTTGAGAAAATGTGAGAAATCTAATTTAGGTTCTTTCCCATAGGCATAAGTTAATGATGCCTAGACACATGTGAGTGAGTGTGTGTGTGTGTGTGTGTGTGTGTGTGTGTGTGTGTATCCTTGCATAGGAAAGAAAGTAAGGAGATGGGGATGGCAATCAAGTAATGTGGGGCAAGAGAAGGCAGGAAGTGAAAATGGAAATCAGAGGCAGGTGGGGGAGGGTCATCTCTGGTAACTAGTCTATGGCCTAGGACAGAAGAGGTACAGCAAGTCTATGGGAATGACCCTGAGATTCCTACCAGAGGGGGATATAGAGACTGAAGATGCTACCTCCTGTAGCCAGGCAAGACTTCCAGAGCATGGAGGGGGATATCAATCCACCCACAAAAACTTCAACTCAAAAATTTGTCTTGCCTACAAGATGTGCAGGGACAAAAATGGAACCGAGACTGAAGGAACAGCCAACCAATGACTGCCCCAACCTGATACCCATCCCATGTGAGAGAGGCAACCCCTGACACAATTAAAGATACTTTGCTATGCTGGCAGACAGGAACCTAGCATAATTGTCTCCTGAAAGGCTTCATCCAGCAGTGGATGGAGGCAGAGGCAGAGACCCACAGCCAAATATCAGGGGGAGACCGAGAAGTCTTGTGGAAGAATGGGGGATAGAAGTAAGCTAGTCACCTGGATCAAGGACACCACAAGAAGACCCACACAGTCAAATAAATGGGGATTGTGGGGGCTCACAGATCCTAGTCCACCAACCAGGGAGCATGCAGGAACTGGACCTAGACCGCCCCCTACACATTTGTGACAAATGTGCAGCTTGGTCTTCATGTGTGTCCCCTAATGAGTGGAGCATGGCTGTCTAAAGCTCTGTCCCTGCCATTGGATCCCCTTTACCTCACCTGGACTGTCTGTTTGGACCTTAGAGGGAAAGGATGTGCCTAGTCCTGCTGGGAATAAATGCCCCAGGGAGGGGTGCTACCCAAGGGGGTGGGTGTTCCATTTTCTGAGGAGAAAGGAGGATGAAATGGGGCAGAGATCTGTAAAGATGGGACTAGAAAGAAAGGAGGGAAGGGGACTGTGATCTGGATGTAAAGTGAATAATAAAAAAAGTGGAATTCTAAAATCAGTTTGATGAGAGGATTAACATTGAAGAGGGAGGATTTTTTTTTTAATGTAAGGAAAGAACAAACCACCAGACAAATGCTACAGCTGATAAAGAACCCAGTCATCTTAGGGAATGTTGAGGCTTAAATCATGCTGCAAGGTCTAGGATGGAGGTAGGAAATGGACCAGTTGGCAGCAAGTGTGTGGAGAGTCTTCCTTGTTGAATGATTCCATGTAGCTGAAAACTCTAGATTGATGTCTGTTTCAAAGCAAACTTGTAGTAGTTGTTAGCTGTAATTGTTCATACAGTCTGTGATTACACATTTTTATTACTGAACCATTCTAAGGCGCTGAGTATAAGAAGTTACACATAAACTGGTAACTCACAACTTGCAAATGAGGAATAAAGACAATGTGTGACTAAAGACGGATATCCCATAATACCAAAATTAATTTATGAAGACAAAATGTGACCTTCTTAATTAGGAAAACCTATGTAAAACGTATTTTTTCTTACCCAGACCAGACTTAACCACCATTAAGGTTTAGAACTTTATTTGCAAGTTGCATCTGAAGAACAAAGAAAACAACTAGTTACCTCATAAGTGAAGCTGAGTTCAAAGGAAGAGATTTAATTGTATACTGCCACCGCCAGGTGTTTAATTCAGTCACACATCATTATAAGACATTTCCCCATCACGGGAATCCAGCTTTACTGCGTATTCAATCATGTTTCCCAATAGGTAGTTTGGTTCAGTGTCTCTTTCTCACTACTCTTATATCAGAAGTAGGTAATATGTTAGGGCAAAAACTCATTTTTTCTTAAGCGTTAATGTGTTTTGTGTATTCGCTAACTACCATTTATGTGATGGATGGTTCTCACTCAATGTTACGCACATGTGCACTCTTTTGAGAAACTAGATTTAGAAGTATATAAAAAAGTGAAAATATATAGGCTGTTAGACTTGAACAGAGACTAGAAATCTGACTCACATTTATGGGAACCAATAAAGCACTCACATTCCACTAAAAAAAAAAAGACAGAAAATGTATCTCTGGAATGGGCATAAAATACACAGAAAATGGAACCTCCTCTTACAATATGTGCTAGGTATTAAAATCAAGCACACCTGTACATTGCTATAAGCCAGCAATTACTTCCATATATATTGCACATATAGGTAGAACACAAGGTCTACCTATATTCAGAGGAAAATACAAAATGCTTTACAGACAAAGCAATAACATTTGAAGTATAACATTTATCACACTTGCATTGGATAATCTACTTTGACATATTATATTAATAATAAAATGACAGTCATTTTCTCAAAGCACAATGGTGATCCATTTTTCAGATAAAAACTAAGCTAGGAGATAGTCATTACCTTAATCTATATAATTTTACAAGCCGTATACATCCATTGTCCTCCTGGTACAACTGTATAATCTTGAGATTAAGGTTACACTGGGAAAGAATGACAATTGGACAAAGGAGTGATGTTTGGACTGTGGGTCTTTACTTTCTAACCTTGGCCATTCTCTGCCATAACAAATCAGATATTTTCAGTCCTCCGTAAATTACTACTTCTGTAGCTTCTATCTGTCTTTCTCCCACTGGAACCATATCTTTATACTCTAGAGAGAATCAGATGTCTTCCTTTTTTCACTGATTTGTATTAATCTTTCAATATTTTCTCAGTCATTGCCAGGTTCAGGTCTCATAAGAACCAACTGACAATTCCAGCCACACCTCACGGACTTTTGCCCTAAATTTTCAGCATCCAGCATTAAAGCGCGTGTTTTCACAATTGTCAATTTGAGGACACCTTCAAATGTAAGAGCATGATTAAAATGACATGGAGATTATTGTAAAAACTACAGAATTCTGCATTAATTATTTCATAAGGTATAAACTAGTGCTTGTTTAATATCCACACAGCTAAGGATATGCTGGTACATTTTTCGTGAAATCTAGAGATTTCAGAAGTAATGTATAAAATACTGTTGAGTAATATAATGAACGTGTTATCACCTACAGTGCATGTGTACTGCAAGATTCATATCAGGTTCATTGTCTTACTTCATAATTAATACAACATAATTATGTCCCAACGTTTTTTTTTGCAAGATACATACTTTCAGTTTCCAGTCCATGCATTGAATCTATTTGTGAAGATGACAGAAAAAAAAAAAAAACAAACCAGAACACTTTACCCCTTAATAAATTCTTAAGCAATTGTGAACACTTCAGAAATAAGAGAAAACAGCCCTTTGTATTTCACCTTTCTGAAACATCATTATGAGAAAACTTCATTATGCTTTTTGTTAGACTAAAGTACATGTATATAAATCCACAGTGCACTGCTTTGCTCAATTTTAGGCTGGTACTCTTTTATCTTGTGAAAAGACATATAGAGCTATTAGAAACTTCACCACCACCTCAAAACACTCAAAGATCACAGACATTCTTGCCCCTGAGTTAGATGACATTTTGCTCTAAGCATCAATAAACCATATTGCTCTATTGAATATGAAAAGAGATAAATAAAAATAGCAGCAAAAAGCTTAGAAAAGTGGCAGTATTTTTTTTTAATTTCCCTTTGGATGCTATGGTGGATTTCTGTTACTATGACAAGATACCTGAGAAAAACAACTTAGGAAGAGAAAAGGTGTTGCTGTTGTTGTTGTTGTTGTTGTTTTGTTCGTTTTGGCTCATGGTTTTAGAGGTTGGTGTGGTTCTGTTGTCTGAGAACCTGAGCAAGGCAACATATCATGATAAAAATATGTGACTAACACTGAAATGTAAAACCTTCATCTTAATGCAGCACGAAGACAACATGCTCAATGGTTTCCACAAGTCTGAAAATAAAATTTCCATCATTTTCCAATACAGTCACAAATTGGCAAGCAAATTCTCAGGATCTTAGTATTGGAAGATACTTTAGTTCCAAACCCTCTTTTATACGATAGAAGGTGAAACTTAGAAAAATTTAATCCTGAGTGTGCTAACATGTCCCATCTCCAGACACCATCACATTTGATGTTAAATATTTATTATATGGATGTGGAATTTAAATGAATATTTAGTTCATAACCATTTCAAAATGTAGAAGCTTTTTTCACAGGGTCACCTTCCTTGTGTGACCCTTGATGGACTCTTTCTCTCCTTCTTGTGACGTTCTGCCCCATAGACACCTATTCTTAGTGATGTCCCTCTTCTGAAGGAAGTTTAAGTAGAATATGACTAGGATTTGATACAGGGACAAGATGTGTCCAACTTAAACATAAAGTGTTTCTTTCTTACATAAGAGAACAAGAACTTGTGTAAATGACTTCTATGCTATTCAGTTCCTCTTAGCAAGATTAACATCTGGTAGTTTTCCCAGAAGACTGTGTGGGATACCAAACAGCTTTGTTTCTAGATATGAGGCTTAGTCATCACATCATGTTCTTGGCAATTATCACAGTTCTGTTATACAAAAATGTGGCTAACATGGACAAGTAGTTCTCATATGTGGGCAGACATTCAAATCACCTAGTGGGGCATAAGTCCTGGATCTCTATGCACCTCCCCTAGAGCTCTACTTTATTAGAGTTGAGTTAAGGCCTGACAGTCTGACTTTTGAACAAATCCCCAGATAATCTTCATGCTTCCAATCCAGGGATCAGTGCCTGAAAAAACAAGGACATAATTCAAAACCTGATCTTGTATGGAAGGATATCTCCTCTGTCTTGCTTTATAATATTATCCATAAGTGTCTATTAATATAAAATAAACATAATAAATGTAATATACTATATAAACATATATCTTATTTCAATAGATAATATAAATATACTATCCATAAATAAATATAAAATAGTATTTATAAGCTGTATTTTATATTCAACAACAATAATCTGTCATTTGCTTATTTCTTACTCCCTTAGATGATATTTGGAATATATTTGATTAATTGACATATACAGTATGAGATTTAAAGAAAAGAACTACAAATTTTTGCTATATATTGGATAATAGCATTTTTCATTTTCAACAGGGAGAAGTAAAAATCACAGTGTTAATGAACACACTGATGTGTTCAAAATAATATTTCCAGAGTGACAGGCAGTTGCTACAGTCTTTAAAATTGACATGTCAATAAAATGGGTTATTAGACATTGACATATATGTGAATAAATCTCATTCTAAAGTATGTGAGATATCTTTCCTTGTATTGGCAACCAATGTTTTGTTTTAAATCTCAGTTTTGCTGTATTGGACTGGTAGTGATTGTTTTAATTTTCGGAGACTGTAGGAAAATCTTGAACTTAAAGGAAAGGCTATCAGAACTTTAACTGTCGCAGGAGTGGCAACAGGGTTCTGTTATCAAGAGTGTTAATTATTTATTCACACCTGGTTCACCACTGATTAACAAAACCTATTAAGGCCTTCCCTTGAAGACCTAGCTGTTGACATGTATTTGCAGCTGTTGTTGATTTTTTTTTTCAAATTAGCACATTATGTGTTTGGAAAACAGACAAAAAACAGCTGCAATGTCTGAATGCATTTATTATGTACGCTTCTCAAAATGCTATTTAGGTTGTGTAGTAAATGATGAAGTCAGAGGGAAATGTACTGCTAACTCTGAGCTTCTAGTGCTTCTGAGTCTAGCAGAAAGGGAAAGATAAGCACATTACATTAAAACTTCAGCTTGCACTTTGAAAACAGATTTTGAACACTTCAGAGGCCTACTATTCAATAGTACCCACAAACCTGTGTTACTACAGAGCAATCTCTTTTTAGTTTAAGGAAATCCTAGAAAATATGACTAAAATAATTAAAAATGCAGGTAGCTATATATGGTCGTAAGTGCTTATTAAAATAACACTACTTTCTTTTTCAGGTATTGCAATCATCAAAGCATTATTGGCTTCATAGCCCCTCCTAAAGTCTTCTACCTTCAGATAATAACAATACATGTTATTGTAAAATACTACATTAATGACTAAAATTATTTTTCTTTTGTGTTTCAAGTATTTATTATCACCAATTTATTGCAGAAGTGAAATAGCTGGCATTTCCCATGATTTGGAAATCCTCTCCAAAGCCCTTGATTGATCTGGACTCAAGGAAGACACTGGCAAAGTCCCGGGATTCCCCATCACTTTCAGATACTGTGCAGACCAATATGCTGTGAAACATTAACAGAGCAATGAGAGAAGTGGTCTAAGATCTAACTTAAACTTCCACTCTCATACGCTTCTCCTTTATTCTATATTCCAAGTCACTGAAAACAGGTTATTCTAGCTGATCCTCTCTCTACTTTAGGTCCCATTTCCTAATGACAGTGCTAGTGAGAAGGAACAGTCTAGCAGGTGGAAATTCTTCTGTTATCATTGCAAGCCCTGACAATACAATGTACTTTCAGTCATATGTTCCATGGAGTAATAAAAGGCTTTTATTCAAAATTCCAGTGAAACATATTCACATTCATCTTTATCAGAGACAGGTGTTGTCTAATTAGCGTTATCTGTTTACTTCATGGTTCTTGTCACAGACATGCTCACTAGATCAGACATCCACATCTGTCCATGTTATTAATTACACAGAAAAAAAGACAAGATCATTTTCAAATACCAATCACATTGCAGGCCACTGCTCTTTGTCCATGCTGTTTCTCTAACCTGAAATAAACTAAGCGTGGTTCTTTGCCTACATGACATTTGGCTATGTCAGCCAAGTTACTGAATGCAGTCAGATTAAACAGATGCTGTTTGTATTAAACACAAGAGGAATTTGTTAGTAGTCATGCACTTACTAGAAAACTAGCCTTAAAAAAAGAAAAAGAAATCAAGAACAATTCTGAAGGTTTGAACACACAGCACCATGAAGAAATTTACTTCATGATGACTAATCTAATACACACACACACACACACACACACACACACACAGAGAGAGAGACTCAAATTTTACAGAGAAATATTTGATAGACAGTGTTATCCGTCCGTGTATTTCATACTGGTTGGTGCAGAGATAATCCGGTTTTTTTGGAATGTCGGATGTTTCTTTTTGCCAGAAAATAAGCCATAGAAAATTCCCTACAAGTCCAGAAGGCTTGGATTTGTGTAGGTACAAGGATGACTCAGGTTCATGTTCAGGCCAAGTGTCAACTCATTTATGATGTTTCTTAGCAGCTTTGACAATGTTGGCCTTTTTCTTTCCTCTGAATAATTATAACCTGCTTATATATAGTGTCTTTTGTTTATATTAGAACCTGTAAATGCAATGTCTAATCTATAACTTCCTTACATTTTATAGGTTTTTTTCACTGGGGATTGAGATCATTTTCAGATTTTTATAATATAAAATTCACTTTGAGCAGACAGAGTAGGGTGATGATGGTTAGATTAAAGTTGGGATCAAACAGGCTTATCAACCAAGATGACAATATGCAAATACAAATGTTTTCAAATATACTGTGTCACAATGCATAAATATGGCAAGTGTCCTCAGAAGAGATGAGTCTTTACAGTATTTTTATGTTTCGTAAATGATTTTTACTATGAAACACTAACTATATGATGAGTTAGCTTATATTTTTCCCAGAGTCTAATTAATTCACAGAGATCATGTTTTATATTCAGTTTCTGCTGCTATGACAAATACTTCAAAGTGTGTAATATACAAAGAAATAGTTTGAGTTCTCACAGTTCTGGGGGCTGGGACATCCTTGGGAATGGTGGTCAGTATCTGTTGAGGGCCTCCCTGCTGTATCGAGAGCAAACAGAAGGCATCACATGGCAAAAGAACAGAAATAAGAAGCCAGAGAGAACCAGGAAGCAGAGCTTGATGCCCTAACAACTCATTGACATGGTAATGAACTCACACCCCAAAAGAACACTGATCATCAAGATGGTTGAGTCTTCTGGACCTATAATTTCTAAAGAGTCCTATTTCCCAATCCCACCTACTAGGAATTTCATTTCAGTATGAATTTTGAAATAGTGCTCAAATCATAGTGTTTCCTATGGTTTCCAATGATCCATCTCTGCTTTCATGAGCATAAGCTCAGGTGAAATCTCCTTGTCTTGTCTTGTTTCTTGTCTATAAAATGTAAGAAAATGGATGAAATGTCAATTATGAAATAAGGTTGTGATGAAGGGGATTTCAACCTCAAAGAAATAACAACTAGTAGAACCTCTTAAAATTCCAAGGGACTAAACCACCAACCAAAGAGCATACATGGGCTGGTCTGGGGCCTCCACTACATACATAGCAGAGGACTGCCTTGTCTGGCATCAGTTGGAGGGGATGTGCTTGGTCTTGTTGAAGCTTGATGCCCTAGAGAAGGGGGATGCTAGAAGAGTGAGGTAGGAATGGGTGGGTTGGGGGAAGCATCCTCTTAGAAGTGAAGGGTAGGGGAGATGGGGTGGGTGGATTGTTTGGGGGGAACAGGAAGAGAGACATTTGTAAATAAAATAATTAATGAAAACAATTAGGTTGTAGAAGACAATAACATCCCATTACCCCATTATCTTCCTCTCTCACTCCCTCTTCCCTCCCTCTATCTTTCTCCCTCTTGCTTAGTCTTCTAACATTCTTGATCTGAAAAAACAAGTTGCAATGTGTGATCTTCCCCATTCTGTGTTAAAAACAAAAGAAATATTTTCCTTTGTATTTTAAGTATTTATTTCAGTGACAAATTTCCCTGAAGTAAAATAGCTGCCATCTCACATGGTTTGTAAACCATCTATTTCCAATTTCCCCATATTGATCAAGAGTCAGGAGGACTTTGGGAAAGTCAAAGGAATACCCTTCAATTTCAGATATTATGTGGGACAATTACTTCCATATGAAATATGAACAGGACAGTAAGAGAAGTGGTCTGAGATTGGGGTTCAATTAAATAACCTGTAAAGAATTGGACAGCCCAGGAAATCACTACAAGAGACACGTATTTTATCCTCCAATATATGAATGAGATAAATTCTTCCATAACTTGAGCCTTGAGATAATCAATGTCCAATCATGACTTTGACTGTTGGTGACTCTGAAGAAAGTAAAACAAACAATAACAAATCTAACTCTAAATGAGTGAATCTGTAAAAATGGGAGAATCCATAAGGAGTGTGAGATGAAGTTGCATATTAAACTAGAATATGAAGGACATATTGCAAAACTATTGCTCAAAAAATATTAATGAAGTACCTAGTTTGCATCTATGCACTTATCTTGGTTTCTGCATCTCACAGTAACTCATGTGTGCCTTTTATATGCAAATACATACTATTTGAACACAAATTCTTACACTTCTGGAGCAAGCTCTTTTACCCCCTGAATCATCCACCTAGGCCTATGTATTGTGTGACAAACTTTTCCTGGGTAAACACAAACAGACACCTATTCCACAGATTGTGAACCAACAACTGAGCAAAATATACATACTACCAAAGTTCAACTTGGTCAATCAATGAGTTTTATTAGAGTTACCTGTATTTTTATGGGTGAGGGATTTCTTACGGCAACTAAAATAACTCAGAAAGCTGTATCACCAAAGTCCAACCTGAAAATGGGTGACAGCTCAAAGAAACTGAAAACAGAGAACTAGGCAGCCTGCAAATAGCTCACCTGTTTGGAGAGTGTCTTTCCTTTTGGCTCAGTTCTCTTTTCCCCCGCATTCTCACTTGGTCTTAATTTCTTCAAGGTAGTTCTCTTCCAGACTTTTGGACTCATATGAAAGTCTTCATACATTTCTACATTTATTTAAGACTTGTGCACTATTTTCTCCAGAATCTAAAAGGTAAAATTGCAAGAATGCTTTTTATATTTAATTCACTCTATTTTTTTCTGTACATTAATTAAAGATTAGAACAACTGCATTTTGTTTCTTTTGTGACTTTTAATTTATGTTTTTAAAATGCTAACAAAATCATTTGGCTTCAAAAGAGCACATTCACATTGTACTTTAAAGTAAACAACCATGTCACTGAAGTTGATTGTATACTTGTGTACATAAAGGCTGTCATTTTGACTTCAAGCCTTCATTTCAATGATAAAAATTTAGTGAAAAAAAAAAAACAGTCTTTCAGTTTAAAACCAGGAGTCTACCTCAGCAAAAGAATAAGAAAGAGATGCTATTTGGATTTTGTTTGATTTGGTTTGATTTTTAGCAAAAGTGGCAACTCTATAGAAAATTATAAGTGATTACAAATATTAAATATGATTTTTCAATATTTGGCAGGATCTAATTTTATAGAATTTTATGTTTTCATGAACTATCTCACATGAACCATCTCATGCAGGATTCCCTTCTTATACAAACTAATTGCAAAAAAACACATGCCAGTTTTAGTGCTTGGAAGGTGTTAGGCACCTGAGATACTTGTGTAATGTCTCTGATAATGTGACTTTTTTGTTGTATTTGAACTTTTTAGTTACTTTTTATTTATTTATATTTTTTTTACAATCTCTATGTACGTTATTTTGTGGATCTTGCTCCACTAAATTCAGAACCATGGACTAAATTCAGTACATCTATATATTTTTAAAAAGTAGCAGCAGATGATGGTAATGATGATGCCAATGAAGAGAAGATAATGATGAATATGTGTATGTGTGTGTTGTGTGCGAATATGTGTGTGTTCATGACTTAATCTGTTCTTATGTATATATTGTTGGAGATCTTAGTGTATAATATGCTACTTATTTTTTAATAAGAGCCTTCTACTATTCGTGAGATTGTATCACCTATACAACTACTTCTGCTTTTATGGTTGGGATTTTCAGTTTCTAAATCTTCATAGAAGAGTATGACATATTGATTCCTTCTTTCATATATTTTTGTCTTATGCTTAATTGTAAAATAAAATCTATTTTATCATTTGAAATCTATAATTATGGAAGACTTTCTTAAAGTAAATGTGAATTTCTCCCAAAATATCTATTTGGAAAAAAAAGCAATCTGTTCTTTTTTAAAGAAAGAAATAACCCTTTTACTACTGTATAATTTAACAGCAAGCTTATGAGGGTTTTGAAACTCTAAAAAATTCTGTCAGAAATAATCAGCTCTAAAGACAAAGATTGGGAAAGCCAGATTCATGCCACAGTCAGCCTTTCCCATACATGGGGTACATGTGCAATTAGGGAAATTAGGCTTCTGATCTTCCATTATTCCATACATAAAGCAGAAGTAATAATGCTTCCTTCATGGGGTTATTTTTGTGATTAAATTAATATGTAGGAAGCAATTAAAAAGAATCTGACAAATGCCTAATGCTGTGTAAGTATGGACTCATATCTGTCCTAATGGATTATACATGAAAATTCAGGCTATAGATAGATTCAAACTTTAACACATTATAATTTACTATTTTTTTCTGATAGTGTTAATTGGGTTGACATACAACATGATCTTTCATAGCTGTTGATATCATGGGATTATGCAATATAGATAAAAGAAAGACATCTTTCATATAGAATGCTAAACTATGACACTTTCCTTAAAATGTTTTAAGTCCAAAAGGAAAAAATTAAATTTAGTCAACAGTTTCATAAAAACACAGTCAGTGATACTCATGCCTACATTTTTTTTATTATTTATTTTATTTTATTTTTTTAATTTACATTCCAAATCACTTCCCCTTTCCCGTTTCCTCCCTCCCCGAAAGTCCCATAAGCCCCCTTCCCTCCCTCTTTTCTCCATTCAACCCCCTCTCGTTACTCTGTCCTGGTGTTCCCCTACATCCAGTCTTTCCAGGACCAGGGGTCTCTCCTACCATCTTTTTAGAAATCTATTGATATGCGGATTGTGTCTAGGGTATTCCGAGATTCTGGGTCAATATCCCCTTATCAGTGACTGCATACCATGTGTGTTCTTTTGTGATTGAGTTACCTCACTAAGGATGATATTTTCAAGATCTGACCATTTGCCTAGGAATTTCGTGAATTCATTGTTTTTAATTGCAGAGTAGTATTCCATTGTGTAGATATACCACATCTTCTGAATCCATTCCTCCGTTGAGGGACATCTGGGTTCTTTCCAGCTTCTGGCTATTATAAATAAGGCTGCTATGAACATAGTGGAGCATGTGTCCTTATTGCATGCAGGTAAAGCCTCTGGGTATATGCCCAGGAGTGGTATAGCCGGATCCTCCGGAAGTGTCATGCCCAGTTTTCTGAGGAACCGCCAGACTGCTTTCCAGAGTGGTTGTACCAGCTTGCAATTCCACCAGCAGTGGAGGAGTGTTCCTCTTTCTCCACATCCTCGCCAACAACTGCTGTCTCCTGTGTTTTTGATCTTAGCCATCCTGACTGGTGTGAGATGGAATCTCAGGGTTGTTTTGATTTGCATTTCCCTAATGACTAAGGATGATGAACATCTCTTTAGGTGCTTCTCAGCCATTAGATATTCTTCAGGTGAGAACTCTTTGTGTAGCTCTGTACCCCATTTTTAATAGGGTTATTTGCCTCTCTGGAGTTTAACTTCTTGAGTTCTTTGTATATCTTGGATATTAGCCCTCTGTCGGATGTAAGGTTGGTAAAGATCATTTCCCAGTTAGTTGGTTGCCGCTTTGTCTTTTTGACAGTGTCTTTTGCCTTGCAAAAACTTTGTAATTTAATGAGGTCCCATTTGTCTATTCTTGATCTTAGAGCATAAGCTATTGGAGTTCTGTTCAGGAAATTCTCCCCTGTGCCCATATGTTCAAGGTTCTTCCCTAGTTTCCCTTCTATTAGTTTCAGTGTGTCTGGTTTTATGTGGAGATCTTTGATCCACTTAGAATTGAGCTTAGTGCAAGGAGATAAGGATGGGTCAATTTGCATTCTTCTGCATGTTGACCTCCAGCTGAGCCAGCACCATTTGTTGAAAAGGTCATGCCTACATTTTTAAACTTTAGATTGACGGCGCCCACACCGCAACGGTACCCAGTATCGGGCGTAGGCCTGGGGGATTAACAGAAAACACAGACTCCGATCATTCTGGTGAGGAGAATGCCAAAGCTTTACTGAGGGACCAGCAATATATAGTAGAGGCTGGGTGAAAAACAACAGGGAAAAAACAATCATAGTCATAGGTCAGGCACCTGGCAAGTCCCTGCCACACCGGGCGGGAAGACAGAAATCAAGCTAAGCTGCAGGATGTTATGCTCTCAGGAAACCTGTGCGAACAGCTCAGCTGGGGGCGTTGAGCTAAGCTCACCGATGCCCAACATAGATGAATGAATGGATCATTCTTTTTAAAATAAAGGATTAATTATGCAGTATAATCATAAATTGAGTGTGTTGAAGCAGGGATTTCATGCCAAGCATTGTACTGATTGGAGGTTTCTAGGAAATTGTCTAGTACTTTTGGAAACATGCTCACCCAAATATACAATTTCTTTTATGTGACATGTCAGAAATACAAACCCAGCTAGCCTCAATCCTTCTGCCTCAGTGCTAAGATTACGGCACAGTCCAAAAATGTATTTAAGAAAAGAAACTATTATTCATTAGTAATGGGAAAATATATTTTTTAACCTTAAATGGATCATGACCAACATGTAAATGTATCTAAAAAAATTGTTCATTAGTAATATCATACAAATATGTATTACTAGAAAACCTGCTTTGTATAAATAACTGATTGGGAAGAAGAATTGAGAAAAGCTCTACAGGACAATGAATATGTAACTACAGATATACCAAATGATTTATTCCCAGTTTCCAGTCAATAGGTAATGCCTATTTGTTTCTTCTCTCTACTCTCACCTATGACATTTGTGTCCTCTCTCTTCCAACACAATTGACAAATTCATGCTGCTAATGAAAAGCTAATTTAAAAATCCTTAGTTACATTTGCTAATTTCCATCTCAGCTACAGTCATTTAACTATTCTGTTAATGACTACAACCAATGCAGACATTTCTACCACGGCAAACATCATGCTTTGCCCCCAAATCAGAACCCTTCCTTATAAAAACTTAAAATTCAGTGGTACATATGTACCTACGCAGATATATCTAGCACCTTTTTACCGATTTCCAGCCAGTTAACAAAACAAATTTATTTCTTCTTTTCCCAACTCTCTCCTATAATGTTTTCTTATCTTGCATCCTCTCTCTCCCACCACCAATAATAAATTATACCTCCCATTTTTATATATCACATTCTCACCTTATTTGTTTTTCCAATCTCACTTCTCTAGTTATCTGCCACTGTGGACCCTTCATTAGTATTTGTATATCTTCCTTGTAAATAGAGGAGTTATTAGGACAAATTCAGGACTCTCTTTGTGGCTGCTAAGTTAATCAGCAATCTCCATACCAACTAATTTGTCCATATTCTGATTCCCAACTGAAACCTACAGAAACATCTTATGACATCTCATACTGTTTTGCCCTGTGTTTCCTTAATACTTTTTAGATGATGAAAAGAATTTTACACGTTGGTATTTGCTTTTTACATTTTTCTGCTGTTATAACAGGATTCTGTTGGCAAACAATACTACTACAAAATAGCAGAGGCTCTATTCTTTGAGATTGTTGAATGAACTACTAGAATAGCACACTCACCTGAGTTGAGTGTGTAGCACAGATGGGCATTCACTAATATTCAGCCCTTCTCTAATATGTTGATGCCACAGATATTTGTATGTCTAAACCAACATTGAGGGTCTCAGTGAGTGCACTTGACCTCTGAGTATTCACTGCACTTCCAATTAAAAATGAACTTTATAAAATTTTTATGTCTATTTTAATAACTTATTGTAAGAAACAAAAAAAGAAAATTGTTCTTAGAATTTAAATTGGTAACTGTTTTAGTTTACACAAATAGTTTATCCAAATGTAGAAATAATGTCACTTCTTTCCCATAGTTAGGAAAGTTGGCAAGCCCAAGGTAAAATCTTGGAGAGTGTACTTGGTATCTGATAAGAGTCTGTTTTGTTCCTTACATAGAGTAAATGGCAGAGAAGATCCCTTAAATTTCTTTTATAAAGACGTGGATAATATTGTTGAGGACTCATGATCTTACACACACACACACACACACACACACACACACACACACACACACACAAAGGCCATGAATCCTGCCTCTACCTTGAACTTTGAATGGACCTCTCCATAACTCAGTTTTGTAGCACCAGGCGCTGATGATTCAGAGGAGCTACTATAGCAGAGTACTGAACTTTTCAGAACGGCTAGGGCTAGCATTTGATAATGTATATGCTTCAATATAAAAAAATCAAAATTATTCATAAAACTACCATTCTTATCTGCAATATCTTAAGATATTGAGGTGCTGTCAAACTCACTGTTCCAGACATATGATTTCCATAATTCTTTCACTTAAAATGCTGATCATGAAAAGCCTCCTTTGCTTTCCATGAGATGACAAGATCACTTCCCACATTTATTTTTTTAACAAATTGTAACTGTTTTATTATTACCACTAATTTATTATTAAAAATTTCCAAATTGTTAATAGTATATCTGTCATTCATCATTCAAATAATAACAGTGATTTTTGAATCACTAATTTGCTAATTCAGCTCAAAACTCAAACCTGTATGTTCCTGAAGAGAATGATCACGCCTTGGTATGCAATGGAAGTGCTTCTTACAGTCCTCCTGATCTGTCACTCAAGTGTCAAAATTTAATACGAGAGATTTAGTAGTCCACAAAGTCCATTTGACTGAAACCCTGGACTTTTCTATTTCCTCAACTAACACAATGCAGTGGCAAATATAGTAGATGCCAATACTTTTAGCATATTGTTAGCCCATCATTGCAAATATCAGAAAAGTTAAAAATATAAATGAATACTATGGTATTTTAAAAATATTTGCCCTTATTTATATCCTATAAGAGTTTCAATAACTCTTTAGGATACATAGGCCATTGTTTGAGTTTTATGGTTTCTGTATGTTAAAACACAAGGTTACTACGGCCTGCCCTTCCTGCTGGGGCAGAAACTTGCTAGCTCTGCTGCAGTGAAGATTCCATTTCCTGATACTACTGAGAGAAACAGCCACTCAGGGCAGTTGAGAACCAGCCACTCAGGGCAATTGAACCTTGCCAGTTCTGCTTCATTGAAGATTCTATCTCTTGGTACTTCCTAGAGAACCAGCTGCACTCAGAACATTTGCTCTTTCTGCTGTGGCAGAATCTTACCAGGTCTGCCACAAGGAAGATACCATCTCCTGATACTTCCTAGGGAGCTAACTGCACTTAGGTCATTTGGAGTGCAGAGAGACCTGGGAGTACAAGAGAGCTGGTCTCCCAGGAGAGCCTATATACTTGTGTGCACAGAGAGAACGGGAATCCCAGGAGTACATATACACTGGTTTACAGGACAGATAAGCTAAAATCAGAGAAAGCAAGACCAGCTAACACCAGAGAAAACTAGATGGCAAAAGGCAAACGCAAGATCATTACCAATAGAAAGTTATGGACCAAATGGATCTAACAGATATTTATAGAACATACCATCCTCAAGCAAAAGAATACACCTTCTTCTCAGCACGTCATGGTAACTTCTCCAAAATTGACCATATAATTGGTCACAAAACAGGCCTCAACAGATACAGGAATATTGAAATAATTCCATGCACCCTATCAGATCACCATGGCCTAAGGATGATCTTGAGTTCAAACAAAAACAACAGAAAAAACACATAGACATGGATGCTGAACAATGCCCTACTCAATGATAGCTTGGTCAAGGAAGAAATAAAGAAAGAAATTCAAGTATTTTTAAAATTTAATGAAAATGAGGACACATCATACCCAAACTTATGGGACACAATGAAAGCAGTGATAAGAGGAAAATTCATAGCTCTAAGTGCCTCCAAAAAGAAACTGGAGAGGGCTTACACTAGCAGCTTGACAACACACCTGAAAGCAATAGAACAAAAAGAAGCAAATGCACCCAAGAGGAGTAGACTGCAGGAAATAATTAAACTCAGGGTGGAAATCGACCAAATAGAAACAAAAAAACCATACAAAGAATCAACAAAACTAGGAGTTGGTTCTTTGAGAAAATCAACAAGATTTTGCCAGACTAAGCAGAGGGCACAGAGGCACTCCCCAAATTAATAAAATCAGAAATGAAAAGGGAGACATAACAAAAGAAACTGTGGAAATTCAAAAAATAATCAGATCCTACTACAAGAGCCCATACTCAACAAAATTGGAAAACCTGGACTAAATGGACAATTTTCTAGATACATACCAGGTGCCAATGATAAAACAGGATCAGATAAACTATCTAAATCGTCCCATATGTCCTGAGGAAGTAGAAGCAGTTGTTAATAGTCTCCCAACAACAACAACAACAAAAAGCCCAGGACCAGAAGAGTTTAGTGGAGAATTCTATTAGATCTTCAAAGAAGAGCTAATACCAATACTCTATAAATTATTCCACAAAATAGAAACTCAAGGAACATACCCAATTCATTCTATGAAGTCACAAAAACATTTATACCTAAACCAAACAAAGACCAAACAAGGAAAGAGAACTTCAGACCAATTTCCCTTATGAATATTGACGCAAAAATTCTCAACAAAATTCTGGCCAACCGAATCCAAGAATGCATCAAAATATTAACTCACCATGATCAAGTAGGGTTCATCCCAGGGATGCAGGGATGGTTCAATATATGGAAGTCCATCAATGTAATCCACTACATTAACAAACTCAAAGAAAAAAGCCACAAGATCATTTCATTAGATGCTGAAAAACCTTTTGACAAAATTCAGCATCCCTTCATGATAAAAATCTTGGAGAGATCAGGAATTCAGGGCCCATACCTAAAGATAGTGAAAGCAATATACTGTAAACCAGTAGCAAACATCAAACTAAATGGAGAGAAACTTGAAGCAATCCCACTAAAATTGGGGACCAGACAAGACTGCCCACTCTCACCCTATCTATTTAATATAGTACTTGAAGTTCAAGCCAGAGCAATTAGACAACAAAGGGATGTCAAAGATATACAAATTGGAAGGGAAGAAGTCAAAGTATGACTATTTGCAGAAGATATGATCATATACTTAAGCAACCCAAAAAAATTCCACCAGGGAATTCCTAAAGCTGATAAACAACATCAGCAAAGTGGCTGGACATAAAATTAACTCAAACAAATTAGTAGCCTTCCTCTACTCAAAGGATAAACAAGCTGAGAAAGAAATTAGGGAAATGACACCCTTTACAATAGTCACAAATAATATTACATACCTTGGTGTGACTCTAACCAAGCAAGTGAAATATCTGTATGACAAGAACTTCAAGCCTCTAAAGAAAGAAATCGTAGAAGATCTCAGAAGATGGAAGGAACTCCCATGCTCATGGATTGGAAGGATTAATATAGTAAAAATGGCCAACTTGCCAAAAGCAATCTACAGATTCAATGCAATCCCCATCAAAATTCCAAATCAATTCTTCATAGAGCTAGAAAGAGCAATCTGCAAATTCATTTGGAATAACAAAAAACCCGGAATAGGGAAAACTATTCTCCAAAACAAAAGATCTACTGGGGGAATCACCATCCCTGACCTCAAGCTCTACTACAGAGCAATAGTGATAAAAACTGTGTGGTGTTGGTACAGTGACAGGTAGGAAGATGAATGGAATAGAATTGAAGAACCAGATATGAACCCACACACCTATGGTCACTTGATATTTGACAAAGGAGATAAAAACACCCAGAGGGAAAAAGATAGCATTTTTAACAAATGGTGCTGGATAAACTGGAGCTCAGCATGCAGAAAAATGCAAATCAACCCATTCTTATCTCCTTGTACAAAGCTCAAGTTCAAGTGGATCAAGGACCTCCACATAAAACCAGATACACTGAAGCTTATAGAGGAGAAAGTGGGGAAGAACCTTGAACACATGGGCACAGGGGAAAAGTTCCTGAATAGAACACCAATGGCTTATGCTCTAAGAACAAGAATCGACAAATGGGACCTCATAAAACTGCAAAGCTTCTGTAAGGCAAAGGACACTGTCAATAGGATAAAATGGCAACTAACAGATTGGAAAAAGATCTTTACCTACATTCAATAGAGGGCTAATATCCAATGTATACAAAGAACTCAAGAAGTTAGACTCCAGAGTGTCAAATAATCCTATTAAAAAATGGGGTACAGAGCTAAACAGGGAATTTTCAACTGAGGAAACTCGAATGGCTCTGAAACACCTAAGGAAGTGTTCAGCATCCTTAGTTATTAGGGAAATGCAAATCAAAATAACCCTGAGATTTCATTTCACACCAGTCAGAATGGCTAAGATGAAAAACTCGGGACAGCAGATGCTGGAGAGGATGTGGGGAAAGAGGAACACTTCTCCATTGCTGGTGGGATTGCAAGCTAGTAAAACCAATCAGTATGATGGTTCCTCAGAAAATTGGACATTCGAATTGAGGATTCAGCTATACCACTCCTGGGTTTATACCCAGAAGATGCTCCAACAT
This sequence comes from Tokudaia tokunoshimensis, assembly GCA_036184795.1. Lineage (NCBI taxonomy): Eukaryota > Metazoa > Chordata > Mammalia > Rodentia > Muridae > Tokudaia > Tokudaia tokunoshimensis. The sequence goes on along the minus strand of BTHU01000014.1, from coordinate 48,924,165 downwards.
GCAATAAGAACATATGCTCCTCTATGTTCATAGCAGCCTTATTTATAACAGCCAGAACCTGGAAAGAACCCAGATGTCCTTCAACAGAGGAATGGATACAGAAAATGTGGTATATATACACAATGGAGTACTATTCAGCTATTAAAAACAATGAATTCATGAAATTCTTAGACAAATGAATGGAAGTAGAAAGTGTCATCCTGAGTGACGTAACTCAATCACAAAAGAACACACAAGGTATACACTCACCGATAAGTGGATATTAGCCCAAAAGTTCAAAATAAACATGTTACAATTCACAGACCACAGGAAGCTCAAGAAGAAAGGGGACTGAAGTGGGGGTGATTTGGTTCCTCTGAGAAAGGGAACTAAATAATCACAGGAACAACTATGGAGACAAAGTATGGAGCAGAGACTGAAGGAAAGGCCACCCAGAGACTGTCCTACCTGGGGATTCATCCTATAAACAGTCAACAAACCCCGAAACTACTATGGATGACAAGAAGTGCTTACCAAAAGGAGCCTGTTATGGTTGTCTTTTGGAGGGGCCCTGCCAGAGCCTTACAGATACAGATACTAGCAGCCAACCATTGGACTGAGTGCAGGGTTCACAATAGAGGAGTTGGAGGGCAGACTGGAGGAGCTGGGGGTGGGTTGCAGCCCCATGGAAAGAACGACAATGTCAGTCAACCAGACAACCCAGGGCTCCCAGGGACTAAGCCATCAACCAATGGGTATATGTGGTTCCAGCTAAAATATTGGCAGAGGAATGCCTCGAAAGGCATCAGTGGGAGGAGAGGTCCTTGGTCTTGTGAAGGCTCAACAGAGGACCCCGTGTGGGAAAATCTAGTGGGGGTCATGAATGTGGGTTGGGTGGAGGAGCATATTCTTGGAGGCAGGGAGTGGGAGGATGGGTTGGGGTTTTTTTGGGGAGGGGTGAAACCGGGAGCGGGTATAACATTTGAAATGTAAATGAAGAATATACTCAATTAGAAACAAAACAAAACAAAACAAAACAAAAACAAACAAAACACCAGGTTAAAGGTGACACGGTACCCCAGCATAACCGATGTAATCTTAACTAAGGTAAATAAGTAAGAGTTTTATAAAGAATATGAGTTATTATTAGACAAAAGACAGCAATTGCAAAGACAAAATAGAAATGAATTTCCCAGCTTACTTAGGCAGAAGAAATTATGTCTGTGTGAATGGAGTTTACAGAGTATGCACATTGTATCAAACAGAAGAGATGCTTCAAAGGTAGAGAGGAAACACATTTCAGAGGGCATTGAGTTCTTTGATAAGTACTTGGTACTTTCGTCTAGAGATAAAGATTAAGTCAATACAAAAGGTGAAGCGAGCTGACATTGTTTATGTTTTACTGAACGGAATTCATTATAATGAAGTGGGAGAAAAACTCAGAAAATGGAGACCAAAAGAGTGAAAAAAAAATAAGAAATGGCTTAGAAATACAGGAGATGATTGGTTAAACTTCTGAATATAAAAATATAAATGAAGAGAAATTGGTGTTGTGTGATGACTGGGGTGTTTCTCATGTCAGGAAATTAGCATGGTAAATTAAAGATTGCAAATTTCTAATTTTCAGGAAATAAAGAAATTAAAAGGAAATTTCATTAATATTTGTGAAGCCTCCATACAAAATCCATGCTAAAAGCTAAATGACAAGGCTATCTATATCTTCAAAATAACCCAACTATTTAGCTAAGCACATTGACATATGTACTAACTCAACTCAGAAAATAATTATTGAACACTTTCTATGCATTGTAGATTTCTAGGCACTGTAGATGGAAGAATGAATAAAACTGTCCAAAACACTTGTTCATGCACTACTAGTGCTGGGTAATATATATCACACAAGAAACATCATAAATACAGAGTATGCTGGTATATTCACCATGATTGAAAAGCTGAACAGGAAAACAGAGAGAAAGATGTGTCATGTAAGTACAATATAATCAGGCAGCACCCATTGAGAAGAAGATGCAAGCCAAATCAAAGAAGAAAAAGCCTTCTCAAAATCAGGAGAAGCCTTTTCAGGAGAGGATGGGTTCATGTAAAAGCCCTGCTGTAGAACTATGTGAGATAGTTTAGTAGGAGCAAGGAGATCTATGACTATTAAGTGAAATCCACTGAAAGGAAAGAAGAGGAAGAGGCTGAATCCCAGATAATAGTAGGTATGCTACACGCCTGTGTATGAATGCCATCTTTTACAGTGTGGGGTTGAGAGCTCTAGGCAGAGGGATGACAGAGATACAAAAAGGACAATTTGACTAATATCAGTGATTTATTATTAAGCACAGAAAGAAGTATGTATAAGTGAAGAACTAATATTTAAAAACTCCTGCCTACTGTTAAAGAGACGGAATACTCAGGGGTTCTAATAATGGGCATAATGAATACCATTTTACTATACAAAAAATTTAATACTGTCATCTTCTCTCCCTCCCTCTCTCTCTTCCTCCTACCTTTCCTCCATCTCTTCTTTCCTTTCTTTCTTCCTATCTCCCTTTTTTCCTTACTACCTTCTTTGGTACATATCTTCATCTCTTTTGGAGATATGAATCAAACGTTCATCACAATATTCACCCAAGACACACAGGAAATATTGAGACCCAGATTCCTTGACTGTAACATGTGTAGTTCACATTCTTGTTGAGTAATTTTAATTAAAATATCATTTAATTACTCAGCACCCCAGAACCTCTTCAGTTATTTTTACCACTGTAGGAATTTCATACAAATAAATTATAATTTTTATAGTATAAATTGTGATGAAAGAATACTCAAACATTTTAAATAACCTGTAAAAAGAACCTACATAAAATTTTATATACTATGAACAAAATAAATGTAAGTAAATTCATTACAGTGAGGAAATTTTTCTGCAATAAAATGTGTTTGAAAGTAAATTAACTGTGGAGTACTAAAGGTGTAGAAACAGAAAGGGGAAGGGATATGGAGATATAATAAATAAATAAATAAATAAAAAGCTTCTGTAAGACAAAGGACATAATCAATAGGACAAAAGGGCAACCAACAAATTGGGAAAAGATCTTTACCACCCCTACATCTGACAAAGGGCTAATATCCAATATATACAAAGAACTCAAGAAGTTAGACACCAAAGAACCAAATAACCTTATTAAAAACTGGGGTACAGAGCTAAACAAAGAAGTTTCACCTGAGGAATATCGAATGGCTGAGAAGCACCTCAAGACATGTTCAACATCCTTAGTCATCAGGGAAATGCAAATCAAAACAACCCTGAGATTTCCCCTCACACCTGTCAGAATGGCTAAGGTGAAAAATTCAAGAGACAGCAAGTGCTGGAGAGGTTGTGGAGAAAAAGTAACACTCCTCCACAGCTGGTGGGATTGCAAACTGGCACACCTACTCTGGAAATCAGTTTGGCAGTTTCTCAGAAAACTGGGCATAATACTACTAGAGAACCTTGTTATACCACTACTGGGCATATACCCAGAGGATTCTCCAGCATGTAATAAGGACACATGCTCCACTATGTTCATAGCAGCCCTATTTATTAATAACCAGAAGCTGAGAAGAACCCAGAAGTCCCTCAACAGAAGAACAATGCAGAAAATGTGGTATATATACACAATGGAGTACTATTCAGCCATTAAAAACAATGAATTCATGAAATTCTGAGACAAATGGATGGAATTGGAAAATATCCTGACTGAGGTAACCCAATCACAAAAGAACACACATGGCATGCACTCACTGATAAGTGGATATTAGCCCAGAAGCTTGGCATACCCATGACACATTTCATATATCAAATGATACCCAAGAAGGAGGAAGAACAAAGTATGGATCCTTGGGTCATTTCTAGAAAGGGAAAAAAATCGCCACAGAAGAAGATACAGAGGCAAAAGGTGGAGCAAAGTCTGAGGGAAAGACCATCCAGAGACTACCCCACCCAGGGATATATCCTATATACAATTACAAAACCCAGACACTATTGTGGATGCCCACAAGTGCTGGGTGACCAGAGCTGGATATAGCTATCACCTGGCAGCTCTTCTAGTGCATGACAAATACAGAAGGGGACACTCTCAGCCAGCCATTAAACTGAGCACAGGGTCCCCAATGGGGGAGCTAGAGAAAGGACTCAAGGAGATGAAGGGGTTTGCAGCGCCACAGGAGGAACAACAATATGAGTCACCCAGTTCTCCCAGAGCTCCTAGGAACAAAACTATCAACCAAAGAGTATACATGGAGTTACCCATAGCTCCAGACACATAGGCAGTAGAGGATTGTCTTGTTAAACACTGAAGGGAGGAGAGGAGGCCCTTGGTCCTAGAAAGACTTGATGCAGTAGTGTAGAGGAATACCAGGACAGGGAAGCAGGAGAGGGTTGATTGGGGAAGGGGAGATGGCTTATGGGATTTTTGGGGGAGGGGAGAATCAGGAAAGAGGACAACATTTGAAATGTAAATAAAGAATATATCTAATAAAAAAAAGAAAGGGGAAGTGATATGGAGGTATAATATGTGTGTGTGTGTGTGTGTGTGTGTGTGTGTGTGTGTGTGTGTGTGTAATAGAAGGGATTGATGAATATGAAGATAGTAATTACATGGATAGCTTTGCACAATTACCATATGTTTAAAAAAATAAAAGTCTCTTATTCATACAAACTGAAAAAGACATTAAAAAAGTGAACTTTCTATTAGTTGATATCTGCCACATAAGTTCATGATACTGGCTAAATGTGGTATGACTTTCTACTCATACCTGCCACCATGCTACCACTAGAGCTTAAATAAGTTGTAACTACTCTGACCACTTACCTTTGTGAATTATGATGCATCTAACCAGACATCAAAACTTACTTAGTTTTTATTAATTAACGACATTACTATCATTCAAATAAAATTCCTACTTCCATTTCTTTTTTTCATATACAAATGTAATCGATATTTAGTTGTATTAGTTCTCTGACATTTTTAAATTGCAATACCTGTTCTTGCTGGAATCACTCACTAGTTAGATGGAAAAGATGCTTTGAATATCTCTCTAGCTGCATTTGAATCATATAAGTAAAAAGAGTCATTTTTCTGGCCACGAGGACACAAGAAGGTAATCCTACTTCTGATTAGTGATAAACTTGTTCCTTGCCAAGCAGACCAAGTCAGCGAGAGAGATGAAAATACAACGTTCCTGGAATCATTGGGTGATTTATATGATGGAGAATTAAGAATTCACCTTTGCTACCTTCAACTGAGACTCCCTAGTTTTACTACTACTCAACCCCTTCTGTATACAACTATGTCAAAACATTTGGTCTATGCTGGTGTAGCTTCTCCCATGACTGTCCACCCATGCTTTTACTGGTTTCCCTTCTTTATCAATACTTTTCTTTTCTCAGTAGGTGTTTGACAAGGGGTTGGACCAAGACAGCTAAGAATAAGTCACCTGTACAGGAGTCCTTTCTTTTGTTAATATCGTCCTTTGCCCACGGGCCCTTTCTGGATCACCAATAATTTATAGTAGTTCTTCCTACTAGGTATGTTATGTGGCCTGAGGCATGTTCTGGAAAATAACTGTAATACAAAAAATATTCATTTAGTTTGTTTTTAGAACAACATTTCCTAAAAAATAATCACAGCGTGTATATTGTCCCAAATTCTAATTTCCATAGTAATTGATATTTATTGAATGTTTATTGTTTTCCATAACACATCCAAAGATTTTTTTCCACGTGTTTCTTCAATTAATTATAAAATGAAATATTTATGAACCAGAGTATATGTGAGCTCTTACATCAAGGAACAGGACAAGGGTGCAGGATTAGATTCCAGATTTCCGCTTTGAGAAAAGCTGCACACTGAGTACCTAATAAGCTAAGCTAAAGCTATATCATTCTGGATCACAGCCATGGAAACTTGGCACCAAAAGCTCCACTACGAAAAGCATATTTAACCTCCAGGCATGATGCAATAGTCCCTCATTGGTTCTCCTTTAAAAACCTCTGACAAAGGCAGTTCCTATTTTTCAGACTATTACTTGTATAAGTCTTAGAATCACGGATATAACTAATGAGGAGAATTAGGAAATCAAAAAAAGACACTTTATTGGGTCATTATTTATTTCTTTAAAAAAATAATTTAAAAATCAATTTGTAATTTCTTTTAAATGTCTTTTATATGCTTCTCTCTTAACATACAAGGCAGAGAGCATCCTTTCCTTTCTTCCAGATACCCAAGCGAAGCTACTTTCTGATTTTTGCCTCTACTTTTAATTGTGCCATGGTAGAAAAGGTGGAAAGTTCTTCTAGTGAGTGAACACTGACTGACTAGCTGCTGCATCAGCCCAACACAATACTCAATATCCATAACTTATCTATGAAGTAAAGACCTGATCCCCTACACATGGTTTTGGAATGGTAGGGTTCAGTGAACCCATGGAAAGAAGCTGTTACAGATAATAACAAAACAAGCTGAAAATGAAATCTTCCTTCCCTATTTTTGCTTCAATACAGCCTTCATATTGTTTTCCCCTATAATAATAACTACATTTCAAAATAAATTGAAGCAAGCCACAGCTAATCATAAATGCAGAAAGAATCAATTGTTTTGGCATTAAATCTTAAGATAAAATCAGCCAACCCAACAGTTGAGAATCATGAACTCTAGATTTAATCAAATGAAGACAAAATGCTTTTGCCAGAAGACAAAACTACAATTATGTGCTTTAAAAAATGGCTAGATTGTAATCTTCAGATATTAAATAGAAATCCTTAATTGAAAGATTCTTTTGTTGTTGCTGCCATTCCTTACACTTACAAAATGTTCCATAATGTCAGAAAAATCCACAGGGTGGATTCAAACTTGCTGAATAACAAACCACTACAAGCAGTTAATGAGCAGTTACTTTATGGTCACCCCTGTTCTAAGGGCTTTTCATACCTGGATTCATTGAAAGCCTAGTAACAACATCCTCGTAAACTAGGTTGGTTTTGCACATGGAAAACACAACAACCAAACAAAGAAACTGTGATACTGAGAAAGAAATAGTGTATCTAAGTATAGGTAACAACAAAGCTCAGATTCTGCCTAGACTTGCTTTTGCACACTCTTGCTGAGATGGATAATGTGATATGTACCCCAGAGTTGACTCAAACATTACAAGATCATGCTTTCAGAATCAATATTAGGAACCTTTGCAAAGCTGAATCCAAACATAATGTAGTTTAGCCATATGGCTGTTATTAATGTTAATTAACATTTGTAAAGCATCTTCTGCATGTAAAGTCATATACCTCAGGGTAATGTTGAAGAGTATGTTATTAGTTCACCTGCATCAAGAGAGAAAACAAACAAAAAGGGCCCAGAGACCTGGCCATTTACTTATTCTGATATTAAGGTAGATCTTGCCTTAAGAGTTTAATGCTCTCAACACCCTGGGGTCACAAGTACTAAACTCATCAGAGTCCTTTCTGACATTTAAAATAGAAATTCATTAGTACATTTGCATGAGAAGCAAGAGGCAAAAATGAGGAACTATCTAGAAAATGAGAGTCAGGGAAAAAGATTAGATTACCAAAGAATCAATGCAACCAGATGATGGTTAAAAGTATAGAATTGTTTCATAGCATAACTATACAAATAAAATCTTACATTAATTAATGGATCTTAATTTAGAAATCACGTGTCTAGATCTCTAAAATATAACGCGAATAAAAACCTCTATATAGTGACAAATTACATTACGACCATTTTAAAAGTATCTTGAAACGTTAATAATTCTAGTGACATTTCCCCTATCTCTCATCAAATATTTTCTAGATCATGTCCTCTCTAGATGTCTAATTCCAGCTCCAAATAGATTAAAATACCTTACATTGGAATAAAACCTAGCAACCTTCAACATATGATCTAGCCATAAGAGAGAAGGCAGAACAGTTTTGCACTGACTTTTCTGCTACAATATTCTTGGGAAGTTCAGTGAACAGATGAGCCCTATATAAGACATAGAGTACAATGTCTACAGCCGATCTCACTTCTCACATTGGCTCTTTAGCTTATCTCTTGAAAAGAAACAAAAAGATCAAACATTCTCATCACAAGACAATTCTCTGGGTGACTATGAGTGGATTCACTTCATCATGAGAACCAATGTTCCCAGCGAGGGGAAAAGGCCATTGCAATGTTAAACGTTCTATAAGGCAGATTCACTGGTTACAATTCCTATGGTGGGCCTAAGAATTGACTCACTGTTTGCATTGACTCCCAACCCTAACAGCCCAAGAGTTTCTTACCTGAGTACATAGGGCGGGAGATGGGAATGTCATCACATAGTGCCCAAGACCTTTAATAGGACCTTCCATACTTTACTGTAGCCCACCTTCCTGATGTTTCCACTATTGTATTAAATACCTTAATTTATGATTTTCTTGTTTTGTTTCTATTTAAAAAAATGCCCACGCTATCATGTTAGAACCTGGAATAAGGATAACCTACAAATGGGTCCCCAGGCCACGGTCTCTCATATCAAGCTCCAGAGTTTTATGGCTTTGTAGTGAGAGCTGGAGTTTAACACTGACATCCTCTGTTTCAGTCTGTATTCTTGAGTTATTCTCAGTCCTCAAGAATAACTGTAAGACACACTGAGAATGAAGCCGTCTGAGATAGACAGAACATGCTAGGTGACCGCAGGCTCTACGTCTGCCAGTCCTAAAGCATAATGTCCTGGAACACTAAGTCTGGCATGTTACCTCCCATGGCCTCCTCCCAGGTATAAAACCTAAGGTAGACAGCTGTCTGGATCTCTGAGCATCAATGTAAATGGAGCATGCACACTTGAGATTCCAGTCTCAGCCTTGGGGCACTGGCTCTCAATGAGTCCTTGGAAACTACTATCTCTTATTGTCTGTGATTATAAGGATTTTTTGTTTTTTACTAGCTGTGAGTGGGTTCAATCTCATGAGGCTCAGTTGAGAAGTAGCTATCGCAGTCCAAGTCAGTGCACAGTGATACTTCTTCACATTCACTATAATGTTGTTCCATAGTGAATAAACAAGAGAAACCCCCAGCCATAGATTCCTTGTGGGAGGGTTTACTGCACTAAGACTGATTACATGGTGACCAGCATAAGACAGAACAAAATTTCTTACTCTCTAATAGTTATGGAAGCCTGTGCATACATTTTCATAAATCTGTGTTTCAAATGGGCTTGGGAAACTGGGCTGCCTTGGAAAGACTCTTTGATTTCTCTTCAGGATGGTTTTGTGTTACCATGACTCCTTTGGCACATTCTCAGGTAAATTCGTACTCATAAACAAAACTTCATTTCCTACATCCTCAAATAAAATAATAAGTCTTCTGGGGGATGCAATTATTTTTCCTGCCCACCATTGAATTCCCTTGACCTTCTTAACACATAAATCATCTACTCAGTAATCAGATACAGTGTTAAGGTTTTCAAAATCCAGAAAGGCGTGCTCAAAACAGGTATGCTCTTGCAGAACTACAACAAACATAACATTCCTGGTCGTCTCTTATTCCAGCTTCTGCCTAAATAATTGTCAACTTAAATAAATGTCTGAAGCACCTGGAGTATAGAACCACCTGCTCAAATTTATTTTACACTGCATATATAATATGGTTTGTATCATTTTTCAGAAGGATTTTAGAGCGGAAAGACTCTCTTCTAACATTTTTGAAATGTAGACATTGCACATCTTATGAAAAGTCCATGCAATGCATCTGCTAGAAACATTTGCACAACCAAGGTCAGGTTTATTTGTTTATCAGGAGGAGGGAGAAAGCAAATCTATGCATGATTCATTGTATTGGCCTCCTTTAATGGACAATTCTGATCCCTGCCAAGATCTGATTGATTGTTCTATTAATACATCCAAGGAAAAAAATGAAAAATAAATCAAGCAATCCAGTACCAACTTGGTCATGCTGCAGAGACATGGCTTAAAAGACGAAAAAAAAAAAGCAAAAGCATTCGCTAAGCTTCGCTGGGCACCTGTTGGCTTTCTGTTAAATCAAAGCTGTGGCTGTGCATTAGGCTGGTTTGTGTGCCTGAGGAGGGTACGGGCGTGGAAGAGCCAAGCATTATCCTGCAAATGATCATGAAAGGGCAGAGAGATCTAGTTGGAATGATTTAGCTGTGTCTGAACTAGTATGGGTAGATGTTTCACTCCAGTCACTGTCCTGTGAGGAAATGCTTTCCTTTCTAAATTTCACCCCTTAGAAAACTCTCATTAAAATAAAAATACAGCAGGGAGAATTGACATTTTGAAAAATGTATTTGTTAGTGACCAAATAGTCTACATTCAGATGAGTTCTGAAGAGCATTCACATTCATATTTCCGAGGTCACAGTCACTTCTTAAGTCTTCTGGACTTATCTTGGGTTTCTGCCTCCCTGCCTCCCTGCCTCCCTGCCTCCCTGCCTCTCTGAAACTGTAGAAAGTTATTCATTAATGCTCACTGCTCACAGAGTGAGTTTCCATGCACAGTGTCCTGCAATATTTTGTACTTGGTGGTAATGTCATTCTCTTGGTATTCCTTTCCTGTTATCTGCATTCTCCTTGGGGGATATTCTGCAATTTCATTCTTCAGTTCTCAGTCACCAACTTAGCCTCAATCATTCCAGGGTTCTGTTCTCTGATCTTGTTTCTATAAATGTGCTCCCGAAAAGATGACATCTCTAATACAGCATTTACTACATCCATAGTTCTAATACAAAATCCTTTATGAATCAAATATGCAAATGCTAGTGAAGTACATCATAGTGTCAACCATCAGTTGCCATGCTATCTCATCTTTTTAATCCGGAATATTTGTAGAAGTCAGGAGGCTAGAAAGAAGCTACGGAAGAATTCACTAAAACAAAATGGCTAATAGATTATATGAATATGAAAACAGGCAGAATAGTGGGGATAGAAAATTTTAAACTAAAATAGTGGGTGGGGCAGATGAGGAAGATAAAGAGAAAAGAGATAAGGAAAAATGAGGATTTTTCAAAAATTTCATACAGAAACTTACTACATTGAAATTCAATTTTTAAGATCAATTTTTAAACATAGGTAAATAAAATAGTTTAAATAAAAACACTCTGTATGGCTGGAAAAAGCTACTACAAGAAGCCAAGTGTTGTTAAACAAAAATTTTCAGTTCAGGGTATAAATATAATCTTTGAAGTTGTTATTCATAGAGGTCCAATCTCCACCCAAAAGAACGAAGCAGATTTCTCTAATTCTTCTTGGTTACTCATGGAAACTTTATGAAGAGACCAAAATGGTGAAGGCAGTAGACCTTGACTACAGATAAATAAAAATCAACCTGTAACTGAGATGGAAGCTTTCATTTCTCTCAAATATTCTTCACAGGTATTTCTTTTTTATTTATCATTTCATTTGATTACATCTCAAATGATATCCCACTACCCAGTTACCCCTCCACAAGCCCCTATCCCACTTCGACACCCTCCCGTTTGCCTCTATGAGGGTCCTCATCCATCCACACACTTCTCCAAACCCACTGCCCAGCATCCCCCTATGCTGGGGGCATCAAACCTCCACAGGACCAAGGACCTCCCCTCCCACTGATGTCAGACAAGGCCATCCTTTGCCTTAAGTTTTTTTATTTTTTATTTTGTCTTAATTATTTCTGCTTTAATTTTTTATTTTTTAAGTCATTTCAAGATAATAGGTTTTAAATGGTATTTTAATACCCCTTCATTTTGGTTAATCTTAAAAACCTTAAAACTTTCCTTCCACTTTGATATCACTTATATTCTACTATTTCCTTTCTCATAAGGTTTTATTCTTAAAGAAATATTTTTAATATCAGCATTATACCAATTTTCCTTAGTCAGAATGAGAGTGGGGATAATACCAGATATTTCTCATGTCAAAATAATACAAACAAATGAGAAAAAAAATTGAAAAAATCAGGTAAAACTACCTTTCTCAAAATCAAGAGGAGACAAAGGAAAGAAAAATATATCATTTCACTTTAGTCCTCCTCACTGTGTTGACAGATAGAGACAACTAAGGAAAACCAATAAGCTAATGAATAAGAGCCATTGTGAAGGAAAATAAAACCAAACTGTAAAGCATCAACTGTGGGGTGTAGCAGAAAATAATCAAAGAAAACCGCGTGCGAAATGTTCTCAAAATGCTGAAGAGTCTCTTCACTTTTTTAGAAAACTTTTCCCTTAAATAGATTTTTACTTGGGAAGTGTGGACACATTAATCTTTTTCATAATTGTATGTATTTTCATACTTAGCTTACTTTTGTGTTTGTACATTTATACATGCAATACTAAATATTTGAATGTTTGTGGATCATGTGAAAAGCTTCAGCTGTGATAATGATTTAGCTAAAAGTGATCTTTTTCTTTACACAATTGATAGAATTGAAAGTTTAACAAAGAGAGGGCACACATTTCCAGGAAGCCAGTTTAGTAAATTAATAGGCTTTCAAAATGTTCCTGGCCATCATAATTAATAATGGAAAACAAAGAGCTACATGCCAAATGAGAACAAATTTATAATATCTCATTTAAAATGCTTCACGAAGGAAAATAGCAGCTTTCAAATAAAAAGTAATTAGAGCAATGAATTAGTCTACATTTTGATTAAAAATTGAAAACTTCATGTACTGTGCAATTCACCAGCTAGATAAACAGACTCAATAAAAACATAAACTGGTTTAATATTTATATTATTGATGAAGAAATGTCTGTAGTACTATCTTTGATAAACATTTTCAAATTAATAGCAAATCAGATACCTCAGAAATTTCATGTTTCAAAAGAAATGTATTATGTATTGTATAATGTCTGTTTGGACCAATATATTCTTCAAAATCTGACAAGTTAGAGCTAGAGAGAGGTTTCAGTCAATAAAGGACTTCCCATGTACCCTCTAGAACCCACATAGAAAATCCAGATAGTATGGCAAACTTGTTATCCCAGCAATGAAGAATGACAAACAGAAAGATCTCTGGAACCTGCTGGCCATCCTGTCTAGACAAATGTACTATCTCAAAAATTACAGTGGAGAAGGATTAAGGAAAACATTTGTCATTGACCTCTGTCTTATACACACACAACACACACAACACACACACACACGCACACACACACACACACACGCACACACACACACACACGCACACACACACACACACACGCACACACTACATACACCACAAAAATAAGTCTAACAATGAAACTAATATGACACCTTGGAAACAAATTGAACAAGTAGGAATTTATTTTATCTTTATGAGAATACAATGAACACAAATTCTAAATATGAGAATTTTGTAGGTGTACTTATTATAGGTTATATATTATACTTACACATAATATTGGTGAGTACACAAATTAAAATAATTAAAATAGTTACCAATTTCCAGTATTTTTTATTGAAAATAAATGTGTTACTACTTCTTAGTTTTCTTGCTTTCACCTTGGCCTTGGAACATTTTCTTTATTTGTTATTGTGTATATTCTGATTCATCATCACCTTACACACATGTCCCAAGTAGCTATCCCACATAGTTTTCAGTAGTGAAACTCCAGTAGTGAAACTCCAAAAGGAATTTTGCTCCCTTAATGAGTTCCCTTGACTTAATGTTACTCCCCTATGCATCATCGTTCATGGAATCACCATTACTTGCAAAAAAATAGCAAGTTTCTTAGACAGTCATCTCAATTATTCACAATTTAGTCACACATATCTTTGTAGATTAGGCTCTCAAAAACCTCTGAGGTATAATAATCCTGACTCATATATTTTATATAGATAGATTCGATATTTTACATTCTAAATTTATAAAAGTACATATAATAGTCATTAATGAATTAACTAAAATTCAAATACTTTATACATGAAGTAATAATTGTTCTAAGGGCTAAATCAAAGAGCAGTTGTTGCCTTCATTACTTAGGATGTTTTGAACTCTTAAATCATTTTTTGATGTAATTCTGTGGCAGAATTAACTCGTAAAAGTAATTAAATATTAGTGACTCTGAATATATATTTTCATATTTATGCAAATATTTGCTCTAGTTAGTAATAGAATAAAGTAATACTAAAGGCATTATTTTTTAATCATTTCAAAATGGTCACTAACAGATTTAATTTATTATTGACCTATAACTTTCATCTGTAGATCCTTCTAATTTAGTGTTTTGACCTGAAATTTGACCTATTATCATCTTATTATAGATATTTACATTTGATATTGTTATTTTCCTATTTTGTTTTTATTTTCTTTCTTCATATTTTACTTATATTGATAATTGTATTGAATATATTTAATATGTATAGTATATTGTCAAATACATATAAGCATGAAAATGGTATCATGAAGTAAGATAACATATCCATAATTTTATATGGAAATCCACTCTTCTTGAGTGTTTTTGTGGGTATAGGTGTGGATGTGGGAACTTAAAGAGCAGCTGAAATCTACATATTTAGCAAAGTATCAAACACAGTATAGTAATTTTATTAATTGTTGTCCACAGTTAGACATTAGATCTCCACAATCACTCTTCTTTATATGTCTGCCCTTCAAACCTTGATACATAACAGAACACTTATTAGTTATAATATACAGTAATTTTAGTATTTACAAATTACTTCTCAGAACTTCTTAACTGACCAAATTTTTATCTTAATCTTTCTGAGTCTGCACTGTGATCATGACTGTTGCTCATATGAAATGATCTTTGACTTATATTTTCCAAATTGAAGACTTAGTTGCCATTCCTCTCCCATGTCTAAATTCTTTTTTCGTGTATCTCCTACAATATGGTGATCTGGTTGATTCTTCCTAACTATCTGGAAGCTACTGTTTTTGTACTTAGTCTATCTAGTCTTTAATGATTCTCATTATCTAAGGCTTGAAATAATATGAAACATTGAAATATATGACTGCAGACTTCAGCATATCACTGAAGTTGAAAAACTAAATTTCTACATTATATATATTTATTTATATAATATATTTATTATATATATATTTATTATATATATTTATATATCATAATATATTATTATATTTATATGTTATAAATTTATTAATAATATATTTATTAATATAGATAATATATATAAGTGTCTAGTTAATTAAAAATTTATATAGACAAAGAAAGTTTCTGATTCTTTCTGGTATCGTTCAACCAATTTCTCCAATATTCTGACTTATACCAGTACTAGGATAACTACTAAGGAGCTACTTGGTTACACTTAATTCATGCTAGACAATTCTATTGGCAATATATTCTGTACTATGAATTGTCATTCCCTTAGGCAGACAGTGTATATACTAAACGTATTCAATACAATCTCTGAAAATTGTTGGATTTACTTTCTGCCCATGACCTTGATCTCTATTTTTTTTACATGAGTCTACCCTTCTTTCCATCCACAACCTCATTGTAATATCTGACTCCATCTTGTGATAGTGTAAATGCCACTAAATTGGTCTCTCCCCGCCCCTCTTGGGGCTTAGCTCTTCTTCGCAGCATTGTAGTTTGTCCAACTCTCTACATTTCTGGATAATGGATAGATTCTCCTAGAAACCTGTCTTTAACCACTTTCTCACCTTCGCATGCCTACTCCTTCCTCTCTATCCCTTTGTCTTACTATATGATCTCTGTCACTTCATAAAATAAGTTATATTACTTTATCATTCAATTGCTCAAATTGTATAGATGAACATAATATTGTTTTCGCCTAGGTTTTGATATCCATACCTGGAAATAATGTTGCAGTGAATTAAAATGGTTTATTTTATCTGCAAATGTCATTTTAGAAGATGTCAGCCTACAAGACTACAGTCTATTTAATTATGTTAATATTCACAAAAAGTGCCAAAATTTCCATTTCTGTTACAGATATTTGAATGGATATATTTAATAATGGACACATGAATAATGGTTCACATTCCTCACCTCATACATGTTTAAAATGTCATTAAGTAAAGAATGGTTTTCATTTAAGGTTGGCAAATTTAAATTATCAACCTGTACTTGATAGCAATAAAATATATGAAGAAAATTAGAGGTTGTATAAATTAGAAATTCCCTTCCCTGATTTCTAATATCCTGATTTCTCCTTGTCCCCAGGTTTATTCCAACTAAGAAAATTCTAACCTGAATGCTACTTAAAATAGGATGTCCACTCTTCCTTGTTACCATTGCTCAAAAAGCTTTACCAAGTGTTTAGAACAAGACTCAATACTTAGTCTAGTATAATATTTAAAATACCCTATTCTATGGAAGTGGGTTTTGTTTTTATTCCTTAATTTCTAAAGGTATTTGATAAAAGTATAGTATCTGAAAAGAAAGAAAATAGCGTGTAGGTGTTTGGAAAGGTAGCAAGTACGTGAAGCATGCAAAAATAATGAGGAAAAGATATTTGCTGATCTGAACTTCAATAGCCTACTACTCCCCTGGGAAGATGTTTCTGCAGACACCTCAATCATTTATGCTACTAGCCTTTGCTTTGCTGACGGGGTGTTAAGTTTTGTTGCTTTTTTTATTCTTTAAGTGGGTCAAGAGCACATATGTTTTAAATACAGAAAAAAATGTACATTAAGTTTCCAAATAATATGACCTGGGTTTAAAAATTACAGTATTCACAGGAATACAGTTTAAGACTTTAGTTATTCCCAGCATGGCCTCCTGCACTTGCTGCATTCTTGGCAGAAAGCCATCTGCATTCCCCACAATGTGTGTTGTGCTACCAGCTGTTATTGGAGAAACATAACATGTTAAGCACATGGTGTGTCAGGTAAGGGAAATCATAGTTTTCTTCTGGGATGTTAATTTCTGCAGTTTTCCTTCTCTCCTCAATAGTAAACTCCTGGTGTGCAGGACATAGCCTTGACTCTTAGTACCACTGGGGTGTCATTTCAAGTACTCACACGTCCTTGTGTTTTCAATGATTCATGGTGTCCACACACTCCAGAATCTCAAACAAAACCATTTTCTCATTTACTGTGTGTTTGTAAAACTAACTGCATGCCAGGCAGATTTACAAACAACAACATCAACAAAGCTTTGTTCAAGACTGGTAGTCCATGTTCTAAAAACTTAGTTCAGCACTTATTAGATATGATGAACAATATAAAGAATAGGCATAGCAGTGTTTTAAGGACAAAGTTTAAGTTGACACCAGATCTAACATTGGGACTTTGTTTAATTCAAATTATATGAAACTGGCTGTCACTCTGTAAGTCAACTCAGTCCAGAACTTACTCTACAATCCAAGCTATCTTTAAATGTACAATCTCCCTCCATTAGCCTCCCAGCTGATGTGATCACAGGCATGTGTTTCCACATGGCTAAATATTCTGTCTTTGTAAAGGATGTCTCGTGTGGAGAAAGTCAGTTGATCATTTCTTCAGAAAACTCAGAAGGAAAAGAGATGTCTGAATAGATATTTAGCATAAAAAGGACTAGTGTGGCTGTTGTCAAGTTGAGAAAAATACTTTCATGGAGTTGCTTTAGCTCAACTTGGATATTTTAACACTTCTTTAATCTTACAAAATTACAATATGCTCCTATTCTTTCATGAAGCACCCAAGCCAAAGCTGCACTTAAGGCTTAATAAATGTAAGCCTTCAAAACGATCCCACATGCCAGTTTCTTAGCCTTTTTTGTTTTATTGCACTAAACTATAGATTTTCTTCAATGCTAAAAATGTTCTTGTCATTCATGCTTGGCAGATGTCATGAGCTGGAGACTCCCTATAAGTGTTTAAAAACTGTATTCATTCTACGAGAAATTTATTTGTTCATAAATGTCAACTGGGCTTTTAAGCCTGTGGGAAGCAATATCCATAAAACTTTAAAGTTTTATAAACTTTTAACTTTAAATGTAGTCTAGAGGAATACAAATTAAGCTAGCACCATATAAAAATATACGTGTTTTTCCCTCTGAGGTACTTGCCTGCAGGCACACTGTACAGTAACTCAAGTCATATGATCAAGCTATGTTTTACTATTTAGTTGTGTGACAAGGGGTTTAATCAGCCTGAAAAATGTTGACACCTCCAATATATGTGTGTTAGAAAAGAACATAACATTTGATTTTTGGAACATGAGAGTAAAAGCTCACACTTTTTATTTTATGGAAAATCTGCTACCTATACATCAGTAGACACAGGTGGTGCAGAAACTTTTAAATTAAATATGAAAGATGTAAATTGTCAGGCGTTAGGTTAGACTTTGTTTTAGTACAGTTTTGTGATTAGATAAAGAGGGCTTATTTGTTAGGTTCTCTATAAAACGAACACTATTTATTTTTAATATAAGGCCTAGTTCATCCTTAAAACTACTGAAAAAAATTAAAGCCTCTTTAAAACCACACATACTTACACATACAAGAGAACATGCAATATAAAATAAATATATTCGGCTAAATTACTTCTCGGGCATCCAAAGTTAGCTTTCTAATCAAATTGGCTTCTAAAATAATTCAATTCTGTTCTTGGATTAGCACAACTAGTTCATAACCCCATTCATCCCTTTCTTCATTTATTAAAAAAAATAATTGAATGGCTACCGGACGTCAAGCTCTCTTGAACTTTGAAGGGCACTTGCTTCAGTCTATCATGAAATATTATACTTTGAATTACTACAGATGAGATGGGTTCCTAAGAAAGTGTATGAAATCCTATGTCTTCAAAAAGAAAGGCATGAACAAATTAGGACATGTGGTATCATGCAGAATACATCTCACTATGAATAGAGTTAAGCATAAGTCTAATGGGTGTGGATGTATGAATTCTCAGTGTGTATGTTTTTAGTTTGTACAACAGAAAATATAAGTACATACGCCTTTTATTGTTGTTCTGATAACTAAATATCAAACCATGTACAATGTTCTTAACGGAGAACAGGCAATTGATAGCTTGGGGCGGGCACTCATACCTGAAACCACAGTACCTAGGAACCTGAGACAGGAAAATCACAAATTTGAGACCAACTTGGGGTAATGAAGTATTGTGACCTTAAAAAGAACAGTTATATATAATTATTAGGGCAAACAAATATAAACTTTTAAAATGTATTTATTTATTCATTTTATACCCTGGTTGTGCCCCACACATTCCCCCTCTCCTTCCAGTCCTACCTACCCTTACAAGTCCCTCCCCCACTTACTCCTCTCTTCCTTCTCAGAGAAGAGGAACCACCAATTGGGTATCACCCCACTCTGTGGCATACAGTGGTCGTATGCCTAAGCACATTCTCTACCACTGAGGCCCAAACAGGTAGTCCAGTTAGGGGAAGGGAAGAGTCAAAAATAGCCCCCCACTCCAATTGTTAGATGACCCACATGAAGGGCAAGATGCAGGTCTGCTGCAGTGTATAGGGAGACTAGGTCCAGCCCCTGCATGCTCGTTGGTTGGTAGTTCAGTCTCTGTGAGTCCCCATAGACCAAGTTAGTTGTCTCTGTAGGTCATCTTGTGATGTGCTTGACCCCTCCAGCTCACTCAATTTTATCTGCCATCTCTTTCCCAAGAGTCAATGAGCACCGCCTGATGTTTGGCTGTGGATCTCCACATCTGTTTACTTGTAATAGCCAGAAACTGGAAACAACCTAGATGTCCCTCAAGTGGAGAGTTGATAAAGAACATGTGGTACATCTGCACAATGTAATACTATTCAGAAATTAAAAATAAGGGCATCATGAAATTTGCAGGCAAATAGATGGAACAAGTATTATCCTGAGTGAGGTAACCCAAACCCAGAAAGACAGGTATGATATATACTCATTTATAAGTGGACATTAGCCATAAAGTACAGGATAACCATGCTACAATCCACAAACATAAAGAAACTAAGTAATAAGGCGAGCTGAAGGGAAGACAGAGTATCTCAGAAGTGGAAACAAAATAATAATCAGAGGTGGATAGAAGGAGGGAACTGGGTAGAAGAGGGGGTGAGGAGGGCAACTGGGATGGGGATCAAGTGTGGGGAGAGGGGTTGTGGCAGAGGGCTGGGAGTGAGAACAGCAATTGATGGAGGATATCTCTGGGAGGATCTGGACACCTGGGACAGAAGAGGTACTGGGAGTCTAGCTCACACTCCCACCAGAATGGGATATAGAGACTGAAGTGGCTGCCTCTTGTAGCCAAACCATTTCCATTCTCTCTTCTCTGGTCTCCCTACACCTGATTCCCCCAACTCCTGCCTATTGCCTTCCCCTTCCCCTTCCCCTCTCCCACCCAGTTCTCTTCCTCTATCCACCTCCAATATTCTTTTTATTTCCTCTACTGAGAAAGAATCAACCATCCTTCCTTGGGCCCTCCTTGTTATTTGGATTCTTTGAGTCTGTTGATTATAGTGTGTTTATCCTATACTTTATGGTTAATAAGCACTTATAAGTGAGTATATACAATCCATGTTATTTTTGGGTCCCGGTTACTCATTCAGAATGTTTTCTAGTTCCATCTATTTTCCTGTGATATTCATGATGTCCTTATTTTTAATGGCTAACTAATATTCTATTATATAAATGAACCACATTTTCTATATTTGTTTTTCATTTGAAAGGCAGATAGGTTGCTTCCAATTTCTGGCTATTATGAATAAGGCTGCTGTGAATATAGTTGACCAAGTGTCTTTGTGGGATGGCAGAGTGTCTTTTGCGTATATGTCCAGGAGTAGTATAGCTGGGTCTTGAGGTAGAACTATTCTCAGTTTTCTGAGAAACCACCAGATGGATTTCCAGAGTATTTGTACAAGTTTGAACTCCCACCAGCAATACAGGTGTGTTTTCCTTGCCTTACAACCGTGGCAACATGTGCCGTTACTTGAGTTTTTGATCTTAGTCATTCCGATGAGTATAAAGTGGAACCTCAGAATTGTTCTGATTTGCATTTTCCTAATGACTAAGGACACTCAACATTTCTTTAGGGGCTTCTCAGCCACTGGGAATTTTCTGTTGAGAATTCTCTCTTTAGCACAAAAACCCATTTTTCAACCTGGGTTATTTGGTTTGTGGTTTCTCAACTGTTTTAGTTCTTTAGATATTTTGTCTATTAGTCCTCCTCTTCAGGAGTTTGAAATTTTATCTTAAAAATAGTGAAAGGAAAGGAATAGCATTCTAATATAGAATGCAATAGTCTTGTGACTATATCTTTCAGTGTCTAAATTCAATATGGACTTAACTACAGCTACAATGGAAATTGCAGAATGAAGGTAGGTGGAAGGATGGGTTGTCACTTAGGAAGAAGGAGTATAAAGAAACCAACCAAGACAGGAGAAAAATGTATGCTTGCTGTCTCCTCAGAATCAAAGGTCTGGGAGTCACAGGATGCTGATTTATAAGATAACCAAAAGGAAACCTGGGGTAAATGACTGGATTGATACGTAAAATAAAGTACTGATCCTGTGTTCTGCAGGAGATGAGCAATACAATTTTTTAGAGAGAATTGCTTGAAGAACTGACATACACACAAGCATATAGGACATGGTCAGAGAGATCTATTAGAATAACAAGCAAGCAGAGTATAGATAGAGAAATCTCCAGAGAGAAAGCAGAACATAGAGAGAAGCAGACTGGAAAAGCTATATCAAGCACAACACAGGTCATCAGCTTGGATCCACAGGTTGACTTCTAGTCATTTTTTTTGCTTATACTATATTTGCACATTCCTTTCTGATTACATTGGAGTATTACTATGTGAAGAGTATGTAGACTGTTAAAAGTTTTGAGCTATTGCCATGTATGATCTCATTTCAGCTGATATTTCTGAAGAACTCTTAAAAATAAATAGATGAGCAACCCTTTCAATTGACATTTCTCAAATTTAAATATTCATAAGGTGATTGATATTTAAACATCATCTAATGAAGAGCTCAATTTCAATGGGTGAATCAATGCATCTGATCCAAATTTATTAGGTTGGAGTAAAGAGAGTAGTTTATCACGTAAAAAAATATTACTTAAGAATGTATTTTAAATATATATGTATGTGTATAAAATTCATTTTAAAAGGTGAATCATTTTTTCTTCCACTAAAAATACTGTTTCAATTTGGATTTTATATATGATATAGAATATTTTTATGGCAGAGTATTTCATCTCTTTTGCTGCAGAAATTAAAAAAATGTTTGTCCCTGGGAGAAAAGTTTAATATGCTTAAATTTTTTAAGAACTAAAAGAGCAGATTTTATTGTAGGAAATAAAACAATTTAGTTGGCCATGTACTTCATAGGATTTGCTCTTAATAAAAAGTACACATTGAAGGACATCTGGGTTCTTTCCAGCTTCTGGCTATTATGAATAAGGCTGTACACATGGCGGGACCTTTGACTCCAGCTGCATATGTAGCAGAGAATTGCCTTGTTAGACATCAAAGGGAGGAAAAGCCCTTGGCCCTAAAAAGGCTCAGTGCCCCAGTATAGGGAAATGCCAGGACAGGTAAGTGGAAATGGGTGGGTTGGTGCGCAGGGGGAGGGGAGATGGGATAGGGTGATTTCGGAGTGGAAACCAGGAAAGGGGATAACACTTGAAATGTAAATAAAGAAAATATCTAATTTTAAAAAAAGTATACACTGAAAACAGCATACATTTGTCTTGATTCTCCTTCCTCCTCCCCCCCCCAAAAAAAATGAAAAAAGAAATCTCATATAAAGTTTGGGTTACCTGGCCAAAAGTCAGATCATTTTAAAGCCAACTGATAAATCATCAGAATTCAAAGCTCTGTTAAACGTGAAAAGCTTTAAAAATACTGAATCAAAAGCCAGATGTCCTTGCATAATGATTTTTAAGTCTATGAAAACCTAATAAATTCCTTTTGAATGAGAATTAAACATCTTATATAGATATTTTGTTTCATTACAGAACACTCAACACATTGCATTGCCTCTAGAATATGAGAAAATGAATATCTTAAGTCAACAGAAATAATACGAATTTACAAATACTAAGTGTGCTGACACAATCCCTCATTAAGGAAAGGAATAGGGACATCCTTTATATAAAGCAGAAAATGCTAAGAAATCAAATCACAGAAAGAACATATTTTATACTTATTTGCTTATCAATCAGGAAGGTGTGCCTAAACAGAAATGCAAAGTAAGAATTATTGTTCATGAGATGGGCTTGTGTCTAACTCATCAGAAATGGAAAGCATTCTAGGTAAGACAGTACCAAAAAGAATTAGAAAAGACACATCTTAAATCATGGGGAAAAGGTGCTTCCCAACCCATCTGCCCCATGGCCACCCACAAAATCTATTATTTTCCACTTCTAGGAAGATACTTCTGTTCTCATTTAAACTTTCGTTGTTACTTAGCTTTTCTGGGTTGTGGTTTGTAGCATAATTATCCTTTACCTTACAGCTAATATTCACATATAAGTGAGTACATACAATATTTGTCTTTCTGGCTGTGAATTACCTCACACAGGAATTGTTTTTTCTAGTTCCATTCATTTGCCTGAAAATTTCATGATGCCATTGTTTTTATCAGATTAGTAGTACTCCATTGGGTAAATGTACCATATTTTCTTGGTCCATTCTTTGATCAAGAGATATCTAGGTTGTTTCTAGTTTCTGGCTACTATGAATAAAGCTGCTATAAACATAGTTAAGCAAATTTCTTTGTGATAGCAAAGCAGCAGCTCATAAAATAGAACAAGATTTTAACCAACTGTACATCTCATAGATGGCTAATGTACAAAATATATAGAGAACTCAAGAAACCAGACATCAACAAACCAAATAATGCAATTAAAAAATGGAATAGAGATCTAAACAGAGAATTCTCGACAAAACTGCATGGTATTGGTACAGTAACAGACATGTAGATCAATGGAACAGAATTGAAGACCCAGAAATGAATCCACACTCCTATGGCCACTTGATCTTTGACAAAGGAGCTAAAACCATCCAGTGGAAAAAAGATAGCCTTTTCAACAAATGGTGCTGGCTCAGCTGGAGGTCAACATGCAGAAGAATGCAAATTGACCCATCCTTATCTCCTTGCACTAAGCTCAATTCTAAGTGGATCAAAGATCTCCACATAAAACCAGACACACTGAAACTAATAGAAGGGAAACTAGGGAAGAACCTTGAACATATGGGCACAGGGGAGAATTTCCTGAACAGAACTCCAATAGCTTATACTCTAAGATCAAGAATAGACAAATGGGACCTCATTAAATTACAAAGTTTTTGCAAGGCAAAAGACACCGTCAAAAAGACAAAGCGGCAACCAACTAACTGGGAAATGATCTTTACCAACCTTACATCCGACAGAGGGCTAATATCCAAGATATACAAAGAACTCAAGAAGTTAAACTCCAGAGAGGCAAGTAACCCTATTAAAAAATGGGGTACAGAGCTCCACAAAGAGTTCTCACCTGAAGAATATCTAATGGCTGAGAAGCACCTAAAGAGATGTTCATCATCCTTAGTCATTAGGGAAATGCAAATCAAAACAACCCTGAGATTCCATCTCACACCAGTCAGGATGGCTAAGATCAAAAACACAGGAGACAGCAGTTGTTGGCGAGGATGTGGAGAAAGAGGAACACTCCTCCACTGATGGTGGAATTGCAAGCTGGTACAACCACTCTGGAAAGCAGTCTGGCGGCTCCTCAGAAAACTGGGCATGACACTTCCGGAGGATCCGGCTATACCACTCCTGGGCATATACCCAGAGACTTTACCTGCATGCAATAAGGACACATGCTCCACTATATTCATAGCAGCCTTATTTATAATAGCCAGAAGCTGGAAAGAACCCAGATGTCCCTCAACGGAGGAATGGATTCAGAAGATGTGGTATATTTACACAATGGAATACTACTCTGCAATTAAAAACAATGAATTCACGAAATTCCTAGGCAAATGGTCAGAACTTGAAAATATCATCCTTAGTGAGGTAACCCAATCACAAAAGATCACACATGGTATGAAGTCACTGATAAGGGGATATTGACCCAGAATCTCAGAATACCCTAGACACAATCAGCATATCAATAGATTTCTAAAAAGATGGAAGGAGAGACCCCTGGTCCTGGAAAGACTGGATGTAGGGGAACGCCAGGACAGAGTAATGAGAGGGGGTTGAACGGAGAAAAGAGGGAGGGAAGGGGGCTTATGGGACTTTCGGGGAGGGAGGAAACGGGAAAGGGGAAGTGATTTGGAATGTAAATTAAAAAAATAAAATTAAATTAAATTAAAAAAAAAAAAAAAAAAGAAACACATGGAGAAAGGTTCAACATCCTTAGCCAGCAGGAAAATGCAAGTCAAAATGACTTTGTGATTCCATCTAAAGCCTGTCAGAAAGGCTAAGATCAAAAACACAAGTGACAAGTCATGCTGGCCAGGATGTGCACAAGGGAAACATTCATCCACTGTGGGTGGGTATGCAAACTTGTACAACCCCTTTAGAAATTAATATGGAGGTTATTTGGAAAACTGGGAATTGATCTACCTCTAGACAAAGCCATACCGCATTGGGGCATATACCCAAAGGATGCTCCATCCTAACGCAAGGACACTGACTTGACCTTGTACGGATCATGGAGAGGCAGCAACTGGTGCTGAAAGTTCAAGATTACCATAGCCATGCCATTTCTAAAAGGCAGTGTTTTACAGTACTACTCCCATTGTCTCCCTCTCACATTCTCTCAACTTCCATTTCCAAGATGTCTGCTGAGCCTCATTTTGTGAGGTTAATATAGATGTCCCACGTAGGACTGTACACTCAGTCTCTTCTTCTCAGCACCTGTGCCAGTGTGGAATCCATGCATTAACTGCCACCATCTAAAAAAGAAACTTTCCTGACAAATATTAGAAGCAGATCAGATTGGCAAATTTCATCATTTCTAATGTTAAGGATTTTTTAAAAAAAAATTCTGTCTAGAGAAACTATCATACTTTTTTTTTTCACCAGTTTTGGAACCCGAAGAAATTCAGTGTTATGTACCTGAACCTCATTTAATGGATTTGTAACATGAACAAAATAAGGTTTATAACACTCAAATGTTGCAGAAATATGTTTTGCACATTAAAGGTACTACTGTTGTAACTGATGTTGGTTTTTATTCACACTTGGATTCACTTGAATAAGCTTCATCTAAGAAGGTGCAGAAGGAAGAAAAACAATATTTAAAAGAATATGCAAGAAGTTTTAAGTTATAGAGATAAAAGTTAATAATGTGCAGTGGACGTTTTATGTGTCTGTTTTTAGACTGACTTTTTATACTTGCTACTCTTTAACTTATTTAATGATTATGCATTCTTTTTATGGTGTGACCATTAAATAGTTTTTTGTTTCAAATGTCATTTTTAAATGTTTTGCGATATATATCTAGGATATGTTTTAATTTCATCCCCCAGTTAGGATGTTAAATTTTCCCTGCTGTTAAATAAACATCCTATCCTCTACATTATAATTTATATACGTTATGTGTTTGTGCGTGTGTGTGTGTGTGTGTGTGTGTGTGTGTGTGTTTTAAAACTGAACATTCTGCAGCCTTTTCTCTCTACATCTCAATAAGTTGTGAGTCTTTGTGTTGTGCTTACTGCAAACAGGACCTTCTGTGATTAGTCTTGAAAGATGTCTTTATGCATGGAAGTAACTATAAGTTGTTAGGAGTTGGTTTAATACTGTGTGTGTTTAGCAGAATAATAGAGGTAGATTCCTCACTAGAGCCTGTGACCTGTTGAGCCATAAATTCTTGGCTCATTAATGGTGGCACCTGTAAGTTTATTTTGTGAAATGGAGCTTTCATCTATTCAGAAATTGCTTATTTACACCCATAATGTTCTTGCCACTATTGCACACACAGGTGGGCATAACTTACCAAGCCAGATTTATTGTAGCTCTCAGGATTTCATGCTGGGTGGGATTGAAGATTATTTTTCTCCTCTGATAGTGTGCATAATAATTCCAGTACTATGAAAGATAACCAGTAGAGACGAAGCTTCCAAGTAAGTATGAGCTTGATTTCTGCATGTTCCCTGAGCCACACAATTCAATCAGAGCAAGACTTAGATGCAGACCTAACTAAATAGCGAAAGAACTTAGAGATACAACTTTTAAATTTTCTCCTCTAGGCTTTCATTTCACATTTATGCTTCTTTATCACTCTGGATTTCCAACCAGAAAAATACAGCCTTTTAAATTATTTACTCTGCATTAGATATAAGTTAATTTTTCTAGCCAAAGAGTTGAAGAAGATTTATTTTATCTTTATTTGTGCTGCTTAATAAGTACTTCACCATCACATCATAACTGTATACTAGAAGCATACATTTTTATTTCCCATAGGTTTCAAAGACCTGATGAAAAAACAACCTTTGCATTTCTTTTGCTTAGCTAGTAAGACCATTACATTAAATTCCCTGTTAATTGAGCAAAGTGTCTGGTAACATTTTAAATAGCAACAATATTTACATATTTCCACACTGTGCTCACATAACTATTTTTACATATTACTTTGTAATTTTCTGTGTTTGCATTTTACATAACATTTTCTTTTTTTTTCCAGATTTGGATGTATAATGTAATTGATCCACTTGCCTATGAACTTTCTATTCCCTATAGAAGGTACAAAGGAAATAATTTCACAAGTTCAAAGTATGGTATAAAGACTCTCCTGAACCAGATATCAATTAAGCATATTTTTTCCTCATTTAACAATCAATTATTACCAGTGATACTGCACTCCCCAATGAGAAATTGTTCATTTCCCCTCCATGCCTGTGTTGCTCAGAATTCATTTTCATTGGATGCCTAACTTCTATTTGTCTCTGAGGAATAAGATGATGTGTAACTTCCATTCAGAAAACATTCTACACTGCTTTATGATTTAGGAATAAAATTACTCCTGTGATTTAATCACAAAATCTTTCATATTTTATTTTAATCATCTATTTATCCCCTCAGTTTTCATCTCACCATTAACATGAGTTTATGCAAAACCTGAAGAGTGCTAGTTGTTTTTAATTTTTATTTGTTTTGTTTTGTTTTGTTTGAAGTGAGGTAGATTTGGTTCCTTTTAATAAAGGACTCTGATTCTAGGTGACTTGACATAGATTTTGTGTGTGTGTGTGTGTGTGTGTGTAATACTCTGAAGAGCTTGCTTTTACATTCTTTGCATTGACAAACATATTTTTGAGCCAAATAGTATCAACTGCTACAGAAGAAAGAAAGGAGGACCATGATTAAGCCCACAGTGGTTCACAAAGCATGTCTTCAAAATGAATATACCATTCTGCTGACCATTCTCTACCAAAAACCACATGACTCTGTCCCTGAGAGAAACCAAATCCTACCAAGGCAAAGAGGAGAGGCAAACACATCTATTGAACGGGAATGTGAATCAGTATGTATAGCTAGTCTCTAAACATGTTATGAACTTCACTTTTGTATTTAGTCAAAGTTGATATGCTGGAGCTGTGGTTTCCACAAGGATGGTATGCCTTCAGGAGACAAGCTTATTATGAAGCTGAAACCCTCATGTTAGATGGATACTCTGCAGGTGCAGACCGGACTTAGTTCAATGCTTCTCTTCTCTACCTACTTTGGCCATAGAAGGAGAGAGAGACCATTTGAGAACCACAAAATTGGCCTCACTATCTCTTTGATCTGCCAGCACTGTGATATTGTGTTTCACCCTCCAGAATTGTAGAGATAAATGTTTGTAGCCTGGCTACCTAGTTAGGGTAATTTGTTAAAGCAAATCAACAGGATAATCTACTAATATAATCACTTACCCCAACAGTTATAACAAGGTGATATAAAGGGCCTGCACTATTATCACATAAAACAGCCAGTGTTAGAGTGTCACTAGGACTGATTTCTTCAGAAAACTATGAGAAAATTTTTTTTTTGCTGGGGTATTCTACTAGACTTAAAAAACCCTGAAGCTCCCAGTCTGTTTATGTGATCTTCACTGCATGTGAGTCTATGGGCAAATTTTCCAGTTGTATAATTTTCTGAAGTCAGACTTAAATGAAAATTAGAATAGATATGAGAAATACTGTTTGTAAGAGTAATAAAGATGATTTAAAATCACATTTACTGTGTTATAAATATGAAGAATACTCGGGACATTCAATGTTTGACAAAAGTAGTTGAATTAATATCAGATGATGTTATTAATAAGTAAATTGTCTTTTCAGAAAGCATGCCAGTAATACATATAAAAATTTTATTTTTAAATTAATATATTACCAATTAGCCCATTGTTAGATATTTTAAATTGAGAAAAATATGAAATAGAAAAATTAATTCTAAGAAGAAAGTGTTATGTTTTCTCTATAATAGTAAATATTTATACATGATTTTCTAGGACTAAAAGTAAAATCTCTCTCATGCCTTTTAAAACACCAATGGGAAGTTTATGCAAAGAAAAAGAACAGCAATGATTTAATTGATAATTGACAAACAATATTGCTTGATGCCAGTAGAATGCATTACTTTGCATATATGTGGGTTGAGTGGTGTTTCCCCTTCCCAAATCCATATGTTGAAGTCCCAAGACACTGCAGCTTAGACTTTAATCTAATTTGGAAGCAGGACATTTTAAAGTTAATATGGATTCCAGTAGTCCTTAACCCAATAAGGCTGACATCCTGTCCCTAATTTCCATTCAGGAAAAAAAAAAGTCTTGGGTTTTTTGTTTTTTTTTGTTTTTTTTTTTTTTTTTGTATTGTGAATCTAGTCACTAAAAATCTATTGTCTGTGTCTCTCATCACTAAAATTGTATTTGCTTTTAAATACTTGGAAACAGTTATTGTATCTACTATTATCTTTTGCAGACTAGCTTCATTTTCTTTGTTGTATTTGTGCTTGATTTCATGTAAAGACTGCTTTTAGTCATTTCTCTGCATATGAACATGTCTAGTACATTTTTATGGATTTCTAGATATTTTTTATAGTGAGCAGTTTAGTGGCTGAATTTGGGTGTTTTTATCTATAGTATGTATAGTTGGCTTCATCATTACAGACATTTAAGCATTTCCCAATCTGTGTAGCACCTTCAAGTCCTCTTTATAATGTGTTTGCTGTGGAAAATTCAGTATTTATTTAAATGATAATAATTTACCCTATTACTAATGTATTATTAATGTGGAGTTTTCATCAAATACTCAAGACTACCACTAAGAATTCTGTAGGCCCCTACTTTGTACATACCCACAACAAAAACACAATGCAGTTCTCAGTAAATAATGTAAGGGCTAATATTCATATATGTGTGCCTTCCTATTTTCCAAAGATTTTCAATTTAATTGCAGTAACATTAAGTTCTTTATCTTCTGGTCTCCATCTCCTCCACTCACAGTAAGTGTCTTCATTAGATTTGCATTTGTCTTTAATCTTTCAAAACTACAATTGTGTATTAAAGAATGGCTCTCATCATCCTTTTCTCAGGTTCTTGGCAACAATCATCTGATGTTTTATACCTAAAGGATTTTATTTCTAAATTTTGTAGAAGTGTAATCATGCAGTATTTATCATTTTATGTCTACTATATTTGGCTTAGCAGAAAGTGTCTACGTTTTATAAAGCTGGCAGAATTGTCTTCCTATTAAATGTAAATACAAAGTAAAAGTATCCTTAAGCCAAAAATGCCAAGGACCAGTCTCAGCTTGGAGAGGGGTTCCTGAGAGGAGTGTCTGGGAGCGATAAAACAAACAATGGGTTATAAGTTGGCCTCTTACAGCTCTCTGCTCCTACATTTTGCAATTCTAAAATCTCTCTACATAGCTCATCTCTTGAAGATCAAAAGCCCAGACTTTTAATTTATATATTAATTCAGTCATTGCCTGGATTCCCTTTTGATTATCCCATGGATCAGCATCTCAGGACACCAGCCTCTTGATTGTTAGAAAGAGACAGCAGGCACAAGCACAGACAATAGCTTAGCTGTGAGGGATCCCACCCTGAAGTTTCCATTCCTACAAAGCCTGGTGCTGGACCTACAGTTCCTCTGTCCCAGGCTGTCCTTGAACTCAGGAAACTTCATGCCTTTGTAAGCATAAACAAAAAAAAATATTTTGGTGGTATCTTTTCCTGTGATCACATCTCCCTAAATCTCTTTACGTCTTTCCGGGGTATCTTTGACAAATTGGTTCTGAAAAAAAGAAGAAGAATGCTGAGATTATGAATGAGATTAGCAACTACAGAAGTAGGTATATACTCAACTCCAAGTCAGCATGACACAGGAATGCACCACTGTTTATTGCTGCATTATTAACAACAGCCAAAATAACAATAAATGAATGAAGAAAACATGATATATGTACACAAAGGAATGCTGTGTGGCCATAAAGAGGATTAGTCATTCAATTGTAGATGTCTCATAAGTTTTGGTATGATGTGGCTTCATTTTCATTAAATTCTGAAACATCTTTAATTTATTTCTTTATTTCTTCCTTGACCAAGTTATCATTGAGTAGAGTATTGTTCAACATCCATGAGACACAATGAAAGCAGTGCTAAGAGGAAAACTCATAGCACTAAGTGCCTCCAAAAAGAAACTGGAGAGAGCTTACACTAGCAGCTTGACAACACACCTGAAAGCAATAGAACAAAAAGAAGCAAAGACACCCAAGAGGAGAAGACGGCAGGAAATAACCAAACTCATGTACAAAATCAACCAAATAGAAACAAAAATAACTATATAAAGAATCAACAAAAATGGGAGCTGGTTCTTTGAGAAAATCAGCAAGCTAGATAAACCTTTAGCCAGACTAACTAGAGGGCACAGAGGAACTATCCAAATTGATAAAATCAGAAAAGAAAAGGGAGACATATCAACAGAAACAGTGGAAATTCAAAAAATCATCAGAAGCTACTATAAAAGCTTATAAACAACAAAATTGGAAATTCCAAATGAAATGGACAATTTTCTAGACAAATGCCAGGTGCCAATATTAAAACAGGATCAGATGAACAATCTAAATAGTCCCATAAGCACTGAGGAAATAGAGGTAGTCTTTAACAGTCTCCCCAAACAAAAAAAGCCTAGAACTGTGGGGAAAAAAAAAAGAAAAAGCGCGGGGCTTGGCGTGCACGGACACAGGGGCACACGCCAGGCTGGGCCGGGGGTGCGCGGGCCTGGCTCCCGGGCCAAGGTAGCGTGCATATGCAGAGGACTCAAGCGGACATGGTTCTGCAGGAGGAGGGGTTGGGGAAGCAGGCAAGATGCATGCATGCCTCAGCCTAACAGGAAGTGGGCAGCCACACCGCCTCCGGTCCGCGCATGGCATGCAGGGGTGCAGAGAAATGCCACACAGAGGTATTCTGGTGGATCTCTCTGCACTTTACCTGTGCTCAGACTGTCCACGTAGCTGAATCCCAGAGTCTCAGGCAGTGCCTACAAGCTAGCTCCGTGTGGCGAGTTTAATAAGAGGCGGCCCATAGCTTTGATGTTTTATCATTAAGAAAATAAAAAGAGAAAAGAGATAGAAAGACAAAGATAGAAGAGAAAATAGATAAGAAAAGCCATGACCGTGTGGAAAGGGGAGAAGACAGAGAGATAGACAAAGAAGAGGGCCGGGAGAGAACAAGCGGGGCGGGGGGGGGGGGGAGGGAGAGAGAGAGAGAGAGAGCACACGCACTGAGGAGTGTTATTTATAGTGAGCTGGGTGGTCAGGTAACCAGGAGGCAGGGACAGTGTGGCTGCAGACAGGTGACTGCCTAGGTGGAGTCAGGCTAGAACCTGGGGCGTGGCCACAAGTCTCATTAAGGTCCCACACAGGACCAGATGGGTTTAGTGGGGAATTCTATCAGATCTTACAAGAAGACCTAATACCGATACTCTTCAAACTATTCCACAAAAATAGAAACACAAGGAACACTACACAATTCATTCTATGAAGCCACAATAATGCTTATACCTAAACCAAACAAATATCAAAAAAAGGAAAGAGAACTTCAGACCAATTTCCCTTATGAATATCGATGCAAAAATACTCAATAAATTGTTGCCAACTGAATCATAGAATACACCAAAACTATCGTCCACCATGATCAAGTAGGCTTCATCCCAGGGATGCAGAGATGGATCAATACACGGAAATCTATCAATGTAATCCACTACATAAACAAACTCAAAGAAAAAAAAACCACATGATCATTTCATTAGATGCTGAAAAAGCATTTGACAAAATTCAGCATCCCTTCATGTTAAAAGTCTTAAGAGAGATCAGGGATTGAAGGCCCATATCTAAACATAGTGAAAGCAATATACAGAAAACCAGTAGCCAACATCAAACTAAATGTAGGAAACTTGAAGCAATCCTACTAACATCAGGGACCAGACAAGGCTTCACACTCTCTCACTATCTGTTCAATATAGTACTTGAAGTTCTAGCTAGAGCAATTAGACAACAAAAGGAGGTCAAAGGGATACAAACTAGAAAGGAAGAAGTCAAACTATCACTATTTGCAGATGAGCGTATACTTAAGTGACCCCAAAAATTCCACCAGAGAACTCCAGAAGCTGATAAACAACTTCAGCAAAGTGGTTGGATATAAAATTAACTCAAACAAATCAATAGCCTTCCTCTACTCAAAGGATAAACAAGCTGAGAAAGAAATTAGGGAAATGACACCCTTCACAATAGTCACAAATAATATTACATGCTTTGGGGTGACTCTAATCAAGCAAGTGAAAGATCTGTATGACAAGAACTTCAAGCCTCTGAAGAAAGAAATCAAAGAAGATCTCAGAAGATGGAAAGATTTCCCATGCTCATGGATTGGCAGGATTAATATAGTAAAAATGTCCATCTTACTGAAAGCAATCTACAGATTCAATGTGGTCTCCATCAAAATTCCAAATCAATTCTTCATAGAGCTAGAAAGAACAATCTGAAAATTCATTTGGAATAACAAAAAAACCAGGATAGCAGCAAAAACTACTCTCCACAACAAAAGAACTTCTGGGGGAATCACCATCCCTGACCTCAAGCTATATTATATAGCAATAGTGATAAAACCTGCATGGAACTGGTAAAGTGACAGACAGGCAGATCAATGGAATAGAACTGAAGACCCAGAAATGAATGCACATACCTATGGTCACTTGATATTTGACAAAGGATCAAAAATCATCCAGTGGAAAAAAAGACAGCATTTTTAACAAATGATGCTGGATCAACTGGAGGTCAGCATGTAGAAAAAAGCAAATCAACCCATTCTTATCTCCTTGTACAAAGCTCAAGTCCAAGTGGATCAAGGACCTCCACATAAAACCAGATACACTGAAACTTATAGAGGAGAAAGTGGGGAAGAGTCTTGAACACATGGGCACACGGGAAGATTTCTTGAAAAGAACACTAATAGCTTATTCTCTAAGAACAAGAATCGACAAATGGGACCTCATAAAACTGCAAAGCTTCTGTAAGGCAAAGGACACTGTCAATTGGACAAAACTGCAGCCAACAGATTGAGAAAAGATCTTTACAAATCCTACATTCGATAGAGGGCTAATATCCAATATATACAAAGAACTCAAGAAGTTAGACTCCAAAGAGTCAAATAACGCTATTAAAAAAATGGGGTACAGAGCTAAACAGGGAATTCTCAACTGAGGAAACTTGAATGGCTCTAAAGCACCTAAGGAAATGTTCAGCATCCTTAGTTATCAGGGAAATGCAAATCAAAACAACACTGAGATTCCACCTCACACCGGTCAGAATAGCTAAGATGAAAAACTCAGGGGACAGCAGATGCTGGAGAGGATGTGGAGAAAGAGGAACACTCCTCCATTGCTGGTGGGATTGCAAGCTGATACAAATACTCTGGAAATCAGTGTGGCAGTTCCTCAGAAAATTGGTCATAGTATCACAAGAGGACACAGCTATACCACTCCTGAGCATATACCCAGAAGATGCTCCAGCGTGTAATAAGGACACATGCTCCACTACTTTCATAGCAGCCCTATTTATAATAGACAGAAGCGGGAAAGAACCCAGATGTCCCTCAACGGAGGAATGGATACAGAAAATGTGGTATATTTACACAGTGGAGTACTATTCAACTATTAAAAACAATGAATTCATGAAATTCTTAGGCAAATAGATGGAGCTAGAAAGTGTCATCCTGAGTGAGGTCACCGAATCACAAAAGAACACACATGGTATGCACTCACTGATAAGTGGATATTAGCCCTAAAGTTCAGCATAAACAAGATACAACTCACAGACCACATGAAGCTCAAGAAGAAGGAAGACCAAAGTGTGAGTGCTTCGGTTTTTCTGAGAAAGGGAACCAAATACTCACAGGAGCAATAATGGAGACAAAGTGTGGATCAGAGACTGAAGGAAAGGCCACCCAGAGACTGTCATACCTGAGGATTCATCCTATAAAGTCACCAAACCCTGCCACTATTATGAATGATGAGAAGTGCTTGTGGAAAGGAGCTTGTTATGGCTGTCTCCTGAGGGGTTCTGCCAGAGCCTTACAGATACAGAGGCAGATGCTAGCAGCCAACTATTGAACTGAGTGTGGGGTCTCCAATGGAGGAGTTGGAGGGAGGCCTGGAGGAAGTGAAGGAGTTTGCAGCCTCATGGGAAAAAAATGACTACGTGGGCCAACCAGACACACACACCCCCAGGGCTCCCAGGGACAAAGCTTCAACCAAGGGGTACACATGGTTCCAGCTGCAATTGTGGAGGAGAAATGCCTTGTAGGGCATTGGTAGGAGGAGAGGTCCTTGGTCCTGTGAAGGTTCAATAGATGCCCCAGCATGGGGAAATCGATGAGGGTAGGTGGGAGTGGGTTGGGAGGAGGGGCATCTTCTTGAAGGCAAGGGGGTGGGAGGATGGG
The DNA here is from genome assembly GCA_036184795.1 of Tokudaia tokunoshimensis. Lineage (NCBI taxonomy): Eukaryota > Metazoa > Chordata > Mammalia > Rodentia > Muridae > Tokudaia > Tokudaia tokunoshimensis. The sequence goes on along the minus strand of BTHU01000014.1, from coordinate 48,888,326 downwards.
TCAGGGGGCGAAAACCGGGAATGGGTATAACATTTGAAATGTAAATGACGAATATGTTCAATAATTTAAAAAAAAACAAAACAAAAATCATTATTTTTCAGGAAAAAATGGACGGTCTTAGAATTTGCAACAGTAATCAAGTTCACCTAACATCAGAAAGGAAAAAAAAAAATAAAACAAGTTCTCCTTTATATGTAGATCCTAGCCTGTGATATATGCATATTTATTTGTAAACAGCTCTAAATATAAATACAGTATAAGATTTAGAAAGTAGAATGAAAACCAAGAAAGGGTAAAATTCAGTCATAAGGAAGGACAAAATCCAGGCAGAACACATGAGCTAGAAACCAAGTTATAAAGATAATTGTTTTTCTAATTTCATAATTTGGGGTGTTTCATTTGGTTGGTTTTGGCTTTGATAGTAGATGTGCGAACAAAAATATTATTGGGGCACAACCAGGCACCACACAGGGGCTAGACCTGGGTCCCCTACACACTGGAGGCAAACATACAGTTTGGCCTTCTTGTTAGTCCCCTAACAAGTGGAGTGGGGGCTATTTCTGACTCTGTTGTCTGCCTTTAAATCCCTTTCCTATATCTGGACTAGCTGGTCTGGCCTTAGTGGGAGAGGATGTGCCTACTGCATCTTGATGTCCCAGGGTGAGGTGGTACCCAAGGGGGATTTCCTTTCCCTGAGGAGAAGGGGAGGGGGTAATTCAGGGAGGAATTTGTAAAAGGTAGGACTGGAAGGAAAGAAGAGAGCTGTGATCAGGATGTTAAGTGAATAAAAGTAACCTTGAAAACTAAATGGAAGAATTAATAAATAAAGGCAAATAACAATCAGGATATGAGTGCCTCATTTTGACAACTTTCATCATCTCCCATAATCTTTTGAAGAAAACAACAGTGTTTAAGTTATTGTCTCTGAAATAAAAACCTGTGCAAACTTAAGTACATCCATATTGTGTTATCTATTATTTCTTTAAGTGGAGTAGGGTGGAAATTGGGTGGTTTCAGAGTCCAGTGGGACAAACTACAAATCCAAATGTAGATATATGCATGACAGGTGTTTAATTACTTTATCACTTTGCTTCAGTATGAAGTAGAAAAATTTGCAAGAAAAATATCAATCAAAAACCATTTTTGAAACCTAATTCTGTTTCACCTAAGACCCTTATATTTAATCTTTACCTGGAAACACGAATCCTTTGTTGACTTCCATGTTTGATTCTATTCACAAATTGAACTCAGTTTCAATATCACTTTTAAGATGTCTTCATTCATCTGCCAATATAAAACAGCCTCCCACTCTTCTGCAATATTTACCTCAATCAAGCCAAATTGATTTAATCTAGTTTTTATTACATTTTATTTACTATTATTTCTTTATTGTAGGGGCAAAGTTTGGGATGTTTGCACATGTGGAGTTGTTTGTATGTGGAGACTAGAGGGCAACTTTTGGAAGCCAATCCTCCATATGTCTCCCTAGGGTTGAACTCAGATTGTCAGCCTTTCTCTGCTTAGCTACCTCACTTGTCCAGATTTTAGTTTATAACATTGAATTTAAGATTGGACAAAGTTGTCAGTGTACTTGCCTGGGCACTCATCCCCGGCTGAATATTTATTCATGAAGAACCTTTGTCTTATCCCTGTACATCTCTGGTGCCTAGAATAGTAAGGTAGTTCTCCCTTTAACTGTGAAAGAACACAAATAAAAACATTTTAAAATCAAAAACCTTCTTAATTGCTACTCTAAAAAAAATTCCAGTACAAGGAATACATTCATTCATGTCCCCATTCTGTTAGGAACATTGAATAAGAATGTCTTATTTTGATGACAATTTGTGTAATTGATTAATAATGGCGATGATTCAAAGCAAGAACTGGCTAAAGGGCTGTCTTTTTAAATTGCAGTGTTCATTATGAAATAAAGTGTTTGTAAATGCAGTTAATTCTATACTTGTTCTTCTGGTCTTTGGACAAATTTAATGGAACCACTAACATATTTCCTTGCTTTTAATTATTCACAGTAAGTATTTTTGATGTTGCCAATTTTCCTAAAGAATAGCAAACGCTGCCTTTTGCTCAATAGCTTTGATTGTGTGCATTACATGCTAAACATTTTCTTTTTATGTAGCAGTTATTAAGCTTGTCGACACCCACAATGTCCCAGCATGGCCAAGCATCCCCCGGGATATCTTTACTAAAAAGACATAATTTTTGACTGTTCACTCTTTGAAAAGTAATACATAGCGTGTTGTAAATATTAAAAGGAAAAGAACCTCCATCTATTGGAAAAGTGAAAGATGGTGTAAAGTGGGTGAATTATCTACAGCGCTGGCTTTTTAAAATGCAAATGTCTGGGTTTTTTTTTTTCAGTTCTGTACCCTTTCTTCTACTTTGCTGGTTACTGAAGCATAAGTATACTTGCATGTTCATGCAAGTATGTGTCTTTGTGCCTCTGTCTGTGTCAGCAAATGAGAGTGGATCATGGTGAAATGTGCATCATTCTTATAGAATACTTTGCTCTGCAGAAGGCATGGTGCTATCAATGTTTGCTGAATTAAATTACTATCTCAGTTCAGTTCCCCCACCCCCAGAAAAAAAAACACAACAAAAAAATCAAAAACGCCATTCTCTTCTCCTATTTCTCTCTAGTATAGCAATTCTCAGGCAATCTAACAAGTGTGCATATGAATCTAAACTATTACACATTTTAAAATACTTTTCATACTTCTCTCTGAATGATCATCTATTCCCTTTGTTTTCTGAAGAATGAGAGCACTGCATGAGCTACAATAAAACCAATGTGAAGTAGGCATATTTTACACTAAGTGACATGGTGACCCTTTTGTTACAAAAAAACATTAAACATCATTGAGTACTTTGGACAAACTTTCATTTAAGTTCTCTCTCTTTAAGTGAAACTCAGCAACGTCTTCCCAGAATCCTATCAATAAATGCTGTGGTCACTTGTGTGGAAAATTGACAATGGCTATGTTCCATGAGATGCAGGTGCCAGGAAGAAGGAAAGAGAAGAGTTTTAGCCTAAGATTCAAAATTCATATTGGGTCAGAGGGGGAAAAAGCTAAAAGATATAAGTAAATAGAATGTAAATACCACCAGCATAGTGGTCAAAATCAAACACTGGATTATACTTGGGAATAAATATAGACAGCACTTAGTTTACAAAACTAGCAGATGAAACAATATAAAGGTGATAGGTAAGATAAAGGAAAAATGTAGAGAGAGAGAAGAAGATGGAGAGGCATAGAGAAAAGGAAGGAGAGATAAAAAGAGGGAGGAAGGAGGGAAGGAAGGAAGGGAGGGAAGAAAGGGAGCGAAAGGAGAGAGGGAGAGAGGAAGAGAGGGAGGAAGGGAAGGAAGGAGGGAGGGAGGAAAGAGGGAGGGAGGAAGGAGGGAGGGAGGAAGGAAGGGAGGAAGGAAGGAAGGGAGGAAGGAAGGAAAGAAGGGAGGAAGGAAGGGAGTTAGGAAGGAAGATCATGATTCAGAGATGATAGATCAACAGGATTGGAACTTATCTCTGGAAGGCATAGAGAAGTTTAAGCGAGTTCATGCTCTGTAAGGAAGTGTGTTGCTTTTAATTCATTTACAGTTCTAGTTACTAATATAGACCGAAATGTGGGAAGACCTTTTACTACCTGAATGTGAGCAGTTCATATACACTAATAAGTTATTGAAAATGTATGTGCACAAGTGCTGCACTATATCATTCATCAGCAAGCCTTAATGATAATATTATCAAAAAGGGAAGCCCTTTCTACTTTATACCATGAGAGAAAATGTTTGAGGATTTTTAAAATGTACACAAAAGCCAAGCATGCTATTATATGCCTGGAATCCCAGCATTAGGATGGCTAAGGCAGTAGGATCATAAGGTTAAACACCCTGATAGGCTGGTTATGTAGCAAGTTTGAAACTATGAGTTTGTACAACAAGATTGGTTTGGTTTTGTTTAACATGTACAATTTACATCTGGCAATCAAGGAAATAACAGTCAGGATTTGAACTCTAAGCTCACTGAGTCTATCTTCTGATCCCCCATCCACTGCACCTGACCTGTCAAATCAGGTCATCGTTAACCACATACAACTATTTAGCTCTCTACAACACTAATCATTTTAAATGCTGGATTACCTCATGGGTTTGTGAATCCTACATAGTAGAGTAGAGATGAAGAAAGTCCTACATGGAGCTTCCCTTCCGCGACCTCTGTTCCCGCGGACTGCGCTGGAGAGACCGGTACCCAGGCTCTCCCCCCGATATAACATCACTTGGGACACGGCCTGTTGGGGCTTCCGTCTGTGCCCGAGGGCGGGTTGGCGCTGTGGTCATCTGGGTGCCAGATCGGCGGGCCATCGTGACCACAGGGTGAGCGGCGCCACGGAGACTGCCCTCCGCCATCTTTGCTCCAGTGACCAGGTAGTTGGGACCGCCAGGCTCAGAGACAGACAGGCATAATATCGCTTCGGTTTCAGGCAGCTTGTGTGTAACCTGCTCCCAGGTGCTGGGCTGATCTGCAGTAACCAGCGCGCCAGTTCCGCGGTGGGACCTTCTGCCTGGTGGAGGGACCCCGCGCAGGGAGGGAGCCTGCCAGCTTCCCTCCCGCGACCTCTGTTCCCGCGGACTGCGCTGGAGAGACCGGTACCCAGGCTCTCCCCCCAATATAACATCACTTGGGACACGGCCTGTTGGGGCTTCCTTCTGTGCCCGAGGGCGGGTTGGCGCTGTGGTCGTCTGGGTGCCAGATCGGCGGGCCATCGTGACCACAGGGTGAGCAGCGCCACGGAGAGTGCCCTCCGCCATCTTTGCTCCAGTGACCAGGTAGTTGGGACCGCCAGGCTCAGAGACAGACAGGCATAATATCGCTTCGGGTTCAGGCAGCTTGTGTGTAACCTGCTCCCAGGTGCTGGGCTGATCTGCAGTGACCAGCGCGCCAGATCTGCTGTGGGACTTCTGCCTGGCAGAGGGACGCCCCTCCCCCCCCCAGGAGAGATCACACACCCCTGCACAGGGCAGGAGCCTGCCAGCCTCCCTTTGGCGACCTCTGCTCCAGGAATCCACTAGGCTGAGCCTTTAGATGTGCAAGGCCTCCCCAATATAAGATCACTTGGGGCAAAGCACATTAGGGCTCCAAAGTCACTCAGGAGCAGGCAGGCCCCAGAAATCGGTGCCAGGGGAATCCTGGTAATCCAGGGGGGGCAGAAATAGCTTTGCAGGCTCACAGGAGGTCCAACCAACAGCCAGTGGCAGCAGGACCAACTAACACCAGAGGTATCCAGATGGCAAAAGGCAAATGTAGGAATGTTACTAACAGTAATCAAAGTAATGTGGGACCATCCGAACCCAACTCTCCAACAGCAGCAAGTCCTGGATACCCCACCACACCCGAAAGACAAGATCTGGATTTAAAATCACTTCTCATGATGCTATTAGAGGATCACAAGAAGGACACAAATAAATCTCATAAAGAGTTACAGGAGACCATGAATCAACGGTTAGAAGCCCTTACAAAGGAAACACAAAAATCGCTTAGAGAAATGCGGGAGAACATGGATCAAAAGATGGAGGCGCACAAGGAGACAACACAAAAATCGCTTAACGAGATGAATCAACGGGTAGATGCACTCACAAAGGAATCACAAAATTTGCATAAAGAAATGCAGAAGAATATGGGTCAACAGACGGATGCCCATAAGGAGGCAACACAAAAATTGCTTAAAGAAATGAATCAACGGTTAGATGCCCTTACAAAGGAAACACGAGAACTGCTTAAAGAAATGCAGGAGACGATGGATCAACAGATGGAATCCCATGAGGAGGAAACACAAAAATCGCTCAGAGAAATGCAGGAGAACGTGGGTCATCAGGAAGAAATCCTGAAAGAGGTAATGCAAAAATACCTTAAAGAAATACAGGAAAATACAAACAAACAAGTGAAGGATCTCAGCAAATCCATCCAGGAACTAAAAAAGGAAGTAGAAACAACTAAGAAATCACAAAGGGAGACAACTTTGGAGATAGAAAACCTTGGGAAGAAATCAGGAGTCATAGATGCAAACATCAACAATAGAATACAAGAGATGGAAGAAAGAATCTCAGGTGCTGAAGATTCCATAGAAAGCATCGACTCAACAGTCAAAGAAAATGCAAAATGCAAAAAACGCGTAACCCAAAACATCCAGGAAATCCAGGACACAATGAGAAGACCAAACCTAAGGATTATAGGTATAGATGAGAGTGAAGATTTGCAACTTAAAGGGCCAGTAAACATCTTCAACAAAATTATGGAGGAAAACTTCCCTAACTTAAAGAGAGAGATGCCGATGAACATACAAGAAGCCTACAGAACTCCAAACAGACTGGACCAGAACAGAAATACCTCCCGTCACATAATAATCAAAACACCGAATGTTCTAAACAAAGAAAGAATACTAAATGCAGTAAGAGAAAAGGGCCAAGTAACATACAAAGGAAGACCTATCCGAATCACATCAGACTTCTCACCAGAGACTATGAAAGCCAGAAGATCCTGGGCAGATCTCATGCAGACACTAAGACAGCACAAATGCCAGCCTAGACTACTCTACCCAGCAAAACTCTCAATCACCATAGATGGAGAGACCAAGATATTCCATGATAAAACCAAATTTTCACAATATCTTTCCACAAATCCAGCCCTGCAACGGATAATAGGTGGAAACCTCCAATACAGGGAGAGAAACAACACCCTGGAAAAAATGAGATAATAACCTTCTTGAATCAAACCCAAAAGTAGATAACCACTCAAACATAAAGATAGCGTCAAGAATGGCAGATGGCAATAATCACTATGCCTTAATCTCTCTTAATATCAATGGTCTCAATTCCCCAATTAAAAGACATAGACTAGCAGACTGGATACGTAAACAGGACCCAGCATTTTGCTGCATGCAGGAAACGCACCTCAGTGTCAAAGACAAACACTACCTCAGAGTAAAAGGCTGGAAAACAATTTTACAAGCAAATGGCCCCAAGAAACGAGGTGGAGTAGCCATCTTAATATCGGATAAAATTGATTTTCAACCTAAAGTCATCAAAAAAGACACAGAAGGACACTACATACTGATCAAGGGAAAAATCCACCATCAAGAACTCTCAATCCTGAATATCTATGCTCCAAATGCAAGGGCACCCTCATTCGTAAAAGAAACTTTACTAAAACTCAAAGCACACATCGCACCGCACACAATAATAGTGGGTGACTTCAACACCCCGCTCTCTGAAATGGATCGTTCAGGAAAGCAGAAACTAAACAGGGACACAGTGAATCTAATTGAAGCCTTGGACCAAATGGAACTAACTGATATATATAGAACATTTCATCCTAGAGCTAAAGATTACACCTTCTTCTCAGCTCCTCATGGTACCTTCTCCAAAATTGACCATATAATTGGTCACAAATCAGACCTCAACAGATACAAGAAGATAGAAATAATCCCATGCCTCCTATCAGATCACTATGGAATAAGGGTGGTCTTCAATGGCAACAAAAACAAAAGAAAACCCACGTACACATGGAGGCTGAACAATGCTCTACTCAATGATAACTTGGTCAAGGTGGAAATAAAGAAAGAAATCAAAGACTTTTTGAAAGTTAATGAAAATGAAGGCACAACATACCCTAACTTATGGGACACAATGAAAGCAGTGCTAAGAGGAAAATTCATAGCCCTGAGTGCCGCCAAAAAGAAACGGGAGACAGCATACACTAACAGCTTAATGGCACACCTGAAAGCCCTGGAACAAAAAGAAGCAAATACACCAAAGAGGAGTAGAAGGCAGGAAATCATCAAACTCAGGGCTGAAATCAATCAAGTAGAAACAAATAAAACCATACAAAGAATCAACAAAACGAGGAGTTGGTTCTTTGAGAAAATCAACAAGATAGATAAGCCCTTAGCCAGACTAACCAGAGGGCACAGAGATAGTATCCAAATTAATAAAATCAGAAACGAAAAGGGAGAGATAACAACAGAAACTGAGGAAATTCAAAAAATCATCAGATCCTACTACAAAAACCTGTATTCAACACAACTAGAAAATCTTGAGGAAATGGACAATTTCCTTGACAAATACCAAGTACCAAAATTAAATCAGGATCAAATAGACCATCTAAACCGTCCTATAACCCCTGAAGAAATAGAAGTTGTCATTGGAAGTCTTCCAACCAAAAAAAGCACAGGTCCAGATGGTTTTAGTGCAGAATTCTATCAGACCTTCAAAGAAGACCTAACACCAATACTCTTCAAACTGTTCCACAAAATAGAAACAGAAGGAACACTACCCAACTCGTTCTATGAAGCCACAATTACACTAATACCAAAAGCACACAAAGATCCGACAAAGAAAGAGAATCTCAGGCCAATCTCTCTTATGAATATCGATGCAAAAATACTCAATAAAATTCTTGCCAACCGAATCCAAGAACACATCAAAACGATCATTCACCACGATCAAGTAGGCTTCATCCCAGGGATGCAGGGATGGTTCAATATAAGGAAATCCATCAATGTAATCCACTACATAAACAATCTCAAAGAAAAAAACCACATGGTCATCTCATTAGATGCTGAGAAAGCATTTGACAAAATTCAGCATCCTTTCATGCTAAAGGTCTTGGAAAGATCAGGAATTCAAGGCCCATATCTAAACATAGTAAAAGCAATTTACAGCAAACCAGTAGCCAGCATCAATCTAAACGGAGAGAAACTTGAAGCAATCCCACTAAAATCAGGGACTAGACAAGGCTGCCCTCTCTCTCCATATCTTTTCAATATAGTACTTGAAGTTCTAGCTAGAGCAATTAGACAACAAAAAGAGGTCAAAGGGATACAAATTGGAAAGGAAGAAGTCAAACTATCACTATTTGCAGACGATATGATAGTATACATAAGCGACCCAAAGAACTCCACCAGAGAACTCCTACAGCTGATAAACGACTTCAGCAAAGTGGCCGGATATAAAATCAACTCAAGCAAGTCAGAAGCCTTCCTATACTCAAAGGATAAGCAGGCTGAGAAAGAAGTAAGAGAAATAATACCCTTTACGATAGCCACAAACCATATTAAGTATCTTGGCGTGACGCTAACCAAACAAGTGAAAGATCTGTATGACAAGAACTTCAAGTCTCTGAAGAAAGAAATTGAAGAAGACCTCGGAAGATGGAAAAATCTGCCATGCTCATGGATTGGCAGGATTAATATAGTAAAAATGAGCATCTTACCAAAAGTAATACACAGATTCAATGCAATCCCCATCAAAATCCCAACTCAATTCTTCATAGAGTTAGAAAGAGCAATTCAAAAATTCATCTGGAATAACAGAAAACCCAGAATAGCTAAAACTATTCTCAAGAGTAAAAGAACCTCTGGGGCAATCAGTATCCCGGACCTCAAGCTGTACTACAGAGCAATAGTGTTAAAAACTGCATGGTATTGGTACAGTAACAGACATGTAGATCAATGGAACAGAATTGAAGACCCAGAAATGAATCCACACTCCTATGGTCACTTGATCTTTGACAAAGGAGCTAAAACCATCCAGTGGAAAAAAGATAGCCTTTTCAACAAATGGTGCTGGCTCAGCTGGAGGTCAACATGCAGAAGAATGCAAATTGACCCATCCTTATCTCCTTGCACTAAGCTCAATTCTAAGTGGATCAAAGATCTCCACATAAAACCAGACACACTGAAACTAATAGAAGGGAAACTAGGGAAGAACCTTGAACATATGGGCACAGGGGAGAATTTCCTGAACAGAACTCCAATAGCTTATACTCTAAGATCAAGAATAGACAAATGGGACCTCATTAAATTACAAAGTTTTTGCAAGGCAAAAGACACCGTCAAAAAGACAAAGCGGCAACCAACTAACTGGGAAATGATCTTTACCAACCTTACATCCGACAGAGGGCTAATATCCAAGATATACAAAGAACTCAAGAAGTTAAACTCCAGAGAGGCAAGTAACCCTATTAAAAAATGGGGTACAGAGCTCCACAAAGAGTTCTCACCTGAAGAATATCTAATGGCTGAGAAGCACCTAAAGAGATGTTCATCATCCTTAGTCATTAGGGAAATGCAAATCAAAACAACCCTGAGATTCCATCTCACACCAGTCAGGATGGCTAAGATCAAAAACACAGGAGACAGCAGTTGTTGGCGAGGATGTGGAGAAAGAGGAACACTCCTCCACTGCTGGTGGAATTGCAGGCTGGTACAACCACTCTGGAAAGCAGTCTGGCGGCTCCTCAGAAAACTGGGCATGACACTTCCGGAGGATCCGGCTATACCACTCCTGGGCATATACCCAGAGACTTTACCTGCATGCAATAAGGACACATGCTCCACTATATTCATAGCAGCCTTATTTATAATAGCCAGAAGCTGGAAAGAACCCAGATGTCCCTCAACGGAGGAATGGATTCAGAAGATGTGGTATATTTACACAATGGAATACTACTCTGCAATTAAAAACAATGAATTCACGAAATTCCTAGGCAAATGGTCAGAACTTGAAAATATCATCCTTAGTGAGGTAACCCAATCACAAAAGATCACACATGGTATGAAGTCACTGATAAGGGGATATTGACCCAGAATCTCAGAATACCCTAGACACAATCAGCATATCAATAGATTTCTAAAAAGATGGAAGGAGAGACCCCTGGTCCTGGAAAGACTGGATGTAGGGGAACGCCAGGACAGAGTAATGAGAGGGGGTTGAACGGAGAAAAGAGGGAGGGAAGGGGGCTTATGGGACTTTCGGGGAGGGAGGAAACGGGAAAGGGGAAGTGATTTGGAATGTAAATTAAAAAAATAAAATAAAATTAAATTAAAAAAAAAAAAAGAAAGTCCTACATGGAGTGGTAGTCCTCCTTAGGCATTGATGATTAATGAACTCGTCCATCTGTGGCAGTTTGTTATAGAAGCTTCAGCAGACTAAGATAGCAGTGCCCCTTAGTGTCATTTCCTCCAGCTATGATACCTGGAAATAACTCGGAATGTTGTGAAATGTTCCCAAGCAACAAAATTGAATTGGTAGCTCACACTTTTCTTACTGTATTCCCTTGTCTGTCTCACTTACTACCTACTGGGAATATAATTCCACTGAGGAATTCGGAGACTGTTTCAACATCATGCTACACAAAGGACCGACATCATCGCTAGCCAACTGTGAGCTGGTGGTCCTTAGACATAATAAGTGGTTCATTGTATCCTCAGCCTTCCAACTTGCACTACAGCCTCTAGACAGGCTAAGACTAAAGCGATGTGAGAGTTGGCTGATAACCACTGTAATAAAAGGAGTTCTAGGGGCTGGTGACTAGGTACCAGATCACAATAGATCTCCCTTAGTATATTTATTTCTAATTGTCTATGTATCTACCCTATACATGGGCAATTAGCATAATGATTAATAATCCGTGTGGTTAGGCAGTCAGTGGTATTCAACTTCTTAGTGTATTTTGAGTATTCCACAAGTAACTACCACTGTTATTAGGTAAACTATCTCTTTCCTTTTTTTTTTGTTTGTTTGTTTGTTTTGTTTTTTGAGACAGGGTTTCTCTGTGTAGCCCTGGCTGTCCTGGAACTCACTGTGTAGACCAGGCTGGCCTCGAACTCAGAAATCTGCCTGCCTCTGCCTCCCAAGTGCTAGGATTAAAGGTGTGCGCCACCACCGCCCGGCTTAAGGTAAACTATCAATGTGAAAATAATCAGCATAAATATTATCTCGCCATTCTTCCTGATTATCTTCTAGCTATTTAAATAAGTTCTCTCTAGGTTGAAGGGGCTTTATATAGATTATAATCACACACTCATACCAGTTTCTAAGGTAGAATATGTTAGTATACCTATTTTACAAATGGGTAAATTAAGGCTTAACTAAAGTTTCTAATGGTCGTATACACAAAAATAAAAGTTTTAAAAAAATACATCTAAGTAAATCACCTGTTTTTAATGACTAACATTTTGCTTTCAAAGAATGGATAGATGGATACAGTGTATATAACCGTGTACTGGCTGGTTTGGTGTGTTAACTTGACACAGGCTGGAGTTCTCACGGAGAAAGGAGCATCAGTTGAGAAAATGCCTCCATGAGATCCAGCTGTAAGGCATTTTCTCAATTAGTGATCAAGAGGGAGGGCCCATTGTGGGTGGTGCCATCCCTGGGCTGGTAGTCTTGGGTTCTATAAGAAGGCAAGCCAAGCACGCCAGAACAAGCAAGTCAGTAACATCCCTCCATGGTCTCTGCATCAGCTCCTGCTTCCTGACCTGCTTGAGTTCCAGTTCTGACTTCCTTTGGTGATGAACAGCAATGTGGAAAGTACAAACTGAATAAACCCTTTCCTCCCCAACTTGCTTCTTTATCATGGTGTTTTGTGCAGGAATAAAAACCCTCCTGACTAAGACAAGCTGTTTCTTTTGAATATATGAAATCTGGAAAACCTTATAATAAAAAACATCATAGGCAAGAGTTACAGGACCCACAGAGAACATTCAGATTCTTCAGTTAGTTTCTACTTTATAAAGAGCAATATGCAGGATCATATAATATAGTGACTCTCAAAATTAAGAAAATACTGACAAAGTCTTAAAGAGCTAATCAAAGATTGATTTCTAGGAAAAGTTACTTTATCAATATTTTATTTTATTTATATAATTTGTACAATTATTAGTTATTTTATTTATTTACATTTCAAATGTTATACTCCTCTCAGTTTCCCCTCCAGAAACCTCCTATCCCATCCCCCAACTCGTCTGCTTCTCGGAGGGAGCACCCCATCCATCCACCCACTCCTGCCTCACCAAACTAGCATTCCCCTACATTGAGGTATCTGGCCTACACAGGACCAAGGGCCTCCCCTCCCATTGATACCAGATAAGGTAATCTGCTACATATGCAGCTGGAGCCATGGGCCCCCATGTGTGTACTCTTTAGTTGTTTAGTCCCTGGGAGATCTGGGGAGTCTAGTTGGTTGATATTGTTGTTCTTCCTATGGGTTGCAAACCCCTTCAGCTCCTTCAGTCCTTTCTCTAACTCCTCCATTGGGGTCCCATGCTCAGTCAGATGGTTGACTGATCTTTATTGATCTTTACTGATATTTACTGTTTATGGTTGATCTGCATCTTTATTGTTCAGGTTCAGGCAGAGCCTCTCAGGGAACAGCCATAGCAGGCTTCTGTCAGCAAGCACTTGTTGGTATCAGCAATAGTGTCTGGGTTTGGTGTCTGAACATTGGATGGATCTCTAGGTGGGGCAGTCTCTGGATGGCCTTTCCTTTAGTCTTTGCTCCACTCTTTGATCCTGCATTTCCTTTAGACAGGAACAATTCTGTATTAATATTTTTGAGATGGGTGAGTGGCCCCATTCCTCAACCTGGGACTATGCTTGGCTTCTGGCTATGGTCTCTACAGGTTCTCTCCCTCCTGTGTTGGGTATTTCAGCTAATGTCATCCCTGTTGGGTCCTGGGAGCTTCTTACTTTCCTGCTCTGGGACTTTCTAGTGGCTACTCCCAGTTCCCCATTCCTCACTGCTACACACCTCTGTTTAATTTCCTGATCCTCTCTTCTCCCAGTCTCCTCCCATACCTGATCCTGCCTCCATTTTATCCTTTCCTTCCTCTCTTCCTCCAAAATCTCTCCCACCCTCTACCTTCCATGATTATTTTTCTCCCTTCTAAGTAGGACTTAACACTTCTAAGTAGGACATCAACACCTTGGTCTTCCTTCTTCTTGAGCTTCATGTGGTCTGTGAATTGTATCGTGGGTATTCCAAGTTTTGGGGCTAATATCCACTTATCAGTGAGTGCATATTATGTGTGTTCTTTTGTGACTGAGTTACCTCACTAAGTATGATATTTTCTAGTTCCATCCATTTGCCTGTGAATTTCATGAATTCATTGTTTTTAATCGCTAAGTAGTACTCCATTGTGTGAAATATACCACATTTTCTGTATCCATTCCTCTACTGAGGGACATCTGGTTGTTTCCAACTTCTGGCTACTACAAATATGACTGCTATGAACATAGTGGAGCATGTGTCCTTGTTATATATTGGAGCATCTTTTGGGTATATGCCCAGGAGTGGTATAGCTGGGTCCTCAGGTAGTACTATGTTCAATTTTCTGAGGAGCTGCCAAACTGATTTCCAGGGTGGTTGTACCAGCTTCAAATCCCATCAACAACGGAGAAATGTTCCTCCTTCTCTACATCCTCTCCAGCATCTGCTGTCACATGAGTTTTGATCTTAGCCATTGACTGGTGTGAGGTGGAATCTTAGGGTTGTTTTGATTCTATTCCAAAAGTCAATCATAGATGTTTTTTTCTTGGAAGCAACACAATCCTCAAGAAACAAAAGCACAGTTGTTCTCTGTTTATATATGTAAAGTACAAAGAGATTGGAGATGACCAAGTGGACAACAGACCATAACCTGAGAATCTGGAAGGCAAGATGAAATACAGTTAGTCAGGAAGAAACAGATATACGTAGACTGGAAGAATTTATAAGAAAAAGGTAAAGTTACAAAGGATCCACTCTCCAACTCCTGATGGTATTCCATCACTCCTGTGATAGAGAAGTCCAGAAAACCCAAGTTAGACTTTAATGTATGCCTCTGGTCCTCTAATGTAGCTAAAGTTTACATTAATCTTCAGCAGTGGCTACAGAACACAAGGTTGACAAAAATTGATGCTGAATAACAACTCTCTCTGGAATATTTAAATAAAATTTAAATAATATTTAAATGCCTTTCAAAAATGTAAACTGTCTACTAAAAAACAACCAGGCAGGTCTTTAAGGATTTCTCAAAAATAATCAGGCTTCAAACGTCGGCTTGAGTCGCAATATTTTGACAAAATGTTAAAAGGAGTCAAATTATACATAAGCATCCCATGCCCCTTCACCCCCAGCCCCGTAGGCATCCACTTAGCTGCCTCTGCTTTCCCCAAATGGCATTTTGTCAGAGTTTTTCATCCTGGTTTTGTGACACTCAGGAGGCTCCAAGTACCTGAAGGACTATGAGATTCTCATAATGAGATTAATTTTAGTTCACTTCAATTTAAAAAGCAAATCTATGTTGGGCTGTATTGCGGGGAGACAAAATGACACTGTGAAATTAAAGGTCCTTGTCCCTTGGCAGGCTGATAGGGCTGACCTTGAATAGAAGTGGACGGTATTCTCCCTGAGGCACTTTTATCTTACTTTTTTACCAGTCAGCATCCATTTTTCAGGAGTCTACTGCTCCCAGCTGTCTTACTCTCTATTGTAGTGAAGGGAGCAGCCTGAACTTGTGGAGAACCAACTCAGCATACCACATAGCTCCCAGAGAGCCTCACATTGCTCATCCACATAATTACACAGTCGAGAAATTCATCACCATTTTAGAGATCAGGAAACTCTTTAAGGGGAATTAACTATCTTGTAAATATCCTAGAGTAGTAAATGAATTAGTTAAGAACCGAAGACTTCCAAGGCTGTTGCTTCTTGAATTAGAAGAAGGCTTCCTTTGTTAAGATGCTTAGTCTTTTTTCTAGTACATGCCTAATAAGATGCTTAATTAAATATTGGAATCGATTTCCAAAGTATTGCAAGGCAGGTTAGTCTCCCACTCCACCACCACTGCAATAAAGTAAAATAAAATATAAAATAAACAGAGAAGAATTAAATGTGTAAAGTCAAGATGGCAAGAAAATGTAAACTACTGTGGGATGAAATTGGGGGTTCTTCATGGTAACAGACACCAAAACTACAAACTCTCAAAATAAGTATTAATAAGCTAAAGGGCTTATTATAAACCCAGTGTTCATAGCAAAGAAATCTCACTATGGTATAAAGGCAGCTGATAGGAAGTATAGTAAATGTCAGATGTGCTCACAACAGGAACTTTCCACAGCTTTACAAGGGACATGCAGGGTAAGGAGGGCACAGAGACACCCAGAAGTGCTTACAGTTTATTGTAAGTATTCATCTCCTCATAAAGTCACAAGAAATGTTACCCAATCACAAAGTTTCTCTGGAAGGGTTTAATTTCTGACTCTAGGATATATAACTCATGTGATAATTACAAGTGCGGAAGTTTGGTAAATGAAATATGATTTGGTTTTTTTTTTTTGTTCTTTGTCTTGGTTTTGTTTGGTTGTTTGGTTGGTTGGTTTATTTTGTTTGTGGTTTTCCTTGAGAAAATAACTTGCCAGTGATCCCATGTAGACCTAAAACTCCAGATCTTCTTGTCTCTACCTCCTGAAGGATAGAATTCCAAATGTCCACCAACTTCCTAGCTATAAAATTATACCAGCTCTTTTATAAGTGATCCTTTAAGAAATGATCAATTCCCTCAGACCTAGTAACATATTCTTAATATTGGCAGTTTATATAAAATTATTTGTATTACCCAATAGTTTTTTTATTTAAACATTTTTCATAGAACATATTCTGATCACAATTTCCTATCCCTCATCTCCTCTTGCATCCTCCCCACTTTCCAGTCATATCTATTCATTCTTCTTTGTTTCTCTCTTCAATAATAAATACACAAATAAAATAAACAACACAAAAAATGAAGAAGCATGAGACACACGTGCTTGCACACACACACACATACACACATACACACTAAATAAATAAACACAAACAAAACACAAAATCAGAAACCATAACACACAAGCAAAAGTCCAGTAGGGTATTTCTTATTTTTAGACCCACAGAAAGCATTAGGAGAAAAAAATAATCTCCAAAGACATCGTTGATCTTTTTTTTCCATTGACCATCTATTGTAGAGTATGAGGACTGCCCTTAAGTAAGGTTTGTATACCCAATAAGACCCCATTGAAGAAAACATATAGCATAGCATAGTGACTTCTAAAGGCACTGTGCTATACTCATAGAGCAGTATTTTGTTCTATGTCCATAGACATGTCATCATCAATGAAGCTTCCTCCTTCAATAGACAACTAGTATGGAGACCTACATGCTAGACAATGTGCAGAGAATAAGAGACCTTGGGACACTCAGTCCTAAACGGCATGTTGCCATCAAACTTTTCTACCCAACGCTCAGGTACTTCTCTTCTACTTGGAAGAGAAGGCAGAAAGATTTTAAAAGCCAGAGATAATGGAAGACACCAAGGTACAGTGTATTCCAGATACAATAGAACTAACAATTCAACATTTTTAAATTTCATACATCTTCTCTTCTAAAAGTCAAAGGATTATACAAGATACTGTCTATATTCTTATCAGTGTTTGCATAATGAAAACCCTTAAAAAAAACCAATCAGGGAGATTAAGTTGGGGCAACATTCTCTTCTCAACTGTTGATAAAGATCCATAACTGTAGATGAAAAACACCTCTTACACCTCCTCTTTCTTACCATATTTTATTCTTCATTCTTTGACAGTTTCATCCATATCATCACACTACCAGGGACCAGGTAACATTGAAAGACATGAGAGAAAGACTTTAAGAATCAGAAGACAGAGAGAAGTACCACGAAATGTTTCTGTCCAGATACTATGAGACCTTCGTATTTCAATTAGGAACTCACAACAGCTGCGGACATCCGCCCAACATGGAAATCTTCAACATTCCATCATGAAGAAAAGAGAAGCCCACAAGACCCCACTCATCTTAGCAATAATTTACTTAGCTTATTTTCTTCCAAATAGGATCCTTCCAAATAGGATCTATTTCCTGAAATAGAAGTCACGAAACCTACATGTTTAAGCTTCCTCTTCAGTCTTTGGTGTTATAACGTTATATCACCCAGCTTATAGTTAAGAGACACCTGTGTGATCTTGAATTGGAAAGTGAGCAAGGAGAAGCAGGTACCACATACCCAGATTTACTCTGACAAAGAAGGTAGCAGTGAATGATATATCATTAGTCCTTATTGACTGGGTCTCTATATCCTAGTTTCTGGCAGTAAAAGGAGATCTTTCTGTTTTCTTCCTCCAAATGGGTCTCTTTTTCTTCCTCTAGAACATGTGTAGCAACTTCCAGCACACCCTTCTCCTATTATGACTTGGCATGAGGAAAAGCAGAGCACCTTGCCAGGCTAGCTCTAAACCCACAGAACATTCTAACCTGACACACACGTCTGCTTGAATTCACCGCATTTGTCTGATGGATCTAACCATAGAAGATTCTCTTGTACACACCCACCCCAGCTGACCTCCTAACACATCCTTCTCAGAAAAAAGGTGCTGTAGATGTTGGTTTAGTGATATTTTTACTACAGGAGATACAGTAAAGGTACATTTTGTCTTCAGATTTAAACTTATAGAAAGTCATAACTTTAAAAGTTGATTGTTAATGCCCTGGCTTCATGGACAAAAATCCGACAACTCATGGAGGTCAAAACTAACTTGGCTGGAGGCAATACCACTGCTGAGCTCTGCAGACTAAATACCAATTCCCTTGACTTGAATTCAGTGTATATTTCTTCCAGTTCCTTGAAGGTTCTCTGTTTTGCTGAGACGAAAGACAGGACAGGAAAATCTTATTTTAGCCAGCTGAATTTTAATATGTCCCACCCTGGAGCCCAGTTGTCCAATTGCGTAACTATTCGTAAAGTGTCTAAAAGGCTTGTGAATGCTAATTCTTGTTATTCCAGTAAGGTTCCAACAAGAAAAAGGACTCATTGTCTTTATCCTTATGCTTTGTTTTGTTTTCCTTTGGGTTTTGGTTTGGGTTTTGTTTTTAAAGGTAGAGGGATGAGGAGAGCATTTAGATGCAGGGCACATTTAGAGAGAGCTGCACAGTTTTCCTATGCCAGTAGGTCACTACAACCTGAGGGTGGTGAAAGCTCCGTCTTTCACCTTGACTGATAGGAGAATTCTATTCTGCATCAGAGACATCACATGGCATTCTGCTTAGTGAATGGCTCAGGACCTCTATCAATGATTAATTATGTACCTGTGGCAAGTCATTAGTCAGTCTTTATCAAGGGCTACTTTCTTTACTTCTAAATTAGAACTAAAATATGATTTGTCTGGCAGTGATAATCATCGAAATCAGTTAATATAAAAGTATTATGTTTATTGTATTTTATTATCATTAAGTATACCTCACACATTTTCTAGCAGTTTATTTTTCATTTTAATTATTTATTCTCTCTCTCTCTCTCTCTCTCTCTCTCTCTCTCTCTCTCTGTGTGTGTGTGTGTGTGTGTGTGTGTGTGTGTGTGTAGGGAGAGAGAAACAGAAGACAGACAGACAGAGAGAGGCAGAGACAGACAGAGAGAAAGGGCTGGAGAGACAGAGGCAGAGAGATCAGCAGACAATTTATGGAAGCTGGTTATCTCATTCTACTATAAAGAATCAGAGAATGAACTCAGGTTTCACGCTTGTGGGCAAGTGTACTGGATGAGCTTATCATGAGTCATTCCTAAAGCATCGCTCTTCTGTTATTTATGTAGTTGATGTTTACATCCTACTTTGGCTTTTTTTTTAACTCCCCCCCACCACCTCTTCCCATTTGTGTTTGTGAGTGTGTGTAAATGTATGAGTGTGAGTGTGTATGTGTGACTGTTTGAATGTATGTATGTGAGTATGTGAATGTGTGTGAGTGTGTGTTCTTTGGGCAAACATGCATTATCACTGTTCTATTTCCAATTCATATCTTCAGACCTTCAATCAAATCTCCCCCATATGCAAGGCTCAACACAGCCTACCAAGTGCTGGGACCACAGGCATGATCCTCTATACCTGGCTTTCACATTGCTACCACAATCTCCACCTCAGTAGAGGCCACTCAGACTAGGTAACTGCTACTTGTGTTACAGAATACATCGATAATGATAGAAGTTAAGAAGTTCACATCCAATTCATTACAAGAAACTGTGTGGTAGGATAAGAGGGTGTTCACATAGAAGGAAAAGAAGAAAAAGCAATTTCAACTACTACTCATAAAACAAAAACAAAACTGATCTCAAGACTGTAGATCCTTTTTATGGAAGAAGCCATAAGAAGACATAAATCTTTAATGTAATGTCAAGAGTAAATACTACTTTTACATAGCTGTTTGACAATATGTTGAGTTCAGAACAAACCAGAATTGTTTAACTTTTGGTAAGATTTTGTTTCAAGCCTGATATATCTTGGGTTTAATGCTAATTGTGCCTCTTTTTTTTTTTTTTTTCCTGTCTGCAGAATTTACTCTAGAGGCCTGCTGACTCTGCCTTCTTATTCCCTAGGGCTTTCTTTGATCTTTCAAACCAAAGTAAACTTTGCTCCTGGCTAGGAAAAAGGTGCAGGTCAGGCAGTGTACCAAAGATAGTATGTAACCTCCTCCCTAACATTACCGTAGAACTACCTACATGGAGTCTATCAAAAACACCTGCTGACACATTCTAATTAGATGGATGCACATCTCTTCCCCCACTCAAAAAAAAAATTTCTAGAGAAAAAGATGGATCTGCTTGTCTTATTAAGATACACTCTATGTTTAACAATCTGCATCATTAGGAAATGGCTACTTTAAATCCCTTAGGCGATTTATTATCCATGCTAAAGAACCAGACTGAATGTCAAAAAGCTAGTTGAATGTATTTTAGTAGTGGCAAATTTCAATGTAAAATGTTTGGTATTCATGTGAAAATCTATGTGCATATTCCAGCTGTTCTTCTGCCTTAATCTCCAAGTGTTTCTGATTCTTAGGTATGTCTAGCATCTTTTTGAAAGGTGTTTGTTGCAAACTGAACTTTGACTTGACTTTACAGTGCATTTTCCTGTCCCACACCATGTTCATGGTTAGTCTCAAACTCTAGATCTGAATAGGCCAACTTAAGTAGCTCTTTATGCTCAGCATGAAAGTAGTTAAAACGAAGTCAACTAAATTCTGTACTTCAGTTATAGTAGGTACACGGAGGAGATGAGTGGGTGTAAGTGCCTGAGACAGTTTACTGAGCAATGATGGGGACATTTCCACCTAGAGAGGTAGGTCCAACAACTAATCTGTTAGTACATCAACAGTGATGAAAGGAAGGTGATAAGAATAAGGCACCATTAACAATGTCCAGTTTCTAGATAGTGAAAATATCTTTCATAACTAAGATCTTGGTGATTTCCTATTGTCACCTTAACTTCTGACCAAGCACAAAGGGTCTTATGGACTATAAACAATTTAAATAAATCCAGCATTTTCCTAAAAACATACACATGCTCATTGTTTTACTATTACTTGATGGAAGATTTTATATTGTTGGTTTTTATTGATACTGGATTGCTATGGTACCCTTTTGAAAGAATTCCTTTAGACATTAAGTAAAATAACTTCCTCTGGAGGCTCAGTTCTGTCCTATTGATCTGTACTTCGGCACTTGTGCCGATTTTGTGCTGTCTTTATTGCTGTAACTGTCATAAGTTTTTAAAGTAGAAAGTACAAGTTCAGCTTTCTGTGTCCTCTTCAAGGATATTTTGTTTTTCCTTTTCATATGGATGCTAGGGAGTATATCCTCATCTCTGCAGAAATAGAAGTCACATCTCAAGAAAAGTTTTGAATCTGGGGAATAGTGTCATTTTCACTATTTGTCTTATCTTGTGTTTTCAATCATATTTTATAGTTAAATTTTAGTACACATTTTGAGTTTGTTTTATATCTACGGATAAGCATTTTAACTTTTTATGATGTTTTGTGGAGTCATTTTAAATATTATATCTGAATGGTCAAGTCGTTGGTATATAGAAATATTTTCCCTCCATCTTCTCCTGCCTCTCTGTCTCCTCTACATATTCCCGGCCTCACGGCCCTAGTCAGACCTTCCTGCACACTGTTGAATAGAAGACTTGACAAAAGATGGCCTTTCTTTGCTCCTCATGTTAGGGGGAAGCATGCAACCTTTCACTGGTAGATAAAATGTTAGCTGTGGAGATTTAATGGATGCCCTTTATATCATTGAGAAAGTTCTTTTTTATTCCCATGATGCTGATAATTTCAATTATGATTGAATGAATATTGCCTTTTTGTCAGTTGCTTTTCCATTTCTAAGTAAATGATAAAGTGTTTTCTCCTTTCCTCTGCTAATGTAATTGTTTGGTTCATAGATATTTAGAAGTTTAGAGATCATATCTTCCTGGGATAAGTTCTACATTACAATAGGTATCACCATTGTTGTATGCTGCTTATATGACGATTGCTAAGATTTAGTTCAGGGTTGAGTGATTTGTATCGATCAAGGTCATAGCAGCGTTCTTGTGCTCTGTCTCTGGTCTAAGTATATTGGTCATCCTGGTCTTTTCAACGTATTTGGATCTTCTCCATCTCCTAATTTTGTGGAAGAGCCACAAAACTTTTCCTCTAAAACTTGGCTGAAATTCAACATCTGGGCCTAGTATAGTCTTTCAGAGAAATTTAAATTACTAATCTGTTAACTTTTTTCCACATCCAATCATAATATCTATTTCTTCTGCTGGTATCTTGTGTCTGTAGAGAAGTTCATGTGCTTTCCTAAGTTATCCTATTTGGTGTTTTAGCTTATATCTTGGTTTGCTTCAGTTCTGGGGATGGAGAACAGAACTTTGAATGCAGTATGTGAGTGATTAGGTAATGAGCTATGTCTCCAGACTCAACCATTTATTTACATACAGTTTTATAAAGTATTCTCTACTATTGCCCTTTCTTTTAAAGATAAATAATGTTCCTTGCTGGGTTTAGTAATTTGAATCTTCTGTGTCAGACAGATGCTGAATATGTCTATAAATTCCATCAACTTTACTTTTTTTTTTTAGAAAAGAAAGAGACATAATCACAATAGAAGATTTAAACTTATACATAAATGCATTTATTAGATCTGTGTTAATCTGCAGCAATCTTTCTGCCTATAAGGTCAAACAAAAAGTTCTTGGAAAAAAATATGGTTTTAGCATATTTGTATACCATGTGAATATTTGTTCCCAAATAATATCTTCAGAAGTCTGAATCAGTAAAAAATGTAAATTATATAAAATAAGAAGTGAAAAATATGAAAATATAATTAACAAAAGAGAAAAATCAGTAATTCTGCAAATAAAAAAAATGTTTGTTACTAAAATAACGCATAATTTTAGTAAGTCAAAGCTCTTGCAGAGGACGAGGATTCAACTTCCTATACCCACATGACAATTTACAATCTTGGATAACTCCCGTTCCTGGAAATTTATTGCCTTCTCCTGATATTTGTGAGTACTAGGCCTGCAAAGAATATATAAAAGTACGTGCAGGCAACTAAAACATACATAAAAGTAAATCTTTGAAAATTAACTTTTACATACTTAATTGAAAACAATTAAGACATAAGATCCAGTATTGGCATGAGAGTATAGGAAAAGAAGTTTATACTTCCACAAGGGGTAGTTTATAAACTTTTTGAATCTGCTAAATTTTTAATCTTGTATAACTATTAAATTTAAATTGTAAGTAGACTTAGCCAGTTTCACTTTTGAAATGTATTCTATTAACATAAAACTACTACTTTTTGAAATGAAATTTTACCAACATATTGAAGTCCACCCATGAGTCCCCATATTGAAAAAAGTATAAGCATAAAAAAAGAAAACATAAGTATCCTTCTAATAGTGACTTGGAGAAACTGCATTAGTAAATTAGAAAGACGTTAATTAGAAAGAAGAGCACAGTGATGGGCTTGGGTTATTTTATGTAAAGAACAAAAACAAAACCGCATGTTTATTCCAGTAAAGTGAAGAAGAATGCTATTAATTTGTCAGCGTTCAAGAAAAGACACTAGAAAGAGATTGCATTGTCAATATATTCATTTGTGTTGTTTGACTTGTTATGAAGAACAGATGCTTTAGAATGTGCATTAAATAAAGACAAAGAAAAGAAGAAGAAATTATTCAAAAAAATAGCAAGGGAAAGGGACAGGGGAAAGAGCACAGGATGGTCCTGAAACAGCAGAAATACACTCAACAAAAGCCAGTGCTGGAGTCTAGCTTCTATTTGCTCATCATTACAACTAATGTAAAATGAGGTGCGTGTGGCAATTCCTCTACCATGCTCTGGGACATTTGCTTCAGCCTCTGTAAGCACCATGTCATCACTCTCCTCTTTCACACCTTCTCTTCCACACCCACAGTTGTTCCCTTTTCCATGGCAAGTAGAATTTGGCATTTTCATTGGCACTCGGATAGATATCCATAGTGTCAGAGACATCTACTCTCAGTCAAGATGCCAGAAGTGGAGCACATGAGCATCAGGTTTTAAAACCTTTGATCAGGTTTCCATCAGAATGAACTATCGAGTATGTTAGTTTGCTAGCAGTTCATGAATTAGAATCCTATTATACATGTTCACACCAAAGTCACATGCAGTAATCATGAATATCTTTCAATCTTCTATACATGAAAATGACAATGTCAAAAGTCGATGACTGGGAAGATCATACGTCCTAATGGAGAAAATCCTGTTCTGTTATATTAAATTTGCATGATATGTCTGTCAATTTGACGTCTAAATATTTATATTCATGCCCTCAGGTTTGTGTTGCTGTCAGCTCCAGTGAGGAAAACTTCCTTTTGCAATGGAAAGTGTAACTACAGAGATTCAGAACCTGTTGAAATATAATAACTGCTGAAAGCTGAACCCTAAACAGGAAATGTGTTTCACCCCTTCCACGACTTAGAAACATTTTGGAAAATGTGGGAGAAAGAATGTAAGAGACAGAAAAAGTAGTGGAGAGTCATGGAGTGTGGCCTTCCAGGGCATGATATAGCTCTTGCCTACTTGAACTTGAAGCAATTGTGATCACCTGGATGAGAGCTGTACGTGGTTGGTTCTATTATTGTTCCATTTGTGAAGGAGATTGAACTTGTAAGGCCTTTCCCCTAGGTGTAGATCTACAAGCAGTTTAAGATTGCTGAGGGAAGAAGAGATATTGTTTTCAGTGGTGTAACCACTAGCATATTGCCCATGTACTTGTAATGCATCACTGGCCTCATAAGCAAACCTAAGTAAACTCATTATGTCACACACACAGAAAGAGATGAAGGTAGAATGGGGACTAGTAAGGGATAAAGATCAGCAGGAATGGGAGGGTGACAACAGATAGGACCGGAGATGAATGGACCGAAATATATTATATACATACGAGAAAATGTCACAATGAAATATGTAGTTATACATAATGAACATTAACCAATGTAAAACAAAAATGGCAATGACAGCATAGAAGGAAGAAACAAGAAAGAGATTTCATATGCACATACAGTGTGTGCCAATGCCCCACTATCAATTGGTCCATCATCTATCAGAGGGTAGAATACACAGCCACACCCACTTACACACACACACACACACACACACACACACAAATTTGGGAGAGAATAAATTATATGGGACAAGCTAAAAAGAATCTCCTTACAGAACTGGAACATTAGCTATGCTACATCATCATATCTTTTTCGGGAAAGTGAGCTAAGATAAAAGGAGGAAAAATATGAGATATAATTACTTCCAAACTTATTTTGATAATTTCTATTTATGTCTAAACATATTCACAAATATATGTATGTATGTCTTAATGCATAACTATTATAGATTTTGCAAAACACATTTATAAATGGATTAATATTTACATCATTAAGGGAATCAAACAACAAAATTGATGCACAAAGATTTTAAATTGATAGCCATCAAATAATATATTTGGATATAACAATACGTTTGAAGTTATTGTTTTCCAGAAAGAAATCATCATAATGAAACAGAACAATGCTTTCTTGTCTTATAATACCTATTTTTTTCAGTGACCCTGTTGCTTATCATACAATTCTGTTGACCTATTCTCCTGTGGATTCATAACTGTGTGCAATGGACTGGGTGGATGAGTGTGGGATATATGGGTTTACATTCTTGAGTGGACATGAGTATATGTGTAGGCCCGTGTATAGTGTGTTGTTTGAATGTAGTTTTGTAGTGTGTGTGTGTGTGTGTGTGTGTGTGTGTATGTATACATGTTAAATGAATGGGAAATGTCTTATCAATGTATTGGAAAAAACAAAACAAATAATGGGCTTCAAAGACCTGAGTACGTTTCTGGTATTAACATGATTTTCTGATTTAAGTATAATGGAAAGAAGCCAAAACTGGTTCCTCCAGGTGATATGCTCCAGTATGTAGCCTAGCATAGAAAATTATTCTTACACTGAACGTGGTAAATCTTTCAAAGATTCACTGTTTCCTGGAATGCAAGGTGATGGCAGGATTTTTTAAAAAATGGCACTTCAGTATTAAAAGAAACAAGTTAGACAATCATAGAGTGGTTAACTTTCCTGCCTTCAAAGGAAATCACACGACTCAAGTGAGAAGGATGTAGAAAATGAAGACGGAGATATCAGAAGTTTCATATTCCTTTTCATTACGCTGTGAGTCCATGTGAGGAGTCTGTATTTTAACAAAAATAGCTTCTAAGAAACTATTCTAATGCCACCATTGACAGTGAACATTTATCTGTCCTGGAAAAATGACAGTATTTGCTAGACTGGCTTTGAAAGCTTCCTGGCATACTATAGGATCATACACAAGAGGGAACAAGCAACAATGGTTCAAGTTTATAAGTGAAAAGAGCCAGATTCTTAATCTGGGATGTAGAAGCCCCACCACAAAGCAGAGAATTAGAAGAATTCCAAGTCCAAAGGCATCGAATTAAAGGGATCCCTTGTCAGTAAACAAGGCCCTGAATCTAAAGAGGAGTGGGAGTGGAAGGTTTTGAGGGAGAAAGGGGAAGAGAGAGCTGCTGCAATTAAGCTATAATTACAGAAACAGAAGAAGAAGAAGAAGAAGAGGAGGAGGAGGAGGAAGTATTGTAGTATTCTAGGGTACCATTGCATGGTTTAGTTTCAATTATCCCTCATAGGATGAGATGGGCTCCAGTTGATCTGATCTGATGTCCCTTCCCAAGTTAAATTCTATCTGTCCCCTGGGTGGATACACACTCATTGGCTGTGTGTGTCCTAAATTCTAAGTTAATACTGCATCTTATATCAGTGCTGTTCAGGCTGTGCCTTGCCTTGAGTGACTTCATTTTACAAAGTATCACTTATCTCTATTTCAAGTGCAAATGCAGAGGCAGGAGTCTATCTATCTGTCTATTGGCACATAAACACTACCACCTGTCCAGTGTTGTTAGCTGACCAAAATGATCATTCAAACAAAGGTTATATCCAACTAAAAGTCTTTATTGCAGCTAACTGGGACCACATTAGTATTCAGAGACCTAGGTATGACTCTAAATATCTAGAACGTGGGGTTTTCAAAGGCAGAAACCAAGTCCTGGCCTCTTGTTCAGCAGCTACAGGGAGGTATTGCCAAAGCAAGCAGTTTGAAGCAAGCAGTGTAAACAGAAGAGCTGAAAAGAAGTTAGCTAGAGGGGATTCTGAACAAACAGGCAGTTTTAGCAGAAGCTAAGTGAGCAAGGACATCCTGATCCTTAGTTCCTAGGAGGAAGCTGGGAAGATTTCCACGGGGTTCTCCATCAAGGAAATCAAATTCTACTTAAACCTGAATTGGCCTCAGCAAGAACACAAGCTGGAGGAGCCTCTGCGTTGTCTTGCCTTGTCACAAAACCGTGGGGCAGATTGATAACATATCTATGAAAGTAAAAAGCAATGTCTATGAACTGAGCCAAGGAGACTGCAAACAGGAGAGTACATGTGCTGTACACAGCACCGTAACAATAAACTATTTCTAAGAGTTTCACACACAACTGATTAGTGATGCCTCTGATACCCTCACCTGAACCCTATGAGCAAAAGGACACCTAGGCCTGCAAAGGCTTTCTCTGCCTATTATCTGGTCTCCCAGCATGTGTTTCAAGGGACTAATAGGTTGAGAACACCTGATTTCCACAGGGATTGAAAATATAACTATACACAGTATAGGCATACACTAATCTGTCTGGACTTGTCCTTTACCTTGCATCCTCAGTCTGGCACCTCTGCAGTTTGACTCAACCTTGCAGCTTGGCTCGACCTCAGTGTTGCAGCACTTCCTTGCCCTCCCGCAGCTCTCCAGCTGTGTTCCTCAGCATCTTATCAAACCACCTGCAGTGACTCTCTGCATTTGTACCAAGCCTTCTGCCTCATTTTCACTAAGGTCTATCTGAACTCTCTCAAGCCTGGGGCCCGGCCATTTATCCTTTTGTAGCTATTCTGTAGCCTTCATATAGACACAGACATAGATACAATATTTGCACAAAGTGTGATGTCTGATCTGAGAGTTAATATTATTAAGTAAGACTGGAATAAAAGAACCTGTATTTGGCAATATCCAGCTATCAAGAAAAAAAATAAGATTATTTGGCAAATTACAGCCAAGCAAATAAATTCTGATAATATGAATAGACCACATGTTTGTCTGCCTATTTCTCTGGCATAGCCTGTTTAAATAATAACATCATAAATGCACTGCTCAGATTATTATTTTAGGAGTTGTACTTTCGTTACTGTCATTTCCCAAGAGTTTGGTCATGGATGCTGTAGAGGAAGATGAAGAACTTGGATGACATAACCTCAGCATCAAATTTTAGGGTCTTTATGGTTCAAGCACTTATTTTTCAGAATAATGGTGAAAAGCACGGCCAAACATATAAGGAAAAAACGTCCTTAGAATAAAAGAAATTCCAGCAGCTAAATGAGGCCATTTCATTTTCTTCTCCACTAGTAACCGATGGTCTCTGAGAAGTTGAGGCTGAAAAGGCATATGTTTCCTTGCCTTGACTTGCCAAAAGTGCTATCAATAGTTTTGATCTGGCAGATCTGAAAGATAAGCTCACCCACCTGTCCCATTAAGCCCATTAAAGAGACAAGTAATGTTTAAGACTGCAGAAAGGAAATTAAATTAATATGTCCAGGGGAGGAAAGAAATAGAACCCAATGACACTGATTTCATCTTTAGGGTGTTGATCTGAGTTGTAGTTTCAAGCAAAAGAAGGACTCCTGCCATTTTTAATAGCCTAGGTTAATATTTATAATCACAATTTAATGTTTTTCTTAAAGTTTTTCTTTATTTTCAATATCCACTGTGCTTCCTACTTTAATGAGGAAATGAAAACAATAACATTTTGAGTATATTTATAGGTCACCACAATTCTAATCATGCTAGATGAGCTTTATCCTTATTCTTTCCATAGGATGTTCCCAGTTCTATTATTTTATTTTAGAAATCTGAATTGTAGCGAGGATGTGCTGTTATGTCTCAACTAAAGAAAAATGGCTAAGGTGCTTATTCAGCATATCAAAGCAGACATTGACAACCAGGTTCTTTGAGCATCTCTCAGTACCTATTACCAAATCTTAATGGCTGGTATAGTCTGTCTCCTCCCTAAACTCTCCAGCCCATGTGTAGATTTTCCTTCACCCAGGTTCTCTGATTCCTCTATAACCCAGCCATCTTAACTACTCTGCCCTTTCTGATCTTTGGCAGCCACTCTTGGTTCCTGCTTTCCTGGCCTTTTGGTTTCTGGCTTTTCGCTCTCCTGACTCCTTACGTGGAATGGTTCAATCTGTTGAACATGTTTCATCTATTACTTTCTTCCCCTACTTGTACTCTTCAGATGCCTCTGCCTGCTCTCTCCCTTACATCTATAATAAAAACCTCAACCCCAGGACTGGAGAGATGGCTCCGCGGTTAAGAGAGCTGACTGTTCTTCCAAAGGTTGTGAGTTCAAATCCCAACAACCACATGATGGCTCAACTATTCGTAATGAGATCTGATGCCCTCTTCTGGGGTGAGCGAGCAGAGCTAGAGTGAGAAGTAAAAGTGTCTGAGCCTGGAGTGGTGGTGCACGCCTTTAATCCCAGCATTTGGGAGGCAGAGGCAGGTGGATTTCTGAGTTCAAGGCCGTGGGAAAAAAAGAAAAGAAAAAGGAAAAAAAGTGTCTGAAGACAGCTACAGTGTACTTACCTATAATAAAATAAATAAATCTTTTAAAAAACAAACAAACAAAAAACCTCAACCCCTTAGGTGTAGTCACTTATCTTGGGAGAAACTCTAGGACAAAGGCCTCAACAATCACTCAATTAAGCTCTACTATATAGATGAATGCATGTATAACTATGGAATTAGGCATATCCTCCAGGAAAGACCTCTCCTAAGCTCACTTTCAAGGTCATAACCAGGTCCAGGTTCATTCACTTGATTTATAGGTTTTGCCAGATGTTGGTCACATATAATCTGATTTTGTCATTTGGGCTTTTCACTTTCATTTTGAGGGCTAACTCAAAATGAAGAAGTAAAGATGAAATTAAGAGAGTCCGTGTGCAAGATCCAGTGCCTTTTGAACCCACTGTTGGTAATAATGCCGATTCTTTTTTCACAATATTGTCTTAACTAACTCAGGTTTAGCCAACATCAGAAGCAACAATTTTCCAAAGCCATGAATACCAGGAGTTCAGAGGCATTATAAGGCAACATAGAAGCCATCTGCAAAGCACAGAACCTCTATCTTGATGGAGATTACTGCACAAAATAGTTACGTGATATGATCAAGTCAAAATCAACAAATTTTCATTAAGTATATGGTGATAATAACCTGACTGATCAAAACCTTTTATCAAAAGATAAAAGAAAATACATAGATATGAAAAGTTAAGAGCTGGGCATAAATATGACTTAAGTATGCTAATATTTTTCAAAGTTGAGAGATTATGACTAGCCCATTTTGATTAGATCATATTTCTTCTTCATCCTCTGCCTCATTATACTACATATCAATTCTGAGTTATTCATTTTCATCTTATATCCATAGGGATGCAAATGATGACCAAAAGCATTTAATGAACAAGGAAAGAAAACTAATATTTATGAAGCATAAGTCATGCATTGATTGCTATATTGGGAACTTTACATACGTGGTCTTATTAAATCCTTGCAATAACTCTTTTAGAGGGTAGCTCTTCTGTTCCATACTTTTAAGAAACAGTCAGACAGTACTTTTATTTTTCCTTTCACTTGTCTATTAAGGCTTGTCCATAATGGTGGTTTTCATTCTGTCCCATCCAGCGAGTAAAAACAAAGTCTGTTACTAGCCTTATCCAGCTTACCTCTCCAGGCAATACAATAAATAAAGAAAATCTGTAGCTATCTCTTACTATAAATATAATACTGTTTAATATACTACAGCCCACTGGCTCAGAATCTATTATATCTTGGTTACCCTATATATTATATCACTTGCTTGTATTAATGTCTTAGTTCCCAGGTTAGATGAAAATGCTTCTAAATTAAAATAAACTAGTTCATGTTTTCCAGTTGTTTTTGTTGTGTGTATGACATAGATGTATATGTGTATTTACATGTATGGGAGTGTACCTCTGTTGGGTATGCATGTTTATGTGTGTATATTCCTGTATAGACCTGAAGTTGATATGCAGTATCTTCTTTCATTCTTTTACTTTATTTATTAAGGCAAGTCTTCTCTGTGAATCTTGGATCTACAACTTCAGGTAGTCTAGATAGTCACTGGCCCCTGAGGTCCCCGGCCTCTGCCTTGGACTTCTAGGATTACTGGCAGTTGCCATGACTGCCTTGCTTTTGGTGTGGGTTCTGGGAGTCTGAGCTTTAGTTCTCACATTTTTTGGCAAGCACTTTGTCCACTGAGCATTTCATAAAATAGAAAACAAGGGCTGGTGAGATGTTTGCTGTCATGAGTGCTTCTTGCTTTACAGAGAACCTGAGTTCAGCTTCTCCCACTCACCATAGGTAGCTCACAACTGCTTATAATTCCAGTCCCCGGAGATCCATCACCTTTCTCTGGCCCCTGAAGGTACCAGCACATACATTGTATATATATACACACACAGGCACACACACACAGAGACAGACAGACACACACACACACACACACACACACAGACACACACACACACACAGACACACACAGACACACACACAGACACACACACACACAGACACACACACACATACACATATACACATACACACACAGACACACAGACACACACACACATACACAAACACATACTACATATAGATCACGAATTTCTTCCTCCCTAGGTTCCTTCTTCATTCCACAGCTTAGGATTTTGACTTAGATTTCCACAAGATATTCACCATATATACTTATGTGCATAGACACAATTAAATCAGTCATGAGTAACTGGCCGAAGAGTAATCTGTTGGGCAACTGTGAATGAATTCCAATGATCTGATACATTCTGAAACTTCTTTAGGCCACTTTTCTTTATAATTGCCTTCACAGTCACTTTTACTAACTACAAAAGACTCAAAATAAAATAAGATCTTTGAACTTAGTATTTGAATAAATGTAATATTCTCCTACTCCGTCAGACATTTAGTTCACATAAAGAGGTTTTGAATGCCATTTGACCATTTCAAGGGATGAAAGAAAGTGTAACAAAAATATCTCAAGTATGCTGACGAGGGAATCCAATGATGCTCACAGAAATTGCAGTATCATAGGAATAACTGTACAGCCTTTTAAAATAACAAATGTGAAGATGGTTATACTTATTAGTCGGCTCTAATTGACCAGTTTTCATAATGTCTTCAGTAATTTTGTATCATAGTCATACTCTACATGAATAGGATTCTTCATAACATGTACCATGAATATTTTCATACCAAATGAACTACATTTGTAATTTATGTGTTATTATGTCTAATACTGATTATAGTAAGATCAAGGGAATAAAACATCAAGGAATACAAAGTTGTTTGTGTACAGTGGTTCTGGAAAGAGTTGGGAGAAAGAACAAACAAGAGCAGCTATATTGTATGAAATTCTCAAAGCACTAATCAAAATATTTCTAAAACACAATAGAAGATGCAGAGATGACTTATCTCACAGTGTCTACTTCCAGATTTACACGCTTACTGTTGCTATCTAGGGAGGCAATAGGTAAATAAGTTAGATTCAAGTTGGATTTTATGCATGAAATTTGCTAGTCATCAGCCATGCTGCCATATCCAAGTGACAAATCCTAAGTGTTGCCACAACTGCTATGAAAATAAATTACTAAGAAAGCAATCGGTCATGAATTAGATACATATTTTCATTCTTCCTTTGAACAGTTGCTGAACTAGGTTGTGTATCAATTAATATGAGAGACAGTGATTCTTGGCTGTTGAAAAGTTGAAAGTATGTAGTTAGCTAATTGAGGTGGGGGGGCTGTGGAGGAAATGGCTTTACTTTTGTGGATTTTATTTCCCTATTTGAAACTGGAAAATGTAAGTTCTCCAAGCCACAGTGCCAAAACCACATCCCTCAGAGCAAGATAGATCTTACTACTTATACAAGTGCTCCCTAAAACCCTGGCATATACAAGTAACAAGGATTCTTTTCACACTCCCACAAAGTCCACATAGTAATTATGCTGTATTAATCTCATATTTGTGAGTAGTTTGTGCCTTCTCATCTACAATCTCCACGATCAATCATTGAAATGAAGATTTACTACGTGCTTGAAGGATACTTGATGCCAGTGACATAACATGCCAAAAGGCTGGCTTTACCCAAAACCATTATGTATTTCTCTGGAGTCTACCTATTAACTAAACACTCTGGGCTTCTTCAAGCTATGACACACATATATTTATATGTTGTGGGGTTGATACCATGTGTGCAATTAACTAGTCCATAGACTTTCTATGTATTTTGTCTAACAGTATTCTGAGATTGAACTTGGTGTAATATTAAAATAAGAATAACATTTGAATAAATAGAATAAATAGAATAGATAGAATAAATAGAATGTAATTTTGAATAGAATAAAAGGTTTTTGTTTGTTTGTTTGTTTTGTACAACCAAGAAGACAAAAATATATCAACAATGATGCATGAAAAACATAAAAGTATATATCATGACCTAAGTTATTTCATTAATCTTTTAAAACATATTTTATTAATGCTTTAAGTATTTCATACAACACAGTTTGTTCTAATTCACTATTACTTTTTTTAATCTCTTACCCAACTCCTCCAAACCTACCTTGCCTGAGAGTACTGTTTTATTCTGTCCTTTGAACATGATGGAATAATCATTTCTCCTTGGTTCTCAAGCCTGACAGATTTCAGACCAGAATTTAACATCAGTGTCTCTCCTGGTCTCTAAACCTTTGCTTCCTGGATTGTCAGCTTGCTAAATACACATTTCTGGGGAGCCCCAGGAAATCCAGTTAAATCAGTTAAAAAGGAAACTGGAGTTTGGGGTGGCTCATCTGTTAAGAGCACTGGCTGCTCTTCCACCGGTCCTGAGTTCAGTTACCAGTAACCACAAGGTGGCTCATAACCATCTATAGTGGGATCCAATGCCCTCTTCTGGCATACTGGTGGTGTACATGACTGCAACACTCAAATCACAAATAAATCTTAAAACAAAAACGGCAAACCAGCAAAACACCAAACACAAAGAAACCCAGAAAACCAGGGGTCTACCTAGTGCTACCCTGTGTCAGTGTAATGAACAAACAGAGAAACAAATCTAGAGAGAGAGAGAGAGAGGAGATGCTGAAACTGTGTTCTGGTTCCTAAATGCTTCTACCAAGGAGAGACATACCATTTTTGCTTATATGATTTTGGCCTACTGACTCATGTGGTCATTCTGACTTCTAGATTTTCTGCTAGTATATCCTTTCCTGTGCTGGAATGTAGACATTTATGTACTTTAGTCAATAATTAATAGTGATAAAAAGTTTTAGGCCACTAATGAATAAACCCTTGTTACTTTCAGCAGAGTACATTTTCTATATATTGCTTATCTTCCCCTTAGGCTCAGAGGTCTAAAGAGAGAGAAATAGTACAAAAGTACATACATACAGATCTTAATCCAAAAGTTCATTTTATTAAATAATTTTATACATATTAGCAGCTTACATTCCTAGGGCATACATATCCAAAAAAAAAATTGTATTATGTCACAGGTGATGGTACTAACCTGTAATTTCCTCAATAAAGAGGCTAAGGAAAGAGAATCATGAGTCCCAGGCCAGCTTGGGCTACAAAAGGAGACTCTGCCTCCAGCCCTTCCCCTTGTCCCTAAATTGTGCCACAATTACTAATTACAATTCCTTCAGTCAGTATGATTCATAATGGTTGTCAGCCTGTTTTTTTTTTTTTAAGGTCTTCTGATGGACCAAAAGTAGAACAAAGGCCTTAAAGAGGTTCTCATTCTGAGAATAAAGGGAAACCAAGAGAATTCATCCTAATGCTACTCCTGTGGACCGCTCACAAAGATAAAACACATGTAGTGAAGAAACCACAAGTGGGGTTTTTCATAACTATTGATCATGTGTCACCTCTGGAAACAACACTCCTAACACTGAAGGGTTCCTTCAAAATTTTTAAAGTTAAATGTGTTGCCTTTAAAAGTAAGAGAACAAATGAGATATTTGCTTTCATCTGGGAAGCAGGTCTATTTTTAAAAGGCTGTAACCAACACTGTAGCCCAAAGAACTCAGAGCACAGCCGCTTAAAATTAGTTATATTTATAACAGAATTTTACTACAAAAATAAAAGCCTACAAGATTAATTAAATAAGGTTATATACACAAGAACAATGGTCAGAGGGTCCACTTATGGGTAAAGCTTTATGCACTAATTATGTGAGTCTTCCATCGTCATGGGAGTTGTTTATGATAAATCAGTGCAAAGTTTTCAAATCTAAAAGAACAAAATTGAATCTCCTGGTCCAAGTCACTTAGTAGCTATAATACCTCTACAGCTTTATGTTCTTAGATTTCAACATCCTCTTCTATCCAATGTAATAAACAATGTCCATAATCTAATAACTTAGAAAACTGCTATCTGATAATCTTCAAAGATTAAATGTTAGCCATATGGAGTGTGTTAAGACTGGTGTCAGACACAAAAATGAACCACGACATGCTAACACTTTTTTGTTATTAAATCTAGTACTGTTGTTCAGCATCCATGAAATGAACAAATAGAACACTCAAGTTCCAGGAGCCTATTGCTCAGCAATAACAGTTTCCAAAATGCACTGCCTGTATGACTAGTCTAGGTCTCACCCTGGTGTGAAGGGGTCAGGGACTTGGACCAGGTCCAGGCAGGCAGTGCTTTGGCCCCCATAATCTCAATTGACAGATGGTATTCAGTTGACAGAAGGACTAGTCTAGAGGGTCCAAAATGGCCGGTCTCCTCTTCCAGCTGACTTAGATGATATGAGAGGAGGGTGGAGTCCAGTAGAAACTGTTATCTTAAATATCTGAAATGTATACTTTGTGAGACTTGAATTATTTGGGCTATATTTTACTGTGAGGAACAAAAAGGGCCCTTAAAACTCTGCAGCTGTGGAATCCCAAGTGTTATCAGCTTGAGGTTTATCTTCATGCTTTCCATGTTTCCTAAGCCCTTTTAACATCATGTGAGCCCCCCTCAGCCCAGTGCTGGTTCTCAGAAGGTAATTAGGCTTGGTAATATGGTGTCTCTGTGTTCCAGAAAGAATGGTCTTGTGGGGCCATTAGCACACTGTAACGTCTACTGTTTTGTATTGGTAAAACAAGTCTTTCTTTGTTAAAGGGGAGGGAATAGAGAATGGGCAGAGGAGGTTTGGGGACAAGGCTATCTGTACACATCACAGGTGTCCTGTATGTTCTGTGTATAATGGTGACTGCAGAATTGGGGCAGTGGGAGCTTTGGGGATTGGTTATACAGTTGGTTTCTCTGGGTAGCCCTGGGTGTAGACAAGCCTGGCCTAGAACTAACTCACCAAGACCCAACTGCCTCTGCCCCCTGAGTGCTGGTATCAAAGGCATGTGCCAGATTTGTAGGATTTATTTTATATTTAAAGCATACACATGCTTTCAAAGCTGGGATTTTCATTGTTTATCTGCTACCGTCCTAAACAATTACTAAAAAGAGAGAATCTGTTCTGGTAAGTATTGTCAAAGAATACATTTTTCTTTTAGCTTCTTAGGTTTGATTTTTGATAGTGTAAAAGGAACTGACAAAAGGCAGATTAGCAGAAAATGCAAAACAAATTTAATGCCCATCATATGCACAGGGTTTCACAGAGAAATCCTAGGAGTTGGCTGGTGGGGGTGGGACTTCTTTGTCATCTTAATAGAGGCTATGGGAGGGCAAAAATGTACTTCTAGTAGAACAAAAGACTTAGAGGAATAAATGGAAGAGATGATAGTTTCAGGACAGTGCCTGTGTGTCTTATCCAGGTGCTTACTGCTTATTGCTGCCAAATTTTCCACATCTACCATGAGACTCACACCTCCCTACTTTAGGGAAAG
Organism: Tokudaia tokunoshimensis; assembly: GCA_036184795.1. NCBI lineage: Eukaryota > Metazoa > Chordata > Mammalia > Rodentia > Muridae > Tokudaia > Tokudaia tokunoshimensis. The sequence goes on along the minus strand of BTHU01000014.1, from coordinate 48,851,033 downwards.
GGCTTCATGAGAGTTGAATTATTTGGGGAATATTTTATGGCGAGGAACAAAAAGTGCACTTAAAACTCTGTCTGCAGCTGTGGTTTCCCAAGTGTTATCAGGTTGAAGTAAATCTTTATGCTTCCTATGTTTCCTGAGTTCTTTTAACATCAAAAGGAAATTCTCTGTCTTTCTCTCTCTCTCTCTCTCTCTCTCTCTCTCTCTCTCTCTCTCTCTCTCTCTCTCTCTCTCTCTCTCTTCCCTCCTCCTTCCCTCCCTCTTCCTTTTCCTTCCCTCTCCTCCTTCTCCCTTCCCCTCCCCCTCCCCTCTTCCTCTCCCTCTCTCTCTCCTCCCAGAATTTCATTTCGAATATTTTTGTCTGGTTTCTGGGTATGGACTTTAAACATTGATTCCACTCTACCCCTCTACCCCTCTTTTACATCCCATGGCACAACACATTCTATGCCTTTATAGTTTCTAAGCTGACTAAGTGGATTCTGGGGAAATTCTTAAACGATGTTACACTATGGAGTTCTATGTCACTTAATCATGAACAAAAAAGCAAGTATGAATCCACAGTTGTACAGCTTAACACACTCAATCCATATATATTGCTCTCTCCACCCTACCATTTGCAGAATCCTTTAGAAGGTGACCTAAAAAGCAGGTGGCATTTTAAGCAACATTTATGCCATGGGTATGACAAAGAGGAACCTGGATTGAAAGGAATTTTAGTTCTTAATCTCTTGTAACTGAAACTCTTACTCTTGCAATTCTCAAAATACCTGATTGTGAAAGCACACCCCTCCCTGATGCTGCTTGAAAATCTTGAAGATGCTGATGCAAATGAGAGCTACTCTTAAGTTCCATCAGCATCACAAGCCTGGGAGTAATTCAGGATGAAGGGAACAAGGATCATGACATCTAAGGAGAATATATTTTGGATGGTGGAAGGCACACTGGCTTATAGAACTTTGAAAATCATGATTTTATAGGGAAAAAAAACAAACTAGAAATGGGTGCTGTACCAAATGTTGAAAGATACCTTTTCAAGTTCACCGTATTTTGCCCTCATCTCTGGTATTTTAAAAGAAGGTTAGGAACAATGCTTTTTCTTTGTTGTATGAAAAAACAAGCTCTATATCATGGGAAAGGCAGAGCTTGGTTCCACTTTTTTGCCCTACAAATAGAGGGATATGCTAAAGCTATATCTAACATCTGGAGAATGCAGAGAAACCCTCAGTGGGGGGGAGGGGGGAAGGAAGCTAATTTCAGTGCTGAATTTGGGTGCACATTCTTGACCACAGAAATGGTTACTGACCAAAGAGACGGTTATTAACCATTGTTGTCATTTACTTATAGAAAAAAAAAACTAATGTTTTCTCCAATAATCAAACTGAATTCTCACATTTGCATCTTATAAGGTTGCTTTGTAACAGTTTATAACACTATAGGTAGAGTTTCTGCTTCCCCCCCCAGTCAAGTGGAGACAATACTAAGAATTTGCTACACAGACAAAACAGGAAATCAGCGACAGAACCACAAATATAAAGACTTCTTTTTATACTCACAACCACTGTCACTTGACAATACTCTAATAAAAGCCTTGTTTAAGGTGTTAAACTCTTTAGCATTTCCAAGTAAGAGAAATAGCTTAACAATACCAATATAAAAAGCCAACAGGTGTAAGTGTCAGCACTTTTATGAAAAACTTATCTTGCCAATAGAACTGTGTGTCTACCCATCACTGAATAGTATACCTGAGGTTTTATATGGTTCTACAGATGAAACCAGTGGTGTCAATCTTCATAAAAGTCTTTTTAATTCACTTTACTTGGAAGGTTCCATTAGATGAGTACTGAAACAAACAGCTAAAATATAGTGCTGGTTTCCAAAGAGCATGCCTGTCTGAAATTCACTGATGATCCCTGGATATTGGTTCTAGTGAGATTAGTAAACAGTTTTTCTTACAGAGAGGCAAGCTATTTAGTTCAGCAATCCACTCAATTCCCCTCCCACTCAAGTGGCCCAAAGCTAGAAAACAGATTCATCCTACCTGCAGGGGTCCCAGAACTAGTAGCCTAACTTAAGACTTGAGCTAAAGTCAAGGAACAGTCTCAATGATAATCATTGGAAATTTCATTATTGCTAAAGTAACCAGTTATTGTTTTAAACAATTCTGGCCTAAACAATGTGGAAAATTAACATAAGAAATGGAGTAAGCATTTTATAGGTAATTCATAATTTTCAATGGTTTCTTGTACAAGCATGGTCATTTGTTTTAATGCAACCTTTTACTTGGGCTATTTTAATGAGATCCTTGTCCCCCCTTCAGATTATTTTCATCAGTGGTAATTACTTACAGTTACCTTTGATATATTCTGCCCCTATAATGAAGAGATAGTACATGTGTCCAGTCCATCCTGCCGACTGCACTGGCACATTCAAATTTACCATAGTTATTGACAAGTAATAGCTTCAAGTGATGCTCAGTAGAATGCCTGTTTTTAAACTGCCAAAAGCCTTTCCCCAAAACTTGCCTAAATTTGGCAAAATCCCCTTTTCTTTCCATCCTTAAGATTGTTAAGAATGTGTGAAAAAATAATAAATTTGAAATATCCCATAAATTGTTGTAAATAAGGCACAACATCTCTCTCAGGGTAATTAGTTGGACCTTTTTTTAATGTGATGCATAAGTTGGAAACCTGTGCAGATTGAATATTTTGGCAAATTAAAACTGTATAAATAGAAAAACAACCTACCATAAATCGTTGCCAATTTTAAAGTAGAAATCTTTTTATCAAGTTCCTTAAATTATTTTAAAACATTTTAATGAAATCCAAAAATCACATAGTTTATGAGTTTATGTTTATATAACTAGATTTTATCCGCAAGGATTTGTTTTTTAACCTTTGAAAATATTGCTATCACGCTGGCCTTGTTTGTTTCGTTTTACAGTTAGCCAATAGGCTGTAAGAATCAGTTTAGTGCAGCATCTAACTTGTATTCTTTTACTTCTGCAATATATAGCTTACATACACGATTTAAATAGCACAGAAGAAGTTAATTCTTGGCTAGAGACCAATTAAGTAACCACTGATGGAAGCAGTTGCTACCTGCCTAAAAGGAAGTCTGTGGTTTCCTTATTTAAATTGCTGAGTTTTAATGTCCATCAAAAGGCTGTTATCGCAATGAATTATTCAACCATTTCAGTCTACCACACTTTAGTACTACACCCATGGATTTCAAGCTGGAAAAAAAAAGTAGCCAAAAGTCCCTACTCAAGTACTCAAATCGGTTTTTTTGTTTGTTCTTTGTTTTTGTTTTTGGTACTAGACATTTACAAATTGTTATGTCTGCTGTTTAAAAGTATATGCTTCATGGGAAAGCGTTTATAAATACTGAGAAGGAAGACTGAAATATTAAATTTACCAAAAGTAGTTAGGGAAATCGCTGATCACTTAGGCACAGCAAGGCATCCGCACCGATAGAAGAGAATCTTTCCTTAAGGATGAAAGGTCACTGCGTTTGGAGATATCGGGTGTCATTTCCTCTGTTTGTCCCTTGGTGGAGTTCTTGAGTCACTTTCTCCCTTTCCCTTGTACTTATTGCTTTATATTTCTCTCCAGGACTATCATGTTTACTGTATTTAACCTTTTTCTCATATTCTTGTGAATAATAGAACGTCTATTATAAATGAAAGACTCCCGACCCTAAAACCCTGCCGCTGGCACTTGCTTCTTAGCCTTACTGCAAACTTTGTTGTTCTTACTTTTTGCCAGTCTTCTTTTTAAAGGGCTTAAGTCACATAAGGGACCCCAAACACTATTCCCCGACCCCACTGTCACCGACATTCTTAACTGAAAAAGTACTTGAATTGTTAAGTTTGGAGGACGATGTTTGGCAAAGAAAAGCAACCCGGATTTTCTTTGACATATTAGCATGGGATATCTGGATTTTAATTAATTTCATTTTTATGTCTGCTTTATTTTATATGTATGCTTATTACGGGGCACTTGCTTTTAAATAACGTGCATCGCAAACGTTTCAATCTTCCCTAAAACATTTTGCTTCCTCCAAAAGATGACGTCCCGTTACTGATCAAGGCAGTCTTTAGAACACTACTCCTTTTCGGTTTTGTCTGCCAGAGAAACCGCGGCGGCGGCAGAAGCAACTGCAACCTTTTTTATTTCTTGCAGCCGGTTACACTTTTTGATCCCATTTCCTCATGAACCTTGCCTCTCAGGTCGAGAAGATAAAAGCAGCCTCGGGTCTGAGAGACCGGGTGGGGTCTGTGGGTGGGAGCGAATCCGGATATCACATTCCCCTGGTGAGGTCTGCTACTGGGAGGATTAAGTCCCTGGGTTCCATTTAATGAAATTGCTGAGCACTTGTGACACTGGCTCTAGGACTGCGGAAATGGGGCGGGGGTGGGGGGAACTGCTGCTCGCCTTCATTCACCCTGCGCACCGGCTGGAGGCTGGAGCGATGGTGTCAGCGCCCAGACAGGGGGCGGAAGAGGATTGGGAGCAGCGGCCGCCGCAAGGGCGCTAGGAGGGTGTCACCCCCTTTACCCCCCTTTACTCTCTTCCCGCCCATTCCATTCTCGTCCACAGGAACCGCTCTGGGGGGCAAAGGAGCTGCCACTTCTTGGCTGCTCTGGCGGAAAGGTCGGAGCTGGCGACTGGTGGGGGAGGGAACAGAGCAAGGTTTCCCGGCCCAACAGCAGCCTGGCCGCGCTGCTCTCCATGCAGCACACGTCGGACCCATTTCCCACGCTGGCTTGGCTCCGCGGCAGAGTCGGTGGGGATAAGTGGGGAGGGCGGGAGGAGGTTACCTCCCTCTCTCAGAGGAAACCACTCCAGTGTGAAGGACGCGCGCTGCACCCCTGTCCCCCAGTCATCGTGGAGGGAATATATGCAAACTCTAGGCAAGAGTAAACCACGCAGTTCCTCCCTCCATCCTTGCCAAGAGCGGCGGGAGAATGCTTGAAGAGGCAGAGGAGGGTTATTCAAGTTTATGGTCTGGCAAGGGAAGAGGGAGTGTATAATGTCTTTTTGCCCACGCGATTGCCTGAAGTTTGCAAAATTCTAGTAAGGCGACGAGTGGAGGGCGTGCAAGGTGCCACACAGTCACGCATCGGAATGCAGAGCGCAAAACCTCGCAGTGGAGGTGACGTCCCCCTTCCCATTCCAGTCTGAATCGGGAGAAAGCAGGCATTCAGATAAACCTCTATTCTTCCTAATGTAAGGGGGACATCGCGTTACTGCCACTTCGTCGGCCGCCGAGGCGCTGCGGCGCCAGCCCCCTCCTTCAGACTGCGGCGGTGCGCACTGAGCCTGCGCGCCAGGCTTTTCTCGCTGATGCTGCAGATACTGAGCTGAGAGCTCTGGTGGACGCGGCCGGAGGGTTACGGGGAAGGCCGTTCTATCCGAGGAGAAGGAGGAACCACCCCTCCCGGAAAGATGCTGCTTTATGGGACAGGGAAATTTTCGTCAGCTCCTGGCACGTACTACTCACGGCTCCGTCCTCCGTGCTTCCACTCCCGCCCCTCCCGGGAGAGCTTAGAAACCACAGCCGCTCCCCCGCCCCCAAACACACTCCTTCTTGCTGCGCTCCTCCAAACAACCGCGCGCTTCCTTGGCTCCTAGACTTTATTGGTATTTGACTTATTTAAATCATTCTGCCTTCTCTGGTCTCACAGAGAGTAAACTTGATTCTGTGAGCATTGGATCGGGCATGCAAATTTGTCTTTAAAGGGGCCCTTAAATTCCCAGCAACATTCTTCGAAATAGTAATACCACCTACAACCTTAGTCCTTCTTAATCTGTCAGTAGAGGGTCTTTTCCTTCGACAGTGTGAAATAAATGAGAAGTGGGCTTCGGTTCGAAAAAACACTACCAGCCCTGAGATCTGACTGGGCAGACTGCGGTGGTCAGGACTGAAAACCGGGTAAGCCTCAGGCCAGGGAAAGGCAGGGAGGATCACGAGGCACAAAGTCAAAAGGAGAGAAAAGACGTTAAGCACACTCGGTACACAAAGTTGCCATTTAAGTTTATTTCCCTTATATCCAGATAGGTGACGCTACACTTTGCCAGTTACTAAAAGCTGCAGGCTCTCCTTAGAAAATAATATCCAGATTTCTAGCATGTGTTTTATTCCCCAGGCGCGTGCACACACGGTCTATCCCCAGTGAGCCGGATGACAGGAATTCCAAGCATTTAAACAAAGGCAGCCATTCTCCCCTCCCCAACGCAGACCTCCAAAGTCTGTGCTCCAAAAAAGGATCCTCTCTGGCTCTCCCTGGAGTTTGATGCTCTCTCTTCACTACTGCAGCCCGTCATGGTTTTGCAGAACACAAGCTTGGCTTTCGGAACTCAGACGTCGTCCTCAGCCTACCAGTAGCAATTCACTAATCCAGATGCTAAATTGCGAAACGAAGACACGTTGCGGGTGGGAGTTGGGGCGGGAGGGGTGCATCGTCTGAGGGTAGACGTGGGAGGAAGGTATACTAACACCCTCACTTCAGTTCTTACCCACGCAGCCGGGTTTAGTGAAGGAGGAAATCTACGAGCCCTAGAGGGGGAAAAAAAAAACCCATCATCCCCACCCCCACCCAAACTGCCTAAGGAGACTAGACTTTGGCTTATAGGGACTGAGATTGGGCAGTTCTCAGTCGGCCCCACGAACCGAAGCCTGGCTTCCCTGAGCGCCGCGGCTGGCTGGTCCCTCCTCCCGCCACCCTTCCCTGGGCCCTCCTCCCCGGTTCTCTGAAACTGTGTAGTTTCAGATACCGCCGCCACCGCGGCAGCGTCGGGGACAAGTCTGAGTCCCGAGCCCGCGGGCTTTCCGCAGCAACCACCACTTTAAGCAAACTTGCGGCTTTCCGGCTAGGGGGTAGCGAGAGTAGGAGCTTCCCCGTAGAGATTCGGTGTCTCGGAACAGCCACAGCCGGAGAGGCGGCGGCGGGAGCGCGCGCACCAGACTCTGCTAGACGCGAAAGCGGACGAGACAACTGCGGAATTCACCCGCCGCGCCAGGGCACTTCCGAGACAACAGCCGACTGGCACTTTTTCTCCCTTTGGCAAACTAGATTTTTTTTTTTAAGCTACTTGGCAGCTCTGTTTGACTCCACCTCCCCCTCCACCCCCGCCTCAGTGCCTTTGGCTTTTCTTTGGAAATCCGGGCAGAATTGGGCATCTTTGTTAATTGCCGTTAGGAGTGCCGGGTCGTGAGCTTTCGCCGGGCCAATGTCGCGGGTGCACCGAGCCAGGCTTGTTCACCTTTGAACTGCAAAGGGATCAAGTTCAGCTCGAGTTCCCCGCATTGAGACTGGAAGAAACTGAGAGACTGTGCTGGAGAGAGTGAGAGAGGGGGGAAAGGGGAAAGGAGAGGAGGGAGGAGAGAGAAGAGGAGGGAGGAGAGAAAGGGAAGGAGGGAGGGAGGGGAGGGATCGAGAGAGAGCGGGGAGAGCGAGAGAGGCTGCAATCTCCTCCCAGAATCGCGCACAGCGCTGCAGATCCCACTGCTCCAACACGCGGGGCCGAATGCAGGTGAGGGAAGGCACGGACTCTGCGGCTGAGAATCCAAACTTGGGCACCGCGCGGTGCGCACGGTTCGGCTCTCGCCCCCGCGGGCGAATGGTTGCTGCGGTTTCTGGCGGCAGCTTCGTGACTAATGACCTTGCGCAGAGTTGTTAAGAAAAAAGAGAAACCCGAGCTCTCCGGGGTGAGAAACGACCTACTCTGGGCGTCTCTGAAGATGGCTCGGGCTGCTCTTTGGCGCGCCGGGAGCACCCGGTCGCGGACCGAGCTGTGACGCGAGGCTTCTTCTCTTGCACCTTGCCCGAAGCGACCTGCCGTGGAATTTTTCATTCAAGATATGTTGAGTGGTTTCCCGGCTGCTTAAGAGGAGTTGAGACTGGCTTGTTGCTCGCCCCAGAGCCTGGAGCAGGAAGCGGCTCCTGTTTGTCTGGACCTCCGGAGCCTAAACAGAGCCTGGGTCTAGAGTGAGTAGCTGGAACGTGAATTGGACTTAACTCGAGTAGCAGGAAGGACTAGCACTGCTGTCTGGCGGGGAAGGCTGCAGGTTTACTCCAGTCCGCTACCAGGCTCCGCCGCCCTCTTGCAGAAGCGGTTCCAGCCCCTTCTGAGGGCTTGGGGACTGGATCTCAGGATCTTCCCGCTGCGGGGATGACTTTGTGGGGGCACCGAGCCCGTGGCGCGCAGTGTCCCGTGAACTGTGAGTACTGCGAGTAAACGGTGGCCGGCAAGCGGGCGATTAGCACCCATTGCATGAATTATGAAACAATAACTTTCGGAAGAAGCAGGAGGAGAAAAAAAGAAGCATCTATAGCTGCCCCCCTCCCATCGGCCGACTGTACGCGCTACTCTGGCCCCCTCCCTCCCCTCCCTCTCGTTTCTTCCTTTCCCGGAGAGGAGGACCGAGGGGAGGGCAGGCGGCCAGCCCCGGAGGAGGGGGGTGCCGAGGGGGGTTGTGGTTAGAAGGAGCAGTAACAGCAGCAGCAAGAGAAGATGCTGAGGATGCGGACCACGGGATGGGCGCGCGGCTGGTGCCTGGGCTGTTGTCTCCTTGTGCCGCTCTGCTTCAGCCTGGCCGCCGCCAAGCAGCTGCTCCGGTACCGGCTGGCCGAGGAGGGCCCCGCCGACGTGCGGATCGGCAATGTGGCCTCGGACCTGGGCATCGTGACCGGCTCCGGCGAGGTGACTTTCAGTCTTGAGTCTGGTTCTGAGTATCTGAAGATTGACAACCTCACCGGCGAGCTGAGCACCAGCGAGCGGCGCATCGACCGAGAGAAGCTGCCCCAATGTCAGATGATCTTCGACGAGAACGAATGTTTCCTGGACTTCGAGGTGTCGGTGATAGGGCCCTCGCAGAGCTGGGTGGACCTGTTTGAGGGTCGGGTCATCGTGCTGGACATCAACGATAACACGCCCACCTTCCCGTCGCCGGTGCTCACGCTCACGGTGGAGGAGAATCGGCCTGTAGGCACGCTCTACCTGCTGCCCACGGCCACTGATCGTGACTTTGGTCGCAATGGCATCGAGCGCTACGAGCTGCTCCAGGAGCCCGGGGGTGGCGGCAGCAGCGGCGAGGGAAGGCGCTTGGGGCCGGCGGACAGCGCCCCCTACCCAGGGGGCGGCGGGAACAGCGCGAGCGGCGGCAGCTCTGGAGGCTCCAAGCGGCGGCTGGACGCGCCTGAGGGTGGCGGCGGGACTAGTCCTAATGGCCGAAGCAGTGTGTTCGAGCTGCAGGTGGCAGACACGCCAGACGGCGAGAAACAACCGCAGCTGATAGTGAAGGGGGCGCTGGACCGGGAGCAGAGAGATTCCTATGAGCTGACCCTCCGAGTTCGCGATGGGGGCGACCCACCTCGGTCCTCGCAAGCCATCTTGCGGGTGCTCATCACCGACGTAAATGACAACAGCCCCCGCTTCGAGAAGAGCGTGTATGAGGCTGACCTGGCTGAGAACAGCGCTCCGGGCACCCCCATCCTACAGTTGCGCGCCACCGATTTGGATGTAGGGGTCAATGGACAGATCGAGTATGTATTTGGGGCTGCCACCGAGTCGGTAAGACGACTACTGCGCCTGGATGAAACATCGGGCTGGCTCAGTGTCTTACACCGTATCGACCGCGAGGAAGTGAACCAGTTGAGATTCACAGTAATGGCTCGTGACCGCGGGCAACCCCCCAAGACCGATAAGGCCACCGTAGTCCTCAACATCAAAGACGAGAACGACAACGTTCCCTCCATCGAAATCCGCAAGATAGGGCGCATCCCACTTAAGGACGGGGTGGCCAACGTGGCCGAAGACGTCCTGGTGGATACCCCCATCGCCCTGGTTCAGGTGTCTGACCGAGACCAAGGCGAGAACGGGGTAGTCACTTGTACTGTAGTGGGAGATGTACCTTTCCAGCTTAAGCCAGCCAGCGACACAGAAGGCGATCAGAACAAGAAAAAGTACTTCCTGCACACATCGGCCCCACTAGACTATGAGACCACCCGAGAGTTTAACGTGGTCATAGTTGCTGTGGACTCTGGCAGTCCCAGCCTCTCCAGCAACAATTCCTTGGTGGTCAAGGTGGGAGACACTAATGACAACCCTCCTGTCTTTGGCCAGTCGGTGGTTGAGGTTTACTTTCCAGAAAACAACATTCCCGGTGAGAGGGTAGCCACAGTGCTGGCGACAGATGCTGACAGCGGGAAGAATGCAGAAATCGCTTACTCGCTGGACTCCTCAGTGATGGGGACTTTTGCCATCGATCCCGATTCTGGAGACATCCTGGTCAATACAGTACTGGACCGGGAGCAGACTGACAGGTATGAGTTTAAAGTTAATGCCAAAGACAAAGGCATCCCTGTGCTGCAAGGCAGCACCACAGTGATTGTACAGGTGGCTGATAAAAATGACAACGATCCTAAGTTTATGCAGGATGTCTTTACCTTTTATGTGAAGGAAAACTTGCAACCCAACAGCCCTGTGGGGATGGTCACTGTGATGGATGCTGACAAGGGACGGAATGCAGAGATGAGCCTGTACATAGAGGAGAACAGTAACACTTTTTCTATTGAAAATGACACAGGGACCATTTACTCCACAATGTCTTTTGACAGGGAACATCAGACTACATACACTTTCAGAGTGAAGGCTGTGGATGGGGGAGATCCTCCCAGGTCAGCCACAGCCACAGTCTCTCTCTTTGTGATGGATGAAAATGACAACGCTCCCACAGTTACCCTTCCCAGAAACATTTCCTACACGTTGCTGCCACCTTCAAGTAATGTCAGGACAGTAGTAGCTACAGTGTTAGCAACAGACAGTGATGATGGCATCAATGCGGACTTGAACTACAGCATTGTGGGAGGGAATCCTTTCAAGCTGTTTGAGATTGATTCCACCAGTGGTGTGGTTTCCTTAGTGGGAAAACTCACCCAAAAGCATTATGGCTTGCACAGGCTGGTTGTGCAAGTGAATGACAGCGGCCAGCCATCCCAGTCCACTACGACTTTGGTGCATGTATTTGTCAATGAAAGTGTTTCCAATGCAACTGTGATTGACTCTCAGATAGTCCGAAGTTTGCATACCCCACTCACCCAGGATATAGCTGGTGACCCAAGCTATGAAATTAGCAAACAGAGACTCAGTATCGTCATTGGGGTGGTTGCTGGCATTATGACAGTGATTCTAATCATTTTAATTGTCATGATGGCAAGATACTGCAGGTCCAAAAGTAAAAATGGCTACGAAGCTGGCAAAAAAGATCATGAAGACTTTTTTACACCCCAGCAGCACGACAAATCTAAAAAGCCTAAAAAGGACAAGAAAAACAAAAAATCTAAGCAACCACTTTACAGCAGTATTGTCACTGTCGAAGCTTCTAAACCGAATGGACAGAGGTATGATAGTGTCAATGAGAAGCTGTCAGACAGCCCAAGCATGGGCCGATACCGATCTGTTAACGGTGGGCCTGGCAGTCCTGACCTGGCAAGGCATTACAAATCCAGTTCTCCATTGCCTACTGTTCAGCTTCACCCCCAGTCACCAACTGCAGGGAAAAAACACCAAGCTGTACAAGATCTACCACCAGCAAACACATTTGTGGGAGCAGGAGACAACATCTCAATTGGATCAGATCACTGCTCCGAGTACAGCTGTCAAACCAGTAACAAGTACAGCAAACAGGTAAGATAGATCCCAGATGTGTTTGCATATCCCAGAGAGGGCTGATCACCCAGAGACAGAGCAGCTTCTATGAAGTTGTGTCTTTCCATTATGAGGGTCCCTCTCGTTTGAAAACTCAGAGATTGACGTGCATTTATATGCCATTGATGTACCGGAGGCCTTATAGGCTAGAGATGTGTGATGTGTTCCTGGTTTGTTTGTTTGTTTGTTTTTGTTTTTTTCAAACTAGAAAGTAGATTTACATGGTGTCTAAAGAAAAGGTAGTGTTTTGTGTTTCTCCTGGCACTTAGCCTTAATTCGTGTATTTTTTTTTTTTTTTTTTTTAGTGTTTACAGAGTAAATACCTACATCTTATTGGGAGAGTTCTAAGTAAAATTTTTCTAGAATTACAACTGGTGCCCGTTCTAATTGGGCACTGAAAAGTTTTAACTATGTCATGAATCATGCCAGATTTTACAAGTCAGCAGATACTGATTCATAGATATGCAGAGCCAGGGCAAAAATCTTGAAATCCAGCCATAGTCATTTGATTGGATGAAAATAGTGGCTTGAAAGTACTTAATGATAAGCAAGTGTCGTGCATAATTGCATTTTTAATACTTTGTATCTATAACAACATTTATTCATAATGATTAGACTCCTATGTGGGTATGCAATCAGCACCTGAATTCTTCATATTCAATATTCCAAAGCTTGTAAACAAAATTAAGTTGTGCTTAGTAGAATTTGTTTGTGTATGTTTTGGGAATTACTGGAAAAAAGGAAAATTATGTATTACTTTTGTGTGTTATTTGACATAGCTGTTTCCTGGTATAATGTGGAAAACAGCAATATACATACATATGCATGTGTATATATATGCTTAAGGGGAACTGACTATATCAGATTTATTTTTATAGTTTGCTTGTGTGGTATGCATTATGAAGAAGTTTACTTTTTATGCCCACCAAAGTTTGTGACACAGAAAATCACAGCAAATAAAATCCTTTTGGAAAGTGCTGAGATGCTAGCCAGAACACTTCCAAAAAAAAAAAATGCATCATGTGTTTTACTACAAAAACTAACCTTAGGAATTACATTTACGACTTGCTAAATGTTGTAATATGGTGTTTTTCTGCCAGATATGTTTTGCATGTAGAATGTGTCATCTGAGGAGAATTGATGTGAAGGGGAAAGTTGTTATATAGTCTCATTCAATATGTTATGGAGGATAAATACTAATATTTTGCAGTTTTCAGTATTATTAAATGTTAAAATATTTTCTACATGTAGCATTTTATTTTATGGTATTTATTTTGGGCAAGAAGAAGCAGAAATAATATACTTTTAAAAATTCTCTATTAAAATATCCTATTAAAAGCACTAAAAAAAATAGAGGTTTGACCTACTGTGTATGGAATAGCTTTTGAAAATGGATCTTTGGATGCAAGTAAGCTTGAATTATTTATTTATTTGAAACCACTATTTGATATTGTGGAGAGTTTATTTCTGTTGTTTTTGCTTTACCTGGAGTTAAAAGCAATGTGTTATGGACTGGTGCTTAATGTCTTCATCAGTTTTGTAAATAAGAAAGACAATAATGAAACATACAGCATTTTTTCATGTTATTTATATACAACATTATATTTCATATATTTATATATACCTGAGGTCTTGGAATTTTCTTCAAAAATAATAACATAAGTACAACATAATGAAGATGGCTTTATATAGACTATTTACATCCCGTTACCATGCTAATAGTGGTTTTACCCTATGATAGTGACATTTTCATTCTAAATTTCTTAATAGTATGCTTTTGAATGGGTTTATAAAATGACAAATTTACAAATACTGAATGCAAACAGGAGGTTTGTGTTTTCACATAAGTTGTGTTTGACCTGTTTGTTGGGGCAGCGCTATATTCTTGAATTTTAAAAACACTTAATGTCCAGGCAACTGGCATGCCATTTGAAAAACAAGGGGATATGCTCATAAATTAACTAATGTATGATACTTGTCTTTCAATTGAGCAAAGTCCATTTGCCAAAAAAGAAAAGCCACACAGTGAGTGGAATGAATCACTCAGCTTGCCAAAGGTGACTTTGGAAAACTTGTGTGCCATTACATCTTCCAAAGATGTATAAAGTTTTAACCACAAGCAAATAGCTGACCTACAATAAAATAAAGGCAAATGAAACACATTCCCCCTAATGTAATTAATGATAGTAATTGATAGCTTCATCTGCTCAATATTGCTCTCGGGGGACAAGAGATCCATTTCAAAGTTACATTCTGCATCCTCTGACAGGAATACAGTCCACTTTGTTTAGATTTTTGTTTGGATCATACATAACTACTTTTCTATTTCTACTCTTAAAAATATTTAGTGTTCATAGAACGAAGCTGTGTTTGCTTTTATTAAACTTTGTTTATTAGCACACAGGATTTTGCTGTTTCCCTCTTTGAAAGATGAATTTATCTAAAACTTGAGACTTCTGCTCATTCAATTTATTAGACTTGAGACTTGTACTTTTTAAATTTCTTAGGGATCCATTTAAAATGTGAAATTTCATTTGCTAGAATGCCTTTATTTTATTTGTAATTTCACTGAACTGTCTTAGATACTCCTTTATGGAAGTGAATTTCCTTTTAGTCTTTTCTGCATGAGAGTTTTGTTTCTCTTATGTGATATTAAGGGCTACATTGTAGTAAGCCAACATAGCCCCAGAATGAAAGTTTATAAATAGAACTTATACTCTTTCCCTTCTTCTTCCTTTTTGGGTTGGTTTCACAGGCCCCAGGATCACTTCTAAGATCTATTAATACTTTGACAAACTCTAGATGTGTGTTGGACAGTGGATGAAATTATTTCTCGGATTCACACATTGGAAAACTGTGGGGTGGAAGCCAGCTTTTCTTAGTTCAGACCTTTGCCTTGCAAATAAAAGCCTTTGCCATCCACTACCTTGAGCACAGTGGCGCTCATCCAATGCACTTCTGAGATGGCCTCTCTTGCATTTAGTTCTTCAGTTGCTTGGCAAACTTGGTGGCTTCTAACCTTAAAAGGGACAACCGTGCATCTGATTTATTAAAACAGAAAAAAGAGAAAGAAAGAAAATGCATTCCATTTGGTTTTTAAATTTGTGTTGAATAATTTCAGTAAAACTTCAAAAATTACAACAATTAACGCATGACAAATGTAGAGTTTCAGATCTCCGGTTATTCTCAAATCCTATTGAGTTTATCATTTGATGTGCTTTTTTAAAGATAATGACTTTATACATAAAATGTTTTACAGCATTTCATCAATGAAACATGAGGTGATTTTATAATTGAACTTGAGTAAACATTTATTTTAAAATTATTTTGAGCGGATCACAATGTACTCAGGGAGAAAAATCTTGTTAACTCCACTGACAGTTTCCCTTCTGTAAGGTACTACTGATTTAGTCTGAATTATAATCTCCTTAATTAATAAAATTTTGATCAATGATTATTATACACTTAATTAAAATAATACAAGTAAACTTTATAAAAAGATGACTGTTATTTTAGAAGCAAATGGGTACCTTTCTGTTAGTATCAGAGTGCTCCATTTTATGAAAATTAACCATCAACCTGCTTGTGCATCAGCACATATATTTCAGCAGCAACAAATCTGCAAAGTGATGTCAGCTCTACACAGTATCCTGATTAAACCTCTAGGAGAACGTTTGCAAGGTGGTTCACCTGGCTATAACCAAGGACTATTTCATAAAGCCCAGTGAATACGCATATATTTCTTTTACATTTGGCTTAGTATGCTGGGCAGAAACCTCATAACTAATATGAGAGGAACATCTACTCAGCAATATTACCTGAGTTTTTGCACGAGTAAGGCATATGGAAATCTTCATTCAGTTATGTGGTCCACAGTTGATGTACAGCTTTAAAGGGAAGTTCATATAGAACAGGTTAAATGGTCTCCAAAATTTATCTTAAAAAATGAATCAGTTAATGATTAGTTAATATGAGTGATTAATGATACAAATCTATGAAGTTTTCACAATTGCTATGTGTCATGAGCTTTCTCCCTTTTTACACTCTAGCACACATTCTTGTGTGGCGACTGTGGCCATTAGTGCTTTATCTTGTGATGATTTTCATACACTGAAGAGTTTATGATATTTGAGTGTTGAACCTACACAAAGGAGAAACTAAAGCACACTAGTCAACAGCTTATTGCTTATGCCTAAAATCATGAGAGTCATCACAATTTAGGATGAAAAGATACCATCTTAGCAATTCTCTATTTATAGAAGAGGAAACCAAGAATCTATCATAAAAACATAGTCAGATTGTGTTCATAAAGTTATTAGAGATATGACATAGACCAGAGGCCAAGTGTCCTCATTAAACCACTTTTAGAGGCAAAATATCCTTTGAATCTCAGTAAGTTTTTTTTTTGTGTAGCATGCAGCAGCGGCAAAAATCTGTTTCAGTTTACTGATGTCTTTACTAATATATTTGACTCTAAAAAATAGACCTTTTTACAATATAGTGTAATTTTTCCCTCAGCTCTAAGGCTTATGTAGAATTTAACATTCCAAACTTACTGATTTTAGTAAAAATTCATAATTCTATGTCTCATGAAAGGTAGCAATTGATGATGTACATGAAACAGAGTTAATGTGGTTTTGATTAGCATAGTCTCAAAAATGTAATTGACAGTGTTTTAAATTAAGTCCAGTAGTAAGGACAGCCATACATTCTTGTCACGGGTACCATTTTGCATATCTTCACTAGAAAGGCATTTTATTTGAAAACAATGAAAATATTATACATGATCAGTTTTGTATATTCTTATCAAAGTAATTGTTTACTTTTTTCACCAAAAGTGATAACAATTTTTTGGCTTCTAGATTACATGATGTGTCACCATTCATCCTAAACATACAATGACAAGCTGCTTTATTTTCCTCCCAGTTTGTTTACTAGCAAGTTTCACAGAAGAGTGAGACTTTTTTTTTTCAGTTGGAAAAAATAAGGTGTTGTGTTGTTGTTATGGTTGCTGTTAATCAATGTCAATTTGCAAAGGCATCATATGTAAAGTGTAAAATTTACTAATTTCAATGGCTCTTAGTGCTGGTTTTGTCATAGAATCAACTGGAATAGTCATTGCCCTCACTGTAGGGGGCAGTGATAGGGGAGCATTGTGCAGTAAGTGTAGTCAAATCTTGTTTATACCCAAACACAGAGAGCCAACTTCTAGACCATGCCATTGTTTCCCATTCATTCGTTTTCTGTGACTCTATAGAAAGGATGAAAGCTGTTTCGGTGAATCTACAGTAGGTTTCCTTTTCAATTTTTAATTAATTTATTTATTTTTTTTATTTTTTAAAGCCCTTAAACTCTTGCCTAAAGCAGAGTCTGTGTCATGCACACTGCACGGTGCTTTATTTAGCACTAGTTAGTGGGAGAAATCGCATACAAAAAAAGCTGAGCTGAAACCACTAAAACTAATCTTAATTATCACTTCTGGTGAATTAATGTTGTAAGGGCAGAAGAAAGGTTTATTTTCAGGAATTTAGTGATGTTTGTATCGAGCTCTACTGCTGTGTACAAACAACAGAACCATTACGGTTCCTGATGTTGGGTTCCTCTGACAAGTCAGTTCACCCCCCCTTGAGCATATTTATTTTCATAAATCTATAATTTGCAATTAAAAATGTCATCTATTTCCAGACCCCTATATCAGCATTGTGGTTGAGTGTAAGAGTTTAGGGAGATTTTCTACAACGTGCTTTTTTTTTTTTTTTTTTTTTAAAATTTAACCTACATGAATCTTTATTTTCCTTCTTTCAGATGCGTGTACATCCATACATTACGGTGTTTGGCTGAATTCCACTCTAATATGATGCTCCATTTTGCACCATACTCTGTCATCACCTTGCTACTCCGACACCTGCTGGAGCCTGCCCTTGGCCGTGGGGTGTCAGCCAATCACTGTTTGTCCCCCTTGTTGTGCATTATGTTTTCAAGTGTTTTCTTCCCTATTTAAGGAAAATAAATAGTTTAAAAGCAAGTTAAGGTCCAAAGAGGCAGTATTAATACAGGAATGTATCATTCACAGATGTCTACTCTTCTGTTCCCAAAGAGATAGAAACCTTTAACACTTATTAGGAAAAGCATTAGGAAAAAAACAAACAAACAAACAAACAAAACCCCAAAACATATTTTGGTAATAATAATTCTAAGACTTTGGCTTTATGCGAACAAAGAGAAATCCAGTGTCCTACGTCTTCATCGACAGTACACTAAATACCGATCTCAGATAAAACCCTAAACTGATCATTGGTTTTTGTGTGTCATGTGATCACAACTTCTTCCAGCTAGGCAGACAGTTCTTGCCAAATCTGTGTTACAATTCTGAATGTTACTCTGCGAGTTTGTGTTTTCACCCACTCACAAATATTAAAGACTTCAAGCACTTTAATAAAACATACTGGTCTGTGATTTTCTGTGTCTATCGCAGACACTGCAATGGGTTACATTTTCCTTAATCTTGAAATAAACAAAGAGCCTATAGAATGTTCAAGAGGAGGTAGTTAAATTCAAAAAGAATTTTTAAAAACTTAGTTACACTTACCAAAGTCACTGGAGACAAATTCAGAAGAAATATATACCTGCCAGTTTTGTGGACTACTTTTATAGGGAGACTTTTATGTTTGATGTCAGTAACATAACCTTACAGTTCTAAGAATTAAGTTCCATTGGTTGAGACCTTTTAGTTGTAGGAGTGATGGTCTAGGTTAAGTTGGTGTACTGGCTGTTTTTGTGGGGCAACTTGACACAAGCTGGAGTTATCACAGAGAAAGGAGCTTCAGGTGAAGAAATGCCTCCATGAGATCCAGCTGTGGGGCATTTTCTCAATTAGTGAACAAGGGGGAGGGGGGTCTCATTGTGGGTGGTGCCATCCCTGGGCTGGTAGTCTTGGGTTCTATAAGAGAGCAGGCTGAGCAAGCCAGGGGAAGGAAGTCAGTAAGAAACATCCCTCCATGACCTCTGCATCAGCTCCTGCTTCCTGACCTGCTTGAGTTCCAGTCCTGACTTCCTTTGGTGATGAAAAGCAATGTGGAAAGTGTAAGCTGAATAAATCTTTTCCTCCCCAATTTGCTTCTTGGTCATGATGTTTTGTGTAGGAATAGAAACCCCGACTAAGACAGTTGGCATTGTCTGAACCTTTCTAGCCCTTCCCCATATTTTGTCTGTGCATTTATTTGTTATATTGTACGTTTATGTGTTGTACATGGCCTGATTCTTTTATAAGTATTTGTCACACTATCTGCCCCCCCATTACAATTTTCTCCAAGTTCCAAGTTCCCCAGGTTTGGTTTGATTTTATTCTATCTCATCTTGTGTGTGTAAATAATTGTCAGTCTAATGGCTTTTTAACAAATAACGAAGATTATTAGAACAGCACAGAAGTGTGAAGTGGTGGGAACTGCTGTAGCCCATACAAGTCCCTAATGTACACTTAAGGGTTTTTATACCATTAGCTGTTTATCTGATCTTGCAAAAGGGCCATTTTCTGAAGTATCATTGAGCTGGCAGTGAAATTCCTGAATAAAAAACTTAATTATCGTTTGCCTCTCATTTTGTTTCGAAGACAAGACCCAGGCTAAGAGTCTAGAGAGGAACCCAGACTCTGTTCTGCTTCTCTGAGATGCCAATTTCTTCATCTCAAAGAAAAAATTCACTTCAATAGACTTAAAATATAGATTTTGCAACAAACTGTACCAACTTACAAACAAGAAGTGATAGGGGTTACAAGCAAAGTCCAGGAGTTGGGGTGGGTAGACTGTACAATGGGTGCCCATGGGTGGCATTACTGAAAACTTTTACAAAGAAGAACCCTCAGTATTTGCAACTCAGCAAATACTGTGGCATATTCTTGAGGAGTGATTTGATATATCCAATTTCTACCACAAAATAAGAAGTTATGACATAGTACTTGGGTAGCATATATATATATATGTAGTAATAATATAATAGTAATAATATAATCATAGTAATATTATATGTACTAAAAGAAAAAAAACTTTTTAAAATGAACGAACCGATTCAGTGTATATATATATATATATAAAACATATTGATAGTTACTTGTATGGTTATTGTTTTAGTTGTGTCTGTCGCCACTTGAGCATTTCTACTTTTGGTTCCTAGAGAAAGACTACACTTTAGTATGAGATCGATTAGGGGTAGTTGGAGAAACTCGATTTATTTGATACTGTTGAGTGGAAGTTTATAGCCACTTACTGATACGATCAGTAAGATTTAATAAAACCAAAGTTAAAACTCACTACCATGCTCCAGGATTTTAGGTCCCACTCATGAGAATGAGAAGGACCAAGCACATCCTATGTGTTGCAGCCTTCAGTGACAGCAAGCTTTCTGAAAACCTTATATCCAGTCCTTGCTACTTTTGCTCGTTTTGCTCGTTTAGTTTTCCACATGAGTGTGTCCCAGTGACTAAAGATTTCCTACTTTCCTCAGCTTCCTGGTCCCCAATAGTATCAATTTGGGGACACCTTTTCAGACTTCATTGTAATTACTAGAACTTACTGTTAAAGGGTTGTCCATGCATTGAGGGAGATAAAGCCACCACCCATTGCTCTATATAACTTAGTGTTTGGATATTTTATGTTAAAATAAGAAGACAGCAATTAATTCCATTTTAGAAAATCCAAGGAGGAAGATGATTATACTGAATTGGTTCGTTCATTTTAAAAAGTTTTTTTTTTCTTTTAGTACATATAATATTACTACGAGTTCACAGTGTGGAGCACAAAGTCCCTCCCAGCATGAACTTAATATAATGTTTGTAGGACATAAATAGATGGTCATTTTTATTTGCATTGTGCCTCTTAATGTTCAGAACACTAGACAGTAAATACATGTTTGCTTATTTGTTCTTCAGAACAAACTGGAAATAAAAAGCACCTTCATTATTTCTGCAATAAAGCTAATGAAGCAACCAGCAGCTTTTTCATAAATGGTGGAAATCAGCTTAAGAAATTTACAAAATCAATGACAAAATATCCCCTCAGACTCAAGAATACTGAAAGCATCCAAGTGAAATTTGTGGTTTTGTTTTGTTTGATTATTAGTTTTGTTGAGCCTGGTTTTCACTGGGTAAGCTCACAACTCACTATGTACCCCAGCCACTGCTCGCCTCTGCCTCCTGGGCATCTAGGATTAATCACCTTTATTGCCTGAAATTATGTTTTAAAATGAAGTTATTTATTTTTTTTTTAGACTTTAGAGCTACAATCGTCTCCAAAACAGACAGAACTCAGAAGTTTCAAAAACATGTGAGAGAAGTTTGTATAACTTATTTTGTGTGAAGGTATATGTCCGCAATCCTAACATTTTTCAAAAGACACTTTCATGATTGAAAAGTTTTTTAGTGAGTTATTACTTGAAGATCTCACTATTCATTGTCATATTTATATGCAGGATTGTATGTTATTAATGCAATATTTAAAATCAAACCTCCAAAAAATTAATTTTCACCCTGACTATTTTTCAGTGTATGTTGGAAAATGGCCCCAAGACCTTTTCCACATTCTTGATAAAGTGATTCCACAGTTTGTCTTTCAGTGAACAGCATTTAAGAAAATAATCTATAATTTTGTATTGAACTTTTCTTTCATGTGTGATATTTTTAAAATGCTTTATCTCTGTTGCCTCGAGCAAGGTCGTGCTGTGGAGATAAAACGTGGACTTAAAAAATCAAGACCATCTTTTTACAGAGATAAGAATGGAAATGAGCAGCAGGGTTGTGGTGCCACCCACATTTAATGCAATCACTGCAGAGGCAGAGGCAGGAGAATCTCTACGAGTTGGAGGCCAGTTTGGTCATCAGAGTGAGTTCCAGGACAGCCAGAGCTCCACAGAGAAACCTTGTCTCAAAACAAAACAAAACAAAACAAACAAACAAAAACCCAGACAAACAAAAACCAACCAACCACCTCCAACCAAACCTGTGCGAACCTTCTACACCTTAGGCAGGGGATTCATTGTGTTCAGAGGAACTACCCCTACCTAATTTTTTCTCTATTGTCACATTTTCCTAGTGCCAGGAAGCAATCTTAAGCTAAGGGAGACTCTTATAAACCTTTGTGGAATAGAGTACTTAGGCTTTGTGTAGAGTTAGCTTTCAAATTCATCCAAGCTGGCTCTGGAATATGATAGGAACGTCTTTTTGTTGTTGTTGTTGTTGTTTGCTTTTGCTTTTATTTTGCTTTTATTCACTTTACATCCAGATCACAGGCCTCCTCCCTCCTCTATTCCCAGTCCCACCCTTACTAAACATCAGGCTGAGACCAGGAAGTGTTGTGGGAGAGTGGGGGGGATAGAAGGCAAAAAGTTGGAGGGGTTAAGGACACCACAAGAAGATCCACAGAATCAATAAACCTGGGACCATGGGGTGCACAGAGCCTGGATCACCAACCAGGGAATATGCAGGGGCTCGACCTAGACCCCCTTTCACATTTGTAGAAAATGTATAGCTTGGTCTTCACGTGGGTCCCTAACAAGTTCATCAGTATTTGTCTTGGTCTTTGTTCCCTGCCGTTGGATCCTCTTCCCCTACCTGATAGGACCTCCTGAATTTAGCACTGTAAAATACTTTGAGAGCTTGCTTGTATTCCTTTCCTGAGAGATGGACGTTCTCTGAGATTCAGGCCCCCTACTGTATTGGCCAGAGTCTGTCTTTTCCACTTGGCAGTGTAGTTTATGACATCAGTAACAAATGAACAATTCTGTTTTCTTTGCCTTCCTCCTTGCTTCTGTT
This sequence comes from Tokudaia tokunoshimensis, assembly GCA_036184795.1. NCBI lineage: Eukaryota > Metazoa > Chordata > Mammalia > Rodentia > Muridae > Tokudaia > Tokudaia tokunoshimensis. The sequence goes on along the minus strand of BTHU01000014.1, from coordinate 48,828,524 downwards.
GTAAATCCTAAACCTATTAAGATGAACCAATGCTAATGTTTAAGTTGAACACTGAAAGTTGTGGTTGCTTAACAGATTTCAGACACATTTGAGAGATGGGTTGGTTGCTTAAGGGTTTTTGTTGTTGGTGTTGTTGTTGTTGGTGGTGGTGTTTTGTCAACTTGACACAGCTTAGAGTCACATGGGAAGATAGAGTCTTAAACTGAGGAAAGACCGTTGTCAGATTATCAGATTAGCCCTTAGGTAAGTCTGAGGGGGCATTGTCTGGATTAATGGTGGCTTGATGGATATTGGGTAGTGGTGGGTTGCTCAGCCCACTGTGGGCAGGGACAACACTAAGCCACCAGTGTCCGGTTGTATTGAAAAGCAAGTTGGGCTAGCCATGCAAAGTAAGCCAGTAAATGTCATTATTCCAAGATCTGTTTCACCTCCTGTCTAAAGTTCATGCCTTGGCTTCTCTTTATGCTGGACTGACTTTAAGCTCTAAGGTGAAATAAATCCTCTTCTCTGCCGATTTTTTTTCTTTCTTTCTTTTCTTTTTTTTTCTTTTTTTTTTTTTTGTCATGTTATTTAACCACAGCAATAGAAAGCAACCGAGGACAAGGGCCTCAAAGAACCATGCAAGCATATGGGTTGTCAGTATTTTTCTGGAACTCCTTATCTGTGGCAAAAAATAGATGTATGTACTCCCAAACACAGACATGGATGGATCTCTGTATCTGTCAATTTGTATATTTCTGCAGATATTATTCATTTTCTATGCCAACTCAAACTCACATACAAACGTTTCTGTTTCCAGCCTACCTCATGGCATGCAGTCATTTTAAAAGGTGATGTGCTGGCTTATCTGGGAAGGGAAATAAGGGTGCAGTGAATCTACAGAGGAAAGGTGGTCTAGAAGTGGGAGCCCAGCAGCAGTTGAAGGAGACAAGCAGTGGAGTGAACACTGGAAAGTTTGAGCAATTCCAAAGCTCTCTTGGACTTTGGAATGCCCTGAAGATTTCCCCTTTTAAAATGTAAATGTCCTCTGTTGGAGTTTGGTTGGGCTTTTAGCACACCTGGGTGTAAATTGCTTTAAGCAGATAACTAGGTCAGCACATCCCAAAGATCAATAGTCCTTAAGAAATGGAAATTTTGATTAGGGCCTTAGGGAAGAGTAGTAGGGCTGCTGGAGCCTCTAAGGGTGAGAACTCACTTAAAGCACCCAGTGTCTGCATCTCTTAACTAGAGTCCCTCTGGGGTGTGTGTGTGTGTGTGTGTGTGTGTGTGTGTGTGTGTGTGTGTGTGTGTGAAGTAAGAACTCATTTAAAACACCCAATCTCCCTCTCTTCTCCCTCCTCCTCCTCCTCCTGCTTCCTCTCTCTCTCTCTCTCTCTGTGTCTGTTTGTGTGAAGAGTTAGAAGTCAATTAAAGTAACCAATGTCCATCTGTCAATCTCTACGGAAGTGTCAATCTCTGTGAAGGGTGAGAAGGAATTTGAAGTATTCAGTGTCTGAAACTCTAATTGGAGTTTCTTGGTGTGTGTGTGTGTGTGTGTGTGTGTGTGTGTGTGTGTGTGTGTGTGTGTGTGTGTGCACGTCCATCCATGTATGTTTAGATTTTTTTTGGAGGGGGGGCATCTGTCAGAAAGGGATGTTCTGATCTGAAAAAGGCAACTGTCTAGGTTTTGAGTTTTGGGAGAGGAATGCCACTAAACACCATTTCCCTTTCTACAGCATCCAGTATTCTATTTGCTGTATTCTATTTATTTTCTTATTATTATTTTGGGGGAGAAAGAAAGCAATGGGGAGGGATAGAAAAGAAAAAAAGCTTCCTGCCAGTGTGCTCACATTCCTCCTACCATCCTTATTCTGCTAGTATAGTGAAGCAGTTCCCACTTATTGGGGTTTTGTTAGCATGCATTTGTTTCTTATCCCAATTTTAACCTGAGGAAGCTGAGATTTAAAGAAGATAATAACATTTTTTTCACCGTTGAAAGAAACTTCAAAGGGAATTCTTTTGACAAAGGTTTGTTCAGAGCAGAGTGAATGCACAGAGCTCCAGCTGTCTACACTCTGGTGAACTAGACTAAATACACCCAGATTTATGAGATAGTATAGGGGCAGTATCTTAGTAAAAGCTTTGAAAAGTTAGAAGTGCACACTTTTAATAAAGAGTACTGTGATGATTCTGTAGCATGATAAACCTTGTGAACTGAATGTAATCACTGTGAGTTTTATAGTGTACAGATATTATAAATTAGGATTTTTTTCATTTATAGAAATTTGATTCTAGTATGTTACCTGTGTAGCTTAGAAGCTTTATTTATTTAATTTGTTTTTTTTTTTTTAAATTCTGGTTTGGAAGATCTGAAAGGTACTAGCACCTTTTTGCCTGCTAGCCACATATACTTCATCATGGATTCCTGGCCCTAGAGCAGTCATGTTTAAATTGTTTTCTCAGTTCTGCTTGGAAATGAGAAGCTTGCCTACCAATTTCTAGGTTAGATCCTTTGAAATTCTAAGTTTGCCTTAGAAGTTCACTCCTAGTCTCTGGAAAAATAGAAAATTTGTACTGGTTGAGGCAGCAAGAAAAACCTACCCTCCAGCCCTAGCTGGACCTGATTGACATATCCACAGGTAAGTCTTCTGTCATTTTACACACTAACCCTTAATCTGGTTACACAACTGGGAATTATGGGAGTGGCATAGAATATTTGGGACTTTCCTATGCACCTTCTTGAAGGAAGATACTGTTTCTAGTTTGCCAGGAGGTTGTCTCCCTTCTGAAGGTACTTTGACACTTCAGAGGGCTTTCATTACACTTAACAAAATGCTTCAAAAATATTTGGCCCCATCAGTTTGACCCTTGCTTGTCCGTTTCCATGGCTCCTTTTAAAGTAGCACTGATCTTGTACAGAGAGACAGCTGAGTGTGGCCCTTACACATGCCAGGAGGTACTAGCTGTTGTCAGGAGGTACTAGCTGTTGTCAGAAAGACATCACAGTTGTTACCCTCTCTCTGGTAGAGAAAGAGGTGGGATGACTGATGCTGTAAATCAGAAAGTTTAGAGGAGTCTCCAGCTAATTTAATTATATCCTTGTGACCCTCTTGATTTCATCACTCCTTAAATCCATCATTTTGTCTTGACTGCAATCTTGCTGAGACCTTTTCTTTCACTTCATGTTTAACATCTAAAAGCATCAGCTGCTATTTACCTTGACCACTAGCCAGAATGCTGTGTTAGGGTATTGATGCTCTTTCCTGTACTAGAGGACTGTGGTTTAGGTATCTGCCTGCCACACAGGAGCAAGGGAACACGCCTCCTCCTAGAACCCTTCAGAACTGACTCCCAGTGTATGTTTCTCTCCATATTGAGGGTCTATATTATTATAGCAGCAATGGTGGAGTTCAGTTTACAATGCAACCGTTTAAAATATTTGGTGCTTTTTTTTATACTCCATAGTATCTGCTATGTATTTTTATCAGTTATCTGTGTGCCTATGTGTATGTATCTCTGTGTGTTCAGGCACATGTACATGCATTTATATATGTAAGTGTGTGAGTGTGTATTTGGACACTAAAGAACAACCTCCCACACCTCTTGTCAGGAACAGTCCCCCCTCCCCCTTTTTCTATTGTTATTGGTCAAGGAGCTCCAAAACATCTGCCTGTCTCTGAATCACTACTGATGGGATTATAAACCTGTCACCGCACGCAACAATATTATTTTTTCTCATTTTTCAGTGCTGGCATTTGAATTCTGGTCCTGATATTTTGAAGACACATAACTTTTCTGTCTGAACCATTTTCCCAGGACTCTCAACGGTCTTAATATTTTGTATGAGTCTTCCCAGGCTGCCATCACAAAATACCGCAAACTGGACACACTGAACACCTGGAGTTAAATTTCATCTCTGAAAACTTAGATCAAAGTGCTGGTCAATGTGGTTCCTGGAGAAGCTTCTCACTTGGCTTGGACATAACTGCCTGCCTTCTCTTTTGTCCTTTCATGCTTTTCCTCTGCACATGCACAGACAGAAAGCTCTATATCTATTGCCTTCTCTGAGAAAAACACTAGCCCTTATCAGATGAGGATCATAATCTTCAGACCTCATTTAACCTTAAATGCCTATCTGGAAATACTGACATTCCATGGTTTTGATGTCAATAGATGATCTTGGAAATACACAGTTCTGTCCATAGTGGAGTTCATTCTTGGTCTTCACTAGGACATACCAGATTGGACCATCAGCTTTTATACACTCACTCCTTGTATATAGTCTTTATATTCAGGGGAACACACACTTTCCCACTTTTCCTGTCAAGATGAACTTCAAATATGTTTTACAATGATGAAAGATTCATATACTTGCTTTATCTTTGTGAAAAAAATATATGAATCTATAATGTGTATGCATGCACAAACATTTTAAAATACACTTCTTAGTTTCCTGCATCTAACGTCTCATGCATATCATTGAATATTTCTGCAGTTTCCAGTTTTCATTGAGATTTGATTTAAATAACATTTTAGTTATTTTACTTTTGCTAGCCAGTAAGTGTATGCAGGAATACTGATGAATGAAATAACAGTATCTACCCAAAACAATCCAAAAGCATAAATTATTTTTAATGGCAATATTAACACTTAGAAGTAAGCATCTAGTTTTTCTTAATCATTAAAATACAAATGAAAAGCAGTAGTTAAATCTCTTTCCGTCAGCATTACTAAGGCAAGGAAACAAAACAGCTGAGCATACCTTTCCTAAGGAGTACTTTCTGAACCACTAAGGCTGGTTGTATATTTGACCTCCAACATTTAAGAATGGAAAATTTAATATTCTTCTGTTCAGAGAAATGGCAATAAATAGCTCATGAACAGAAGTGTATTTACAAAGTTGCATTTAAATCTGCTTTTCAGTATATTTAATGGTTGATCACAGAGACCAAAAATACTTCTAGAGGTTAACATTTCTGGTGTCAGGAATCAGTCAAGGTAATGTCTATTTCTTCCAAACCATTATAACAAGTGGTCATAAATAATAAAATTAACTCCCCTCAGTTTGTTGGGTTTCCCTTTCATGTTCTGTTTGTAGCATGAAATACATGCTTATGTGTATATGTGCAGGCAATGTACACATGCATAGGTGCATACAAACATATACTACCCATATAAAGGTAATGCAGTTAATGTTTCAGGGAACAAATGGTCAGTGATTAACATCTATACACCATTTAAGTTCCTAGTAGCATTCTAGGCACTTAGTAGATAGAAATGACAGAAAAGGATGGAAAAAAAAATAGTCTTCCTCCAGGGCATCCTTGGAACACTATATAAATCACAATAGTTAAGCTTAGGTTGCACATTATATTCTGGGCATTGAGTAATGTAGTTTGCATGTATGAAATCATCAGTTGAACACAACAGCCACAAATGTCTCACTGACAGTTATCTTTATATTGTAGACAATGGGTGTGGTGAGTAGGAGAGTTACTTACTCGGGGTGTGACTTACTCAGTCACATAATTTGCAAAGTGCAGAGCTACAGTTCAAGTACAATCTAGTTACAAAGGTCACATTCCCAACCACTGTGAAGTACAGGAAGCAGCTCTGTATTATAGACAACTAGTTTTATGCGAATGAAATAGCATTCGCTCACTTCTCGGCAAGGCTTCAGTGATATTCTAACCTTGCAATTTTGATACCTTTTATTATGTTCTTGAAATTAGGTCAGTCATTTGAAAAAAAGTAGTACCACCTTAAACCTCAATCAAAGTGCAAATTATAGGATGGGAACCTGTGTGTTAGACAGATGTATTCTCTTTTTTCCTTTCCTTAAACCCGCTCTTAAATTTTTCAGAAATACCCCATCACAGATTGTTGTTATTTTAATATTCTCCAAGTCATTTTCTATTCACAAAGTGTTCTGCATATCATTAGTGCAAGTAGAAGAAACAAATTCATTAATCTTCTGTGAATTGCCATTTGATGCAAGATAGGAAATATCTTTTAATGAAAAATAAAATTTTGACAACTTTTTGTAAATCAATGCTTTAGAAAAATAAAATGTATATTTTCCTCTTGAGTTTTCAAGAGCATATATGGAAAAAAGCAAAGGGAAAGTGAATTAGTTACAAACTATTTGCAATAACTAATTCTTCTGTTCCTTCAATTTAGTACTGATTACTATACATACCATGAAAATATAGCTGCATATCTGCAGGGGATATAGTTCAAATCCTCAGTGGATTTCTGCACCATACTATATGTCTTGTGTCATGCATACTGGTAGGGTTTGAATATTTTCTCCCCAGCCTAAAGGATAGTGTGTAGAGACCTGCATTAGTGTTCACAAGGAGTCTAAACTCAACAAAGCATAAATCCATTATTGATTGGATACATAATTTGATGACCACATTAGGAAATGGCTGAACATAGGCATAGATGACTAGGGGCGTGTCCTGGCCTACCGTGTTTCTACTTTCTTTCTCCCCCTTGTCTTTGCCTCTTATCTTGTGTGAGTGAATTGCTCTTAGCTCACGTCCTGACCCACAGGTAGGAGGTAGAAAGAGCAAGACTGGGGCCAAGAGTGGGCCTTGGAAACATCAAAGCACAACTCCTCTAACAAGTCCAAACCTACTCCAAGTCAAGACCTCTTAATCCTTCTCAAACAGATTCAGTAACTGGGGAGCAAGCATTCAAACATATGAGCCCATGATGACCATTTTTATTTAAAATACCACAGATGGAATAGCAATACAAAAGCAATCCACCTTTGCTGCTATTTCCAACCAAAGCAAGTGAAATACAATAAACTGATAGGGGGTGCAGTTAATTTCCAGATCATACTTGAATTTTTATGGAGTGCCCACACCAACTCCTTTTCCTTCTCTTATGACTGCTATTTAGCCACAACAAACATAAAAGCAGTCAGCACTACAAGTCCATCACAGTTTATAATTGGAGAACTAGGTATGGATATCATAAAATTTCTACATTTTAGCATACATATGTATATATATATACATATATATGCTAAATATATATATAAATATATATATACATATATATGCTAAATATATATATAAATATATATATAAATATATATATTATATATATATAAATATATATAAATATATATATACATATATATACATATATATGCTAAATCAAAATATGAACAAAGTCAAGTCTTGATCCATTTTATTTGAGTGGGAAGACTTGCCTAAATTGACTATCTGGAAGAGGACAATTATTTATGATTTCCTAAGCTTTACTAAATACATAGTTATACCGGAGCGGGTAAAAGAATAGAATAATTTGAAGTCCTAGTTTGTGTTGCATTCTTACGTTATGCATACTTATTGAAGTTTGCCGGGTCTTCTGTGTCTTTCTTGGGTATGTGTTAATGTAGGATTATTTTGTTGTTTGGAAACACTTGGAAATTCTCAATAATAAATAAGATGAACTCTAATCTTACAGTGTGCAGGAGACAAGTGCATATGCTCGTGAGCTCCTGAGAATCCGTAGCTACTAATTTTAAGTTCTTTGATTATTCTCTTCTAAGAACAATTGTCACCAAAACACAAGGCAGGGCTTGTTGCCTGGTGGCAAACAAAGATTCCGTTGCTCTGTTTAGCTTCTGTTTACATTCATACTTTGCTTATGATTTTAAATACATTCTATAATATTTGTCTTGTGATTTCCATAAATGTCATGGCACATATGTTCATGTGTGTGTGTGTGTGTGTGTGTGTGTGTGTGTGTGTGCGAATACATATACACTAAGTAAATAAATCTATATAAATTAAATTAATAGAAAATAAAGAAGTTCTGGGTTCTGCATTTTTAGTGAGATACCATATAGAGAAAATGAGAATAATTTATGTGAAGCCTAATTAAAAAAATACTCAGAAGCATCTCTTGTCTTTAGTTATGCCAGGCAGACTCCTGGAAATGACCTTGTGTTCACATTTGGTGGGGTGCTGTTTTTTAAACCTTCTTTGGTTTGTAAGGACTGAGAGTGCTGATACACGTACTGCAGACTTAGTTTTCAAGCTGTTTAGTACCAGAAGGACGTTATTTAGCACATACTGCCTTGTACAAGGGAGACACTGCAATCAGAAAGTTCTTGTTTTACTGAGCACAATCCTAAGTGGGAGGAAGATGTAGAGTTTCTTAAATTCATTTGAGTTTTTGTCTCTGATGTTGAGCAAATCACTCAACTTTTTTTTTCCTATCTTTTTTTCCCCTTTGTTCATCATTGAACATTTTATGCAAGATAAGAGAAACTATAAATCCAACTGTAAAAACTGTGGGTACTAATGAAAACAATTCCTACTGTATATGATACTAAGGACTTTTTGATAAAGACAGAGGGAAATTCAAAATGAAGTCATGATTCCAAGTATTTCCTAGAAAAATTAGTTTTTACAAAGAAGAATATCTTGTTACCAAAAATAGCAGAGTTGTCACCTTCCATTCCTGGTACTCAACTGTGGAAGAGAATTGGAGACACATTATTTTATCACTCAGAGAAATCGCTGAAATGTCTTATTGAAGAAAAGAGAAAAAATATGCTTCAGAACTAGTGTGCAAAGTCTCAATTTACGGAAAGGAAAAAAAAATCAAGGATTTTGCTCAAAGGTCCAAAAAAGCATGTTTGACTTATATCTTTTTTATCACTTAAGCTCATTTCTTGCTGGGCTTTTTATTGAATAATTGAAAAAAAAATGGGTAAGGGAGGGACTTTTTCATCAAAGGCTAAAGGTAGTAAGAAATAAAGATTCTGGGGGAATAGAGATAGGAAGTTGTATTTTTCTGTACTTTCATGATTGCCCACATTTCTTCCTGAACTTGTAGTTGAAAAGGTTTGGGGAAAAAAAACTCAGCCCTGAGGAAAAAGCTAGAGAATAAAAGCTGATGTTCTGTGCTCCTTCACTCCCAGTCCTCCTCACTTGCCCCTATTCCCCTCACCCCCAACCTCTCTCACACACTCACACACACACCACACAAACCAACACCATCACAGGTTTGAGCACACCCATCTTCAGAAGCTCACATTACTTTGTTTGTAAATGATCACTACTTATGTTTGCCGAATTAGTCAAGAAGCAAGAGCTCATTTGATGAGAATTAACATTTAAGGGGACTATTAGAATTTTTGAAAGCTGCTTTAAGGGAACCCTTTATTAACACTCCCTTGATTTCAGGCTGTGGAGGAAAGAGGCTAGAAGGAAGGTTTGGCGAGTCGGAAGCTTGGTACTGGGCCATCTTCTGGGCAAGCTGTGTCTCCCGTGCTACTCTGCCTCCTCTGCAGCAGTCAGTTTATGATCAGCTGAGATGCTGCTTTATTTCTTCCCCCTGTGGCAGCCTGTCAGCTTTTGTACCCACTTCTGGCTTCCTCCTGCCACCTCACAGGCTGTCTTCTGATGGCCTCAGAGGGAGTCAGAGGTCAGGATGAAGCAGCCAAGAGATAAGAATATTTTAAACACTGGCTGTCTTTTCAATTTCAGTATCTAAGCTACCCAGAAGAAATATAGATCAGTGAATTTAGATACTTTTTTGTCCAGAAAATTTTCAATATTTCTTTACTATGTAAATAAAAGTCTGTGAAGCAGAGCTAGAACTCAGTTTATCTGAGGTATGTCCCTGTTAACATACAGTTCTTAGGAAAGAGTACCTTAAATATGACTCTAATGATATTTCCAACATATAATGTGTTAATGAATGTTGTTCTTTTGGGTATTTTATTTCTCATTATTGGTACCTTCTTATACCAGGAATGTACTCAGAAACTAATAGTCTTGTGTGGAGACTGCCTTACACATCTTATACAGGAATAATAACATAGTATGAATGAGACTCTAATGGGAACCATACACACCCCGGGGGAAAGACTTAACAATTCTTCAAAACGTTGAAGCTTGACAAGAAAATGGCAATATATCTTTGATTCCTTCTTCCTTTGTAGTTTTGCATCAATATTGCAACTTTGGCTATGGGGCATCAACTATTCTCATTTGAACAGAATTAAAATGTATTTTGTGCACACCCTCCTTTACAATTCAACTGTTTTTGTTCTTATAGATTTCTAATGGGACTCCTCCTTGACTGCTAACCTTTAGATGCAGTTGTGGGGCAATCCTGCGTCACTCTATTTTAGTCTGTCTGTGACTTCGGACCAAAACAGAACTATTTCATTGTAACTCTTCACTCTAAATTCTTCACACTTGACTTTTGGTTATTTTTAGATGTCAAAACACCTTCAAATGAGAACTGTTACTGTCACTGAAGGGACGGAAAGGAAAGCAGTCTAGGGTTTGAGATGCTCGCCTGTGGAGGACTTATGCAGATGTGTGTGATGACGGCAGCATTACTAGCTTGTGTACCCCTTCCAATGCCCATCTTGGAGAATACACCAATTCATCTGACACTGTATTACTTTTATCTAAAAATAGAAATGTAATCTTATATTTTTAAGCCTCGCATTTTTAAAAAGGGAATGATTATATGAAGTGCTCTAGAAATGGAATGTCTGCAGAAAAATCATAAGGATAATTTTTTAAACAATTTCTTATTATTTTTAGGGGCTTTCCAGTGTTCTCTTTTGAGTTAAGCACCTATCATGTGTTCTATTAGCACTGTTACTTGTTATCAACTGGCTTTTAGATAATCCTGCCTAAGTGACAGGTTGATGACAGCTTTTAAGATATTGATGCTCCAAGTTATATTTCTGTTCATAGAGGGTGCTAGAAAAGCAGAGAACCTCGGTGTGAGACTTTTATGGAGGAACTCAGAGAAGAAATGCAGAATGCCTAGATGAAATTTCTCCCATTCTTCTTAATCTCTCCTTGATTCACATTGTTTCAGTCTATTTGGCAATAGATTCTTGGATTTGAGTCCAGGTGAAAATTAGAAATTCTTTGATGTCATTATCAACTTTCTCAGCTCAGTTAATATGTATATGTGTGAATGTTATGTTGTATATATAGGTGTATGTGTGTGTACTATGTATTTAAAGGAATATTTATATATGTGTATATATAAACACACACACACATATGACAAACTAATAGTGCTAAGGTAATTAGAAATATAGAAACCCTTCTTTTCCAGGAAATAATGCAGGCCAATAGCCCTGGTCTAGATAATATCAAAAGAGAGAACACAAAATTGCATCACAGTCACTTCTGAAAAGTACTAAAAAGAAGTAACAGGAAGAACGACATTTTGCAATGGTTCTTGTCAGGCTTCAGGATAAAAATGTTGAGTGGATATCTCCAAAGGATGCTCCTGTTTAACACACAGCTAGGTTATCCCCAAAGGATGCTCTTGTTTAACAAATGTTCATTTCTAGAGGAGTCACTTAGACAGGAGTCCTGCAAGGCAGAGTGAGAGCAAAGGAACCAGTGTTTAAAAGGAGGAGCTCAGTGTGGTCTGCTTCCATTAAAATTCTGCCCAAAATATTTTGGCACATCAGCTTCCTGATGTTTTTTTGCTGAGAACTTCTTCCATCTCCTGAGGCCATATTTTCGGTAACTATTCTTGAAATTTGTCCCATTTATTTTCAGCAAAACCTTGCAGAATCTTTTTCTAGTTCCTACAGAGCAGTGGTTTGAGCTAATACATTGACTGAAACATAACAAGGGTAGAATTATACTGGTATACATTAGTGGCTTAATAAGTTAACATTACTAATGGCTATTTGTAGAAATTGGTAATTGACATGATAAAAAGAAAAAGCCTCAAACAAGAGTTATTTCAAATAAATCTGCATGATGAAAAAGGACTTTTTCTTTCATACATTGAATCATTCATTTCCCTCTTACACGTTTTTCATTTTTTCGGTTTCATGTTATATAGTCTAATAACTATAAATAAATGTCATTGCACTGGAAAGTTCCCACTTGAGGATCAGTGATCTGGGTCACTTATATCTGCAGTGTTATGATGAATGAATCAGCATACAGCAATGTAATTAATTATTTAAAACAGATTATATGATGTGCCTCAATATTTTAAAGATTTTATTAAAATTTCCAATTATTTGCTGTCATTGTATTTATATGAATATTTTAGGATGCTGGCAAAAATCAGGCTTTGTAGCATTTAACTGTTTTAAGATCCTTTCTGCAGACAACATTGAAGAGAATCTAAGAAAATAAGGACACTGTGGGCATAATCAGGAGACTAATTCACTTCCTGTATGAGGCTAGCTAGTGCCTCTAACCAGCACTTTCCAGTGTTTTCAGGCATTTTATTTATTTTATTTTATCTCTTATTCTTCTATTAGATCCCTAGGGTCCCTATATCAAATTAGGATGAGAATCATGAGTTAAAACACAGCCTTCTCTCACACGATTCTAATTGTTAGAAGTTACAAATGGGTTTCACATGGTTAAAATCGGTGTTAGCAGGGTTCTCTTTCTTTTAAGCAGGTAAGGAAAAACACTTTCCTTGAATTTTTCAGCTTTTGGAAACTGCCTGAATTCTGTGGCTTTCGACTGGCTTTCATATTCGGAACCATCATTAATTACTTTTCAACATAATATTTTATTCCAGCCCTTATTGCTCTGTCTCTCTCTGACACAGTTGAGGCAGGATGATTGCATTGAGTCCATGTAGACAATTTTTTTTAACAATGTTGCTTATTTAGTTGATTGGAAATTTTAATTTTTCCTGTAATATTTTTTCCCAATTTTTAATACAGTTCTCTTATTTTGACTGTATTTTGTGTGGGGGTGAGGAGGTCTACTCAGATGTAGGTGCTTTCAGAGACAGGAGAAGAAATAGGAGCCTCCACAGGTACAGTTACAGGCAGTTGTGAGCTATCAAATATATTCTGAGAACTGAACTCTGGTCCTCTGCAAGAGCAGTATGCTTTATTAATAGCTGAGCCATATCGCCAGCCTTTTGCTTAAAATCTTAATACCTCTTTGCTTTTTGAGGAATATACATAGATTCCCTGAATTTTGGAGGAAACATCTTTGGGAATCAATCTCTTTGTCTATTTAAGGTTTAACAGGTAAACTCCAAAAAATTGAATAACCTCACTTCATAAACCCTATGTTTTATATCAAAATGGAAAAGACTTGATAATCAAATATTTTTCTTGTATGATGAAATGTTTATTTTCGTATAGGAAACTTTCACCTAATTTGAAACATAGAATATGAGTTTGGCTACCAGTTTAGTGACTTTACTCTTTTATAGAATAACAAGGCTGAGGAATTTTATTATTTCTTGAACTTCTCAAGTATAAACTACCTACAAAACCTATGGTAATTGTTTGTTGTGATCTGGCTGAACTCCACTCAGAAACAGTAAAGAGTGTGACCAACCTTGTGGTAGTGTAAGTCTTATTCCATATCTCTCTTTGTCCAGTCTTTTAGCTGAGTTGAACACTGTGTTTCCAGTAGGATGTTGTAGGTGGTAGAAAGTATAGTTGAGCCATGAATGAGAACTTATCAAGAACAGTGTCTTTAAATCCTAGGATGGCACATGACAATGATCTCAATGAACAAACTGCATGGTGGACATTGTCAGGGCCATCTTGAAGGCAATTTGATGCAATTATAACTGGTAGAAGAAAAAGTTTTCCCTTCTAATTTCCATTGTAGTTGTGTACTATCACAGAATGCCACAAGAATCATTTTTGAAGTACTACACATCAATTGATGAAAGGTTTTAATTGTTCACTATAAAAGAACACTGTCAGTTTTCTTAGATGCATTCTGCTTACTTACCTGTACATGCATTTTGTATAAAGATAATGAATCCAAGATGCTGTCATTTTTCACAACAAAACAAAATAAAACAAAACAACCACTCCCCGACTCTGGTAAACACTTGCTAATGTTGATTTGTCTATTTGTTTTAGAAAGTCTGGTAGGAGTTTGTGTCTCCTTTCCTGAATGAACACATTTCAATAGGTTTGTGTTTTTTACTTCACCATGGAGGCATACTGAAGGTGGGTGAAGGAAAAGTCAGTCTTTGCAACTCTGAAATGCATTAAGCTTCTCTCTTGATTTAACACAAAATGATCAAAAACACATGCATGCCTGGAGTTTTTCTGTTTTTTTTTCCTATTGTAATCCTGGTGGGCTTTTTTATAGAAGTGGTTCAGAATACATTATCTTTGAAGTGGATTCCAATTGTCAATAAAACATGCCTGTAGCATTATTCTTTTACAGGAAGCAAAAGAGAAAATAGATAAGTGACTATATCGTTCTTTTTTTAATACAATGCCCACAAAACTCTATTATGACTTTTGTATTTCATACACAACCCACTAACCCTGCTGATGAAATGGCATCAAGAAAAATAGTAACATGAAGTCATTGAGTAAAATAAGTGTGGTACAGTGGAGATTAGACTATGATTTGGGTTTTGAAAAGTCTATGTCCATCTTCCTCTGTATAATTTTAGTGTAGAAACATCAGACTACTATTTACAGTTTTCATTTTTCTTGTTTGTAAAGGTGATTCTAATAATACTTGCACAGCTCGAGAGCTCAGGTGAGAGTAAATAGGTGAAAGTAATTTACAAATTGTAAACTGCTATACAAAGTTTATCTATATTTAGGGTACAGATGCTAAGGATGCTGCTAATATCCTACAAGTCACATGGTAGCAGCTCACGACATAAAATTATCCAACACCTGATGTTTTCAATGCCAGGGAAGTGAGGCCTTGTCTAATTGTGAGTAATATCTGGCCTACCAGGCATAATGGAGAAAGGAGAAACTTGGGGGAAGATCTGTCTAGGGAGACCCTTGATGCATGGAGTGCTGAGTTGGGGAGTACAACACTAACCTCTTCCTTTTTTTCTATATTATTACTTAAAGATTTATTTTTATTTTATATATTGAGTGATTTTCTGCATAATTGTAAGTGCATTTGATGCATTTCCTGACCTTGGAGGTCAGGAAAGTGTACTGGATCCCTGGAACTTGAGTAACACATGATTGTAAGACACTGTGTGTGTGCTGGGAATCAAACCTGATCCCTCTGTAAAAACCGAATATGCTGTTAATCAACCAGCTCTCTGGCCAGCCTTCTTTTGTTTTTAATTTAGGCAAATGATTTTCCATTGGGCAAACACAACTATAATCCAGAGGACATGGGGATTTTTGAATATTTCTCCTATCATTTGGTTTTCCTAGCATGGTACTTAAACATACTGGACATGGAAAGAGTGGGTAGTGTCTGTGCTACTGGTGAGAAATAAGAGAGAACTAACCTCTAACTGTCTTAAATTGAATTTCTATGGAGAAGATCATCTATGTTCTTAAAAATGAGGCAATCCTAGATATTAATTTGGAAGGCAGGATTTTCAGAAATACTCTTGTATTTCCGTATGTTTATAAATCTGTACAGTTAACAAATTTTAATTTTAGATGCATGGGTGTTTTGTCTACACCTACATGCACCATGTGCGTTCCTGGTGCCAAAGAATGCCAAAAGAAGGTGAAGAAACTGATGTGAAGTATTTTTATTCACAAGCCTCGTCCCCAATCCTGTATATTCTTTCCTTGAGATCTTTTGTGTTTACTGGTCATATTAAAACATAGAAGGCATCTTGTTAGAAATTGTCTTTCCTCATTTATGTTGAGCCATTTATTCACCAAGTTCTTGACAGGTACTAATCTAGAGACAGGGTATATAAAAAAAATTGAAAGCAAAATGGTGTCTATGCTTGAAGTTAGTATTAAAAGTGAAAGCTACTGCAATACTTTGATGTGTAAAGTTGTGGGTGTATGAAGGAATGGGGAGGAAGGACTCACTTCTCTATGTATAGTTTAGCTCTTTCAGATTGGGTAACATTCATAGATGTCCTTAGGACACATTGGTGCTTTCAAACAAAGGAAACAGGAAGAGTTAGAGCAATACTGAGACAGATCCCATGTGGTAGGATGGAATTGGTAGGAGATGAAGCTGTAATGTACACCATAGTTTCAGTTTACAAGGTCTTTGTGTATTGTGTTAAGGCATTAGAACTTTAAAGAATTAAACAGTTGTTGAACCAATGATGCTATGAATGTATGAAATGAGTTAATTTTAAGAAAATGGTTCTAACCATTATACCCTTGAGTGGTATGAGTCATTCAGAATTTTGCCTTTCAAATCCTTCAAAATAATATGTTACCATTGATTCTGCACCAATTCAATTATTTCTGAGTGAGCTTAATTTACTGAAGATTTTTCTAAAACATTTTGATCTTCAGAAGTGATAGCACATAACACACACCCTTTGCTAGACTATTCTGATTAGAGTATTGGAAGATCAAAGGCACCCACCAGACATATTTTGAGGATAAGAGTCTCACGTCTTTTTCTCTACTATAAACATTATTTAAATCCTCATAGACAGTAGAAAATATTTCCTGTATCATTGGTATATAAAGTTAGAAAACAGTTATAATTTGACAACATATTGTTTTAAATGTACAGACATAACCAGGTTCAAATGACATGTGCTTGCTCCTAACTTTGATTGTTATTGGTTTTAATCTTTGTAACATACTACTTATTACATTTCCTCCTCAATAGACTTCCACGCTTTGTAGATGTTCAATGTACAGTTTTACCATATACATGCAGTTTTGCTGAACAATTTAATTATTTTTTGTTACTCTGACTGTCTTGTCACTCATTGTGTAGCCTAGGCTAGACTCAGACATCTTTACCTCCTGAATGCTGAGACTAAAGGCTTATACCACCATGCCCAGGTGAAAAACTCGATTTTGAACGAATTTTAGAACAGTTGATATCTTTAGACAACGCTATAGATTTCTTTTGTCCAGATGATATTAACTTCTATGTTTTTAATAATTGAAAGTTCAAAGATGATTCTTTGGCTATACAATTTCCCTTTGGCTCACAACCATTGAAAATGTAAATTCTCCACACAGAAGTTCAAGTTGATGGTCTTTAGTGTTTTGAGATGTAGATATGATTTTCTTCCACATTCATATTAGAAACCATACTACATAGTTATTTTAGGAAACAAAATCTGCCTGATCATCCCTTCATTATCTACCTCTCTCCTCTCATTCTTTTTTTCCTTTTTTTTTTCTGTCTTCCTTGGTCTTATAGAGGAGGATCTTTGATAATCTTTTCAACATACTTCTAAGCCAAGGAATTGACCCAAAAAGCAATGAGGTGGTGACAGTTTCTCCTTTTTTGCTCTGAACATGAAACTTAAAGGAAAATTTCACTATAATTAGAAATTTTAGCATTAACATTTCTACCTGTGAACATAATGAATGCTAAATTCTATCACTTAATGTGAAAGAAGTTAGCATGTTTAGTCAATGTTGGAAAATGTGTGTGCTTGCTTTGCACATTTACTGAGTTTTTTTCAATAAACATGGAAGGTGGGAGGTTGGCAGTTAGTGGTGGCTAAATCAACGACAGAAAATGGATGGTTGCTCCATTGCTCTTATCTAGTTCTTACCTTTAGAGTTAAAGTAATATCTAGAGTAATATTTAGAGCTAAAGTAATATTTAAAGTAATTGATAATTGGTGGCTACATGCAAAAAGGAGTATTAAAATAAATGTCTACTTATTCTTCAAGAAGTGTCCTAGTTGGAGCTTTTATTGTTATATTACAACACGATGACCACGAACAAGTAAAGGGTTCAGTTTAGTTTGTACTTACATGTCACAATCCATCATCAGAGCAAGTTGGGGGCAGGAACTCAAACAGTGAAGGAACCTAGAGTCAGGATATAATGCAGAGGCCATGAAAGAGGGCCACTTATTGGCTTGGTCTTCATGACTTGCTCTGCCTGCATCTTATACCATCCACAGTGAGATTTGCTCTTTCACACCAACCATCAATCAAAAAAATTTCCACAGGCTTCCTCCCAAGCCAATCTTGTGAAGACAATTTCTCACTGGACATTCCTCTTCTCAAATAATTCTAGCTTGGGTCAAATTGACATGAAAGTAGTCAGCAAAAGGAGTAAATAAATGTGATGCTACTGTGACCCACTTTAAAAATATTGGGTTTTAGAAACAGTATTAGGACTTCCTCTCACATATTTTGGGAAGTTCTGAAAGTCATAAGAAGTGTTCAGTTTCCAGGAACCTCTGACTAAAAGTATTAATGCAAGTGGAAGAATTCTCACTTGGCTTGTATGGAAGTTCACTTACCATATATGTCAATGCCATGCCTTAGTGACTACTTAAGTCATTATGAACAATAATGTGCTCTCAAAGAAAAGCCCAGCCCATTTCTCTTAACTCCTCCACAGAGGGCCCTTTTTATTTCTGGCACATATCTTATTTCCCTTCTAGTATCTCTAAGTGTAAAAGGAGAGATAATATTTGTAGCTCTCCTTTATTAATAAGGAAGCAGAATGAAAGGACTTCAGTACACATGTGGATACTGTTATTTAGGAAGATTTTCACAAACCTTAATATAGTTAAAATATCAAAAACACATATGAAGAGAAAGTTCAGATACCACCAAGTTCATATATTTACATTCATACTAGGCAATATTGTATTATTTCTTAGGAATTCACTGGAGAAGTTGAGATGCTGAACAGCTGTTCTGTAAATTGGCATCATGTATTCTGTGCTATGTGCTCAGCTATCACAAAGCTCATGGTGGAGTTGAGCTGGTCGTTGACAGGAACGTTTTCCAAGCTCTCAAAGAATGAGTGGATTCTTCTATGATTCAGTATTTACAACATAATTTTCTCTGTTTCTATTCTTGAGAAGCTTACATTCTAGTGTAGGATAACAACACATTTTTGTAATATCTGTGTTGAGTTTAACAGTTGTTGTAAAGGGATGGAGATGTAGCTCAGCTGGTAGTGTTTGTCTACTTCTACCAGGCTTCGATGCCTGAAGCCCTTGGGTTCAAATTCCAGCACTGTACAAATTGGGTATGATGATACAGGTCTGTAATCAAGTAAAGAGGCATGATAATCAGATATTCAAGGCAATCTCAATTCTGGGTTTCATAAGAGCCTTTCTAAACAGACAAACAAACAAACCAAAGAATTAGATGGAGTCTCTTCCAGGTATCTCTCTTCAAGGTGTTGTTTTAATTACTCTTCTACTGCTGTGATGAAACAGTAGAACCAAGGCAACTTATACCACTCCTGGGTATATAACCAGAAGAAGCTCCAACATGTAAGAAGGACACATGTTCCACTATGTTCATAGCAGCCATAATTAAAGTAGCCAGAAGCTGGAAACAACCCAGATGTTCCTCAACAGAGGAATGGATACAGAAAATGTGGTACATTTACACAATGGAATACTACTCAGCTATTAAAATATTAAAAACAATGACTTCATGAAATTCACAAGCAACTTGATGGAACTTGAAAATATCATCCTGGGTGAAGTAACCCAGTCACAAAAGAACACACATGGTATGCACTCACTGATAAATGGATATTTGCCCAAAAGTTTGAAATACCCAAGATACAGTTCACAGACCACATGAAGCTCAAGAAGAAGGAAGGCCAAAGTGTGGATGCGTCAGTGCTTCTTAGAAGGGAGAACCAACCATATGTACCCCTTGGTTGCTGGCTTAGTCCCTGGGAGCTCTGGGGGGGTCTGGTTGGCCAACATCGTCATTCTTCCCATGAGGCTGCAAACATCTTGGGTACACATGGTTCCAGCCGCAGTTGTGGCGGAGGAATACCTTGTCAGGCATCGGTGGGAGGAGAGGTCCTTGGTCCTGTGAAGGCTTGATAGATGCCACAGCGTGGTGGAATCAAAGGAGAGGTAGATGGGAGTGGGTTGGGTGGAGGGGCATCTTCTTGGAGGCAGGGGGAGGGAGGATGGGTTGGGGGTTTTCTGGGAGGGGGGAACTGGGAAAGGGTATAACATTTGAAATATAAATGAAGAATATATTTAATTAAAAAGGGGGGGCACAAAATACAGGAGGAAATATGGAGACAAAGTGTGGAGCAGAGACTAAAGGAAAAGCCATCCAGAGACTGCCTCACCTGGGGCTCTATCCCATATATAGTCGTCAAACCTGGACACTATGGATATTGGGAAGTGCTTGCTCACAGGAGCCTGATAATGGTTGTCTCCTGAGAGGCTCTGTCAGAACCTGACAAATACAGAGGTGGTTGCTCAAAGCCAACCACTGGACTGAGCTCGGGGTCCCAGATAGAAGAGTTGGAGAAGGGACTGAAGGAACTGAAGGAGTTTGCTGCCCCATGAGGAGAGCAACTGTGTCAACCAGTCAGATTCCCCAGAGCTCTGGGACTGGACCACCCAACCAAAGCCTACATATGGCTCCGGCCACATATGTGGCAGAGTATGGTCTTGTTGGACATCAGTGGGAGGAGCGGCTCTTGGTACTGAGGGTGTTCGATGGCCCAATAATGTAGGGGAATGCCAGGGCGGGAAGGGGGGAGTGGGTGGGTAGGAGAGCACTCTCATAGAGGCAGGGGGAGAGGGGATGGGATAGGGGGTTTCTGGAAGAGAGACCTGGAAAGGGGATAACATTTGAAATGCAAATAAAGAAAATATTCACCAAAAAAAAGATATTTAAACATATTACATTAAATAAAAAAAGGCATTTAGATGGGGACTTGCTTACAGTTTCAGAGGGTAAGTTCAATTTCATCATGGTGGGGAGTGTGGGAAAAGACAAACATGCATGGTTTTTAAGAAGGTGAGGACTCAGATATGATCTCCAGCAGTAGAGATACAGATACATACAGAGACACTTGGGAGTGTGTGTGTGTGTGTGTGTGTGTGTGTGTGGGTGTGTGTGTGTGAGAGAGAGAGAGAGAGAGAGAGAGAGAGAGAGAGAGAGAGAGAGAGAGAGAGAGAGAGAGGAATTTTAAACTTCAATGTTCATCTCCAGTGTCATACTCCCTCCAACAAGGCCACACCTCCAACAAGGCCACATGCCTTCTAATCCTTCCCAAACAATTCCAAGCATTTAAACAAAGCATACACGTGGAGTTACACACAGCTCCAGACACATAAGCAGCAGAGGATGGTTTTGTTAGACACCAAAGGGAGGAGAAGCCATTGGTCCTGGAAAGATTTGATGCCATAGTGTAGAGGAATACTAGGACAGGGAAGCGGGGGAGGGTTTATTGGGGAAGAGGAGATGGCTTATGGGATTTTCGGGGGAGGGGGAAACCAGGAAAGGGGACAACATTTGAAATGTAAATAAAGAATATATCTAATTAGAAAAAAAATCTGGGGGGGGGAACATATGAGCCTTTGGGGGCTATTCTCATTCAAACCACCACAATTGTAGTCACAAATAGCTTCTGAGTTTATTGCACTTAAAAATAAGAATGGTATTAAAAGAGTTGATTCTATATGTAACTTGAAAAATAACACTTGAATTCTATTCTCAATATTATACATTTTATTGACCAAGCCTCGACTTCACCCAAAAGTATTGATGATCACAGAAACTACTAAAATAAGACACCATATGCTTTTACAATGTTTTGTTTCTATGACTCACTGGTAACTCTATGCACAGGCTCACAAATTAGAGTCTGGGTGAGCAATCTGTGTCCACTTATATTAAACTCTGCTGGAAGTAGATGCTCCTTTCGTGTCTGTTTGCAACCAGAAATGTTTGCTGCAAACACTGGGATTTTTAAGGAGGGAGGAGGCAGTAGTAGCAGGGATTATTCTTGGCTCTCACCATGACTCCTTAGAATATGTCCTGAAATAAGTTTGGGTCCCCATCAAGCAAACAGTAGATCATTCCCAAGTCATTTGTCAAGTGAGGAAGAAGACAGTGGTCCTGGTCCTACAGCCCAGTGATGTGAACAGAAATGTGTCATCACCTCACGTTTCTTTTCTTCTGTAGAAAACATGATGTGTTGATTTATTTTAGATTGTTTAGTGTTTAAGGTATTTTATGCTTACAGAAGTTATGAATTACAGGTCTTAAATTGTAAGGTGTTAATGTGAATGAAATTCCCACTTAATGCAGGGAATATTAGTTGGGAACAATAAATCTTTGTCTGGTTCAAGGTACTTTTATTGCTCTTAAAAATGAAGGTCACACAATAATTCGATCCAGGGTAGTACACAAGACATTTAAAGACATTCATCATTTTCATATGACACACAGGTATCATTTTAAAGAATTCTGGTATTTTATCTTCAATTCAGTTTGGTAGTTAAATATTTTAACTCGGCCCTTTAGAAGTTCTTTTTTTCTTTCTTTCTTTCTTTCTTTTTTTTTTTTAAACATAGTCTGCTTGTGTGGTTTAACACACAGATGGGATGCTGAGATTTCTCACTCATCCACTTTGGGCAGTTTCCATGGGGGTTTACTCTGGGTTAAGGTGTGTGTGTGTGTGTGTGTGTGTGTGTGTGTGTGTGTGTGTGTTATCCCACTCTACCTTTAAAAAAATACCACTTTCTGCAAATGAAGAAACTGAGCTTTGCAGTTTTATAGTTTGTAAAAGATCCCACAGTTACAACATAGAGATCTGACCGTCACACTGTTTCTGTCGAGATCAGTCATGGGCCCCAGCAGCACCTCCGGGTACTTGTGTTCATCTGCGGTACTAATGAGAGTTTGAAATTCATACGCGGTTGACTTGAGGAATGCAGACAACCCAACTGTTTAAAATAACCGATGCTTTGCTTTTAAATAAGTGGGCGTTCTTTTTCCTGCCGTCCTCATCTGCTCCTGGTGGCTCCAAGGACTGGAACAATTGAAGTGTTCCCTGCAGCTTTTTTTGTTTGTTTGTTTTGTTGTTGTTCTGGAGACATCTGTGAGCAGCGAGAGCCTGGTACTCATGTCTTACTGTCTTCACCTCACTTTTGGCAGCGGGTTTGTTGTGGTGTCCCCACTTCTGTATCTGTCCGCACTGAGTCACAGCTCCCTCAGGGGATCTGCTCTGCCTGCCTTGCTGGACACTCTCAGGGCTTGTGGGAGCAGCTGCCGCCACATCCTGTGCCTGCTTCCACCTCTCAACATTTCTCCTTTGTTCTGGCCCCAAAGCTTCTAAAAGGATTATGTTCCTTATTTTAGTAGTCACCACCTACAAGGAGAATGGCTGGTGTCAAGGCAATTGTTTTCTCTATTTGAATATCTTTCCTCTCCAGATGTATAACACTGAACTCGTTCTCTCCCTGTTGCTGCAAACCCTGCTTGCACCTTGGAGTAACCCCACCCACCTTTTATCCTGCTTCAAAATCATTGCAAGAGATGGACTTGCGTTCCCGATCACCCAGATGAGTAGTTTAGGGCCCACATGCAGGGTGGAGTGAAGGCTGTGGAAAGATACAAAGAAGTTTGAGCAGGTGGCATTTCCCATTTGTTTCTGACCTGCTCTGGTTAACCATGGGAGCCCTTTGCTCTTTGCCCAATAGGACTTTCCCCTTTCCAGCTCCCTGCCTTTGTGCATTTCTTTGTCTCCACGTGAAATGTCTTTGGATCCTTCCTCCAGCCTCAGCAACACACTCATGTTTCATGACTCAGCTCAAATGTCACTTCCCATCAATGCGTTCCCTGTCTCCTCCCACGCCCAATGAGTTTCTCTCCTTCCTTCAGTCTCTGTTCCACACGCACTAACACTTTGCATTACAATTGCATTTCTACATGTCTATTCCCACAGTAACATGACCTTTTCAAGAAAAAAAAAATACTACATTAAATTTATCACTGAATTCTTAATGCTGAAGCTGACTGTACCTCCAGGGAAAGCCTGTGGTTGGACTCACTGGATGAGCGAATATAAACAAAAACACTCCTTTATCACATATGACCGTGGTCTGGGCAGGGCAGTGCTGATGTCACTAGGATACAACAAAGCAAAGCACTGTTAAAAAACTTAACAGGAAAGTTAAGTAATCACATTCAGCTTACATCTTACTGGGAGGATTCACATAATGATTGATAAAGATCAGCAAAGTATAAACTTAGATGGCGACACATATTATGAAAGAGACATAGAGACAAGGGATAGATAAGAGGTGTCAAGTCCACATTTAATGTGGGTTAGACATAACTCAGAAAAGGCCCAGAGAAGAGGATGTCTGATGAAGACCCAAAGTGGAGGTTGAAGGAAAACTTAGACACAGTTTTTCAGGCAGACAATAGCAAACATGGAGACAGAGATAGGCGTGATATACTAGATGCCCCTTGCATCAGTGTGGCAGCAAATACAGAGAAGTGACTTATGGGAGAATTAGTACCAGACAGATAAAAACAAATTAGGAGAGACCTAGAGTACAGATCACCTTGGGACCCCTTCTTTGTTTTTCATTTGTGTGCATGTATGTGTGTGTGTGTGTGTGTGTATGTGTGTGTGTGTGTACGTATGTATTATGATTTTTGTGTATGCGTGGACCATACATACATGTGGTTGCATGTATAAGTGTGTGGGAGTGAATGCAGAGGCCTGAAGTTGAATTATCTTCCATCACATTCCCATCTGGTTCATTGATCCAGCATCTCTAAGAATTCCATTTGGAGCTAGTTTTACCTAGCTTGCTCTGAGGAACCCCTATCTCTCCCTTTAGAAACTGGAATTACTGCCAGGCACCAAAGTCCACACATTTATTTATAAGACTTTTGAGCATCTGGATCCTGTTCCTTAAATTGTGCTGCAAACACTGTATAATGCCTAACCATCACCCTAACCCCCTAACCCCAACTTGTATGATTCTGCAGAAGGCTAGCAGACAGGAAGATACCTTATAGTGTTCCACATAGTTCTCCAATATATCCTGTTTCAGGTGCTGCTGGTAAATTTGTGACATTGGCTTTGAAAAGCTCCTGGAAGGTTTAGGACCCCACTGGTTATCTCTCCCTACATATGTATGTGAAGTAAGCCAAGACAAAACACAGACACAAGCCACAAATCCTGCAATAGCTTGGCCGGTATGCGAGCACAGGAGGCAGACAGTGGAAGTTACCTGCTCCTGTGGTTAGACAGGAAGAAGAGGAAAATCTTGCCAGTGCATGGCATTGTGTGTCCCTAGGCAACTGCGGGTGGCTCAATGTTCTTTTGTAATAGGAGCTATAAGCGGATACTGTATGTGGAATTATTGGGGCAGTGCTTTCACACATTCAGATAGATTTGTTAAGTAATAACAGCAATGAGAACAATTCTCCTTCATTTTGCCTGTGTGTCTTTCCATTTGCCTTCTTTGGGAAGGCTCTGTAAATTGCTCAGAACATTGCCTCTATCTGTCCCGAAAACATATTGCCATGCCAGACTTACCTTGAGGTTAAACACTTTTTCTGGGAAAAAGATGATACTGGGTATTCAGAACAAGATGGGTTGACTTTTAGGACTTTTTGAAAGCAAAGGACCTTTGAAAGACAAAAGGAAGGTAATCAACCAGCCAGCTTTGTGTCAATCTGTGTTTTATAAAGAAAGATAATATTCCTGGTTTCCACGAAAAGAGAAAAGATGGAATTGAATATTAATATGTTAGGTGTAAAGACATTTTATCTTTATGTGGGGAAAAAAATCAATTGTAATTTTTTTCCTCTGTCTTAGCTAACAATCTATTATGATATAGACATATTAATATACTATAGAATCTCCATCCATGTGTCTACAAATACGTAATAACTTTTGAAAGGTTTTTGGGAATTGTATGACTCAGTTTAAATCAAAAATTATGAATAGATTAAGAATGAGTATTATATTATTAGGAAATATATATACATATGTACATGTATGTATATATGTGTATATGTATATATATGTGTGTGTATATACATATATGTATATATATGTGTGTGTATATACATATATGTATATATATGTGTGTGTATATACATATATGTATATATGTGTATATGTATATATATTTCTATGTAATATATGTATGTATATTACATAGATCTTCATGCTAATGCATGTATTTTGCTTTTTTAGCTCAAAAGGCTTGTCTTTTCTTTTTCTTGATTTTTTTTCTAATCCAGCAAATTCTGTATAATGAAATTTAAGTCGTGTTTTCACTAAGTCTGACCTTCAAATGCTGACATCATCACTCTGCATTAGAAAAGAGTGAGTGCAAGGCACACTGGTACACATGGCCGAAAACATAACAAGATGTATTAAAAATTCAGTAAGTGTGGTATTTGAACTTCAGCAAATGTTGGCTTCTTGAGGTCAATGTTCCAACTTTGGGGACTTTTACTGGGTGGTAGATCTCATCTCAACAGTTCTATTGATGAAGGGGTGGAACGTGAATGAGGAAGGAGTGGGGGTGGGGGAACGGAGATGTTATAATCCTCCAAATGTTCATCCCACCAGCTTCTACTCTGTCCCTGCCCTTTTGTGAAGCCATTTAGACTTCTAGTCCAGCCTCCTTGAGGTGTGACATTAATTTTCTTCCACTATTTCAAATCTCCTCACCAGAGATTTTAATGATTTATTTATTTTATGGGAATTGATGTTTTCCCTGCATGTATGTCTGTGTGAAGGTGTTGGACCCCCTGGAGCTGGAGCGACAGACAGTAGTGAGCTGTCAGGTGGGTGCTAGGAATTGAACCCAGGTCCTCTGGAATAATAGCTAGCACTCTTTTTTTTTTTTATTTAATTGTGAAAAGATCTTTATTAACCTTACATCCCATGGAGCACTAATACCCAAAATATAGAAAGAATTCAAGAAGTTAAACTCCAGAAAACCAAATAACACAACTTAAAAATGGGGTACAGAACTGAACAGAATTCTCAACAGAGGAATCTTGAATGTCCCAGAAGTCTTTAAAGAAATATTCATAGCCAGCACTCTTAACTGTTGAACCCTCTCACCCTCTCTGTGGATCCTAGAATGTAATAGAACTCCATCTTCAGCTAGCGTTAGTAAGAATCTACTGTCTTGTCTTATTAATTTTGCTGAGGATTGATAGCGCTGATAAGAGTTGGACATTAATGTAAATGCTAAAGGTCTTTAAAATTTTTATTTATATGAAAAAATGCCGCTGATTCATGTACTTTGTCCAACTGATGAGTAGAGTTTTTAATTTGCACGTTTTTGTTTGATATTTTTGCCTTTTGTTACTTTACCGGTTCTGTCAGCTGATAGAATAAATTAGTAGCAAGTTTTCTTTATGACACTAATGTGAAAATTGAGTAGATATCCATACTTCTTGGGACTTTGTGTTGATCAACTTTAATGTATGAAATTTTCTTTATTCAAAACTGGAACTTATTTTTAATTAAGTTACTTACGTGATGAAATGACTTACTGAGCTGTGATGTCGCTCAAAATGTCTATGGCATTGATGAGCCTTTCTAGCCAAGCACACGGGAGAACTACTATGCAACCAGCCTATTTGGGCTCTGTGTGGTTGAACTAAACTAAATATCTTACACAGAGATATGTTCAGGTGGCCAGTGTCCTGTGAGGTCATAAAAACATGCCTTCCTTCCAGTTACCATTGGAATTCTGCTTACAGCATGCATTAACCAACACCCATATGCTTTGGTTCTATTTGAAAAGAAAGACATCCGTAAGTTCACCATGTGGTTTGGTGCTTGCCCAAAGAAACAACCCTTTGTTTAATAGACAGGACTAACATGTGTGGCACCATGGCCTCATTAGACACTAAATAGCAATCACTTAATCTCTTAGGGGTTTTAGGTACTGTGGCCAGATGAGACTGACTCCTTGGCAAAAGTTAATAAACGAAGCCTTAGGGAAACAGTTTTTACATTTTTCGTTCTAGAAGGATTCACTCAGGGAGATTTGAGGAAGTGACATTCTGCTCTGCATTTCTCCGCAGGGGTCAGGCACCTGCTTTTTCAAAAATCACACTGGGTCATGCTCATGGAAAAACAACTTTGAGCCGCACTGTATTATATTTCTAATGAAAACAAAGTCTGCTCTAATTAAAAATTTTTAGTAGCCATCTTAGCATACTGAGAAGAAGTGGAAAGAATTTTAATACCATACTTAACATTAACCACAAATATATAATCTAGTTAATGTTGATTGATATAAAATTATAAATGAAGGCCTGGAGAAATGGCACAGTGGTTTATAATACTGAGTGCTTTCCAGATGACCCTGATTTGATTATTAACAACTACAGAGCGGCTTGCCAGCATTTGTTACTTCAGCAGAGAGAACCCAATTTTCTCTTATGGCCTCTTAAGGCTCCAGGTACAATACATGTATGCAGAGAGCACCTATACATATGAAATAAAATGAGGGGGAAAAGAACTAAAAAGAAACATCTTACAGTCTCCTTTTAAAATCTGATATATATCTCACAATTAGGTTGGGCTAGCATCATTGTGAGTGTTCAGTGATTATCTAGAGCAAGTGACCACTTTGTTACTTATCATAATCTGAGTTGATTACTTTCAAATCCATGAAATAAACTTGCAATGTCAGGAGGATCAAATCAAATTACCAAACTCTATCTGAGTAAGAATATGTTTAATACAGTGTTGTAATCTCTATAATATATAGCAAGTTCATAAAATGCATCATCTTATAAAAATCCATTCAGCAAGAACATGAATTAGATAGGCCATCTTGTCTAATTGGCAGGGGGAAGAATTGCTTTTAGCATTTGCTTTGCCTGGAAGTCACAATGGAGATTAGAGACAGAACCATTTTGATATAATATTGGAACACACCCTTGAGGACCTTCTGAAACACTGCGGTTCATTCTTAGGCAGCTATATGAATCTATGATTCCTTCCCATGTGAAAGCATTGTTGATGTTCAGGAGGCTGTGTCTGTGTGATGAAGGAGTATTGTAACGTATAAGCCAGAGTTAGTTGGACCTGTGCTTACATATCAGTCTTTCAGGTATCTTGATCTCCCTGCATCCTTAAAATAATAGCTGGACACCTGTATATAAAACAGTTCATAAAAATTTTGAAGCTATATTAGTATCTTTCTTATAAATTTTCATTTCCTAAGACTAGTGATAATTTTTCTTCTGAGGCAATAAAAAACAGCAATTAATATATAAAGCTGTTTACTATTAATCACTGTCTAACATATATGGAAGACTTCATAATGACTAAGTTGATGCAATATCCAATAAAACTCTGGTGCCTAAAGCTTTTTAAAGGCGTGGCTTTCTGCATGTAATCACTTGGCTTAAGAAGGTTATGTGAGGAAAGTCATTTATTCTTATTTTCCCTTGCCTCCTAGACTCCTGGCATGAATGTCTCCATTAATTTTATTTCTGACTCATTTGACTGAGAAAGGACTCCCCTTGCTTTTAATATTGACAAATAACTGAAGATTAAATAGTGGCTATTAAATTAAAATGGTTTACCTCTTGAGGATTTTCAAAGACCAAGGAAAGCATTTTTTTTCCAGACAGAAAACTTTCTCTAATTGCTGTTTTGTAGTAGATCTTTAGATTAAAGCAGGAAGTCTTTTGAAAATTTCAAGGTAGTTGTAAAATCTAGAATTAATAAAAACACAAAGTCAATTTAATTTTTTCCTTTTAGTTATTATAAGCAGAACCAACTTACTGATTTTTCTTTATCTGTCATTGGAGTGAATCTACATATAATCAGAACATTTCAAACTTGATTACATTCTCCAGTGAGAAAGGTGTTGATACATGATTTAGATATACTATGATTTATATGATGTTAATTATTTAAATATATTACATCTGGCCTAAGTTGTCTGCATCTTTAATTTTTTTTTTAAATTTTTACTTATTCACTTTACATCCCACTCACTGTCCCCTTCCTGGTCACCCACTCCCACAATCCTTCCTTCTTTCCTCTTCCTCTTCTCCTCTGAGCAAGTGGAAACCTCCTTGGGTATACTCTCACCCTGACACTTCAAGTCTTGCCTGCATTATTATTTTTTTTTTAGTATTTATTGTGTGTGTGTGTGTGTGTGTCTCTGTGTGTGTGTGTATATGTGTGTATGTGTGTATACATGTGGCAACATTCAGGAGCTTGTTTTCTCCTTTCATATCTGGGCTACTGAGATAGCTCTCAGGTCATAAGCCTTGGTGTCAGTGACCTTTACCTGCAGAGCCATCTCACCAGCACAAACAGGATTACTTTAAAATCTTTATTTTCTAGTCCTGAGAGTATAGAGATTAGTCAATGAGGACAGCTTCTTACAAGCATACCCATAGCAGAATTCAGACTGGAGTCACAGTACTTTACAGATGATTTCTCAGAAAGCTCTCCAAACAATTCAGGGTAAACTCATTTGAATATCAAGCGCTCTCTTCAGCTGCTTACAGGAAATTGTCTATGACTGTAGCAGGTAAACATGGAAGCAGAGGGAGAACTTCTCATAATGTGGAGGGCACATTCATTAGCCAGCCAGAAAGTCGACGTTTTAGCAAGTACTGCTGGTACTCCTGGGGATAGCTGTCTAGTCAGAAGTAGGAAATGTAATCCCAGGTGGCTCTGTTAGCCTGGGACTTCAGGATCAGTTCTGTTTTTGATCTCTGCTGTTTCTCAAATCCCTTTTCATTAATGATGAAATAGGGTCTCAATAATCTAAAATACCATTTGGAAAAAGAAACTGAAAGATTATGCTGTTCACCTTGTAGTTATTTGGTACCTAACCACTTGTCGCTTTACATTTGTGTGTTTGCTTGCACTTTGGCACACTTGTGCATCTCAAACACTAAATCATCACCTAACATCTCTGTACTATTTGGAATGAAATTAAGATGAGACACGGTGTGGGGGCAGCACATGGAGTAGGAATTTTCACACAATCTCCCAAT
Source organism: Tokudaia tokunoshimensis (assembly GCA_036184795.1). NCBI lineage: Eukaryota > Metazoa > Chordata > Mammalia > Rodentia > Muridae > Tokudaia > Tokudaia tokunoshimensis. Next base: position 48,797,866 of record BTHU01000014.1, on the reverse strand, counting down.
ATCTAGTTTCCAACCTAGAATGTGTTTCTTATCATTTAATTCATTATTGTAACAAGCAATATATGTATTTTAAAAGCACTCAATACCAGAAACATGTGGTATGTTAAAGACAGCTATATTCTATCTTAAGTAGTAGTGAAAGAAAAACATAGAGGTGTAAGGATCTTGGTATTGTTCCTAAGTAAACATCCTCGGAATCAAATGCCATTAACTCATTTTTTTATAATTTTTAATATTTTTATTCCATGGCAGCTATGGATCGTTGTTCATCTTGTGTTTTAGAATTCAGGTTATAGGAAACATATTTTAGAAAATATTATAAATTTGTGCTTAATGAGTATGTTAGCATGTAGAGTAAACTGTTGTGAGCACCAGCAATACATCTTTATATCTAATTTTAAGACATGATTCAAGAATATAGTATTATAAAGTATTTACAGTTTATAGTTTACCTTCACTGGTTTATCTTTACAATAGGCCATAGTCAGTTCTTGACAACAGATTTTTTTTTTCTCCAAAGACATAGAAGTAACTATTACTACAAAGTCTTCATGTGACATTAAATGGGATGAGGTCTGTGAATGACACTGGTTAGTTTTGAGATACCAGCCTTGTGCTTTGCTGGAGGAAAGGAGCACAGAAGTCGAGTTCTATCTAATGTGATGATGGATGCAATGAATGTTTGGCCTTTTTGCTCACCTGTATTGCATGTATAATTTATATAAGAAGCATCCTTTGTAAATGAGATAGCTCTCTTGAGGGAGGCAGATTGTAGGGTATGGGTCACTTAGCACATTTCATGGTACTTGCATTTATGTGTGAACAAATGTAATGACACCTGTCAGTCAGCACATCTCATTATCTGCATATTGCTTCTGAAAACTGTCCAGAAAGATAAATTTAAGGCCATGATATCAGAGAACTAGCTTGAATAATCCCTATCACCTTCATATATAAATCCCATCTTGTCACCTAAAACCATAAAAGGCCTGTGATAACATCTGGTGTCTTTGTGTGTAGTGTTCCTAACCTTCTGTCCTGTAATAGAGGCTCAATTTGTCCTTACAGAGATTTCTATAATGCATGAATTTTGAATTTTTCACTTTGTTTCTTTAGGCTCAGATACCTTTGACTACCCTTCGACCTACACACAAAATTTTCTTCTTACTGACATTGTTCATGGGTTTTAAGTTAATACTTAGAGAGGAGATAATCATAGTACATATAATTCTGTGGGTCTGGGGAAATATTCTTTCCTTAACTCATATTTGCAATTGTGTTTCCAGCTATCAGAATTTGAGAATCTAAATGTGAAATCTAAGATGTCAAGAATAAGCCCAAGTACATGAGATTTCCATACACTTACTAATGTGTTCTTCACAGTAAACCTTTTACCTTGTTTTCCAATGCAAGTGTGATTGCTGCAGGTGGGTGACAGCACTGGGCTCTTTAATAGTTGAGAGAGTTGAAAAAGGTACCAGAGGAGCTGAAGCAATAATGACTTCAGATATCAGGCTGATTAATTAGACTTCCTCCCCCACCCATTGCTATCTTTTTTTTTTTTTTTTACTGGAAGGCTGTCTGTTCAGCTTAGGCAATGCGTCAGTCAATAGGGTGGGCCAATTATCTAACTTGCATATTTATAATTGGGAGGGAGTAGGGAAGATCCAAATTGCCTTGAGACCCAAAAAGGAACCAAATGACGCCGGTTAAGAGGCACTAGTAGGCTTTGATAAGACGTCACAGGAAGGAGTGGTTGGGGATATAGTCCCAGAGGAATCTTTCCTTTTTATAAGAAAAAAGGAAAAAAAAAAGAGTTCCCTTTAATTGTAAAATAACATGATTACAAGTAAGATGTAATTTTCAACTATAAGAAATTAAAGTAAGATATTTCTATATTATTTTGAAATATACAACCAAATTAAAGTCTTAATTAATATTTTCTCTCTTCTAAGTATTCATTTGCAAAACAAATTGGTTTAAGATTTGTGATGTGTGATAAAGGCAATGAGACATGGTTTAGCCTTTTATGATACCTCAGATAGTGTGTAGCAAGAAAACACAGTGGTTTTAATCTACCAGGAGCTGCTGTCTTTCTAAATGTCATATACTGATGTTATTTGTAGAAATACTGTAATGTGTGCATAAATAGAGGGCATATGAACATATGGGGCACATCACTAAACAATGTCCTATTTAGGAAATAAAACAAGAAGCAACTTTCTTCATCGAAGAAACAGTAAACTTTGTTTTATTACCTCGTTCTTTTTTTGTCAGGCTGGGACTACAGTAAAGCACCCTGTGCCTGAGAGTCAAGCATTTGGGCCACTGAACTACATCCCCAGCCATACAGAAATTTTAAATGATGCTTTTATATTTGTGAGACGAGTGTGTATAAAATGCTGAGTTGAGCCAAATAATTCTGTCAAGTTAAATTTAAAACACTTGTACATACATCTTTTATCTATAAAGGATGGTCATGATTGTCAATCTGTTCTTGACTTTCTTGCAATCCCATATTAACTTTTAAAATTAATATTGTGTTGTAAATAGTTTCTCCATTAGGATTCCCCATAGTAATAACACGTGTGGCCACTGAGGCCTATACATCCCTTCCCCCCACCTGCTAAATCCAGCATGGTCACACATTTAATGGTACAATAGGAAGTCATGGGCTGTTAACAGGGAAGACAAACTCCATTTCTTGAGAATCTAGCCTTTGTTTAATATGTTGTCAGGTAAGAATTAGCAGTCGGCAGTCATCCACTTCAAACTATGATCTAATCGGAACTCGAGAGCTAAATCAGAGCCCTGGTGATTAGCTCTTAGTTAGTAGCAAGCTCCAGGGAAACTTCGGTGCACAGGAAGTAACGCTAATGATTCAGCCAGCAGTAGCTGCAGGGCACAGGCCAGGGCAAAAAAGATCTTCTAACCCAGTGGTTCTACTTTTCTGACGCTGTGAAATCCTTTAATACAGATCTTCGTGTTGCAGTGACCCCAACCATAAAATTATTTTCATTGCTACATCAGAACTGTAGTTTTGCTAGTGTTATGAATCGTAATGTAACTTTCTGTGCTTTTCTAATACACTTAACGATTCCTGTGAGATTGTCCGTCAGTTCCCCAAGGGATCTTGACCCACCAGTTGAGAACCGCTGTTTGAGTTCATCTAAGTTTGCCAGCAGCTGTCCGAGGTACATTTTTACAAAGAGAGAAATGGCAGAAACCAACAGTGTGATGGCTTGTTCGTAAAAATTCTGTCTCTGACAAAAAATAAAAAAAAAAATCTTTCATTCTGGCTGGAAATCCTTAAAGCTTTGCCAATAGTGAGGAAACCCTTTGTCTCCTCCAAGGTCCTGAGTGTAAAAGAGTTTTAGAATTTAAGCAAAGCATTAGTATCAGAGTCTAATAGCAAGGGTGACTTTAGGGCTTTCTTTGTATTTAAGAATTCTAACCTATAAGCTTGAGAGAGTTAAATTTTCTAGAAAAACCTTTCCTTCATTCTAAAGCAAACATTCAGAGGGAAGATGTAAGTGATCCTAAATTAAAATCTTCAGAGCAGCAGGCAGAACTCCAGTTCTGGTTGCCTCATCTGCCCTGGTTGAGTGTACTTTTATCTGTGGGAAATGGTATCCATTTTGCTTTTCCAACAGCCTTATTATTATGAGCCCCATGGTTCTCCACTTTTCATATTCTTTGCACGTTAATAATGGGATGTGCTACAGCACCATGGCATTGAAAAGGTAGGAGTTGGGTAGAGAGATGGCTCAGCAGTGAAAAGCCCCTGATGCTCTCACAGAGGACTGGAGTTAGCTTCCCAGCACCCACATCAGGCAGCTCCTGGGTGACTACCTGACTCTTGCTCCAAAGAATCTGACGCCCTCTTCTGGCCTCTGAGGGCTACTGCACTTACCAGTATCTATCCCCACACAGACACATATATGTATTACATGTATACATATGTATACATATAATTAAAAAGAAAAGTAAATCTTAAAACAGAAGTAGGAGGGGATGTTTTAAGTTGTACTTTTTTGCTCTAGCTTTGAATATTTTATTCCTCATCCATATAATTATGTGGCTGCCCATTACATTGGATACATTAGGTACTTCTGTGGATGTAGCAATTCTATCTGATTCCATCCCAAAAGTCGTTGTTATGTAACAATTAGATTTGACAATTTTACTGGCTATTGTAGTTCTTATGTTTGTATATCTAATTTTCATTTAGTTATTACTAGGGATATCAAAATTTTGTGAAGCGGGTGAAATGTCAGCAGAAAAGGCAGATGGGTGGCTCTGCTGGGATGCCTTTGATGGTAGCTCCATTTGCAAAGGAGATAAAACACAAAGACCTCTGATGGCCTGGAATCTGAGATTCCCTCCCTGCAATTTCATCACATTTCCCCAAGAAACCGGGCTGAGTAAATATTGAAGCTGAGTTTCGAAAAGGAGACTTTAAAGTAAAATTTCTTGAAAACTACTCTTCTTTTCATCCCATTGTCAATGAGTTTATGAAGGTTCTAATGAATAGAAATACAATCTACTTTACTCATGATTTCTTTTCCAGTCTCTGTCATTCTGCCATTTTTTTCATGTACTTTAAAATCCTCTGACTATGAAGAGGTCCTGTGTTTAGGAACATAAACTGGGCAAAAAATCATGGTGGAAACGCCTTGGTATGAAGCAACAGTGTGACCAAACAGAGCTGCTCTCAAATTTTCCTTCTAGTGATATGGATATGATAGCTTCAGGTAGCTTTAAGAAATACACATTTGTTTTTAAAAAACAGGTGATCAATTTAGCATTGATTTTCAATGACTGTGATTCCACTCCCATACATTATTTAAAATCATTGAATCTAGCAAGGCACCCAGATCAGGGTCAAATAAATGTTTGCCTAGCCCTTTTTGTAAAGGCTTTTTTTTCCCTGATGACTCTGAAATTAGAAGTCTGGTTTGCTTGTTACTGAGCATAGACAAGTAGAGTTGTGAGTTTCTATGTATTTTTGAGAAACCACTTGCAGGGATGCAGACTGGGCACCAGGACTTCCTGCACACAGCTAGCAGAGCCACATCTGCCTCCAGACTTGCTGACTTGGCTAAGGAGTGGCCCCCTTAGGTCCTGCTGCCAGATCAGGTGTGGAGACACCACAGAGCTGTCACTCCGCATGGTTTCCTGCAAGTCAGCTATCTCCTTCCCATCTGTGTTGATATTCTTTCATTGCATTTTTTTTCCTGCTTGTCTGGCATGCATATATTTGTCTGATAAGTCTCAATTTGGATCCAAGGCTTGCCTTCTCAGTTGTCAAGCAGAAGAGAATTTCTCCAAGCATATATTTGTCCTTTAATTGAGCTTGCCATTATGACATAATCCCCTACTTTGAGGTACTTTATGATATCCAGTGTGTATTAACATCATTTTATAAGTTCCATTTAGTCTTGAGGATCTCATTCCATTAAGATCCACAAAACTGCAAATTTTATTCACATTAAAGTTTAAATAATAGACTATAGAATTACACATGGAGTGGCTCTTTCAATTTTACAATGTTCTCTTAAGCTAAAAGTCACCTTTCCTCCCTTTTAACTTTTCAGCTGGAATTATAGATAGATAGTTTGATTGTTGGCATTCTGAGGAGCTGTCTTGCAAAGTCAGGGCTACATTTCCTATGTTTTATTTTTAGTATATAGCAGGTTTTACGTAGCAAAAGCTTGATTATTTGTGCCTTGAACCATTAATTGGTGTTTTCAGCTATATTCTTGATTATGCAGCTAAAATTTTGCTTGAAGTGTCCAATCCCACAGGCTTGTACTTGCAAAACACCCCTTGAGTTTATTAAGAGTGCTGTACTCACAATGGCCAATGGAACGGGCTCAGTGGGTATCCTGAGCTGGAAAATGAAAGGGCGGATGATTCAAGTGCACCATGCTCTGATTACAGGGCCATGAGCAGCTTCGGTCTCTTGCAGATTAACATCATTCCATGCTCTGTTTTCAAACAAGCTATATCTGCTCTAAAAGCAGTTCCAGTGGCCCTGGCTTGAGATAATACATCAGTTTTTCCTTCTTGTAAAGAATAAATCAGTATTGCCTTCAGGTGGGTTGGCAGGTTTCCTTAGTTATGGGAATGTGGTTTGAAATGGTTTATGACTTCCTGCTTCTAAACAATAAGGAATAGCCTGAATGTCTTGGTCTTCTTGTGAGAGCATTTGTTATGGAAACTATTTAGGGAAGTAAATGGAAAGACAAACAGGACACTCAGGTGGGAATAGTGTGGTTCCTGAGAGTTCAGATGTCTGTCTTCAAGGATTCATTGACTCCAGTAATTCTAATCGAGTGCTTACATCTTAATACTTTTAAGTTACAGTAAGAAACTTGTAAGTTACAGTATAATGAACATTAAAATCTGTGTTTCAGAAGATTATAAACTGAACTATTGGTTCTCAAAGTGTGGGTAGCAACTCCTTGGGGGTCAGATATCCTGCATATCAGATATTTATATTACCATTCATAACAGTAGCAAAATTGTAGTTATGGAGTAGCAACAAAAGAATTGCATGGCTGGGGATCACCCCAACACAAGAAACTGGATCAAAGGGCCACAGCATTAGGGAGGTTGCAGTCCACTGGACTTGAAAGTGCTCAAATTTCCTGTAATCAGTACCAGGGGAATGAAATTCATCTTCCTCCCTGAGAAGTGGGAAAACTGGACAAAATGGTCAGTCAACAACTCTAATGTCCCAGGATCTGCACCCAAAGTTATACAGAGAACCAAATGTTGAGGAGAAAAATGTCCATTTTCTTTGTCTTCACTACAGCAAAACAAAACAAAACAAACTCAGAGTAATGGTTCATGACTAGAAGTCTAGTGTTTCAGGATGATGAAGCAGGAGAATAGATGTGAGTTCCTGGCAATGTCAGATACAAAGTGTGACCCAGTCCCAGTAAGTGATAAATAAATAACTGTCTATAAACAGAAATGCTATAATCAACACCATTATTAGCAAAGAGGTTATAGAAGAGACATGTTTGTTTATATCTTTGTCTAAGGAATCTTTTACCTTAGAACAAGTGATTAAATAGCTTGTGTCTAAGCTTAGGCATTTTAAAGTATAAACATGAAACTGCATCCTTCCAGGTTTGTGGAGGTCACATGTAAAAACACAAACATCATTTAATCACAGTCCATTTATTTATCTGTTTTAAACAGAAAGTAGGATCTATTTGGATCTATTTATTTTCACTATATGGTAATAATCTCCATATTTTTTACATGTAATCTTCACTTATTATCTTGAAAAGGGATTATAATTTAGCCGTAAGGTACTTAGAGTTGAGCATATTTAAACTGCTTTAGTTCTGAAAAATGCCTTTTTCTTAAATTAAGTTTATGGAAAAACCTAGGAAATTTTTCTTCAACAGAAGCAAAACAAGACACATGCTTGCATCTGGGATTCCATCCAAAAGTGTTTAGCAGTTTGGCGGTAGACACGTTTGGAAAATTTATCGTTTCCTTCTCCTATCTGGACATGGGGAAGTAATCAGAGTGTCAGTGCTCACAGAAAGAATATAACAGTTGGTCAATTGTATTTTCCTGTCATATAAAATTTATGTTTTCTTCCATAGGCTTCCTGTTAGAGAATAGAAAACATGGAAAACCATATACAAAGTAAACATGGTTATTCCTTGGTTTTGTTTTACAAGAAAACTTGCAACTAAAAATTAAAAGAAAAAATTGTTGTGACATCTCAGGATTAAAACTAATTGCACATTTTAAGAATGTTTAGAAATACGAGGAATTATAAGTCTGTAGGAAACTCTTATGTTTTACCCTGTGGATACCATTTTCTTTCATAATGATTTATAAACCTTTTCAGAAAAATCACAGAGCTACCAAAGCCATAGAAGGAAAAGGGAACATGGATGATATTTTTTTAAAAACTCAGATTTTGTGTAGCCACCTTGATAGCACGCTTCAATGCTGGGACCAAGACAAATGTTCTTAGTCAGCAGTCCTGGCTTATATGACACTAGAACTTAATATATTTTATGCAAAAACGAAGAAATGCATGGACTAAGTCTTAAGAAATGGATAGAAGTTGCTCATCTTCTGTTGCCTACTTTTTTGTGCCCAATTTTTTATCTTGTGCTGAACATGATCTGCTTGTAGGTAAGAGTCTACCTGATGTTACATGCCATTTTTTTTTATTTATTTTTTTTTATTTTATTTTTTTAATTTACATTCCAAATCACTTCCCCTTTCCCGTTTCCTCCCTCCCCGAAAGTCCCATAAGCCCCCTTCCCTCCCTCTTTTCTCCATTCAACCCCCTCTCGTTACTCTGTCCTGGCGTTCCCCTACATCCAGTCTTTCCAGGACCAGGGGTCTCTCCTTCCATCTTTTTAGAAATCTATTGATATGCGGATTGTGTCTGGGGTATTCCGAGATTCTGGGTCAATATCCCCTTATCAGTGACTGCATACCATGGGTGTTCTTTTGTGATTGGGTTACCTCACTAAGGATGATATTTTCAAGTTCTGACCATTTGCCTAGGAATTTCGTGAATTCATTGTTTTTAATTGCACAGTAGTATTCCATTGTGTAGATATACCACATCTTCTGAATCCATTCCTCCGTTGAGGGACATCTGGGTTCTTTCCAGCTTCTGGCTATTATAAATAAGGCTGCTATGAACATAGTGGAGCATGTGTCCTTATTGCATGCAGGTAAAGTCTCTGGGTATATGCCCAGGAGTGGTATAGCCGGATCCTCCGTGAGTGTCATGCCCAGTTTTCTGAGGAACCGTCAGACTGCTTTCCAGAGTGGTTGTACCAGCCTGCAATTCCACCAGCAGTGGAGGAGTGTTCCTCTTTCTCCACATCCTCGCCAACAACTGCTGTCTCCTGTGTTTTTGATCTTAGCCATCCTGACTGGTGTGAGATGGAATCTCAGGGTTGTTTTGATTTGCATTTCCCTAATGACTAAGGATGATGAACATCTCTTTAGGTGCTTCTCAGCCATTAGATATTCTTCAGGTGAGAACTCTTTGTGTAGCTCTGTACCCCATTTTTTAATAGGGTTACTTGCCTCTCTGGAGTTTAACTTCTTGAGTTCTTTGTATATCTTGGATATTAGCCCTCTGTCGGATGTAAGGTTGGTAAAGATCATTTCCCAGTTAGTTGGTTGCCGCTTTGTCTTTTTGACAGTGTCTTTTGCCTTGCAAAAACTTTGTAATTCAATGAGGTCCCATTTGTCTATTCTTGATCTTAGAGCATAAGCTATTGGAGTTCTGTTCAGGAAATTCTCCCCTGTGCCCATATGTTCAAGGTTCTTCCCTAGTTTCCCTTCTATTAGTTTCAGTGTGTCTGGTTTTATGTGGAGATCTTTGATCCACTTAGAATTGAGCTTAGTGCAAGGAGATAAGGATGGGTCAATTTGCATTCTTCTGCATGTTGACCTCCAGCTGAGCCAGCACCATTTGTTGAAAGGGCTATCTTTTTTCCACTGGATGGTTTTAGCTCCTTTGTCAAAGATCAAGTGACCATAGGAGTGTGGATTCATTTCTGGGTACATGCCATTTTTGTACAAAAATTTTCCAGGATTATTTTGTAATGTTGGATGTCAGAATATGCACCCATGCTTGGGCTAAGAGTTGTCCTGTATTTCCATCACCTAAGTAACTTGGAGGGAAGACTCATGAGACTGAAATACATCTGCAACAGGTCAACCTTTCTGGAAAGTCAGAGTTTTTCTAAAAATGACAGGGACAGATGCTGTTATCACAGTCTAGTGATAATAATGGATAAGTACTTACTGTGTGCCAGATACTGTGTCAGTGTGTTTTACATGCAGTATCCTGGATAGTCATTAGCCATGTGCTGTGAGTAATTAAATGTTTTACATAACATTATTTTATCAATGCTAATAATTTTCCTATTAAGTAAATAGTATGCTTTCCATGTGTTTTTTGAAGAAATTCCTGTTAAAAATTTAGTTAATAAATAAGACATTCCAAACTGACTATCACATCTTTTTATTATTATTATTATTTTTTTTTAATTTACATTCCAAATCATTTCCCCTTTCCCATTTCCTCCCTCCCCGCAAGTCCCATAAGCCCCCTTCCCTCCCTCTTTTCTCCATTCAACCCCCTCTCGTTTCTCTGTCCTGGCGTCACATCTTCTTATTGATGGTTCAAGTAGAGATGATAGATAGGTGACACTTAAAAACTATCCTCATGGGCTGGCAAAATGTTCAGCAGATAAGGAAGTTTTTCATCAAGGTTAAGGACCTGAGTTCTATTTATATAAGACATATGGCAGAAGGAGGGAACCAACCCCCATACGTAGTTCTCTGCTAGGCTTTGTGGCATCTGTATAAGAGTAGTGCATGTGGGCACACACACACACACACACACACACACACACATGTACGTGTGCACATATACACATAAATGTTAAAAAAAAAACCTGCAACAAAATAACCCGTTTTTGTGTGTGCAAGAAGTCAGTAACATAAGAAAAAGCAAAGTGTAAAAGTCAGTAAACCAAACACTATATAGACTTATATTATTTAGTGTTTTAATAGTGGTGGCAATGAACCCTCTTACCCCTTTACTTATGTCATTATTATCTCTTTTTTGTTGTTGCTAGTATCTCTGCTTTTCCCTTAGCAACTGCATCACCTAGGAATGTAGTCAGCTGCAAAAAAAAAAAAAAAGATTCATCTTAGTTAAGTGGGGGAGGGGTTTGCTTTTCCCTTATAGCACACGTCTAGATACTGTAACTCAGAAATTTCCATGAAGAATCCTAATATCCTTCTGCCAGCCATCTTTTGCCATTGATTTTCCTTTCCATATTTCTAAGATTATGGTTGTCTCCATTTAGTACTTTGTATTTTTTTCAAGTAAAGAGAAAAAAATGGGCAAAACATATTCCTTTGGATACATTGCTTTCTATTTTGGAAAAGATTGTCTCTTCAAAGACTTTTCTGTGTATCTTATTGCCCAGACTCATGTCCTCTGGCTTGCCCTTGGTACAGGCTGCAAGGGAGCAATTCATATTTTCTCTTTTAGCATTGATGACATAAGGAGACAAGAGAAAGGATGGTTTGTGTTCCCTGCTTTACTGGGACTGGAGTGACTCGGGTCTTCCACCACAGACTGCCAAAGCCTTCCACATCTCTTCACTTCACGAAAGTTTCTTTAGAATTTGTTCTCAATTCAATGACCAGTTTCTTTTACCTCCCACAATAGGATTGCTTTCTGTCTTTTTTCTGAGCTCTAGAGCCCCTTTCATCAATGATTTCTTTTGAATTCATCTCCCTTCAAGTATCCAGGAAGGCATAGTCCCAAGAGGCTACATGAGAACCCCTCTTATTCTCATGTCTTTCCTTGTTTCTGTAGATAAGACTAGAGAGTACTAGAAAGGCCAAGTTACATAGCAGTGATCTAAAAACCACACTTTGCTTCTCTCCACTGTCAGGCCTAGTTTTCTCACAGCATTACTAAATAATGTCTTCACAGGCATATACATTGGAACATTTATAAAGTCTTAATCGCTTAAGCATTATCTCAAAATTAGTTGTTTAAACTTTAGAAAATATTGGTAGTTGACTAGCAATATGGTGGACATATTCTATTCATATAAATCAGCAGCTGTTTATTGTATGCATCCTGAGTATGTAGGAGTATTGATATGAGACAAAAGTAACAAACAAGAAAGAAAGAAACTTTACTCTGATACATTTTATGTACAGGATATATTTAACTTGTGGATCTATTTTCCTACAGTCATTAGGTATTTGTTAAAAGGCTTATTCTGCACCTTGGGAACTGTCTTAGATACACACAGGTTAAAAGAGGAAAGATTAGATTTTTGCTATCACTGAGCGGTGATGTCAACATTAACATTACATCTGAGGCATACATGTGGTGAGGAACTCAGTTAACATGCTTCTACTGCTTATAAACGTATGCAAGTAAGAAATGAACACATGTGCATGTGTGAACATGCACACTCAGTGTATATACATCTTAATTTGGAAATTGCAATAATTCATATGCTTGTTTTAATTTATGATTTATTCTTTTTGGATGGCTTGCAATATAGCTGAATTTTTAAAATATGTCTAGATGTAAGTATACATTTGTTGGATTGGATTCTAACAACTTTGACTCCCTCCACCTTTCTTCCTTTGCTTTATTGAATTGAACTTGAATGAAATCTTTTATTTGTCTAAGTCTATTTCTGTCTAGTAAGGAAGTTGAAATTGATCATGCCTTGACTTTGTGGGCCAGCAGAGAACCATGACATTCCAGAGTATTGATTTTGTGGTGTTAAAGGGTGACAGATTCAGTGTTAAAGTGCCAGGAGAGAATTGGTTTTTGGATTGTACACCATAAGCATTCTTGCCTTTTGCTGAGCCATGCCTGGCTTTTTAAAGTAAAGGATGAAATTGTAATACTTACGTAGTTTGTACTGCATACTTTTAGAACTATTAATTTCTTTTGTTTATTTACTTATTTATTTATTCATGTATGTGTTTGTGTATGAATGTATATGTATTTATAGTTTCCAAGACAGGGTTTCTCTGCGTAGATCTCACTGTCTTGGAATACACTTTTTTACTAGGCTGGTCTTGAACTCACAGAGATCACTAAAGGCATCCGAAATCATATAATGACATGTTGAAATAAGATGTCACATGTGAAATGCCATATCTCACTTATCTAAATGTATAGAGCTTAGGGCTTGTGTTCATAAGTGTGTATCTTGACAGTAATCTTCACTTAAGAATGTTGAATAATACTTTCAATCATGGCCAATATTTTGTAAGGCACATTTTTTACTACATATGGAAGTTGCCTGATAACAAGAAGTCTTGTTAGTTCTCACACTAGTCATTCTTACATTATTGCTTTGAGGTTACAATGTTTCGCTTTCCTGCATTTGTGTACCATAGGATAAGAGTTGTGATGTCCCAAAGTTCAGAAAAGTCAGAGGTCTGCAAATGTAATGCTTGGTAATTTTTGTTGTTTTTGCTGTTGTTGCCTTCTGGGACATAGAACATGGACAAAGTATATTAAGTTGGCCACTGTAAACTTAATGTGAGAAAAGATAAGTATAGTCATCTTTCATTGTTCAAATTTTCTGGTAGGATTTGTTGCTTATAAGTGCAATAACTTTTAGTGAGTACTTTGAAAATAATATTTTGATTATATGATAATTGCTTAGAAACTCTACTGAGGTAAGTCCAAGTATATCTTTCAAATTAATCAAAGCACATGGGATTCATGGACTTTAGCCCATGCGTCATAGTCATCTTTCAATTTATTTCCACATGTTCATCCAAGTTACTATTCTTGCCTAAGATAACTGACCTGCAAAGAAGAATAGAATGTATTCTCTAATATATGTTTGTCTGTTTTCTAACAACATAAGTATTTTGCTTAAGCAGATTTTCTAGGAAATGACAGCTTTGAAAAATTGGACATAGAAGCTACTGGAAGCATTTCAGTTCTAAGCAATCTAAATAGTGCAGAAGGGAACATGAAATATCACTGTGTTTTAAAGATGACAGTTTTGTCAAAGATCCTCTTTCACTCTTTGGCTTAAAACAAAATGGAGTAAATCAAGAATATATCTGTTCAAACTGAGTATGTATCCTTACTGAGAAATCCTTTCGTTCTAGGGACATCTGTCCAGATTGAGGGGAAACTGTTAGTCTCTTGGCTTAATTTCTGGTTTGGTGAATTTTGAGGTCTTGGGATTTCATAAGAAGAGAGTATCCTTGAGAGCAGAGAAAAACCCATTGGACTTCTCTCTCTCTCTCTCTCTCTCTCTCTCTCTCTCTCTCTCTCTCTCTCTCTCTCTCTCCCTCCCTCCCTCCCTCTCTCTCTCTCTCTTTCTCTCTCTCTCTCCCCCTATGCATCTATATGTGTGTGTGCATGTGTGTACACATGGTTAAAATTCAGAAATGTAAATATTATTACTGAAATATGAAGTGTGTGTGTGTGTGTGTGTGCACGAGTGTATAACAGAAAGGGAAATGGAGATGGATGGAGAAGGACTGAGTGAAAGGTCTTATCTTGTGAGACTAAAGCAAAAAGATCATGAGTTTGAAGCCATGCTAGGGAACACGGAGAAACCATTCATAAAACAAAATGAAACAAAACAAGACGTAAAACAATAATAGCAACCTTAAACAGCTTAAGTCTAGATGCTCTGCTGCTTACAGATATATTTAAAACATAGATCTTTAGAAACACTTTTTTTTTTTGAGTTGGAAAGGTACAGCAAGTGTGACAGTATCAGCCTTCAGGCAAAAATTCATCAGTAACTAGAGAGGCAGTGGGGTGCAGAGTGCTTAAGAATACAAAGATTAGAGAAGACTTCCTGGGCTTAAAATTCCACTGCTGCCATGCTCTGGCTCTGTGATTTGGCCAAGTTATTTTCTCAGGCCTGAGTCCTTTCTTTGTTCCATGTGATTGCTGATAGTATCTGTTTCCTACTGACCCTTGTGCATTAGCCTGAGAGCCTGGAAGCAGGCAGCAGCACAATGTTACTGATTACCACTAATTGAAAACTTTTCACATGTGAGGAGGCCAAGAATGGCAGCAGAAATTTTAAGAATTAATTCTGGGGGGAAAACAAATGTTAAAAACTTTTTTTTTTTTTAGGGATTTTATAACACCTTTTCTTTCGGGAAAGTAATGAATGAAAGTTGGCCAATGTCATTATAGTTTTAGTAGGAGAATCATTGTTCTTTATAATTGAATATAGAATATACACATTCACTAATGTATTTTAGAGATTCTACCAGAAGGTAACCACTGAGGAATTCTGGCTTCAGATTCCATAGGCAATCAATGCGCTAATTTAAAGTTCATGAGGTAGACTCAGATTTTCTTGTTTCCATTAACGAGAGGTGGCTTTCAAATATTTTTATATTTTAAGTATTGTTTCTTCCCACTGACAGTTAAACAGTGGTTATGTTCATCGTGTTAACTTTCAGAAATGGCTTTCATGTAATTCTACGTACATTTGTGGGCAGAATTTGCCTCCTCTTAAGAAGGTATACAATAGTAAAACTTTATCTGCATTGTCACTCAAACCGTTCCATGAGAAAGACTGATTTGTCATGGTACACATTAAAAGCATCCTTATATGTGATTTATTTATACATTTTATCACATTTTAGAGCCCTTCAGCTTTTCCTATTAATAGGATTGTCATTTTTATGTATGGATGGATTCTTGGTATAGTTTGGCTTTGAGCCATAATGTTATCTATCCTTTTAACTCTTTGGAAACGTTGACTTATCTTCAATGCATTAGTGCAGGTTCAATTTTGTTTCAAGTTCGAGATGACAAAGGTCACTTCATTAGGGCTCTCAATGGCCTTACTTTCCTGCAGTCTTTAAATATCTTATACAAAGTATCATAAAAAAATGTTCTGCTTCCATTAACAAAAAGTGAGCAGGGAAGAAAAAGTCAATTATTTGCAGCCCATAAAATCCTTATGATAATTTGGAAGACTTTAATTAAACTAATACATCATACTACACTTATAAAGACAAAGAAGACAAAAAAGGAAGCACATAATCCTTTTTTTTTCTGTTGAGAAACACCATATTGCTTTGTGATTAAGTGCTTTAAGCATTGTGACCTATTTTAAAATCTAAGATTTGCAGTCCTTTTCATATAATATTAAGCATATTAAAAATTCGATGCAATATTGATTAGAACAGTGCCCTCCACAAAAGCTTAGAACGAAGCTATATTAAAGCATGGCTTAAAAGTAATTTGTATTAATTTCTTACGATTTTTGAACTCTTCAAAATAAAGATCCTAAACAGTCATCCAACACAGACATTTTATTTATCAAAAGAATGTTATTCGCTATTTTAGCTTGTTTTATGTTTTGCTTATAGCCTTATGGGCAAGCCTCCTGGTGTTATTTATATAAAGTCAAGTTTTAATGGTAATAAAGTATAAATTATTGAGTCTGGTAAGCCACAAATCACATTAAAATAGAATTGTGTTCAGTTTTTACCCACCAAACAGACCACATAAACAGTGTGCCAAATTTCAAATTTTGAGTCTGCTTTTCCTGTAAGCTCAAAGCTGGCTGTTTAGATTTCTTTCTCTTCTGAAAACATAAGTGTGTTTTGGGCTCTGGCTGTGTCCTTTCCTGTTTACTTTGCTTGTTGCTGGTGGTTAGACTGGTGGTTGTTCAGGGCGCTCCACATGTCTCACCGTTTTCCAGTCACGTGCACCTTCAGTGGCATTTGAGGACAGCGTGGCTTCCTCTTGCCATCTTCTCATGAGCACCTCCTCCCCTTTCTGAAGCCAGGTTATTGCTGCTTTTAGCATATAAAGAGTAGCTTGTGCTGCTGTTGTGTTCAAGGGTAGTCAATAGCATGGTCTAAAGGGAATAGCAATGGTAGTTTAAGCTTGTATCATTTTATCTTTGTATTGTGAGCTTTAAGAACACACAAACATTATTATTCAACTTTGGTCCTGGGTGAATGAACCTGTAGAGCTGTCATCCCTTCTATGCTTTTTAGTGATATAGTGAATAGATAGAAGTATTGGGATTAATATCTATCACTCCTGGATTCACAAAAGTTTTTATTCAAAATAGTTATTTAAAATTAAAATTCTAAGAAAAATGAGCTAAATGTGAAAGAAATCCTTCAATATGAATATTAAAACAGAAAAGAAACCTCGAACTGCATCGTTACCTTAGCTTTTTTTTTTTTTTTTTTTAGCAAATAGTTTTAACTGCATGCTTTATTTATCTCTAGAGTTATTGACATGTTGTCTACATGTTGTTCAGGAGGATGGGTTTTGTTTCTCCTATCATACTGCATGCTATTACGTGTAGATATATTTGAGTTAAGGAAATGACAATGGGAAGTGCTCAAGCCACCCTTTAGAGGAAATCTCCAGTGTACACAGAGATTTCTCACTACTTCTGACAGTATCTCTTATCCTCTTTAACAGTTGTCTTTCTTCAGTACCTAGCCACATTCTACGTAAACCAGCCAATAAACCTTTCTCATCACCTTCATGAGTCTTCCTCTGATTATTTGACTCTCTCAGAATCTTACCACCTTGGTTTTCATTTTTGTCTCCCCTCAGTTGCTAAGTCATTTGTACTCACGTTTTTATGGGTTTCTTTAAAAGGCTAAAAAGAAAAAAAATGCAAAAAAAAAATCCCTTAGAATCGTGCTGGTCTCTTGGGTAGCTGTACATTTCTTTCTATGCCACTTACTAAACTGGACTTTAAAACCTTAGGCATTGTTGCTGACACTAAGATTCTATGATTCTAATAGGACGCCAAGTCAATCAAGATTGATTGCCTGGCTACCCAGCCCAAGGAATTCTTTTATTAGGCTCCAAGTCATTCACTCTCTGAAGTAAGAGCAAACCATTTAAAGTGAGAAAGGGGTATTCATTCCTATGGCATTTCCTTTCCTGGCTGATTTGGTGGCTAATAGCTAAAAGGCTTCTGTTCCTTAGTAATGTGTAAATAATATTGACAAATTTGACTGCAAATATATGTGTGCACACAACTCACACATACAAATAATTTAATTATGATTGAATACGTTACCTACAAAAGCTTCAAGAAAGCAGTATACCATGTTCATTTATAGTGGCTTAGGAAATGTATAATTTTGCTTATTATTTTTAAACCATGTCCCAAAGGGAGGCAGTTGCTACTGTAGCATGTTTGTCTATTTGAAAGTAAGAATTAAATAGCAATTTTTTGTGTAAACAGTGTAATGAAAAATGGATTTGATTAGGAGCCCCCACTCTTAATTTGAGTCCCTGAGTTTATCACTTATTCATATGCAAATTTATATAAAAAAGATTCCTATCTCCAGGTTCTACTTCCTTCAATGCGGAGAGAGCAAAGTTCAGATTACTACTTCACAAGGTCTTTGTAAGGTTAAGTTAAAAGCCACGTATGATATTTTAATAAACACTCTTGTGAAGAAAAGAATCATTCCTCATATATTGGCAAGTCCAGAGAAGAAGATAGAGATGTGTATTAGATATAAACACTACATGACACAGGATCTTTCATTAGGAAATAAAGAAACAGGAAGACATTTTTATGGTTATATTTCATGAGAAGTGGAGAGTCAGTGAGAAGTTTGTTGGGACAGGAAGCGTGAACCGACAGTTATGCACTGGTAGGGAGATAGCATGGCCTCTTTGTACAGATTCGTGTGTGGCCCTGTGTTTTCAGAGATAAGGATATTCTTTTCCTCCAGGTATACACACACTTCAGCTACCCAAGCCTTTCAAGTGATAATAGATGGCATGCTTGATGAAGGAAGGTGAGAACCCATCAGCTTCCTCCATTTTTTCAACTGTTAATGTGCCTTGTATTGGGACCCTGGATGTTAGCTGTAACAGGTTCACATTAATAGTAATCACAGTTTACAGTTTTTGTAAATTATTAATATAGACAGCAAGGAAAGATCAAATTACTATTGAAGATTACCTTTTTCATTGCCCTTCAACTATCTAAATTCTATGCTTACTAGACTTCTTATTTTCCTTTTAAAGCGAGTTTTAATATTCAAAATCTGAATGAGCTTCCAGTACTGTTAAGGGGCTGTGGTTCCTCTTTATTATAACTTAAAATGACTTCCTATTGGGCAGTCATGCTCTCAAATATTGGTAACGACTTCAGCTTCTTGATTGTGAAAATTAGTATGAATTTGTTCTCTGTGTTATGGAATACACTCTGCTTTTTATGAGACACCTTTCACTATTTCCTCGATTTGAACATCACTCAAGGAAATAATGCATATTCATAGAGTTATTTTACATATTGCCAATTATATGCAAACACATTCAACAGACACGTGCACTTAATCTTCTCCAATTACATAGGTGCATGATTAGAATTGAAGCATACCTAATGAAAATAAGTAGAAAAATACATACATATTCTTTTTGGATTTTTTTTTTAAAGAATCATAGGTTTAAAAGCCCATCTATTTCTATGTGGGAGACCTCTGTCTTTTCTTAAACCTGGATCTGAGTACTTCTATTCTCTGAGCAGTTCAATTTCCCTCTCCTAGCACTTGTTCAAGAAGCACAAGAAATGGGATGGGGTGGGGGGAGTTATTTTTACCAGGCAATTGCTTTCTAATAAATTTTGTAAGCCATATTCCTAGATTAATTGTTCTTTAGTTAGGAAATGAAAGATAATTGAGATATAGTGACACCCTCATAGGAAGGGGTCCAGGATGATTTGGCTTCAAATATGTGTGTGTAAATATGTGCATTTTTTTGTGTGTGTGCATTTCTGTGTAAATATGTGTATCTCTCTCTATAACTCTGTCTCTATATATGTGCGTGTGTATGTGTGTGTGTGTGTGTGTGTGTGTGTGTGTGTGACTTGTTGCCTCAGTGATAGAAATGAATTGAGGAGAAAGGTTGAAAGGGGAAGACACAGACTGAGTCTTTACCTGCATTGGCCCTGGCTGAAGAGTTGGTCAGGTCTGGTTTACTGGAGCCTATCTCCTTAGCAGTGGTGATCTGAAAATTGAATCCAGGGTGATGTTAATTAGTTGTTTCAAATCAAAGCAAACACATCCTGGTAACATGAATTTCTTTTCTGATCGTCTCCAACACTATTTTCAGATCTGTGCTTCCAAAATGATTCACGGTGAGCTCAATGACGATTTGAAATATGCAGTTTTGTTTCTAAACATTAATATTTAATGGTGAAGAAAATATTCATCTATTTTGATTCTAGTGACAGGAGGATATAAGTATATAGTTGTATTTTTCCATGCGTCAAAGCCAAAGCCACAAACACCTCTCTACAATTAGTTAAATTGTCACATAGTTCTGAGTAACATTTTAATAAGGGGATTTCATTATCTTGCATGATAGAATGGTGCATATATTATTTAAATGTGTTATATTCCTGGGTATGATGATAAGTTGAAATCATAAGTCATCTTTGAAAAAAATAAAACATTAAACATTTTTACTCCGGGGATTTTTATTTTTTAAATGTTTTATTTATTTATTAAAAAGCTTTGCAGAAAACTGCATAGATGATCAACTTTAATGAAAAATCAATCATTCTCACATGAGAAAGATAAAAAGAAATATAATGATATTTTTATAATGTCAGACTAAACTTAAGAAATAAAACAATTAGAGACAATAATGTGCTAGCAAAGCATATAACATCTGCTGCCATTCCAAAGACCTGTGTTGTAAGACCAAAAGCCATATGACAAATAATATAAGGAAAGGATGCCCACACAACTTTAAATTTTCAAAATTGCATTTATGATATCATGGAATGACAGATAATTTGATTTACTTAGTTATCATTTCCCGAATATGCATTCATTCGTTAACACAATGTCTTAACAACCAATCATATTCAGATGCCGAGAAAGAATAGGTGGGGTGAACATGATGTTTGCCCTCAGGGAGGACACTGTGCCTTGAATATGACAGAAGCATCAAATGAATAACTATGAAACTGTTAAATGTGTCGTAAGCACTATAAAGACGTGTCATGTACTGGAAGGCTGAAGGACACAGAATGGACAGATAGAATGTTTGCATGCTTTAGGATTCTGTGGTGGCTAAAAGTTGGTTTGCAAATAGAACATAAACTGAAAGCTTTCAAACAACTTCAGTAAAGATGCTTGAATTAAATGTGTACTGATAATCCTATGAAATGAGAAAAAGTACATCCGATTACATTTATGATTTATATTACATACCTGTGATATGATTGATGAAAACATCTAGCATATTATTAACTTCTCTCAGAGAGAAATATTTCTTGATGTGACATATTAAAGAATTTTAAACTTATATAGATAACATGGGTATCTCACCATCAACAGTGTTTCTCAAAATAAATCTTCCTCTCAAATGCAATTAATCTTCAAATAAGTCAGTCTTTTTCTATACTATATGTTTTATAAGTAAACTGATAGTCAGTCAGGGGAAGACAACATCTACTTCTTTCCTAAATTTGTATTTGCATGTAAGTATGTTGTGACCTTGGAAGTTAAATTGAAGATTTTTCTCTCCTTGTACCCATTCTTAAGCACTTTGAACTTTATTCACTGTGTTTATGCTCCGAAAATGACATCATCCTTTCAGTGATTTTCAAGCATATTAAAGATTTTACTAGCATCATTTGTGGCATCAAATTGAAAAGAAAACGCTTTGCATAGTTTCTGGTATAGAAAGCAAAAAGTGGCCTATTGATTGATCTCAAGTTCAGGAAAATACTTAACACCATTTAAAGCTTACTTTAGCAGCAAAATATTTTGAAGGCATAGTGTCATCACTTCTATTTGTGCAAAGGAGATATAAAGACATGGGACACAGCCTGACAGCGGTCTTGACTTTGAAGAACGGAGTAATTCAGGTTTAGCAGAGATCTGTAGTCCATTTGTGCCCCACACATAAATTACTGGGTTTCTATCAAGAGAGAGTGAGCCATATCATAATTTCATTTAGAGCGAAAGCTTCTTGGAGGGTGTGAACATTTAGATCTAGCTCACATCTCTGACACTTCCGGGATGTGTAAGTTCAAAAGCATCTGCAGCATAATTACTGT
This sequence comes from Tokudaia tokunoshimensis, assembly GCA_036184795.1. Taxonomy (NCBI): domain Eukaryota; kingdom Metazoa; phylum Chordata; class Mammalia; order Rodentia; family Muridae; genus Tokudaia; species Tokudaia tokunoshimensis. The sequence continues at coordinate 48,776,234 of BTHU01000014.1, read as the reverse complement.
ATCACTCTGTTCTGATTATAGAATATAGCCTCTGCGCGCTCCATCCTCCCTCCCCTTGACATTTCATAGCCTTGAAAAGCTTGAACCCTGAAACAAAATTAACACAACGATTTTTACACCAACCAAACATTTCTTGTCAGAGACAGCATCCTTGGGATTAGCCAGCTGTATTGATTCAGGTGCCCCAGGGTTGTTAATTGTAGTGAGAACTGCTATGTCTCTGTGACTTCTGAAAAAGATCTTGGCCACCACAAATACATCTTTAAGAAGGAAAGAATACCCTTAGCCGAGATACACAGTTCAAGCTTTGCAATTAGGCTGGCAAAACCCTACTCACGTCCCTGTAAAGCAGACATATATTTTTGTATTTTTTATAGGTGGATACAGTGCAGACCACGAACCCACCTGGCCACATTGAGGAATCGTGTAAAATCAATGTATGTGCTCGTAAGTGAAATACATACCAAGTTCCAACTCAATATGTTGGACCCTAATAGACCCAGATTTGTCTTGCGTAGAAAGAAATTGATTTCCGTGGGACAAGATCACTAGCTCATTAAACTGAAGCCCCAATTTTGAAGAACACACACACAAAAGAAACTTCTGCAAAGAGAAAGCAAACTGTACTTTGCAATAGAGTAAGAACGGTGAAGGTTTAAGTATGGAGTTAAAGAGAGATGTGAGTGAGGTTGTGCAATCTTATTGATTACTGTGGGGAGAGACTCATGTCACCAAATTCAGGATCGTGAAAAGAAGAACAGGAAATCCTTTCTTCACTTCTCAACTGAATGAACTCAAGGAAAGAGTGGCCATATACATCTGCTCTCGTTTCTGCGTATTAAGATGGAGACTACTATAAATATGCTTTCATTCCCCTGGCTTGAATTCATTGGGAGCATTATGTAGACATCATCAGGGACTGCGCTAGATCAACAAAGAAGTGGAAGTGTGTATCTCAGGACCGAATTCAGAAATTAGACAGTTTAATGGTATTTAACAAGGCTTTAAGGAAAATATACCACTGCCAATCAGGGAAAGTGAGGAACTTAGGACTTGAGACGAAATATAATGTAAGTCATTCTGGCATCCACTGAACATGATTTATGATGCTGTAGAAACAGAAGTTAGATCACAATGTATTTAGAAATCTTTTTCATCATTTCTGAATGAGTTTAGGATTAGCCACACAAGTGTTCAAGGAATGCATGTCCATTATGTCAATAGGAAACTGGCCTTTTAAATTTGTGGTCCTATTCTTTCTTGCGTGTAGAGAAGGGCATATGATTGATATATATATATATATATATATATATATATCAAACAAAAAGGATGAGCTGCATGCAAGAAGCTCTTTGCATTATCATATTAATTCCTCAAGGGAAGACACTGTATAAATCTGCAGCCAGGTTTTTATATGAGTGTGAATGTAGGTGTGTACAATGGTGTGTGTGGAAGGAGATAAAATTTAACCATTAGCGTTTGCACTTTGGTCTGTTACCTAGAATGTAAAGAGGTCACATCAACTGATGTCCTAAGCAATTTTTTGTTACTTTTAATGATTATTATTCAGAAAGCAAGTGACTCTAAAATAGGATGTCCACTGCAGAACTTCACCAATTAAATATGATATTTGATGTGATTGGGCCATTTATGTGAAGATGGAATTGATGTCTAATAATAATGAGTGTCACTCATGTGAAATTAGTGGGCAGACAGTTGGAAATGCATATTATGCTCCTTCAGACTGTTTTCTTCAATGATAGGACATGAATGAATCATGGAAGCTAATATAGAAGGGACGAGAAATATTTGTTTTCTTAATCATAGCTTTTTATTCTGTCACTAGGTTATGCACATTTAGTCTTTAACTTTGTCCAACATAGAATATGTAAAAAATAATCTTATGTTAGAATAAATCAGGTAGTATATATTTGAAACAGATGAACGTATTTTTGGTAGTCATGATGTGCCATAAAAATTTTGAAAATAGTCTCCTTTTACGTTTTTATTCATTTCTCCTTGTCTTGATGATTAATTTTATAGTTGAATTTTTACCTCTACTTTCTATGTGACAATCAATTGTTCCTGATCCTCTATAATGTTACAGGGATTTTTGTCTTTATTTATGCTATTATAATAAATTATAAGACAAACTGTATGATTCTATCATTAAATATTTTTTGTGACAAATACAATAAAAAGAACATTACTTTACAATATGCCTATGTTTCCTAAATCAATAGTTCTGTTAAGCACATTGATACATACCACACATTCCTCTTACTGGTATTTATTGGGGAGTAAGGATCTTAGACACTGAAGACTAAAGATTTTAGAAATATATGTTTATACTTGAAGTATAATTACATCATTTTCCCCTTGCCCCCATCCCTCAGATATGTGTTCTTTCTCCTCCTCAACATTCCTCCCATGTTCCTTCCACTCCTGTTGTCTCCCTCTCAAATTAATAGTCTCTTTTTTGTTTATCATTGTTACATATAAATATAGATGCACAAATATATAATTACAACCTGCTTAGTCTGTTTTTGTTATTTGTGTGTATATGGTTTCTAAGCTGACCACTTTGCTCTAGATAACTATTTAAGTCTCGTTGTCCCTCTCTTACAAGTCATTAGTTGCCTATGGGTCTTTGTTTAGAAGTGGGGTTCCATGAGCAATCTTCCACCACAGCTTATCAATTGTTACAGATATTGTTCAGGTCTTGTTTATGAAGCCATTTCTAGGAGACAGTCTCCTAGCAAACCTCCTGGTCCTCTAGCTCTTACAATCTTTCCACCCTCTCTTCAGCTATGTTTCTTGAACAGTAGGTGCAGAAACTGTTTTGAAGATGTGTTTGTTTGGACTGGGTTCCATGCAATCTATTGATCTCTTCAGTACAAATAAACTGCTCTGAACGTGTGCAAATTTGTGTTTGATTTTGAGTTCACCAGTTGGAGAAAACATGCTTTGATATTCAAGGTCTAATAAACTTTTGGTTATTTTAGTTAAATTAATTTTAAGTTTGATAGTTTACTAGTTCTATAAACTGATTCTTCCTGCTGATCCCACTATTAATAACTAATGACTTTCACTATTAAGGGAACGAAATGTTACATTCCACATTAATTGTCACAAAGCACAACCTACACTTCAAGACCAAGGTAACAAAATGCACAGTTACTGCTACTGTGCTCTTGATTGAACCAATAGGAAGCTTGCCATGGTAAACATAATTGTGTTCTGGGATCAATAATTTCCCTCTAAGTTAATTGAAGCAAACAGCACCCAAGTACAAAATCATTCTTCTTACAACAGAGAAAAACATTTTGTACTGCCTAGAGTTGAACGCATGCCCTGGCAAAATATTAGAGGAAGAAAAGCAGTTTTTCTTGTTCTTTATTCCGCCCCCCCCCCCCAGGATTGATCTGCACATAAAGGTCTCCACGACTTCAAAGGCACTTCTGGACTTGGATAAGGGTGTCTGAGTTCAGAGGAGTGGCAGACACTAGCCCCTGATGTTTATTGCTGTGGGCCCTTTCATCTAATGGTAATTCTGTGCTTAGAGGAAGCAACAGACAGAGCAGTCTTGTGACTGTTAAAATTTCCAGATTAATGTTTAGTTGCAAAGCACCTCACACACACACACACACACACACACACACACACACACACACACACAAAACATTACTTTCACTTTACATTCCTGCTACCACTTCAACTGCAGAAGTTCCAAGAACCTGTAGGGAAGGAAAGGAAAGCAAATTTCTGCATCTATAGATCTAGGATATGTGTCATGTGTACGTTCTCACTGCAGCACATGGACTTGTAAAGTAGTACTGCTTTCATAATCATACAGTTGGCATGGCTGCTAGTTTCCTACTTCATCCTTCCTTCCTTCCTTTCTTTCTTCTCTTTCAGAGAATTAGTTATGTAAACCTCTTGCATCATTCAGTTTCATTTCTAGTTATTTTTTACAATTGATCTGGATTATAACGTTCAAGTTTATCACAGTCACTGCTTTTACAAGATTAGCAGTTGAGATGGGAGGTTTGCAGAAACCATGGCTGCCTCCACCTTCTAAGCTTCTCTTATGTCACTTTCTAAGAATTTTATGACTTTTCCTTATCCTTCTATTTGCTCATGGAAGAGCACTGTGTTATGTGCAGGAACAGCTGTGAATGAGAATCAACTCAAAAGTTGCATGAAAAATTCATTATCGGATTTTTTTTACATGAATGAAAATGTCACTTAAAAAACCCTGAAATTAAAAAACATTAAGGATCACAATGATTGCTTTCCACTGTAGTGGCATTTAGAAAAATGCTGGTCATTTTTCTATTGTGTTTTGATAAGTAAAATTATTTCAAAACAGAACTAATTTTAGTACTTTTCAGATCACTTTTTAAACAGAAATTACTAAAAGTCAACTCCATTCTGCCAATGCAGTAGTTACTCAGTTTATTATTGCCAACTTCATAATGAAGACACTAGTATTGTCATTATACCCATTATACAGCTTGGAAAATAAGACAGAGTGTCAGTTACTATATAGAGCTACACTACAAACCTATCAGAAAATAGAGCTGGGTGTGAGCATTTACACTGATTCAACTGGTCACACTCTGGGCTACAAGACTTTGAGGTTCGGAAATATTATAAAACAGGGATATGAGGTTGTCGAGTTGCGTTCCGAAATTGAGGGTGCAGAGATGAACTTTTTACTTCTTAGATCAGAGATCTGTCAGCATGAGATAGAGTCAGGCTGCCTGACTGGATTTAAACAGCATTCTGTATCTCTAGCATCCAGAAATATTGGTTAAAGATAGACTTTGATATAAACGATCTGCTTTAAATACTGTAGACAGGAAAGAAGGAAAGTTCTTTTCCAATTTACTTGCTTTGTGGGCTAAACATATGTTACTATAAATATGTAGCTTTACACTGAAAAAAATTTTAAATGCAGATTTTGCTTCCCGAATCTAGGAGGACTGAAGAAAATGACATTTGTATTCTATAAGGAAGTGGAGTTCACACTGCAGTGGAGATTCTGTGTGCAGGCTCTTTCAGTGCCACACACAAGGTGACTCAGAGGGCAGTGCTCTGAATCCAGACTGCATGGGTTTGAAACATTACTTACCAACTAACTTTCTTCTTCCATAGGCAACATTTACAAAGTTAACAACAGTGCCTACTTCATAAGTTAGCAATAACCAATTGAGGAGATTAATGCAGGCAGCCTGTGGATGGGATACTATGAGCTAATTCAATGTTTCCAATCATTAATTTTCTTGATGGTGTTTTTTATAATTGACGTCGGCATATACTGGTGTAGGTGGGACGGATGTTCATGAGCCAAGATAGAGCTAATATCATTGTCAAAAAGTGAGACGAAAAACTCCTACAGCAACTCAGCAGAATCAAGCAGACATGGGCTCTCTAGGGAAATCTGTCAGTTTCTGGTGTGCTGAACCCTCTGTGAGCTATGCTTTTCTCAAGCAAGTAGAAGTGAGAGTGGATTGGGGAAGCAATGAATAAGTCTTTCTAAGCCACTGATGAAGCTTTTCAAAGGGAATATTTGAAGACCATCATACCAGCAAGCAAAAGGGTGTAGATGTTCCTCCTGTTGTCACTGACCTAAAATTAAAAATTATCTTTGTATTTGTCAGGCACTGGTAGAGCCTCTCAGTAGATAACTGGCTCCTGTCAGCAAGCACTTGTTGGCATCCACAATAGTGTCTGGGTTTGGTAAGTGTATATGGGATGGATCCTCAGGTGGGGCAGTCTCTGGATGGCCTTTCCTTGGGGAAGCTCTCAGACAACCATTGAACTGAACACAGGGTCCCAACAGAGGAGCTAGAGAAAGGACCCAAGGAGCTGAAGGGGTTTGCAACTCCATAGGAGGAAGAACAATATGAACCAACCAGTACCCCCAGAGCTCCCAGAGACTAAAGCACCAACCAAACAGTACACATGGAGGGACCCACATCTCCAGCTGCATATATAGCAGAGGATGGCCTTATTGGACATTAAAAGGGAGCCCTGAGAAGGCTGGATGCCCCAGTATAGGGGAATGCAGGAGTGGGTGGATTGGTGAGCACGGGGAGGAGGGATGGGTTAGGGGGTTTGCAGAGGGGAAGCCAGGAAAGAGGATAACATTTGAAATGTAAATAAAGAAAATATCTAATAAAAAATAAATTGTTTTTGAAATCTAATGAAAACTACTGGACAAATGGGGTAAATAGGTTATTTCCGCAAATGTCCAAGAAGTATTTCTTTTATGAAGATGGTTTTATTTTGAAAATAGTTAAGTTTCTAGTGTGGTGTGTTCATTAGATGGTAAGGTTTGAATGCACAAAATAGAAACAAAATATATGTGTGTATCATTGAACTGAATAAAGTTTAATATCTGCCAATCAGTGGCTTTCATCTTAAATTTTGTGATTTCTGGAGCACTGGAGAGGATTAAACAAATATCATGACCTTCATTTCCACCTATTTAAAACTCGTTTTAAAGATTAAAACGTAAAAAGATTAGTAGGTGTTACCTGGAAATGATGGCCTCAGACATGATGCTGTAGTAGTCTTGAAGCACATCCTATCGCCTGTAAAGATACAAGGCAGTTCTATTTTAAGTTCACATCCCAGTCTAGACGTGAGGATTTGAAAAGAAAAGCCAACTTGGGATTTTTATTAGACTGCAAGAAATTTTTGTTGTATAAGTGACAGAGCTGGACCCCACATGTTTTATGAATGTTGGAACCCATGTGGTTTATGGATGTTAACAGAACCATAACAACAGATCTTATGCTTTTATCTGTAGGTTTTTGATGGAGAATTCACAGTATTGTGATTAAAAAGGAGTCACTTCCTACTTTTATCCTCAGATGTTAAGGGTAAAATGTACATTTCTCATTTTGAGACCCAGGCACTTTTACACGTGCAGTTCAGCCTAGTTTCTAATTGCTGCTGTCCAATTGTGTTGGTGAAAAGTCTGTCCTTGTGGGATCTAAGTGGGATCCCTGTCTCTAGTCTTTCTTCTTTACTGTGTGTCTAGCTGTTAAAGGAGGGTCAGCATGGGCTTTTTTTTTCCTCCCATGTGTATCTAGCACATGAAAGACACAGACATTCGAATGTGTATTCTGGAAACATCAGACATTGGATTCCCATCTGCTAAAACATTTCAAACATCCTCAGTTAGAAAACACAAAATTTCTGCTGACTTAAAACAATTTTCTATTCATTAAATACAATTTATGCCATTTCAAACTTAAAGTTGAAAGTTGATTGTGATAGTCATGTTCATGAAACAAATGTTGGCAGTTTGTGGCAGTGAAAATATTAAGGACAACAAAACAAAACAAAGGAATTATAGAGGTTTTTCAATAAATTTCTTTTGTTTAAAAGTCACAGAAATATCTTGCTTATTTACATTAAGAAGTTGTTTATAGGAGAACTTCCAATTACTTTTAGATAAAGTTCAGCTGCATTTAAATGAATAACAACGTGGGTCTGTTTTGTCATCCACCAGCCCAACTTTAATGTAGAGATAAAATGCAGTCTATATCTTGCTTGCAGGCTCTGTAATCATGGGCTGTTGCCATCTGAGATTAACATTTGGATTAAAGAGCATGATTAGAGGATTTGAAATTAGTGGGTACCAAGTTGAAATGACATGAAAGTTAAAACAGAGTACTACAGCAATCTATTTTGTGCAATATATTTTTCTACCATTTAATTAGCAGCTTAATTAGCATGATGTTTCTTGTTGTGACCTAAGCCGCTATATTCTCAAGGGGTACTATTCTCAAGAAGACAATGAACAAAAAAAAAAAATTAATGTAATTGTTGATGGATATGTCAGATGTCATCAGAATTAAAAATAATTCTTTTTCAAACAGAATGCACACCATTTATTTCCTGAATCCAGAACTGATATTTTTAAAAGGCCTCGTACAATATGAAATACTTCCATGAAAAAAAAATTCTTGAACTAACTCTGTGTGCAGTAGTCAAATGAGCCACATTATAAATTCTAAGTGATCACAAGTCAAGGCCTGAAGGATTCTTTTAGATTTACAACATATAGCGTTCACTGTTTTCAAAGATGGTGTGCATTTGTCTCCATTACATGCAATGGAAGTACCTGGCAACTCCAACAGTCATCTTACCAGAAGAGTGGCTCTGTCTTCACAGCAAACAGTGGCCATGACAGTTTTCCTCTGGACCTCTGAAACAAGACAACTTTTAGGGAAGGCTTACACTGCTCATGATTGAAATCATGCAAAGGAATGAAATATTTCATTATGTGAATTTTACCATTATATTAATGAAATTCATTCTATAGGGAACAGTTTGTTTATAGGAGGTTATATTTATTGTTGGTAAAACCATATCAGGAAGAAGTTTTCATTTTTTCCCCTTATATCCTTTACTTGTCTGACCCATTTTCTCACATAATCAAATTTTTCTTTAGTAGGAATTATCAAAGGCCATAATAATTATAGAAATACTATGGGTCATTAACTTATGACATGCAGTCGCCCAAAATTTATATTTTCTAGAATGCAAATCTACTAGATTGGTGATATGAAATTTATTCAGGAAACAAACACAAAGACATGTACATACATGAAATATATGATTGTACACACAAATATATGTATTTAATTGAAAAATGCTTGTAATACTTCTCAGATCATTATTTACCTGTTGTCATTAAGATCCTGCTTGAAGCCTGGGGACAAAGGTTCCACCTCAGTTTTCACAGTTAGATTTCACTTGTCTGTTTTCAAAAGTCTATGCTTCACAAAGCCATAGAAACTGATGAACATTCCCTGTCTTCCCGATTTGAATGAATTTCACATCATACATTCATACAAATGAACAAGTACATGATTTTTAATGTGCATATGAATGTGTGTGTGTGTGTGTGTGTGTGCATTTCTTTGAGACAGGGTTTCACTCTAGAGTCCTGGCCTGGATCTCACTGAGTGATCCACGCTGTCTTGGAACTCATCACAATTCTCCTATCTCAGCCTGGTCAGTTCTAGGTTTACAGGCATAAGACATCAAGCACAGTTGTAAATTCAAGTCATGATTGGTTCAGGGAACATAGCTCAGTTGGCAGAGTGTCTAGTTATTATACTAAGGTCCTGAGTTTGAGTCCTTAGCTAATGCTAAACCAGAGTGTTAGCATATAGTCTAGGAGTTCAGGGGCTCCAGAAGTTTGCACTGGAATATTAGGCGTTCAGGGTTATCCCAGACCTCAACCACCTCCTGGCCTGCTTGTGCTATAGGAAATCCAGTCTAAAAGCAAGCAAACAAACAAAACAACAAGCAAGCAAAAAACCTAAAAAGACATAGTTTATAAATTGAATAATGAAGATTTTAATCTATTAACTATGGACCAATCTTTGAGCAACTTTGGCAAAATTATTCAGTTCCTCTTAGGTTTACATGAAGATAATAACACATTAATTGAATTATAAAGACGTAGCTCATAACATTTTATATATGTTCATATATGACATGCCCAAACCACCTGCCACGTATTAATCAATTAAATGAAAGTTGTTATTGAAAAGAGTTTCAGCCAAATGACACAAGGTACAGCTCAGCTACTTCCAATAATCCACATCTCTGAAGAAGTCTGCATGAAGTACATAGTGTTGTCAGTCATATATTATATACATGTAAGTGCCATCTTATATAAAAACAAATAAATAATACTCACACAAGTGTATACTCACTTGTCCATCCTATCTGTTTGCATATCTATCTGTCTGTCTGTCAGTCTACTTACATACCTACCTACCTCCATAGACTCCACTATCCATCTATCTTTTGTTTTGCAGACAGTCTGTTTTCTGCCCATGCTGGCATTAAACCACAGAAATCCTCTGGCCTCAGAGTTCTGATAATAGAATTATAGACCTGAGTAACCATGACCAGGTGCATGTTTAACTAAGTTCTTACAGTAATCATAAGCTAGGCTGAGATTTGAATAATAGATTGTACCTAGAGTGTTAAGGGAAAACCCTAGCTGTACTGATGAGCATTGAAATGTAAGCCAAATAAACCCTTCCCTGAGTTGCTTTTGTTCATGGTGTTTCTCACAGCAACAGAAAGAAAACCAGGACATGGTGTGTCTAACAGCATATTTCTTTTAATGTTTGCAGGAATTGAAAGCTGATTTTAGAACCATTTGTTGGCTTAGACTTTATAACCTTAATAAATGAGCTCGCTGTTTTGCATCGCGTCAAAGGGGTGTTTTAGAATTGTTTGGAGCATACAAATGTGTTTATAAAACATGGTAATTTTTGTAAATGAGAACATAATAAAAATGATGATCAATGCATTACTCTGTGCTGCCTCCACAAGGATTTCTGAGTTTAGAAACTATTCATTAAAACAAATACCAAGAAAATATGCAACAATTTCACAGTTTTTGTTACTTATTTTCTAATAGGATGCAGCAGTGGAATGAGGTAAATTCGGGTTCTCATCTCCACTTTTCATTTTTTCTTAAAAAACTTTTAGGTTGTAAAACATATGTTTGTTTGTTTATTGCTACATTTTTAAAACCTGGCTTTTTTTTTTTAACAGTCCAGTCATTATCCCCCTCCAGGCCTGCCCTCAGACAGTTCCTCATCCTCATCCCATTCCTCCTCCCCCCTGTCTCCAAGCAGGTGTCTCCACTCGCTTATTGTTACATTTTTAAAAAGTGTATCACTACCTTGGCAAGGTGGCCATGGATGTCTCTCCCTTCCATTCTAAGATTAAAGGCATGTGCAAACCTGAGTGTGACATTTTAAAACAGATATTAGTTTCAACCATTTTATGCTTTTTATCATTCAGGTTTGCTTAATTGTGAGGTTAAGGTATACAGGTTATAGATTTAATATCAAATCAATTGCTGCATTTTTTTCTACTAACTTGTTTCTCACATGCCTGTTGCAGTTGAATTTCATGTGGAGAGTTGTACTTATCCCTTAGCAGTCATCTTTCCTTGCTGCTGAGTCTGCACTGTCGATTAACATACTCTAAAAACTGTGGAGACATTCTCCCAGTCATCATGCAAATTATCATGACTATATGAAAACATGTTCATAAAAGCATAAGCTTTTTATGTACTTGCTAGTAATGCATGTAAGTAATCAGGAAGATGAAATTAAATGTATTGGAGTTAGGCTGGAAGAACTTAGTTTAATTTTAATGGTGTGGACATTTATTTTCATAAATTCAGGTATTTAAAAAAAAGTTCATCAATTCTGCCCTGTTTATATTCTGCAGATCTTTGAAGGATAAAATGACTCATTTCAGAAACACTTAAAACTGGTTCATTTCTAATAAGCCACAAATATCTTAGTCTGGGCTCTTCTTGCTCTAGCTGTAATCTCCTTTCATATTTCTGTATGTCTGTGTTCTAGTCATTATGGTTGTTTTCCAAGGGTCAGATTTTGCTGACAGGTAATTCCAGTTAAAAAAAAAAGTCCAAAAAATTATTATTGAAAGTGTTTGTGTGTGTGTGTGTGTGTGTGTGTGTGTGTGTGTGTGTGTGTGCATGAATATGAAGTATGTGAGAGAGTGTGCTCATGAATGATATACATGTGTAGACTAAAGGACAACTCTGTAGCGTCAGTTATGCCTTTCAATTTTACAAGGATTCAGGAGATTGAGCTCAAGTCATCAATCAGTCTGATGTTGCAAGTGCCTTGACCCACTGAGCCATTTCACAGGCCTCGTGCCAACTCATTCTGAACCATATTTCACTCTAATCCTGTAATTCTTTTTCTTTTCAACTAGACAAAAGTATAAACACCACCGTCTGTGATTCTTCTTTCATTAACCATTTTCCAAATTAATAAATCATTAATTATGAATTGTAAACAAATTTTTGCATGTACTTTTATGGTGCTTATAACTCTAAAGTTTTGATGATGGTGTATTTTTGCATGCAAGTATATACATATTTTATTTCATTAACATATCTCATAGGAAAGTAAGCATGCATATGATTAATATTTACTGTTTCTTCACTGTCGATTTTAGTTCATTACTTTGATTATAGGAGAGGCCCAAAAAACAGTGGTTGAATTCATTTGATCCTATGAATGAGATATTTTCATATTTTCTGGGATATTCAACAGATTGTATAATGTCAGCCATAGAATAAACATATTGAATTGATGGAGTATATTAGGTCTGTGCATATACCATTACAAGAAAGGATTAAATGGTGGATAACACTTTCATAGGTTCTATTTGCTCACATTCTGTGATATTTAAGTTCTACTCTTTGTAGAAATTCAGGGGTTGAAAAATAAATAAATGTCACCTATATGTAATAAATACATGATACGAAGAGTCAGAGAGCTAGTGGAAGTATAAGTAGATATCAAGGCTAGACGGCATAAAAGGAACTGTGAACTAGACAAAGAGTTAAGACATTGTATTCTATGTTAAAGTGGTTCAAGTTGATTTGGGAAGAAATTGAAGTCAAGGAACTGTGATCTTTAAAGACAAAAGGTAGGGAGTATTGGATTGTTGAAAAAACAATGTCAATGGCATAATACTGAAAGAAATATGGATGGAGGAGATGAACAGCACTTAAAAGATTTTATTTGAATGCTTAGCTGAAACTTATTTCCTTTTAGAATCTCAGTTTTAGTGGCCACACTTTATGTTGTATAAGAAGTAATGGATCCAAACTGAAGCCATCTGTAGACAACAATGCAGTGAAGTTCTCTGGAGACTTACCTCATTTCTAGAGGAGTAACTACAGTTGGCAGCAACAAAACAACAAAACCACATGTACTCAGGGTTTACAAATACAGAGACGGGCCACCCTTTTTAACAGAGTTAAGTTTTACTTGTAATACCACAGTAAATTTATATGGCACTTGGGGCATATAGGAAGCATGATTATATTGCAAATACCCCCATGTTCTAATGCAGAAGAGTCAAAGAGACTCTATGACATTAAAGTGTAATCCAAAGGAAGCCATTCCCATTAGGCTATGCTGATGTCATAGACTAGGAATCCAACAAATCCACTGTATTCCATTTCTACTATAGTCTAGATCAGTCATTCTCAACTTGTGGGTCTTCACCTGTTTTGGGGGGCCAATGACCCTTTCACAGCTGTTGCATGTGAGATATCCTACATATCAGATAATTCATAATAGTAGCAAAATTTCAGATATGAAGTTGCAATTAAAATAATTTTATCATTTGAGAGTCACCACAACATGAAGAACTAAAAGGGTCAAATCATTAGAAAGGCTGAGAATTGCTGGTTGAACCTTACTACTTCTCCTATATACTGATTTTTTTTTTCTAATTATCTCCACGTATACATTTCTTTGATTTTTTAAGTGACATATTACTAAATTATTTTTTGGTAATTTATGGTTTTTCCTTACTGGACAAATAATTTCTGCAGCAAATAATACATCAATGATTTTCTTTCTTTGTTTCTTTTGAGATAAAATCTTGCTCTGTTAGGTAAGCTGGCCTTGAATTCATAAAGTAGCTCAGACTGGTGTTAAATTCAAAAGGACCCTGACTACTTTGTCTTGTGAGTGTTTGGATCTGGATTATAGGCCTATGTTGCCATGCCTGGCTTGGATATAATTTTCACAGCTTTGCATTTTATAGAAAATGTTTTTTCTTAAAAAAAGAAAAAACAAAACAAGAATAACAACAATAACAACAACAACCCAGAAATTCATAATATCTCCTTTTCAGGAAGGCAGGAAAGGCATTTTCAGGATTCTCAGTGTGCAGAGCAGTCTCGACAGTTACTTGTTTTCCTTCTTTCTTTCCTTCTTTCCTTCCTTCCTTCCTTCCTTCCTTCCTTGTTTATTAAACAAGAAGTATATAATCTCTACAGGACAGGCAGTGGGAGGTGAGACTGCATTTGGGCTGGAAAGAACATGTTGTCAACTTAAGGATTTTCATATCCAGCAGGCCAAAGAAATTTCAGCATTTGAAAGAAGCTGAATGTTTTAGAGCTGCCCACCATAAGATAAACACTCTAAGAACATGGTTCTCCTCATAGTAATGAAGAAAGTTATTCTTTGCAGGGAACCAGAGAATCGGGTGGAATGTGGTCATATTTTCGGATGACATGCATACTCACTGTGACCTTGGATATTGATCATGAGGTACATGGACAGATGGATATGTGATAGGTTATAGATCACTGAATGCTACACAAGAAGGGAGAAAAAGGGTAGAAATGAAAGGGTAGAAAAAGGGTTGCTGAATAAACTTAAAGAATGTAGAATTTGAAATGTTGGAGATAATGATTTCGACGGGGAATTGCAAGTTCATCTACATTTAAAGACATGAGTGAGAGGTAGGGAAGAGAGAGAATACAAGAGAGCACAGAGAAAGGCTGAGAACTAATTTTGATGAACTATTAAAGGGTGACATAAGAGTCACATAAGTAAATTTTGAATGGCAGGACAGTGTCAACTGGCCAGAAGAAAGAAAGCAGTCATTTCACTGACAATTGATATACTAATAAAATATACAACAAAAATATCAATAATAATAGGAAAAGTCAGTAAACCTACCTAGACAGTCAGGTGTCAAATAAAAGTATTGTGAAATTTATCTCATGTAGTTATAATGGCACATTTCAAGCAATGAAAATAAAGTTCATAACTTAAAATGTTTAAAGGAAGTGATTTTTGCAAGCCATTTTCTTAGTCAGGATTACTTTTTCTGTGATGAAACCCCTCCACCAAAACCAAGTTGGGGAGCAAAGGTTTTATTTATTTTACACTTCTACATTACTGCTCATTTAGAAAAAAGTTGGGACAGGAACTCTGACAGGGAAGGCAGGTATCTGGAGGCACGATCTGATACATAGCCCTTGGAGTAGTTCTGCATACTGGCATGCTCCTAGTAACATTCTCAGCCTGTTTTCTTACAGAGCAGAGAGACTGAACCACTGTCACTATGCTGGGCTCTCCTCTATTTATCAGTTATTAAGAAAACCTTTCAGTAATTAAGAAAATGCCATAAACAGGCCAGTTAGAATTTGACCATGTTTCAATGAGTATACATAACATAAAGTAAATTTGTTTGTTTTTCTATTTTCTTATTTTTATTTATTTATTTTTTAATTTCTTTTTGCTGTGATCACAAGGTGGGGCATACATAGAAGAACTGGGAAGGGATTTGAGGGAGCATATGATATAAAACTCCCAGAGAATCAATAAAAATGTTATGAGAGAAAAAAAGATAATGCCCTAAAGATGCCTATTATGGAGGCATTATTTCAATTGAGGTTCTCTCCTTTTGGATGACTTTAGCTTGTGTTATCATCACATAAAACTAGCCAGCACAGAGGTGAAGTTAAATTCACCAGGTAGAGTTTGAAATGACATTCCTAGGAAAGAGAAACATTTGTTCTCTTAAGAGGGTACAAGCAAATATTCAGTAAACTTTCAAACACCATAGCTTGAATGACTGAAATCTCAATGTATCAATTTATGTAATAACTATGCTCTTTACACCCAGAATACTGAATTTACTTATTTCCAGCTTTTTTTGTTTTTGTTGTTTAAAGGACATATTAAATGACAGACCTACCAGACTAAAGTTATAGGTAAAATATAATTTTCTCAAAGGAAACCAACATGCCCTTATCATAAAATTGTAGAATACAAGATAACAGTATAAAAGTGAACTAGGCATCTCCAATTTAAATGTGATGGAATCATGTCCTATATTGTCAAATAATTCGCCTGGATTCAATTTTGGAGGTAAATGAATCTATTGTAAAGCCCAATCCTAACACTAGTTATACAAAATTGAAGAATGAGAAAATGCTAGCTTATAACCATAGGATGTTTAAGTATTTCATCAATATTCATACCTGGCAAGAAGATAGATAGCATCAAGAAGGAATATATAAATATAAAGGAATGCCACCAAGATCTGGTGGCTAAAATAATCAAAAATTTCCCACCTTGTACAGAGAGATTTAGATGATCAAAGACTCATAAATATAGAGATACAGAGGAGGGATAGGGTGGAGTTCACAGCTGATGGTCTTGATGTTCTCAGTAGGGGGTGGACTTCGGTGTTGGGGCGTGAAGTCTGTGAGGATGTGGGTGGGTACCCAGTGAGGGTGTGGTGGGAGGAGCTGCTGTATGGAATGGGAATACCTGCCAAGTAGGAATGAGTAACCCAGCTGCCCAGCAGCTCTGGGTCCAGCTGACATGGGAAATCATAAAATTGTAACAGAGTCAATCAGCGTGGTTATTCAATTTTCTCAGGAGCTCTTGGCAGCTCGGGAGAGAGAGAGGAGCACACAGAGCACACAGATGGCAGGGTTGATTGGGTAATAGGATTGGAAAGGCAGCTACGAGAAGGTCAAGAACTGGAAGAAATCAATTGCACCCATGAAAGTGTGTGGAAAATGGTTATTGGGTGGGGGGAGTGACAACTGGAGGAAGATTGAAGACATGCAAGGGAGGATTGGGATCTGCTAAATCCTGAAAGGGCAAAGCCGTGGAAGTCATCTGCTTCTGGCGCTTAGGAAGAGTTTTCTGTGGGTCAGTGCTGCAGGTAACCTGAAGGGACAATGCCACCATCCTAGATATTATAGAAGTCTACAGTTTCATGCCAACGAGTGTGAGTTGTCAAAGCTCAATGGACACGAATACTATGGAAGAATAGGGGTGAAAGAATTTTGAAGTGAAATGGAGAAACAAAGCATCCAAGTCTTCCAAAATAGTCAGAGAGGAAAAAAATTAACCAATCTCCTGTCAAATTACTTAAGTGAGGCGAGTGTACCTGAAGCTCTTTTACATGACAAGATTTAGGAGGGCACTGGAGTGTTTGGAAAGTTCCAGAGAATGCCCCCTTCTCTCTTTATACTGAGGCAGCAGGGTCATTATCAATTATATAGTGTCATGCCTGTGAATGAAAGTAAACATTTCCCACACAAGGAATCTGTACTTGACCTATGGTGTGTTCTAGTCACTGAATCCCTTCCTGTTCACTGGGCCATGCCAATTTACAACTAAACCTAAAGTACCACAGTGTATTTTAAACCACAAAGATCTCTGGTCTCCTCCAATAATCACCTTGCGTTTGTAATGTCCTCCACCTGTGCTTGGCAAAGTATTGCCCCTAATCTACTTTCATGGGATTTTTTTCCTTGTTTAATACTGACAAAAGTCTTAGCAGTTTCATCAAATTCCATTTACTGATGATAGTGATCAATTTCCTAGTCCCAATATTTTGAATTGATGTTCACTTTTTCTGACTGGAACATTCTGTGTTATCATGTTTCCTTGGATTTCCTATGTTGGCAACTAAACATTAGTAATATTCTTTCCTGGGTCTATCCAATACTTATGTCATAATGTGACCAAAAGATTTTGACTTTATGTATTATCTACTAGGGTTCTCCTCTAGATGCTGCTTTGTATAAGTTATCTACTTGGCTTCTCTGGTGGTATGGAAGATTCTGGTCTCAGATTATCTTTGGTTTTGTCAACCATTCTTTCTTGGACTAAGGCTAGCTAATTAATCTTGGACACTTTTGTTTACTTATCTCTAAGTTGAGGACAATAATAGGAAGTACTTCATGATCTTTTGGGGGGATTAAATAAGGGAATCATGGAAAAGTTTATAAATGTACTTGGTGCCCTCAATAACTAATAATTATTCATGTTATCACAAACAACTGGAAAAAAGCACAAACACTGATAATTTCCTTAAATCACCTCTCCCTTTTTGCTTGAAACTCCTACAAAAATGCACATTGAAAGTAATTATCTTTTGAATGGTAATGAGTGTGGACATTCCTTTCCCATTGTTTTATGTTTATAGTGCTTGCAAATGAGCCTTTGAGGGATAACTAAGAGCAAAATAAGGTTGTGAGTTCACAGCACCCAGAGTTGCATGATTGGCTTTTAGAAAGGAAAGATATCTATGCTAGCAGGCCTGTTCTGTCTTATGTGATGCTTTCCGCCATGCAAAGATGGCGCGAAAAAGGTCCTCTGCAGTTACAGTCTTTGGTAATGAAGTGGTACAGCTGTAAATTGAGTAAATCTACATTCTTTAGAATTATGTGGTCTGTGGTATTCGAGTTTGTCAACAGAAATTAGGCTGAAACTGCCCAGCTTGCTCTTTTCATACTCCATTCTCATACTCGTCAACACTATTAACATTTACCCAGTTTGAAGACAAAAAGAGCACAGAGACCATTATAATAGACACTCACGTCTCTCTTATACTACCTCGACGCACCAGTAATTTGTATTCATATCAAAAATCTATACCAAGTCTGACCATTTTTCACACATCCTCTTCTAATTCAATGTTACTCCTACAATCCCTATAGCATGTTCTCCATGGAGTGTTCTCTCTCAAGTGTAACGGAAAGCATAGCCTTTCACTCTTACATTTCCGGTGGTGCGAGAATAAAGTCCAATCTCCTAAAGCGAATCTACAGCATGCAATGATTGTGTAGCAACCTGCCTCTGTCACCTTCGCTCCTTTGATTCCAGCATTATTCATAAAATCAAAGCTATTCTGACACCCTTTTTTGTATGTGTCACTCAAATGCCACAGGCTTTTCCATGTCAAAGTCTTTGAACCTGTTATTCTCTCCTTGTGGAACCCTCATCCCCCTCAGGTCTGCAGTCTGCCTCCTCTCCATCATGTAAACCTCACGCTTAGGGCCAAGTCCTCACAGCAGCTTCCCAGCTCTTTCATTATGGCGTTCTGTTTTCCCATTTCTGTAGCATTCGCCCCTACCTGGCTCTTCCCACGTGGCTCACCTCTAAACTTAGAAAATAAAAGAACCTGCAATGTTAAAGAGTTTCACTTGTTTTACCCACTTATTTTCCATTTGTTTGCTGTATTTCTGAAACATTTTTTTTTCTATACTTGAACAGATGGTTGGATATTGGGCGATTCATTGAACTCTGATAATTTTGTTATGGTAAGCATGTCTGGGCACCCTCTTCACATATGTAAAAGCTGATATGAATGAAGGGCTATTGATTTTGGATTTGTACTTCTCATGAAGGATCACAATTTTAGAAAACTTATTCTTTTGAGATAGTTAAGAAATCTAAAGTAACTGATAAAATGATGTGAAGATTGCCTTTAAGCTCAAAAAATTCTTGACTCATTGTGAAACTAATATGTTCAATGAATTTTATCAGTAGTTCCCTAGGATCTGAGCAATGAAATACAATCAAAAGCAAGACACTGCATTTCTACACTTACTTTGATTTTGCTCATAGAAAGGCAAAACATGTTTCTCACCTGTTCTGAAGCAAAGAGACAGATGTACTGTTACATCCTAATGTGTGAGTAAACATCACTTGTCTTGTGATTGTCTTTGACCATAGAGGCATGTTCACCAACTACAGTGTAAAAATAATAGCAACATAAAGCTAAAGATTAAAATGTAAATTAATATTAATCACAATATTTCTTCCACAAAGTCGGCTAGAATCTCCAATGTAAAGATGATCTGCTTGCTCTCACCCCACCCCATTATCTTTTTGCTATCTCTAAAGAGTTGAATGTGAAATGTGTTTTATACATATAACCTGCAAAGACAACTGTCCATTGCTGGATTCTTTATGTAATTTTGAAGATTCTGTAGTATAGAGTGGCCAGGTAAATACTGCACTAGCCAGCCAAAGATATGACATGCTGTTACTATAGTCACCTATTTGTAAAAAAGGAAATTTGGTGGTACTGGTACACTTTCAAAATTTAGTTGATAGAAAGGAATGGGACAGTGCTTTTCTGCTGTGAAATATTTTGTGTACTCCAAAGTGAGATACTAGACTGGAGCTTGTGTTCGGGGAGACTGCATCTAGAGCGCTCTCAGCTTATTTCTTTTATTGCCAGGGAATAATGGGCTATCTGGGAAGTTAAGGGTGACATTTTAAAAAGTCTTAAGTAGAAGTGAGGGGTGGGCATTTAAGCACATCCCTATTGATTTGCAGATGACTAGGAAGAATTATGTACTGAGGGTCTAGTATAGATTCCAGACATTTTAGTACATGGTGAACAAACATACCAAAAATGATATAAATGCAGGAATCCACAGATGATCTGCAAAGGTAATAACTGGTAAATTTCAAAATCATAGACAATCAACTGTAATGTATTGTCTAGGCTAATATATACAGTAGATTTTCTTATGTACTTGTTAAGATGTTGAATATTAATTCCAAAAGCTAAAAAATGTTTTTAGAGTAGCTTGTTCATCCCCCCCCTTTTTTCTCTGGTTTTCTTTCAGAAGAACTGAAACAATTGCTAAAAGAATGCCATTTGGCCAATTTCCATCTGGCATCACTCTGACTTATTTTCACTACAACATGTGGAGTCTACTCTCTAATGCTATTTTTTAGTAAACCCTGTTATCAGTTCAACACCCTTCTTTCTCATTTCTCATATAAAGCAGTTACCTCTTGGCAGCAGGGGTAGGGGAATAAATATAACTGGTCTCTAACTCTTTAGATTTAAATAAAAACAAATCATAGAAATATTAGCTCACTAATTTCTAGTAATCTTTCGGGTGCTTTAGCATACAAATAAGCCATGTGGAAAGTTGACTGTGTGCACAAGAATCATGTATTTTATACACAGATAATTAGGAAATTGTCAAGACATATGTTTTTTTTCTAAAAACATTTTTGTATTTATTGCTTCGTAGAAGATACCAAAAATTATCGTGGTTCTGAATTATGAAAAACCTCTTAACTTAGAGGACTTTATCAACGAGTAATTGTGGCTATTTGTAACCCACTTTATAAACAAATAAAACCCCCATCTGGTAATTCTATTAACAGCTCTATAACAAAATGGCGATTGAATATTTAGAAGAAAATATGTAATTATGAAATATTCGTATTGTGTTACTATTGAAAAGCTTACAAATGTATCTGGCAAAACAAAGCTTATCATTTATGCTTTCATTCTTTAGTAAGTCTATAACCTTTTAAAGATTCAAATTAGATTAATGATGTAGTAGTGTATACATATGCATTACATCAAATGGAAAATTAGGGCCATTATTTGAATAAACCAAGGCAAAAAACAAACAAGCAAACAAAACCAAACAAAAACCCTTACAATTGGTTACTGGGATAGCCTTAGCAAATTCCTTTCCTTTACCCTAGGCTTTCAGTGTTGCCCACAGTAAAATTTATAGGCCAGCTTTCTCTAGAGAGAGAGAGAGAGAGAGAGAGAGAGAGAGAGAGAGAGAGAGAGAGAGAGGAGGTAAGCAGTTTGTAATATAAACTTCAACCTTGTTTTGACAGTGCTTTATCTCTCCCTCCCTCCCTCCCTCCCTCCCTCCCTCCCTCCCTCCCTCCCTCCCTCCCTTCCTTCCTTCCTTCCTTCCTTCTTTCCTTCCTTCTACCTTCTTGTCTTATACTGTCCTGCCCTGCCCTGCCCTGTCCAGCCCTGTCCTGTTTGGTCTTGTCCTGGTCCAGTCCAGTCCCATCCCCCTCCATCCCTTACCCTCCTAGTCCCCTTACCTTCTCTCCTCTCTTCTCTTCTGATCTCTCTCTCTCTCTCTCTCTCTCTCTCTCTCTCTCTCTCTCTTTCTCTCTCTCTCTCTCTCTCTCTCGGTGTCCAGACGGCCAAGTGAGAAATTTCTATTCCAGTCTTGAAGTGCTGTTATGAAGGGTTAAAGGAACTGAGGCCTGTAAAATAATTTGTGAAAACTAAAAAAATACACTGAACACAGATGTAGTTATCATTGCCCTGGTTTGGAAAGTAGAAAAACATTATTTGCTCACTTGAACACCTCAAGAAAAGACAACATGTAGACTGGCTGTACTCCTTGCTCCTGAAAGGCTGATGCACATTCAGTAACCATCTACTTTGCAAAAGCTGGGATGTACAACTCTTTCTATGTAGATACAGTGGGGAGACTTCTCTTCTCCTCCTGCTTGCCCTCTGCCTTTGACACCCCAGAGGGACAATGGCAGCATGAGATGACCTGGTAGACATTTAACACAGTCTGTGTCACTTCTCAATGGCCGTACACTGTTCCTTATTTTCAGATGACACCTCACTCCTCTTGGTGGTGTTTCCAATGCAAATTCCCCTTTTCCTCTTCTTTTTCCCTTGTTCTTCAATGTGCAGCTGACCCAAGTGTGCTTACAATTACATTATTCTTTTTAACTCTTGCTTCTGTTCCATTTAATAGCCCCAATTTTATGGCTTTTTCTAATTAAATATTCCATTTAAAGACTTTGTTTACAAAACCTGAAGTTATTTACTTAAGACCCAAGTTAGTAGTAAAATCTCCTTTAGTTGTTTCTTAATACACCTGTTCACCTCTCCTGATAGGTATTAAAGTCTGAAATAATGAACTGTATATCTATTTCACTAAGCTAGGCTGAGATGATCTATGCAACATATATTTTAACTTTGCTGTGATACTAATAATAGGCACTCTTTATGTGCCAAGTGAATGAATGGATCTGTCAATAAGTTTTAAATATGTAACTATTTTAGTTCTTTTTCTTTTTATTGCTGTGTAAAAATACCCGAGAGAGGTCACCTTAAAAAGTGAATTATTAAGTTTGGCATATGGTATAAGAGGTTTTGTTCCATGCTCACCAGTCTCTATTGCTTTTAGGCCTATGGCCAGGCAGAACCATGATGGAAAGGTGGGCAGAGGAAAGTGACTGCCAGAAAGCAGGGAAATCCAGAGAGAAGGAGAAAGCAGCAAGACATATGATATACTCTTTATTTTTTTTATATTTTTTTCTAAGTTTTTTTTATTTACATTCAAAATCATTTCCCCTTTCCCGTTTCCTCCCTCCCCGAAAAAAAGCCCCCTTCCCTCCCTCTTTTCCCCATTCAACCCCCTCTCGCTTCTCTGCCTTGGCATTCCCCTACATCCAGTCTTTCCAGGACCAGGGGTCTCTCCTTCCATCTTCTTGGAAATCTATTGATATGCGAATTGTGTCTAGGGTATTCCGAGATTCTGGGTTAATATCCCCTTCTCAGTGACTGCATACCATGTGTGTACTTTTGTGATTGGGTTACCTCACTAAGGATGATATTTTCAAGTTCTGACCATTTGCCTAGGTCAGCCAGAGCTATACAGAGAAACCCTGTCTCGTAAAAACAAAAAAAAAATGATATACTCTTTAAAGGCACATGTATCACAAAACGTTCACTACAAACTCATTATTGGATTTATCTCTTGATAAAGTTAGTTCTCTCCCAATCCAATCACCTCTCAATATTGTCACCAAGTGGGGGCCAAACCTTCAATACCCAAGTCTTTAGGAGTAAGTACTTCAGAAAACAATAACAGGGACAACAATAACTTTACCTAATAGCTATTTATGATACATTTATATTATGTCTTGTACAGAAGTTCTTTGTTTATCTTCCGCTTTTATATCCATCACCACAAACTATAAAAAGACAATTTCATCATATTAAAATTCAGGAATTACAATAAACAAGTGGTGTAATTTTCCAAAATTAATTTCTTAGGAGAAACTGTATTTATTTTCTCATATCCTTCTTCTCTTCTGCTTCTACTCTCTTTCCTTCCTTCCTCACTCCTCTCCTTCCTTCTCTTTCCTCTTCATTGATGCTTTGGCTTGTTCTCTCTCCTGAGTGCACACCATTATCACCAAGTGCAGGTTCAACATCAGTTCTTTGCTATACTTAAAGAACTTTACTCTTGACGTATATACCTAAATTTAACAGAAATAAAAGTTCTCTGGCAATATAACGAAACAGATCATAAAATCTAATGACCCTGTGTAATGAGGCACTATTATGAAGCATTTCCAACAGTTAATCACTTTCACATCAAAATGAGATTCAGACATCTGGAGATATTTAAGTGAAAAGAGACACTTCAGTCCTCCACCTCATGTAGAAGGACATAGTACCCTCAACTCTAGGATTGCTTTCTTTGGAATGTCAAGTCCCCAACATCTGGTTTGAGTTTGGCAAAAATAAGTACAGTTTTATTCAGTTCAGTCCAATAGATATTTATTACAAACCAACTTATCCATGCATCTCTGGATATAGAAAAGTAAACAAGACTTTGGCCTCTTGGTTCTAATAACAAATATAGGAAGGCAAACTACCGCCAATTACCTATCAAAGGAGCAGTCAACAAAAATGGATTAGGGCCTGCTCTTAACTGGCACTCTACTAGATAACAACAAAATATGAAATAATGAACATGAGTTCGACTCACCCTTGACACCTGATAGTGTTCTGGGCCAGTATGATTCTTCCAGTAGACAGGGACAGAAAAGATACTTTATGCACATGGTAGTTTTTGGACACTGTTCTCTTCTTAAATTTAAAGCAAGAGCATTTTGAGCAAAGTATGTTTGGTATGTACAAGCTATCAATTCATCCTTGCAGCAAACCACATATAAACTATATTTTGTAGTGTTTTTGAGGACTAAATTGTCTCACAAAGGTAAGTCAGCTAAGGGTCTTTGAGAGGTGTTATATGGTCCTAGGCAGGGGGTGGAGACTGGAAGAAGGTGGAAAAAGATTTAGAATACATGAGCTGTACCTGAAACTAGTGACATTTCTCTAGGAAGAGGATGAGAACAAAGCTAAGGTCCAGACTTATGGAACTTAGAGTGGACTAATTCAAGGAAGCCTGAAACTCCATCTGTATAAAAGGGATTTCAGCTTAATGGACAAAGAGAGCAAGATGAAGTGATTTTAGTTCATAAGAGATACATACATTTTCAAGTAAGAAAGTGAAGCTCATTCTCCCCCATTCTCTTTCTCCTTTCCATTCTCTCTCTCTCTCTCTCTCTCTCTCTCTCTCTCTCTCTCTCTCCCTGTCTCCCTCTCTCTCTCTCTCCCTGTCTCCCTCTCTCTCTGTTCATGTGTTTATGGGTGCATGTGTGGATGAGGATTCAGGTAATGTGAACAGGCTTACATTGGGAGTCTTCTTGGATTGCTCTCCATTTTATTCTTTGAGACAGGATCTCTCAGTTTAATCCAGAGCTCACATGATTGCTCTTCTTGCTCACTAAGCATTTATATGGGTTATTCTTGTGAAATCTGGACCCTGGTCCTTGCTGGGGAAGTATGTAGCCTGCAGAAATGTCTTCTCAGGCCTTGAATTTTGGACACTTTTGAGAAGTAAAACATTACAAGTGAATTGACCTTAATTTAAAAGAAAAAAAAAAGGATTGAATTGGACATTGTAATGGCTCAATATTTTGATCTATGCAGCATATGTAGGGATAGAGCCTAAGGGTCTGTTGTTTGGGGACTATCTTTAATCAGTGTAATCTGCACCTCTTAATTACTGTGAATTTATGATTGTTTCATTGTTAATGTTTTGCTGTTCTTCATACATTTTCTCTGTTCTGTATTGGAGAGCAAACCTAGAGTCTGATTACGTTCAGTAAATGCTGTATGGTTTAATTCTACCTTTCTTTCCTCACATACCTTGAAACTATCACCTAGAAATGTAAAATTTCAAAATTATATGTAAAGTTCTGTAACTATTCGGAGTCTTAGAAACTTACCTGGTCTAAATTGAATGCTCTAAATAGAGTATAATTTCTTAACTCCATTATGTGATGACATTTACTCATTTACTCTTTGTGGAATACATTTGAAGGCCAAATTTGACAGTGAGGAATAATACAGTTTGTAAGGATGGGCCTCTTTTAGACTATTTCCAAAAAATTAAAGTGTAAAAAAAATCTACATTTTAGTCTGTGTGGATGCGTTTGTTTTATCTAAACCTTAATCAATGTGTAACAGAGTGTGTAATCTTCCCATGTTTTAAATCCCTTAATTCTTTCACCCTCCCTTTTCACTCATGTAATAAAGAGGAAACATCATTCTTCTAATTCCTTTTCAGAGAATATGTTTGTCTACTTCCCTTCTCCTTGTTATTAAAAAATATGTAGTGAGTAGTAGGTGAGCTGATGAATTTAATTTTTCAAGTACATAAACATGCACATATTAAATCCTCTAAGTGTCATAAATATAATCAGGCCTTTAATTAGGAAAAGTAGGAAACATATTTCTAAGCCTTATGAAGGTATATTGGGCTTCTGTTGGTGAACACATCTGGGGAGACATGAACTCAATCAGAAAGTCTAGTTTGTAGCTACTTCCTGTTGAAAGCTTTGCAAATCAATTTTTCTAAGACTATAGAGAACCACTGAACGTAACTGTAGTGCAGATACTAGTAATCTTCAAAAAGAAATCCCTCTTACACATAGAAAGCAGCCAGACTCTTGGACATGGTAATCTTTTTCTTTTTCAGTTTTATTTTATTTTTAAGAGGGAGAGAAAGGTTGATCCAGGAACTGACTTAAACTACCTGGGTAAACTTTATGTAATTTACCAGTTTAAATATCTCCTTAAAGTTAGTGAAATGTTCCTAGCTCATCAAATTTAATTACAAATATAAGGGTATAAAATGAATGAGTCAATCTCTCCATAATTTTTATTAAAGCAAATGTGCTAATTAAGACTCATGAATTGACCATCTGCTTTCCTATATTATGTATGGCATGATGGGAATGAAAAAATTGTAAGACTTTTCCCATAGTATTTGCGTGGGTAGCATCAATGTTGAAAAGTATTAATGAACTCAAAATAAATGTTATATTAATTAAAAAGAGTAAAGTTCAATGATAATTAATCTGATGAAGACTATGTTTCTATGTTTCTAACTGTGAACAAATTAAATGCATATGCACTTGTTTGTATAAAATATAAAGAAGTGAATGAGGTACCAATCAGCCTCTTACTGAGCCAGAACTTTCAGGCAAGGATTTGAAACAACACAGGTAAACTCATTCATTAGATCAACAAATGTGCCTTGGATTTAGAGAGCCTCCATTCTTATAATGAATTTCCTGATTCATAATTAAATTGTGTAGATGAATTGGTCTTTTTTAAAACTTCGTAAGTGGGACCTCAGAAAAAAAAACTGACTAGTAAAATTTGGTCACACGGACTTCACAGATATTTTAAAATGCATTGTATATATTTGAAGAAATTTTCATGATGCCTGGTTCTCGGGAGTTTTTGTGCAATGCCAGTAGTGGTGTATTTTGCTCTAAAATGCATTTTCAGCTCTATCTCCCATGGAGTCTTTCTCTCCTGCAGTGAAACCCTTTAAAGAGGAATTTAAATTTTAAAGGTGCAATTTGAAACACATTTTCTCGTGTCAAGTTTTGACACTGACCTTTTAAAACATGTAAAATAGGATATTCCTCTTTAATTACATTGCTTTTTTAAAAATTAAATTTATATCATAATTCTTTCCACTATTAGGCAATTCTTTAGAACGAGACTTATTTTACTTTCTTAGATGTGGGGGAGCAGAAAGAGCCTAGTTTTATGTGCATGTTTAAATAAGAACTGAAAATAGACTTAGACATAATTTCGTCTCTGCATTTAGGCAGTGGAAGACTGAGCACTTATTACAAACACTGTCTATGGTATAAAAATATACATCTGTTCTTCAAAATAGATTGTCAGGGGCTTTGATGAAAATTTCAGTACAAAGGTTTAGTAGGGAAAAGTCACCTATCAGTGAACTTTTAAAGATGAATGAGGGAAGAGACAGTTGTTGAAGATGTCAGAGGTGTTTTGTTTCTGTTCAAATATAGAGAACCCCATCAGCTACATCATTTATACATGGTTATAAAAATGTATGCAATAATGATCAAGTTAATGAAAGAGTAGAGGCCTTGGTAATTCATTTTCATGCTCATTGACTTTTCCTATTTGAGATAAGTATTTATCATCCGGGAAAATTAAATGATCTCAAATGTACATTATTCAGAATGGGATGAATTTTTTGTAAGGGGGTGTTGTTTTTGTTGACACTTGTTTTTATTGGACGAGGGCATGAATGCTACTACTGTCTTCTTTCTGCCTGGCAAATGGTGCCTACATACATCTTTGCTTTCAACCCTGTCCTCTAAAGTAGTCTATTTATAAAATCATTGCTAGAGTTCTTTTAAAGCATTATTCAAATTATTTCTCCGTTCAGAAGCTTCTTGTGACTTTCCATTTCAATCCTAGTGAGAGCCTGAGCCTCCAGGTACTGTATGATCTGGCTCTCTCATGCTTCTACTCCTCTCTGCCACATTCTCTCTCTCATCCAGGCTCTCCCGCTTCAGCCTCCTCCTGGTTCTTGTAGCATGGCCAAATCTTCTCCAGATCAGGAGAGTTCTCTGACTATTTAACTTTCTAATACTATTTCTGACCTATTCCCTTGTCCACTTCCTCTTAATTCTTTAGCACATGAAAGCACAATGTGTGTTATCCCTCTCTCACCGTGTGTGTGTGTGTGTGTGTGTGTATGTGTGTGTATGTGTGTGTGTGTGTGTGTGTGTGTGTGTGTGTGTGTGTGTGTATGTATGAGAGAGAGAGAGAGGGAGAGAGAGGGAGAGAGGGAGAGGGAGAGAGGGAGAGGAGAGGGAGAGAGGAAGAGGGAGAGAGGGAGAGGGAGAGGGAGAGGGAGAGAGAATATCCGACTTTATTTGATTTATCTTTCTCTTCTTAATTTAATTTCTATGACGATTAGACTTTCTGTTGAATTAAAGAATTAAACAGAGAAATTCTTTATTGTTTCTCAGCTTCCATATTCTAGTTGTCCAATGAGTACAAAAGGAAGATTCAGGGTCAAACAGAATGAAACCTTCCTCTTATGGTTGCACTTGTTTTTTTTTACTTCCAAACTCTAGATGGTTGTTTCCTATAACTGAAAAGTTGTTTCAAGAGAACCTATCAATTCCAATGATCATAAAAGATTTTATATGTAGCCGTAGCTATGTAAGCTAAATAGCTTTGCTTAGATTTGTCAACAAAAACTGGAAAATCCTGAGTTTACCGATAAAAACTTAAGGAACAATTGTTGGATTTCTTTACTTCAGACATGCTCATTCTTACTGGAAAACTGCTTGAGAATCTAGAACACGTTTCCACGGTAGCTGTTCTTGCTGTTAATGTATGTGATTTCATGATCCCAGGAAACCCAGCCTCAAGGGGCAATGACTAAGAAGCATGTTAAGACCTGGAGAAGGAAAGTATTACCAGCAGGGAAGATTGCAAAACACAGCCCAACCCTGAGCTTTTCAGTTGCCTCCTTTTCTTTCACCTGTGGTTTAAAACCTACTCAGATTGATTTGTACTCTAATTGGCTCTATTATTGACCGCTTTTGCATTTTCATATCCTGCCTGAAAAGGGGAAGGTATCTTTTAGAGGATTTCATTTCCTCTGTCACAGAACGAGACAGAGGTGTGTAGACTACCTCACAGACCACAACGTGGATGAGCACACTGTGAGCAATGTGTTCCTAGTTCTTAAAGATATCGTGTGCCTGACATTGGGTGAGGCCTTCTGAAAACATTCTGTCTTAGGAGCTGAGACCTCCAAGACAAGCAATGCCTTCTGAGGAGGGAAATCAGTATGAGAAGGATTAACACTGACTTTGCTTTGCCTTCACATTCCTTGCTGGCCTGCAATTATGGAATTAACTGGCTGGGCAGAGCACTGCCGTCTTTTCTAGATCATTTAGATAAGCTCTGATTTAAATGTATTACACGAAGACTCTATTTAACTATATATATAAATATGCTTTTTCATTCTCCTGGGATCTGATAATGTTTGGGTGGATTGTGTGATTAATTAAATGCAGATGGCTTTGTGCCTGTACAAGAATTTTACATTGTTAAGGGAAATTGAATAGATAAGTAAAAATAGACTCTGTTGCCGTTTGCTAAGGACAAGTTAAATGACTCATCTTCAGATTGTCTATCCCTGCCTTAAATTTGATGGGGGTGTTATGTTATGATAGTTTCTTGAATAATTAAGTTAAAATTGGTTATGAAATCATATTTAGTAGGTTTTGCTCAGATAGTTTGGGATATGTAGAATTTTTCTCTATCAAGATATTATGAACAAACTTCTTTCCCTGGGCTTAATAAAGGAACCTATCTCTTCTGAAAAGTGACTTTTCTAAAAAGTAATCTAGAAAGATATTGAGATTTGTTGTAGATGAATGTGATGCCTTGTGTGATAAAGATGGCTTAGAAGTGATAGCCTTATGAGTACTGAATAAATTCTGTTGAAGGCTTTGGGTACCAAACATTAAACAAGTACTGATTTTTAAAGGGTTATCTAAATATACTCATGTACTACATGATATTTTGTTCTGGGAGGGATGGAGGGTATACACATACCAAACTATACAGTCTATAACCTAGGTATATTCTATGCAGTATTTTCCAGGTTTTTATGAATACCTTCCATGATAAAAATCACCTAATAACACATTTCTCAAATGCATCTACCTCACTAAGGAATTGTTTTTGTTTATTGAATCTTGAATTCTCGTAAACCAATTAACCAGCACAGTTTAGATCTTAAAGGTTTAATAGGTCGATCTAATTTATCAATAAAAATAATTATCTTAGGACTTTCAATTCAAATTTTAGGTAGCTTGCTAGAGAAATCAATTTATTATCACAGAAACAAAACTTAACATTTGAGGAGAAAAATAGGAAATGATCTAATGACTTTCCAAATCGAATCACAGTAAAAGAAAATAATAAAAGCATAATCATGTGTGTGTGTGTGTGTGTGTGTGTGTGTGTAAGAGAGAAAGAGAGAGAGAGAGAGAGAGAGAGAGAGAGAGAGAGAGAGAGAGAGAGGAGAGAGAGACCAAGCAATGAAAACACTAGTAGGGTGGTGTGACCCTAGTCTATTTTGTTCTTACAGTTTAGATCAGTTTAGATTCAGATATTTTTAAAATGTGAAGACAAATTTTAGCACTCTCTAGAAATCTTTAAAAGATGACATTAAACTGAGTGGATTCTTCATGTTTGTTTAAATCTGACCTATTTGTAAAGAGTCTGATTGAACAAAGGAAAGTGTATTTGATACGCTCTTACACATGTCGACCATCTGGGCAGCAACAAGTGAAAAATGACAAATCATATTCAGATGAGTCTAAAAACGGAAACCCATTATTTGGAAGAGCAACAGTACATTACTGTGCTAAAATGGAGCCATGTATTAAGTAAACAACAGTAGCTTATATGAAGGAATTAATAGATTTTGAGAATCTGTAGGTTATAATCAATACATTATATAAAACTGATTATCTGCCTTTAAAACATATGGATGAGTTAAATCTTGGCACACTGTCTCCAAGTATGAAAGAGGATAAACTGGTTCTGTGATGAAGCTAGGGCTTGTGGTCTTTTCCAGGTTCCACTGAGAATTGGCTTAGTCCATGTGCTGCAGACTTCCTACCCCTTTGGTTATTCTGAATCAAATGTAAGGATTTTGTTGTAGTTGTTGTTGCCAATGTTTGTCTGCTAAGACAAAGAGGTATCCTTACAGTTCATAGCCTCCCTTATTACTTCCAGTAACATGTGACCTGGGTTCAGACATCTAAGTTATTCAAGTGGCTTGGTGCTGTAGTCATGGTAGAAGAGTTTCTGGAATCAGAAACTTTCATTTAAACTCATACCCATCCTTCTGAATGCAGTTTTATTGTGTCTAGGAATATTCAGTTGAAATGGCTTCTGCATACTGATGTAGCAAGAATAGCAACAGTGGGAAGGATAAAGTGTGTATCCCAGAGGCACTATTCAGAACCTTCTGAGTGATGTTTCTCGGTGCTCAGGTTTTATTAACAGTTAAATTAAAAGTGAGATAAATTGAGGTAAGCTCCGTCACATTGCAGCACGGTAACTGGTGATCCCCTCAGATCAGTATGTCAGATATTGGCTGATAGCACAGAGGAGTAAATTCTTAAGCTCAGGCCTGTAACTTGAGCACTATTGCTCTCCTGTAAGCATGATTAATTAAACTCCTTGCCGGTGAGGTCATGGGAGTCCCTCCCACCTCCAACAAATTCATTTTCAAAGCACACCTGCTTTTACATTAATTTGCAGGCATCTTCTATTATTTAGGTTCATTTTCACTTAAAATAATGAGTAAATTTAAAACCTTGCCTAGTGGAGGACTTCATGCTATAAATGTTTTACAGTACAAGGTGGTGAAGGTTGGACTTGGAAAGCCACATGCCACCTCTAAAAAGAAACATTCTTTTTTCATTGCGATAAATTAAACAGCCACAGCCTGGTGCAGAATAACAGTGAGCTGTGCAAAAGGTCAGGTGTTGGCGTTGTCGTCTTTTGTTTGTGTTGTTATTTTTCCGGCTGTTAAATGGTACTGTAAGCCTTAAATAGCTGCTTTGCATTCCTAGGGGGATATTGTGTGTATTTTTATGAATCCATCTTGCTTTACTTATTTTCTGCTTCTACCTCTTTAGATTAAAAATTCATATATGTATTTTTTTTTTTAGTGGGGCATTTCAAGTCCAAAGCTTTTAAGCATCCGTGCTTCTTGTGGTCAGTACACAAGAGGAACTGCCCTTTAATACAGCACAACTGTGGGGAGGGCTGGTGAGTGGAGGATAATCCACATGAGATCTTAAGACCTGAGAATTATTTCTTGACTGCCTCCTGCTTTTCTCCTGAACTCATTTGACTCTTAGCTTTTAGACATAATGTGTAGAATTAATTCCCTTTTAAAAGCAGCAGGATTTTGTTTTTCATGCACCATCCTTTTCTTCGATCGCAAGGGTTTGAATTTTGTACATAGGACAGTAACAAAGGAAAAGTAAGCATTAAATAAGATAAGAGCTGTCTGCTTGAATGTAATACCATCTCAGAACATCAGCATCCTTAGAAATGGTCTTGATGCAGATGTTCATACAATGAACAGTCTGTTTACTAATTGTAGTTTTTATAAATGAACAAAGACATGACGGCTTTTCGTTGGGAGGTTGTGAGAATATTTTTATTTCATAGATAACATGGCTGACCTAGTAGCTTTCTGCTGGTAATAAAAGATGGAGGCTTGTAGTGGGCATTCTGATTTATCTTGTTCAGTTGTTGTTGCTATCTTTTTGTCCCTTTCACTCTGATGCTCCTGTCCTTTGGTATTTTTCATAGCTTGACATGTAGCGGTAATGGTTCTATTAGCTTTGGCAAATCTGCTGAGCTTGCCTTTTGCAGTGAGCTTGTCGTCACCACTACTGTCTTGCAGGCCCTTGTTAGGAAGTGCCCTTTACTGACTATGCAGGAGCCATCATCTAGAATTAAACAGTTTCTGCTAGACCTGTTCTGATGCTGTACAAAATGATTTTAGTCTATGATGCCACCTTCTTGGTGACAGCTAGAGATTGCTGAGATTAAATAAAGGTCCTTTAACATTTTAATATGACGCTACAGTTGTGTACTAGTTCTATAATAGCAATTATTGGACACAATGCTTTTCAGAGAATGGGGTATGATAGAAGACCCCAGAAGTCATATGAAAGAAACACTGTGCTTTTATCAGACAGACAATATCAGAAGCTGGAATGGGGTGGGGGAGGGGGTGGGCGTTAAATGAGTTGGAAAACTGACAGGAGTTATTTTAGATGGGGCAAGGCTAGCGCAGCACAGGTCCGAGAATGCTGCCTCGGCAGAACAAAAAGCACTCAACCCAAACAGAATCTCGCATTTCTCTAATTTTAGGGTTATCATTTACATTTCACTCTGAAAGTGTTTCTTTTCTTGTTCTACTCAGCAGAAAGAGTTTCTTTTTATTCTTCAGCAAATGTAAAGGACTCAGAATATACAGAGGCCTATGAGTTAGGGAATTTTGTTTTTTAAGAGGAACAGTCCTAGGAATGATGGAGCTAGTTCTCATATCTGTCTCTCTGAAAATGTGCAATGAACATAGAATTTTCTTTTCTCTTTGCTAATAGTCATTCTTCTGCCTCCGTCTTCCTGAAGACTTCCTCTTGTCATTCATCTTCATAATAGTTTCAGAAGCCTGCATCATCTTTTTTTCTAGATTATAATCCATCAAGTGTAGCATGTACGTGTGCTCTGTCTCAATTAAGAAAGCAAGGCTTTGAAATCTGATTTGCAGCTCTCCTGGAAAACTGCAGACTTCTAGTTATAGAGATACTACAGAGAATTCAGGGGCATATTTTCCTATTAAAAAGGATCAAAAATATTGAATTGCTCTAACACTGGGGCGAGATGAAACTTTACAATTCAAAGATGAATTTTGTGAAAGAACCTCACAGTTTAAGGGGAAGCAATTTCAATGGTCAGGAGACCAAGGAGTGAGATTTTGTTGTTCCTGATTTGGGGGACTTTGTCTACCTTCTGAAGGGAGGTATTTAACTCTGGGTATGATGGTTAGATTTTTGTATTTGATACAAATTAAAGGCATCATACAAGATTCTATGTGAGGGATAGTCTACAGGTCTGTGTGCCTGTTTGGGGGATTGTTTTAATTGAGTTAATAGATATTGAAACATCCAACTCTCTGTAAGTCAAACCATTTAGTAGGCAATGGCTCCCGCACTATAAAAGAGGAGAGAAATCCAGCTAAGCATCAACAGGAATATGAACATGTATGCAATTATTTTTCTGTCATCTTGATTGTAGATATAATGTTACTAGTTGTTCAAAGTTTCCTCCTTGACTTCTCCACAATGATGGACCCTAATGTGAAGTTGAGAAATGAAGTAAATCATTTTCACCTCTAAGTTGCTTTTGACAGCATATTTGTCACGGCAACAGAAATGAAACTAAGACGATTACCAACATTAACATTTTATTAGGTGAAAAAGAAAAATCAAAGAATGTAAATGTGGTTTGAAGAAACCAAAGTGATTTCGACTGGTTGTTTCTAAAGAAACAGAAGCACGGGCCAAAAAAATTGAAGTATGGTCATGGGACTGCAGGAAGATTAGCTATCTGAATAACAGGCAGAGGTCTATTGACTCTGGATGTCATCATAAGTTTATATAAGATGTGTTAGAAACGTGAAGGGAGATAGGATGAGAGGTCAAAATTCTGTGGCAACACTTTATCATGTCCAATAGACAGATGATGACAAGTGGCTTCACAAGTTAAGGAGAAGGCAAGAGGATGAGGAGAGCAAAGTCTCCTGTATCACAGAATCCACAAAAATTGGGTAGACATGAATGTGCTGTGTTGACAAGCCTGCCAAAGGAGCACAGTATTGCTAGTTGCCTAGATAAGAAGTGTGTTCTGTAAACTACCAGGAACTATCACCCAAGCACTCAGACATCTCTCTTTTGCTTCATCATTGTTGAAGCTTGGGAGACAAGGCCCACTCCAAAAGTGCTTCAATTGTTATTGTTTTTGAAAACCTATGATATCAACCAAGAGGCCATTAATAGTATTATATTTTTGTGTAATATAGTGCCACATCTAATTTATACTTTTCTGTATATTTTTCTGTAAATTAATTTCAATAGGTTTTCCCTTTTAAGTAGTTTCTCTCTCTCTCTCTCTCTCTCTCTCTCTCTCTCTCTCTCTCTCTCTCTCTCTCTCTCTCTCTTTCTCTCTCTCCCCCTCTCTTTCATTCTCTCCCTTTGTGTATTGTACATGAACCAGTAGGAATCCTAAGACAGATCAATGCTACATTAAACTTTAAGAAACTACTTCATCAAAACAACAAACTTCACTTCCTGAGGATTGTCAGCAAGCCTGGGGAAAAACATGTCTGAAGCTTGTATTGTTATCAGGGTTTCTTGTTGCACTGCTGTCTGGCCATTAGGGTGGTCTTTAATAGAAGTTTAGAAGGCATCAAAGATGTGTGCAGCAACAAGAGAAGGATCAAGACTTGACTGGAGACTTTGGAAAGGGGGGCATGGCGGTTTAAGTGCTCAAGTCCTTGGATCATTTCTAACATATCAAAAGATATTAATGTACTCTATATGGCTATTTTTTACCTTGCTTTAAAATTCCAAAATGGCAGGTCATACTAGGCCAAGCATTGAATGGCTTTTTAAATTAATGTTTAATAAGATGGGATGGTTGCCAGTACCTAGAGTAGTAGACATGACTTAGGTAAGTGTAGCTATTTTATTCACTTTTTACTTGGGTCTGTCTAGAAAAGAGGTTTCTCTCTCTCTCTCTCTCTCTCTCTCTCTCTCTCTCTCTCTCTCTCTCTCTCTCTCTCTCTCCTTACACACACATACACACACACAAAGAGAGAGAAAGAGAGAGAGAGAGAGAGAGAGAGAGAGAGAGAGAAATCCTGCTCCCTCTGTTTCTTGAGTGCTGTGATTAGAAGCATGTGCTACCACGACCAGCTAAACAGTTCTTTTTCAAAGCCATTCTAGCTTCTTCCTCTTCCTTGCTTCTCACTTCTTGTTTCTTTCCTTTATTGCTAGCACTATTATTTTGTAATTGTAATTCTTTTAAATAAAAAATTTCTTTTCATTTAAATTCTCTCTCTCTCTCTCTCTCTCTCTGTGTGTGTGTGTGTGTGTGTATGTATTTGTGTGTACATATGCATATGTTCATGGCGATAAGTTTGGCAATTAGTTGAATCCCTTGGAACTGCCTAGTATAGGTCATCAGATCCAAATTCTGGTTCTGGGATAGAGCAGTATGTATGCATAACCCCTGGACCACATCTTCATCTAGCCTATCCCTCATTATTCATGTATCAAGGAAGGGTTTACTCTTAGCCAAAAGTTATTTAAAATCTAATAGCAAAACTTAAGTTCTATCCTATTTGATGACTTCATTAAAACCACAACAGCACCATCATTTATTTACTTTAAGGACCTGTACTGAATTAAAGTCATAAATATTCATTATGAGTTTTGTGAAGGGAAAGCAGGATTGATAGAAAGTCAAGTTTTTTTGAGCCCGGTGGTTGTTCGAATTCTTTGGAAAAAAATATGAATTTGGAACAGCAGTTAATAGGAGTAAACTCATGCTTTTAAAAATTAACTGCAGTAATATAATTTGTCAATCGTCTATCTTTGGTTGAATGGTGCTTCCATAATAAACAGGCTATTAAATATGTTCTGGAGCTTGCTGCTGAAATTCTCTATTTTAGGCAATATTGATGGGAAATAAGAACGAAAATGTTTTTACTTTTGGAGCATAAAATGTACACGTAAACAAGATACTATGAACATTTGGAGATTTTAAAACGAACAAACTTCTTATATTATGTCATTCCTAAGAGGGTATCATCTGAGAAGGTTGGGAGAAACAGTCTTTACCTTGTGGTTGATTGCTCTCAAAAATTTGTTTTTTCAGCTTTTCTTCTCAGTGTCACTTTATATTTTCCCTTACATTTTCACATCTTGCAATTAGTGTGTATATAAACAATGTCAATGGATTTTTATTTAGAATTACAGAGTAAGAATGTGGAGAAAATTCAACTCAAATAAAATTACTGTTAACTTCACTGATATATGTACTCCTTTATTTATACCTTAGTGCCTTATAGAAAGCCTGAAAAGGGATTTATGTCTTATTGCATAGTTTTGTGCCAACTATTCTTTTGTATGTTTTAATCCTGCCCAGCACTTAATTAAATAGGTGCCGGAATTCTAATGTGAAATCCACTGCAACTGAAGGTAATAAAGTTTAAGAAACCAAAGAGTACACATGGAGGGAACCATGACTCCAACCGCATTTGGAGCAGTGGATGGGTGGGCTTGTCAAGCATCAGTGGGAGGAGAGGTCCTTGATTCTGTGAAGGCTCTATGCCCCAGTGTAGAGGAATGCCAGGGTGGAGAGGCAGGAGTGGTTAGATGGGTGGGGGAGCACCCTCATAGAAGCAGGGCGAGGGGGGGTGGGTTAGGGGATTTCCAGGCGTGGAAACAGGGAAAGGGGATAACATTTGAAATTTAAATAAAGAAAATATCCAATAAAATATAACAACAACAACAACAAAAAACTCAAACCCTCTGTAGAAGTCAGTTAGTAGCAGACCCAGTGGCAGGGCTGTAGGTACACACTCAAGTTTCTATCTGCAATGATCATAACTTTTCACAAAGTAGAAAACTATGCACTCTTGACTATCAGGGATTTTTAAAGGACAAATGATACTTTGTGAATAATATGTCCAAAAGTATGATCATTGGACACTGATGCTAATGAATATTGAATTGCAATACCTGGACATCACAATCTCAGTAATAAAATAGTAGAAATTATACTGAGAGGGTAGTAGTGTCATTAGGCATAAAATATTCAATATGGATCTTTAAAAAATTTAAAGTTAACAACTTATCACTTGAATCATACCTGAAGACCAACAGTATCTATGGGCAGTGGTGTGTGCAATTTTTTTGAACACATCAGCACACAATGTCCCTAGGAGGAGATAACTTGTGACCAAACATGTGTGGTGTCCTCAAGAAGCCTACAGACTAATAAATGCACCAATGTTGACTTTAGAAAATATGTTAGTGGTCATGTTTAACATTAAAACTTATACCGTTTTGTAGTGCACTCTTGTAGTCAGGAGTGTAGGCTTTGCAGTTCTACAATTGATATTTAAAATTTAACACCACTGGAACAAAGAAACTGTAAAGGCACTTTATTTGGTGATCTGGTATGACATAATGGATAGAATTTGGGACAATACAGGTAAAATGAAAGTAGAGAGGGGAAATGTTGGGATTGGAAAATTTAAGAATAGAAGGTGCTGAGTGATAGAGGGGATGGGGGGTAATGGCACAGTTCGCCACCACCATCATACATGCAGAAAATGAAAGGGAATAAAATTGGCAGGATATGTGCTAGGAAGTAAATGGGGGATGTTCAAAGGAAGCTGTGGGGCTAAATATGAACAAGATATATGTCTATATACCTGTGATATTGTCAAAGAATAAAAAGATTAATTAATCTTAAGGAAATGTATTACTTTATAGCACAATAAAAAAGAGATTAAAAAATTAACACAACTGTTAACTTGTGGTCTCTGAGACTTTATGTGATCTACTTCTGCTTCCATGGTCCTGGTTATAATGGAAAGTAACACATATAACCCATTTCATAGGACTAGGTGACAGGTGACTTTACAGAATGTACTGCACATCAGATAGTGTCCTAAGTATTCTCTTAAAAAAAAGAGCTAAATGGATACTAATATTGTTCCTTTTGAATCCTTAAAAGGAGTTCAAGTACATAAAGTGTTCAGGGCACTGGCTTGAACATAATAAGGACTCAATAAATGTTAGCTCAATAAATATTATCCTTAGCAAAGAAGCAGGGAAAGATATTAAAAACAGAGCAAATGTCACATGCATAAGCTACAAAGAAAAGAGTAAATACATACTACATGCTTGCCAAACTCAGACGTGTGGACTTGTTTCTAATGACCAATAAAGAGACTCTCTCAAAGGGGATGTTGCACAGAGAACTTCTCAATTTCTACTTTACTATATATGAGGAATGGCCAGCTGTAAACTCATTAGTGGAATAAAAAGCAGAGTCAATTAATTAAGAATATTCTTTTCTTTAAGACGAGAAAACTACTTTCTGAAAAATGCATGTGTTCTTCAAGAAGTTATTGTGGTGATTTGGAAAAAGTAGCAGAAAAAAAAATTTGATGAATGCATATTCCTTCCTTGTTTTTGTTTGTTTGGTCAAGAAGTGGCTAGTAAGTGAGTAAGAGTATGGTCCTCTGGTTTATAATGACTTCTCAGTGTATTTCTTTTATATCTTTACCCCTGTGGGTTTTTTTTATTTGTTTTTGGTTTTTGTGTTAAGGATCTGCTCAGAGGCAGGTGCATACTAAACAAACACTTTACCACTGAGCTACACTTTGAACCAGGGAGTAACTTTTTTAATTGTTCTTTACTTTTTCTAACACATACAGAGTAAGGACACATACTTTGTCATGTACTTATAAAGTCGTGATGACCTGATGCTTTTGCACTCTTTTCTGAATTTGACAGTTAGGGAATATTTTCCTTCCATGAAACTAACTTGGACATGGAAATTTATTTGTTTCAACCAGTCTAAGGCAAACACATTGAGATACCCTTACATCTTCTCTCAATTTGTTATTTCATCCTTTTGAACTGTATCTGCTATTCTGTTGTGTGGTTTGGATGAAAGAAGCATGTGCTACTGACCCTGTAGACTAGGTGTGCAGAGAGCAAGAGGACTCAGGCAAGGAAGCCCCATAGTAGACATAGAATGTCTTTAGTTGGATATGTCAACACTTCATTCCCCAAACACTCATTAAATATTTAATATGAACAAAATCCACATAAATGAATGTAGAACATTGTCTCTATGTTATCTTATGCTTCAAACAAAAAGAAGTTAGATGGGAATGAAAATTTAGGAAAGAATGTGTTATTGATCAACAGAGAAGTTGAGGAGTAATTTTAGAAATTTCCCACACTTTTAGCAGCTACGCAAAGCAAACTTTCTGCTAATCAGATTTTGACCCTCAGAAGCGGAATGTTTGATGGGTCAAGTATCAGTACGTCAGTATGGGCAAGGAGCTGTCTGAGCTCACAGACACAGCTCTGTCTCATGAAGTAATTGTCTGAAACAACTAATTGATGCCTGCAGTGCACTGCCACAAATGTCAGCTGCTGACATCTGTGCTCAGAACATTGTTCAGAGCTATGTAGGAGCTGCCCTACCACCAGGCACCCAGATTGAAATCCTGCCACAGGACGTTGTTTAGACAGAAGACCCCCATGACCCTACCACCAACTCTAGCTTCCGATAAACCAAAAACAAAAAACTGAGTAATTTGCATGACCCACAGGTTTGAAGAAACATGGCTAATGAATTAGGAAGCATCATCCTCTTTCCCCACAGTTTGCTTGAAACCACAGAGAGGATAGAAAGAAGGCGATGATGTACAGCCATGTGGACCCCTTTACGGCCTGTTTTTTTTTTATGATACGCAGTTACTTCTTTGACACCCTGTTATTTATTGAATAGGAGAGCAAACAGGCTGGTAAATCATAGACACACATCTAGCTAATAAGAGCCAGCTTTGGTTTTAGAGAGTACTAATTTTTAGAACTTTATTTATCCTGCTGATCTTCATTTTGCTCTATTAATCTTTGTTCCAGAAAAACCTCTTCTTTTAATAGATTCTCTTCTTGAGACATTTTAGAATGCATCACATGTCAAATTCAATTCAACTAAGATACCTAAATGCATGTTATTTCAATTAAATATGGATGATTCGAAAAGTGTAGGTTTGTAATTGCATAAAACTGCCATCCCACATTATATACATTGCATAGATGAATGCTGTCAATGTATGCAAGAACCAGAGTTAGGCTTTTAAAAAACACATAAAATAAATTATTCACATCACATACATCTATACATCTGATAGTGCAATTAGCAATCAAAACAACTACAGACTGCGATATAGTGGAGGCATTTTGAGTTTTGTGCATCCTGCTGTTGATAAAGTCAGTGTCTACTTTTTTGCATATTTTCTATTTCATTATTTTGCACTAGAAAGATAAAAATAAAATAACAGGTTTTCTTTATTTTAGTTCCTTTAAAAATCATCCTTCAGGCTTCTTTCCCCTCCCTTCCATGTCTTGCTCTTATTTTCACAGTTTAGATAAAACTTGCTCTTCTTCATTTATCTCCACTCTCTTTCCTGTATTGCAGCAACTAGCATTCTTAATAATAATAGAAGTCCTGGTCCCAGATCTGAGAAGATTTGGGAGGCCATCCAGGTTACTGCTGTGCATTTGCTTAGCTTCTAACCATTCTAGAATAAGGATCAGTGGCATTATTTTCAACAGGATCCAGAGTATCTGCATCTTTCAAATGTTTATTTCAATATTTTCAAAGTTGTATATGTCATCAAATTAGTCACTATAGCAGAACTCTGCCTTTTCCAATTGTTATTTCCTTATAATGGTCCCATTTTTTTTTCTACTGTCTTCTTTTTGAACTCTTTGGTCTCAGTTTATTTAGTGTTATACATCTATCAATTGTAGAAAAGTTTAATACCTTTAGGTAGAGTAGC
The DNA here is from genome assembly GCA_036184795.1 of Tokudaia tokunoshimensis. NCBI lineage: Eukaryota > Metazoa > Chordata > Mammalia > Rodentia > Muridae > Tokudaia > Tokudaia tokunoshimensis. The sequence continues at coordinate 48,734,350 of BTHU01000014.1, read as the reverse complement.
ATTTATTCAAAACACTCTTCGGAAATATGTAGAAACATCCAGCTGTGGATTATTTTCCTCAGGTAGCCTTTCTTACTGCAGTGCCGGTGAACTACATGTTCTCTAGTGTGTCAGTTTTGCTCTCTGTGATGATTTGATGTTCCTACCATTTGCTTAAAGTTGAATGAATGCATGTGTGTATGTGTGGTATATATATGTGCACATGTTCATGTTTGTATATGCATGTGTTTGTGCATGGAGAGACTAGATGTAGATACCAGGTGTCTTCCTTAGTCATTTTCGATGTTATTGTCTTGGAGAGAGCGCTTCACCTAGATTTGTTGGCCAGTGAGCTTTAGCTATCTGCTCTCTCCAGCCCTCTCACTACAGTAAGAAATGCAGGATGTCCCACCTGGCTTTAATTACACGGATATGAGAATTTCCAAATCAGGACTCTTGCATCACCTCAGTCCCCAAGAAGACCGATTGATCCCTCATGAACTTCATCTATTTATGCCTGTACAATTAAGAAAGACAAAATATATAGTTATACTTAAAATTCATTCAGATGGGATATTTAGCTCAGGTCTACCATAACTATTTCAAGAAGTTTATGAATCTTTACTTATTAACTTAAGACAGTGGGTTAGACTTAGCACGTATCATTTAAGGAATAAAACTTTTACCAGAAAATGGCTACAACTTGCAAAAGATAATGTAATGTTTAAATTTACATTTGAAAATATTTTCAAAGTCTTGTGCACAATTTCCTAGATTGAGTTTTGTATGATAAGATTACCATTAGATTTAAGAAATGAATTTAATTCTACCATTAATTTATTCTGTGAAGGTATTTCTAGCTAGTTAATTAAAACAAACTAAAACTAAACAAAAAAATCTAGAAAGGTCTTTTCTTATGGTGTACACTCCCTAACCATCTTGATTCTAAACTAGGAAGGAATGTGTTAAGAGCCAAACTTACTAATAAATGATGGGAGATCTGTTTTTCTCGACAGGTTCTGGAATTCATGTTCATAAGATGGAAGTACAGGCAATCATCAGTGAATTTTCCTTGTTATATTTTTTTCTACTAATGAGTTGCATTCCTTAAATTAGAGTTTGTGTGGCAGTTAATGTTTCAGATGTTTTATAATTTTCATAATTTTGCATTTTTAGTTTCTAACCCCTCATTGAGATCTCCTCACCTATGATTCAGTATTTTAATGTTTTCCCAAATTGGTGCTTTATAAAAGAAAACAAAGTAACTCACACAAGTCTACATGGGATTTGTGAAATTTCTTTTGAGAAAACATAAATTTATTCACACCTAGAATTGAGCTGAGCATCACAAGCCTATGCAGTCTTGTGGGCTTTTTCTTGTCTTGGATGAATGAACCATGGTTTAGGCTAGAAAGGATACAGTCCATAATAACAGGCTAGAAAATATGTAATCATAATAATACAAAATAGATCCCAAGACTGGACTGTTAAAGAGTTTTGAGTGGCAAGTAATCTTATGTTATCTAGATTTATGGGTATTTTTTTGGCTTTTCTGTTAATCTTTCACACTATTGGATATACTCTATGTAGTCTAAAAGTATATGTCTTCTGAGCACTGACAATTTTCATCATTAATTGAATAGTCTATTATCTGATTATAGTGAAGGTATTGCCTGCTCATTGATAGCTCAATCTGGATATGAAAACTATTCATGACTAGTAGCATAGATTCCTGAATAAGACCATACAAATCTTTCTACACACACACACACACACACACACACACACACACACAGAGAGAGAGAGAGAGAGAGAGAGAGAGAGAGAGAGAGAGAGAGAGAGAGAGAGAGAGAGAAATGTTTCTCTTAGTGTGCATGAACTTGAAAAGATTGGAAGTCAGTTGCTCGTTAATTTAAATCAAGAAACACCGACGTTCTTGCCATTTGGCAGGCAATGTCTAAGCACTGGATATGCAGATATGAAAAGGAACAGTTACTTTCCTTTAGGCAGTTGCTGTCTAGTTAATAAGAAAAATAAGTGTATTAGGTTTCAACCACTGTGATTCAAATAGTAATTGAAAAGTAGTTTCAGTGCAGCAGCACTATTTTGAAGGGTAAAAATACTGTCTTATCCAAATGCCAGGATAGCTGCATTTCTTTATCATGTCTCTGCAACAGAGATAGATCTCAAACTCATAATGAAGGAAAGGCTATTGGTTCAAGGGTAATAGTTCATGTCCTTGAATGAACTCACTAGAGCAAGATAAAAGACTGTTAGATACTCCAATCTACTATCAATACAATTATTTTTCAAAGTGTAATTGAAGTATAAACAAATAAGAATAAAAATGCTACCCACAACAATAAAGATGGGTGGAAAATACAGTTGGGAAAATCTATTTGCTATTCTTCCTCTTTCCTCTGTCTTCTGAGTACTACAGCATCAATAACGTACCCACATACCTGTATTGGTGGCTAAACTACTAATTAATTTAAAATGCGTTTCGGTGTTCAATACATGCTACGTAATATTGCTATGCTATGAAAATCATGCTAAATTTATTGATACTAAAACCACAAAATCTCAGGGAGTACGGAGTCCATTTGACATAGGGATCTATCATATTAGATAAATTCTCTGCTAAAATGCTGGGAAAGAGGACAAGATACCCCTGGCAGGACTTGAACATTTTAGTGTCAATTTGAACAGTTGATTGGCCCACAAACATTCTTTGCATCACTTTGCCATCTACAAAAGGGGAATAGTAATATGTACAGTTTCTATTTTATAGGATAGTAGAAATGCTAACCTGCATGATAAGAATGTATCTTGAAAAAAATTTAAGAGGCAGGAAGGAGATATTAATTTAAAGTGTTTTTCATGCACCAAGTAGATATTCCAAAGATAGCACAGGCAATAAAATTAGAAAATGCAAAATGAAGAATATTGCCTCGGCATTATGTATACCACCTCACCTTAATTCCTCTCTTATTCTTTACATATGCCATATTTAGTGACTTAGTGATTAGTCCAAAGCAAAGAAAATGAAGATGTATGCACAGCTAATTTATTTTAATCCTTAATTTAATATGTTATCTATATTTGGGATGACTTGGCTAGTTAACAGAGAGGCTAACACGAAAATGCTAGCAGGGCTCACTTACTTGACTCATCTCATCACTTTATAGAACATTCATTATTTATAAGGTATCTCAAGTATTGCAGGGATAAATTAAATGAGGTGCAGACTTTGCCTTCATGGGCAGCAGTTTACAAGTGATAATAAGGATAAAAATGTGTGTGTACAGATCATATGTGTTCAGTCTTTAAGGACCATACCTCCAAAGAGTCATGGGACAGAGTGTACATATGGGATGGAAATGGGATAAATGATAACCTGAATTTTATTTTTGGTAAGAAACAAACAGTTTGAAAATCAAGCTGTGTGCATGAGGTGGAAAGTATTATAAATTTATTGAAATCTCTGTGGTTGCTTTATAAAGAATAACCAATGCTGCCCAGGTAAGTAACTCTATATGCTGGTGAAAATTGCCACAGCAACATTTACTGTGGCTTATGAAAATTTAAATTTCTCTCCTGAATGTTTTATTGCAGAGAGTAAATAGTTTTGAAAACATGATCAGTAGATCTAGTAGTAAAATAATGTTATGATAAAAACATGTACCCAGGAGTTATGATAATGATAAAAAATATGTCAGGCTCTAGATGGCTTGGATCATTTCAAGATGGTAATACAATATCTGTAGGTCTCAAACACGGGAGATAAAAATCCCCTCATGAATACACCATTTACATTATTGTGACCTTGAAAGCATGTCAAAATAGCTTACTGTTTAACTTCAATAGCTTAGCTGAGTGCCTCTGAGTCTGCTATAACTGATTCACACTGAGCCTTCCTGACCAGCACAGGAGGACATTCCCAGCTCCTTGAGATGCACATAAAACATTTAACAATGAGAAGCCAGCATTTGGTTTCTAGTATTTTTAAAAAAAAAGTACTAAAAGAATCATTATATCAAATCTAGAGTGGTTTGGGGTTGTATGAAACTCTTATGATTTTCAATGTATTGAATCAGCAATTGTAGGTTGCATAATAGGGATTTATTTCAGCAGCAAATTTGCACCCAAACACCGGATTAAACATGTGCAGAAATTAATGTTACTTAGGATCTAGGTCTTGTTCCTGATTGCTACATGCAGTGACTGCTAATGCCCTTTGAAACTTCTATCCTGGACCCTGCATGGACTGTCTGAATTGACAGTGGACACTACTAAGAAGAGACAAGCATGCAGAGAGCAAATGATTAATGTAAGCCCTTCTACAACTAGCCAGAGGCTCATGGAATTCTTTTCTGCAGCATTCCAGAGATAATTGCCTACCATTTTATCTAGGAGCAGCTTAGACCATTAAAAAGAAAAAATAACAGTGTCAGACTGCGGAACCTAAGTTGATGGTCCATAGATACAGACAGAAAACCAAGATGGAAAAGAGCATTGAAGAACATTCGCAAATGTTGCTGTTTAAAACACAGCTAAACTTCAGTGGAGAGATGATCTTTTGATGTTGTGGTTTTGTTTTTGAGTTATAGTTTTCTTCTTGGAGGGAGGTTACAAGGGCAGAGGGCAGAGGCCAAATATGGAGAGATGGGGAGATGAGCTGGATTGGGGTGAATGACATGAAATTCAGAAAGAATCAATATAATGTTAAATAAAAAAAACATACATGAGTATGTAGTCTCAGAGGAGTGACAGGTTTGCTTTGAAATATATGCCAGGAGGTTCATTTTGTTTCAGAATGATGAACTGAACAGTTTTAATTAATGTCTTCTTTATCGTTTGAAAAAGTTGCACAAATTTTCTAAAAAGGTAATGTCCTATAAATTGAAGAGATTGTACCTGCTATCTATAAATGATACTTTCTGCAATTTTTACAAAATAATTCTAACTCTATTCTCCATGTATCCACAAATGAAATTAGAACATAAAGCATTAATCCTAATACAAAGAACATATTTTAAAATAAGTTGAACATTCACAAGCACACACACAATTACTATATTTGGAATTATGGTTTACTTATACAAGGCCAGTTCTGTTCCAATTTGACATCAGTAGTTCACAAGAGTGTCTTAAGTTCCAAAATGCTGCAGCCAAATATCGTTTCCATCATGCTGGGCTCGGGGAGAGGAGAGATGATCACGTTCACTTGTCTTCAGAATGCCTAGGTGTTCCATATGGCTTATTTTCCCTTGGCAAGTATGTCCTTAAAATATTCAGGCACTCTATTACAATTGTACGAGTAATATAAATTAGCATTCTAGTGTATTTTTGAGTTCTTTGCCAAGTGAGTAAGAGGTAAAATAAAATGGAAATTTCATGTGTATGTAGCTATAGACTTGTGGTTTCTCTTGGGCATCTGAACAGACTTTTTTTTTTGGACTCAGTGATCAGATCCTTCTTTAAATTTTAAACCTCTGATGGAATACTACTCTGCAATTAAAAACAATGAATTCACGAAATTCCTAGGCAAATGGTCAGATCTTGAAAATATCATCCTTAGTGAGGTAACCCAATCACAAAAGAACACACATGTTATGCAGTCACTGATAAGGGGATATTGACCCAGAATCTCGGAATACCCTAGACACAATCCGCATATCAATAGATTTCTAAGAAGATGGAAGGAGAGACCCCTGGTCCTGGAAAGACTGGATGTAGGGGAACGCCAGGACAGAGTAACGAGAGGGGGTTGAATGGAGAAAAGAGGGAGGGAAGGGGGCTTATGGGACTTTCGGGGAGGGAGGAAACGGGAAAGGGGAAGTGATTTGGAATGTAAATTAAAAAAATAAAATAAAATAAATAAAAAAAAAAGAAAAAGTATTATTAACTATCTACCTAAATAACTATTATATATAATAAAATATATACTATATAAATATATAATATATAAAATAATATAATATAATGTATATTTTATTATATATTATAATAAAAAGCTATTATACACAAAAAAAAAATTAAACCTCTGTGTAAGTTAGACATTTTCTTACTATCTTTGTATTTAGAAATTGATTGTATGGTGATTCAAATCTTATCACATGATTTTCATCCTTTCTCAAATACATATTAGAATTATTTTTTCTTTCTAATTTAAAACAAAATGGTCGAATCAAGCTACCAAGAAATGATCTGTATTCAGGTTGATGCAGAAATACAGCATTTAACAAAACAAGTCCATGTCTTTGGGTGAGGGCCATGGCAGGCCAAATATCTGTTTCCTTTCTGTCTACCATTTTTTAAAGCGAATATACAGTTTTGTTTCTCTAGGTTTTTTCCCTGGATCTGGTAAGCAGTGTGTATCTTGTTTTGTACTGTAGAACAGTGAACAGCAATGTACAGGAAAAGCAGTTGAGTAGAGAACCAGTAAATATACAAAATCTAGTCCCAAACTTCACCCCCCAATCAGGACCTGATAATTTGTATAAAACAGTCCATAGTTACAAATATGTGAACGTCTAATACTAGTGGGGCCTTGTAGGAACAAAATCATGGTCACTTTCCTTTCTATGTTTCTTTCCTTCCCTCCCTTTTAGCTTTTCTTTCTTACATTTTGGATATTTTTGTTGTTTTTTTTCTTTCTCTTTTCTATCTTTTCATTCTAACATTTTGGGTATTTGTTTTTAGGTAGTGACCTATTACTAGACGATGACCCAAGAAATCATATAAGAATGAAACAGTAGATTAAAGGAGTCTCTGAAACTTAAATAGGTATTACCAATGACTACTTACTACATATCAAATATAATCATATATAATCCTGCATGGCATATTATATTAGCACATAAAATTACATATTATTACATATAGGATTTTATACATAGTAATTGCTATGTCCTATATGGTATTTATACTTATTCAATTGACTACATGCTAATGATGATTGCTAAATATTTTGTCACTATATTGTCATATTCATTAGCACAAGATGATGCAACATAAAGAAAGGAGAAAGGAACTTACAGTCTAGCTAAGTTAGGCCAAGCGCAGTGACCTCAGGCTTCATTCTTCATGTGTAAAATGGGAGTGTTTATAGTTTTCTCAGATATTGTCTGTAAGCCAAAGACATGGGTGATGCCTGTAGTGAAGTCTAGATCAAGGGAAGGGGGCTTATGGGACTTTCGGGGAGGGAGGAAACAGGAAAGGGGAAATCATTTGGAATGTAAATAAAAAAACTTAGAAAATTAAAAAAAAAAAAAAGAAACCAATACACATCATTTCCAACCATGCCAACAGAGTACTATGTAGTAATCTTCTTGCCCCATCCATTAGATGGTATAGTCCTAGGAGCTTTTATATTTTAATGTTTTTGCCGTAGAAACTGGTAAGGAATGGTAATATTTACTCAAGGTCATCTTTGTCATTAGGGCTACAAGGTTTTGGCTTTGCTGTCTTATTTCAGTGCATTAGGCCACAAAGTCATCAAAACAAACCAGAAAAGAGCATCATCAAAGGCAAACGTAATAAAATCAAAGGATCCTGGAGCAGTGTGGTACTAAAAGCCCTCTACTATCTCAGTCCACATTCTCAGACCTTTTGAAATGTTATTTGTAAAGCTTTAAAAGGCTTGACTGGAAACCTTCATCCCTTTTTAAAGACACAGCATATCTCTTGCTGACTCATGAATGCTGAATTAGCAATTGTAATATAGATTTTTGAATATCCATCAGAAAAAATGCCAATACTTTTTGCATTGCCAAAGCCTTTAGTCATTTGCTGTTGAGAAAGCAGTACTATGGCTAGCTAAGCAGAAAGCTGTTGCTGTAGCAGTAATGAAGGGGAGCAGAGAAGAGGGAGAAAGGGGGAGGGAAGACAATGACAGAGATACAGATGCAAATGTAGACAGAGCCAGAGGAGTCAGAGAGACAGAAAGAACATGTCGGAAAGAAGAAGTATACTTAAAATGATTTGAAATGTTCAACTGATAATAAATACAGGCATTCGTTTCTGATTTCAGCATGTGTATACATATACACGTACAATATATGTCCATTTCCTTGCCAACCTACCAGGATTTCTATGCCAGAATCAGGTAGGGATATAAAAAAGAAATGCTAGTCTTTGCATTTCAACCTGACTTTGGGGTCTTGTTTCCATGCTGCTCTGTGAGACAACCATATTCTTCTTACTGTTTCTTTCCTTTGGGCTTGGCAGGGACTGTGTACTGGATGCCAGTGTGGTAACCTCAAACTTGCTTCCCTAAGTGGCTGAGCTCATTTCTTCTTCCTTCATGTGGTTTGTGGGATTTTTTTTCTTCTGCATTTCCCTTCACTCTCTTACCATGTAGCTTGGCCGTGCTCACAATACTTCCGTTATTGTGTTATCCTTAAAAAATAGTGGGCAATAAATATTTAAAGCATAAAACATTATCCTGCCTGCTGTGTGAGGGCAGATATTTTTAAGTGAGCAATAATGAGGGGGGAAAATGGATTTCTCCCAGCATTCTAAAGGTCTAAGCAAGCAGGGAGCAATTTGTAAGTTACAGGATCCTACTTGTCCTATTTCTGTGGAGTAAAGCCAATTTTTTTTTTCTTGGTAGATATTTTAAGAGATGGCAAGACAGGGAAAGAAACCAAAGTCATCACAAAAGCCTCCCAGTGTAGCCCCAGCCATCTGCATACAGTTCACAGGACTCTTCTGTTTATTTATGAGTTGTGGAATGTGTAAAGCCAACTCCTAGCTGTAAAAGGACATACAGTTGCTCTCATGTTATTTCTTTGCCCTTCCCCCCTTTTGCATTCACTGCAGATTTCTCTCATACAGGGATCCAATGCCTTGCAAGAGAATCCCTATTTGGGGGTGTTCAAATTCCTGTGCTTGAACATTTGAAATGACAACTAAAAATTAAACTTAAGGGATGACTGAAAGATTTACATAAACGCAGTGGATCTTGATGTACATATATTGAAATATTGCACCTGACAAGAATACTTTAGAATAGTTCTAATGTCCTCTATAAAAGCAACAGAATTAAATTGAAGACAGAAACATTAATTTTCTAGTGTAACTTTGTGCTTTTCAATATAATAATCTTAGATTGTGACAGACACAAGGAAAGAAAATGAAAGAAGCAGTATATTTTACCCTAAGACCTCACAATTGCTTCCTAGGTAGGTATTTTTTCCTAGATGTTTGTCTAAGGAAATTGATTTTGCAAACTTCATCTCAATGTAACAAGTTCAAAGAGGTAAATTGTTTATACATTATACAATTAAATGATTATGTCATTGTTAATCTGTAGTTCTATGTTCTTTCTGATTAAAAAGAACATTATGTCATGGAGCCCCGGAACTTTCTTGATATGGTATTTTAGTTTAATCTATCCAAAATTTCACCCTCTAGACATTCTATGATAGTTATTTTTCTCATTTGATTTTGTGATCTCGTTGAAACATTTTCAGCCTTAAGCAGTACGCACAAATAGATAGAAAGAGTTGGTAGCTTGAATTTTTGACCTCTAAATGTAGGCTTGCAATTGCCTGCTCAGAATATATGAAACAGTACATCTACCAAGGAATATGAGGAAAGGATCTATGGCAGGGTATGCCAGCACAGGATTGTCTTATCACAGATTCTCTGTAACCCCCTATACTTTGCAAACACAATTATCTTCTAGAAGTACATCCCATATGTAGAAATTGATTGTTCCTACCCAAAAAGACCATAGTGAGTTGTGTTTTTTAAATAGAGGAGTTATCTCTCTGCCTATCTAGTTATGACCCTTACTTCTAGAGAAGTAGTCAGACAGCAATATATTTCTCTTAGGGATATAGAATCTGAAGCCACAGTTCTGTGGGGGGAAAGAAAGGATATGGAACTTACTGTTGAGTGTGAAGATGAGGGTGTGGAAAATGCTAGCTAAGAATCAAAATCTCTGACAAGACCGTCCTCTGCTACATATGCAGCCAGAGCCATGTGTACTCCTTGGTTGGTGGCTTAGTCCCTGGGAGCTCTGGGGGGGTCTGGTTGGTTGATATTGTTGTTCTTCCTATGGGGTTGCAAACCCCTTCATCTCCTTCAGTCCTTTCTCTAACTCATTTATTGGGGACCCCACACTCAGTGCAATGGTTAGCTCTGTATTTGTAGGACTCTGGCAGGGTCTCTCAGAAGATAGCTATATCAGGCTCCTTTCAGCAAGTTTTTCTTAATATCCACAATAGTGTTGTGGTTTGGTGACTGTATCTGGGATGAATCCCCAGGTCGGACAGTCTCTGGATGGCCTTTCCTTCAGTCTCTGCTCTGCACTTTGTTTCCGTATTTGCTCCCGTGAGTATTTTGTTCCCCTTTCTAAGAAGAATGGAAGTACTCACACTTTGGTCTTCCTTCTTCTTGAGCTTCACATGGTCTGTGAATTGTATCCTGGGTATTCAGAGCCTTGCTAGACATGAATAGGAGGAGAAGTCCTTGGTCCTATGAATGTTTGATAGATGCCCCAGTGTAGGGGAATCGAGGACAGGGAGTTGGGAGTGGGTGGGTAAGTGGAGGAAGGAGGGTGAGGGGGAATAGGAGAGGGAATTTCTGGGAGATTGGGAAACCAGGTAAAGGGATAACACTTGAAATGTAAATAAATGAATAAAAAAATGAATCAAAATCTCTGCTGTCTGTTGCCTCTAATTTGGAAATAATTCTAGCTCTCCTTAATACAGTAGAAAGAGGTATGACTTTACTAGAAATATTGGTCTGATTACTTTCAGTAATTTATATGCAGTCTGTGTACTGGTTACATACCTGGAAACAAGAGGCCTTTAAGAACAAAATAAAAATTCACTGAATTCACCACACACACACACACACACACACACACACACACACACACACACACAAATACATAGAACTACAATGTAGTAAGATAAAGCCCAAGATGCCTGAATGCTCTTTGCTCTAGTCATCATATACTTATAGTTTAATAGATATTTTTTGTACTGATTAAATGGACAAATAAATAAAGGTTATATGCAGTGACCTAGTGACCTGAAGTATAGAAAGAGCTTTGTAGACAAAGAAGCAAGGAAGGCTCACCACGAAAGGTCTACATTGCCATAGGTTCCCCCTTGCATTCTACAGTATGCATAGACAGGTGTCCAGGCTGACTGTGACCCAGTGAGGGCTTACTTAGCAGACCACTCCGGAGTTTAAATTAAGGAAGAGAGCTGCAGGTGCCACACTGGGTTAGTAGCTGCGGAAATTTTCTTACTAGACTGTTTTCTTTCTTATGTGGCAATTTTCTCTCATATTTGTTTGTTTATACACTTATTTAATTTCATATCAACCCCTTTACATATTCATATATAAAAGGATATGTTGATGTCTATTTTGTTTGATACTGTAGACCAGGCATTTGCTCCTATGGTAATATAGGAGGAGCTTAATTAACGATAAACTGTTAAAACAATGAATTCTTACATTTCAGCTTGAGTGTGATTAGTGACCAGGTATGTATTGTTTGATCTGTGTATTCTTTCCTTTTTTTTTTAAACCAGCCTTTTCTTTGGAAATTAGGATCTTTTAACCTTCTGTATTGTAAATATGAAATTTGAAATGAAGATGACGTAACTCATCTCATGAGTCTGTGTGTTAAGAGACACAAGAAAAACATACTACTAAAACCTATCCGGCCTACGTTTAACACATAATCTAAAGAGCAAACTTGTTCCCACTGCTGCCTAGACTTTGCCCTTCAGAGACTTGCAGTGCATTTGGCTTTGACTGCCATTTACCTTTTCATCCCAGTTTGAATGGGCTCTTCTTTCCCGATACAAGAATCTATTTAAATACATTTACATGGACTGCCCTTTCTCTTAGAGACAGAAAGTACTTCACTGTGTCTAGGCATTTGAAATTCTTTCACAAGCTCAAGAAAACATCCTCAGTAATGATTTTCCTGTAGATCTTGATGGTAAAATAAGCCATACTATGCAGAAACACATAAATGATCTTGACAATCGAACTCTATTTTCCATTACACATTATTCACACTAGTCCATTCTTTTGTCTTCAAAGTCCATGACTTCTCTTAGCTAGAGAGCTGAGACTATCAGTTTAATTTCATATGGGGCTTATTTTAGAAAATTGCTACTTGTGGAGACTTCTTGCACTGGATAGCTGAATGAGACCTAGGAGTGTTTCAGTTATCTCTTACTTAATTGCATACACTGGACTACCCATAAAAACTGCCATCTGAAAACTAGGTCAGTGAGATGGTTTTCCCTGTGTCCCTCATGTTACTAAGACAACAAATTCAAAAGTTAGCTTATCCCATTACAACATTACTATAGGGATAAACAAAAAGAATGATTGCTTAACTTCCTTAGGTATACTTAGCCATGCTTACAAAAGAATAAGTTGTTCAGATGTCTGCTTTTTAGTCAGTCATCAGTAAACCTGGGGAATTCATTTAGTATTAACTTTAAGATATTCACAGGGGCTACTTTCTTTTTTGATCAGGGTTCTTATCTCCAAGGTTGTATGTAACTAGAGGGCTTGGAAGAAGACATAGAATCATGGCAATAAATTTGGCTCCTCAAACCAAGTGCTCACATCATGACTATTTATTCATGTGTATAGTGTATGTAATGCTGTAGAATATTCAACTTAGTTTCAAAAAGAATTCGAACATTAATCACTCTGTGTACTGATGGAGGAGAACTGGACTTGGGAATGGTACGGATATTTAAAACAATGCACATTATTGCATCCAATAACTAATTACTTTCCTCCCCTTGCTTAAAAACAAGTAGATTTGACCCATGACCTTGGGCATATAGCATGTTTTTAAAAATCTGCATATGGTTTTAGCTGTAAGAACAAAGAAGAAAAATAACTTCTCAGAATGAGAAGCCACCTGCACTTCACATACCACTGATACCCACACCACCAATATTCAGGAGGGTTTTGCCATTATACAGAAGTTCCTCTAAACAGCTTAAGTACTTAAGTGATTTCCTTTGGAGCAGTAATGGTGAATTATACAGGGCCCTAATTATACTATTAGTTTATCTAAGTTAAAATGCAATCTACTTAATTTGAGGGTTTTATTACACACCAGTCACCAAAGGTGAAATACATTAAAAGCACACTAGCTCTTTTAACAGACTAGACGTTTTCAGATGCTACATTTGATGGAAAACACTGTTTTCCATGTTTATTTTTGTTGCCACTATGAGGTGTTTTATTTTGAGCTAGAAGTATAACTTAGAAAGTCTGTAGGAAACTTGCTTAACGTTTGTTCAGAGATCATTAAGTGTGGATCAAAGACTTGTTTCTTCTTAGAAAAATGAGTACCACTTCATGATACATCTACATGATAAGGGATTTTTGTAATCAGATGTCTAGATGTGTATATCTTGATGTGTTAGCATGCTTGAAATTTAAAAAGCACACAAATACCAATTAAGTGAAAATAGAGATACTTTACCATGCTTTATATTGAGTACTAGGAAACTAGAAATCAATTGACTTGATGCTGTTTAGAAGTGTTTAAGAAATGATTTTAGAGGGCCAGCGAGATGGCTTAGTTGGTAAAAGTGTTTGACGTCTGAAAAAAAAAGACATGAGTTCAATTTCACAGAACTCGTGTGTGATCTGAGTTCAGAGCAAGAACCCACATCCAAAGGTAGGAGAGCTGGAAAGCAGAAATAAGTAAATCCCCAGAAACTTTGGTACAGGGGCTTGTTCTATGTGGTAGAAATTCACCAGAGACCTCTGCCACACAAGGTGGAAAGTCAGGACCAACAGCTTAGGTTGTCCCCTAACTTCAGTATGTATACTGACTTACATATATATATATATATATATATATATACATATATATACATATATATGTATATATATATATACATATATATATATATATACATATATATGTATATATATATGTATGCATACATACATACAGATGGATAGACTAGCAGACACACACATACACATACACACACATACACACTAACACAGGGGAGGGAGGGAGAGAGAGAGACTTTTACTTTTCAAAAGATTTATTTTTATTATTGTTGAGTGTATGTGTGTGTGTGCTTGTGTGTGTGTGTGCGTGAGAGAGAGAGAGAGAGAGAGAGAGAGAGAGAGAGAGAGAGAGAGAGGGAGGGAGGGAGGGAGGGAGAGAGAGAGAGAGAGAGAGAGAGAGAGAGAGAGAGAGAGAGAGAGAGAATGTGTATATCTAAATGTGGATGACAGAATTAGTTATTGGATTCCTTTGGAGCTGAACTTACTGACAGTTCTGAGTTCCCCACAATAAGTTCTTTGAACTGAATTCAGGTCTGCTGCAACAGTAGTATGCACTCTTAACCCCTGACCCATATCTCCAGCCCCAAGAAATGATTTTGAAATTTAATTTTCATTTAAAAATTTAAAAAATTATTAGTTTGATCACCAGACATACTGTTTATTATTTTGCTGAATTTTTTTGCTTAAGTAGAGACAAACACATTATTCAGAGCCATGTGAACTATAGCTAACAGTGTTTCTAACAATGACACTATTCTTACTTCCACTCAAATCATTGGTGTGTGTATATATGTGTGTATATGTGTGTGTGTGTGTGTGTGTGGGAGTTTCTTACATAGTACGGGCTTTTCAAAGTTACTGATGTTCACCTCCTAATGTCCATAGTGCCATCAAAGTTGAAATGATCAAATATCACTCCAGAAGTTGCAAAACATCCTGAGAGAACTGTCATTTCTAAGATAAATATGTGTAACTGTGTTCTTACCGTTGTTCAAAATGTATGCCATGAATATGTGTACTATAGCGTTGCACAGATAGAAAGCAAATTTTCTCATTTGCTGGGTGGCTGACAGACTTGAGGCTTTAAGGTTTCTTTATTGTGAAATTAGATCAGCAAAATACACGTGCAGATTTGGTCGTTCTTTCTCCTAGTAAATGTGTGAGAGACTCCAGTACTAGCAGTCTGGGCTTTCTGCATTAGGGAATGATTCAAACCAGAGTTGCAGACCTCCCCTCCTGCTTCACACCAGAAGGCTTTAGAATAAACATTTGGCTGTAATTTCTTTACAGGGCTCATCCAGCTGTCCTGTGAAGGAACTGCTGCCCACACTCACTTGCATTGATGTCTGCTTGCCAAAATGTTTGTTTGCCTTCACACAGACAAAGGCACAAAGCGATATGAGCAGTGTGCCGTTAGATTATTGCTTCTTTAACCAATCAAGTGAACTCAGATCTCTTTTACCCATAAGATACACAATTTAATAGAATATTTTTTAAAAGAATGTTGGGGATTACTTGCTAGTTAGTATCTGCTGAAAATTATAGCTCTAAGTTAATCTTACATTAGCTTTTAATAATGTAAAGTTTTATAATCCAATTATGGTGTGACTTTGATTTCATTTTTAGAGAATTACATTCTACATTTAGAGAAGCTTTTGTTTCTGGGTTTAAAATCCTATCTCCTATCTCTTTTATCTTTTCCATTCCTTTACTATTTTTATTGTCATCATCATCATTACTGTTATTATTAGCTTATTATTACTTGGTTCAAATAGCAGTTGCTCTTTTACCACTGAGCTCAGTAATATATTATCTACAAGTAAGAGTGATTAGAATGCTATCAATAATGGTAAAATTTTATTTTAAAAATAATTTTCCATGGAAAAGAACAAACCACTTCATGTGCATCTATCTATCTATCTATCTATCTATCTATCTATCTATCTATCTATCTATCTATCTATCTATCTATCTACCTATCTACCTATCTATCATCTATGTTGTTTTGAAGTAGCCTGTTCTATCTTGTATGAGCAGTACTGCTTTCTACCATATAATATATATTGAATAAATTGTATATGAAGGATTATATATGCTCATCATAAATGTATATGCAATTGTGCTATAAGGTTCCCTTTTTATATAAACTGGCTTTCAAAATAGTTTTCATGAGTCACTTGTAATCTGGCATATTCACAAGAACATAACTTTTCAAGTAGTTATTCTTTTGCAGGGTTGCAGCTCAAAATACACTCTAAAATTTCAAGGATTTTATGTAAAAAAAAAGGAGGTGATTCAGACAGAAAAACAGGAAGAGTAGATGTAACATCATCAGGTGATTGTCTGCATAATTCTGTTTTTAATGTGTGTGTCACAACACTGACGTTCTGTGGTATCCACAGTGGTGATTTTTTTCTCTTTCTTTCTTTCTTTCTTTCTTTCTTTCTTTCTTTCTTTCTTTCTTTCTTTCTTTCTTTCTTTCTTTCTTTCTTTCTTTTTTTTTTGGTGCATTTTTAAGGGGCATTGCTGCTGCAGAGTCATAATCCTTTGCTTTTATTATTTTCTTCTGAGGACAGATGCAATGAAGGCTGCGTGCCTAAATGAATACTTTTACTCTTAGCTAAATTAGTCTGGCACAAACACAACACTGCTAGCTTTCAGTACAATTGAAAATAAATGCTGTGGTTCAGAGGTCTCTCTTTTCATAGTTCTGCTAAATCATGCTTAAAGTTCAGTTTGTGTTCTAACAGTAGCATTTAAGACAGCATAGTTAAGAATCTCTTAACATTTCCATTTACAATGTCCCCCTCGTTCTAACATTTTCTTTATTGATTTTAGGATGTTTCATGGTAATAGCTTATCAGCACTTACAGCCAATGACCTAAATATGCAATTAAAATTGCACTATCCTAGTTAGGTGATAAACTAGCTCTAGCTATGGGGCTTCGAAATGCTATTTTCTTTCCTCAAGACCTCTTCCTATTACTAATTATAAAATGGAAAAGCACACTAGTTAGATTGAACCCTTTAGAGAAATCATGGTAGGTTCTTTATAGATATTTAAATGAAGATTTTTAAAGATTCTTTTCCTTGTTAATAAGTCTCATTGGCCTTTAACATTTCATTCCAAGTAAAAAAACATTCATTTATGGTGTGTCAGTGGAGAAAAATGTAGCAAAGGTATGTTCCTTTTCATCATGCAAATATCTATATGAAACGCTGACATCAAAGAGAATATTGCTTGATATGAAACCTGACATTTTGGTAGCCATGCCCTTATTTAACAGAGAAGAATGCCCCACCTTAACTCCTAAAATGAAGACTACACTTTGGGAAATAATTAACTCCTTTAATAAAGAACATGTGAGTTCACCTTTCTATTGATTTATTTGGTTATTACTTATTATTTGCATTTATTTTAAAAGACAGAGTCTCACTTTATAGCCTTTGCTGGTGTTGAATTTGTGGCCATTCTCTGGCTTCTATCTTTCAAGTGTCTGTACCACCCCACAATTTGTTAGCCTTTCCTATTTTAGATTTAAAGTCACTACATCATCAAATGTGGGGCAACTCTGTAAGATGACTAAAGAAGCAGATGGACGTAGTCTCTTCAGGACTTTTACTCCTGTCATAGAACTCATGGTATTCTTTTTTATGACAAACCATAGTGTTCTGGGACACGGCTTTAATAGCATAAAGGGTACTGTTGTCCTAATAGTACAGACAAACCTGGGTGGCAAGGTACCCAGATTCATTTCTTTATGTTTCTCTATTTGCTTGTGCTTAGGCAGTATTAAAAGGTATAGCATCTGTGGTTTTTCAAAATTAAATAACCACATAATTTTTTTAGCTTATTTTATCTTTTTGGATCTCAATTTCTCTGTGTGTATTGTATATATCCCCTGTTTCTTTTGAGAGTTCTAATTCCCTACAATTAAATCATCAGTCATTTCTTCACTAACACCCCCACGTTGGCCTTCTCCAGCATCGAATCACTTGAGTTCCCTGCTCCTCTTTGACATGTCTTTAATTTCTATTTCTGGAATCCAAAGCAGAACACGGTTTTTATTCTCTGCCAGCACAGATGTATCTGTATTAGTTTGAGACCTGGGTCTTCACTCTCTAACTTGAAGTCACAATCCTTCCCTTGAGAAATGCAAGCTAACCATCAGTAATGTTATATTATGTGTAGCAAGGTTACTTTTTTTCTGCTTCTTCCTGCTACCTCTCTCCTTTTGGATCCTTTATTCTTTTCCCTTGACTATATTTTTCTTTTTGTACCTCCAAAATGTATTTTTTTAATCAACAGATATTAGGTATTAGCTCTTCTCATAAAATCATACTTTCCTACAATTATACCACACTGCTTTTGTGTGAAGATGTCAACTGAGAAATATCCTTGACATTCATATATATTGTGTGTAGTAAGCGGGGCACTGTATCTCATTGTCCTCTCTCAGTCTTCATAGAAGACATCAGAATGGGCTTTAAACTACGGCTTGATGGCTCAGCATTCAGTCTGCTTAGATATTGATTTCTCTCTTCACCAGGACTCTGATTTTGATAACTGTTCTTCTCATTCCTCTGAACAAACCACAGACTATCTGTGCTAGAAATAGACATGGGGATAATTTTGTTTCACCTCATTTTATATATGAGAAAACTGTCATTCAGAGAGCTTCAGTGGCATGCCTCTGTCTATTTCTACTCAAGGCTGGGAATAAGATCCTAACCTAGTCTTATTGTTAGAATGCCTAACTCTCTACCTGGGCTTCATACTTATTTGTTAACTTGGGTGCTGCCTATGGTCTCCTTGTTTCTAGCACAGCACTTTACTATCTAGGTATGAGACACTGAGGCCAATGCCACAAACTGCACTCTGATTGATCACCCATCTCCAAAATCTGGTAACAATCATCCATTGCCTACCTACTCTTTTCCCCCATGCCTATAGTTTCATAGTTGGAATTCACTGAAAAATCCTGTCAGTTTCACATGGCCTTTATGGTTTTCTCCTTCTAAAGTCCTGTCCTTTTGCTTATGGTGTGAAGATTCTCCTTCACGCCAATCAAACCAATATCACAATATCTGTGATATTGATAGAAGTTTAATGTTAGGTTCAATTATCAGTTCAAACTAAAGTTTGGATATTAAGGTTTACTAGTATCCAAAATGTTTTCTTTTTCTTTTCCTTTTTTCCATTATGTGACATAGAAAGATTTTGCTTCAGAATGTTCATATAATATCATTGAGGAAAAGAGAATATACATGGTTTTCAATTTTAAAGCCAAGCAGGAAAGCATCCTTATCTTTCCTGAAGGCAAAGGATTGAAAACTAAGTGAAACTTCAAGTTAATTGAACTCTTAGGTCTTAAGCTGTTTCAATAGTATCTTGTACGTAAGGGTGATTGTATGTTCTAAATATCATATATGTATGGCAATGACATCTTTGGCAAATAGCCTCCCTGGGCTCTTCCTCTTCTTCCCATCTTATTAAGCTGGAAACATAAGTCTTCCTTTAATTAACGGTTACTAATTTTTTTCTTGAAAGTCTCCAGTTAAGTTGACAATGATAGAGTATGTATCACTATTGGCACATGGTTAGTTAGAAATGACGATTTATAGTATTCAACTCCTGAAAACTAGCATGCATGAAAGTCAGTTGGCATTGTAGTTACCACCAGTTAAAGGAAGTCAACGTTTTTTCTTAAGGTAATCTTCAGGTATAACCTAGGAGTAGAGATTATTGGCTGAAAGCAAAGGATAAAACATGAAAATGTTGCCATTCACTCTGTACTATTTTATATTTCAATCTAAGGCCAAAAGGTATCTTCATAACTGATAAGAACTATTATATAAGCATTTTTATTTGGAGTCAGGGAGCTGAGTGCAAAATTTTAGTATGTTATATTTAGGAGGCAAAACATGCTAAGGCATGAGTTGCTAAGGAAGTGAATCACTCCAGGCTCACAAAGGCCTTTTGTTTGTAAGTAGGAATATAGAGATAGATGCAGTATGCAGTTTAGCAAGGGTGTCAAAGTCAGGAGAGCAAAAGGCAGAGGGCATTAGAGGATGGAGAAATAATTATTCAAGATCTTAGACAGTAGTCCAGTCAATTAATGGCTTACGATATGCTGGAGGAGAATGTGTCCTTCAGCAATACTACTTCATCTAATCAGAATCTTAAACTGTCTCTTGAGACTACTTGAAGTATTTCAGGTTATTAATATGTTAACCAAAATGGTGGAAGAGTGGAAAAACCTCTTGGTGATCAAATCAAGGAGCGCTACTTGACGTTTCTTATTGAATCATAATGGTCCTTCTGAAAAGTCCCTGAAGGAGGAAAGACTTTCAAACTTTAGTGATGAAACTCTTACTTAATAATATTATGACCTTCAAATTTCCACACTTGTCTTTGGAGTTTCATCCACCCTGGCCAGGATTGAGGCAGAGGCCAAGGTTAAGCAGATGCTCTTATGGGTGTTCCAAAAGCAGCCTTTGTTCTTTTCTCAAACTCAACAAAGGCAAAACAAAAGCCTAGTCTAGGGTGTTGATTTAGCTAAGCTGAACAGCAGACATCCCACCTCCGAGCTCTAGGTGTTTATCAAGGCCTCAAATAGGCTTGATTGTACCTGCTGCTTCAAAAAGATTGATGGATGTTGTCTTTTTGGAGTGTTACCTTGAGAAAAACTCTATGGTAGATCAATGTATTGGTAACCTGACATGATTGATTACAGAGACCTGTTTTGAAGTGTAAGGGAGATGGGCACTTGCTAGTATTTGCCAGTTTTGTCTTAGACAGGAAGAAACGAGAAGTTTGTGGAGAAATAATAGATCATTAAAGTTAGAGATGTAAGTTTGAATAATGGTTGATATTTTCTAACTATGACACTGAGGGAAATTAACATTAACTCACATCAATTTCTTGTCCAAAGAATGCTACCAATCTCCAAATCTTTTGAGAATAAAATACATTATATATAATGTACACAAAACAATATTTCTCTTCCATGCATCAGTAATCGAGCAACTAGAGCCTCTTTACAATGGGCACATGGAGATATCCACCAATATCCAACAAAAGTGTCCCATCAGTGAGGTGTAAATTGTCACAGAAGTCAAACACAAGCAGTGACTTTCTGTACGTAGTTATATAAGTTTCTGAGAAGAGGCATTCACATTTAACTTACTTGTTTTTTAATCAAAGATGTGAGGATTTTTCTAAGATGAAGTTCCCTGAAATGTGGAATTAATTTGAAAGCTATTTTTTTCTTGTATTTATTACTATTTTACAGCATACCTAAACTGTTTAGATGGAGTCCCAATATAATTAATGTCCTATTTTCTTTTTCTTTTGCCATCTCTTACTATTTTATGCTTAGAGCTAAAAGTCACTTTAGATGTTAAAAACTATTTATGTAACTATCAAAATTAGATTGGGTTTTCTATCCGATAGGCAAAGATTAGCTCCAAAGAGATCAGATTAATCAAATTTAAGAGTGAATGTAAATTTAAATCAACCACGCAGCCCTGCTGTACAGTAATTAACATTTCAAGGTAAAATGAAGTGTGATGAGAGTGAATTCCAATTCTGTGCAGAACGAAAAACATTTTGTTTCATGGTGTATTTGAGTAAAGAATAGAAGTTTCAAAGAAAAACAGTTGTTAATACCCTGGCTTTGACATCTCAAGATACAATTTAAACTTGAATATAATTTCTATTAAAAGGACTTCTATTTAAAAAAAAATCTCATTGTTTCGTTCTTTATAAGCCAACTAAGTTTTTCTTAGTCTTGGCACTGTTGATAGTTTGGATAGCATAATTCTTTCTTAATGAACTTTTTTATGCATTGTGGTATGCTTAACCGCATTGTTAGGAACTAGCCATCCACTACAAGCCAATGACTACAATCCACTACAAGTCAATGACTTCCATTGGTAACCGTTGTGATGCCAATTACACCTCCAGCTACAAGGCATTGATTGACTCGAGAATGAAGCTAAGAGGGTTACCTCTCACAGGTACTACTGCTTCCATATTGTGCAGCTTTTTACTTATTCTTGCTGAAGAAATTCTTCCTTAAATACATGAAAAAATGTTGATAGTTTTCTTCAACTCTAAGTCTATCTGGCCTTTTTTTCCCTCTCACTACTTAAAAGGGAAAACAGGATTTCAGAGACTGCAGTTCCTTGAAGGAGGGTCTGTGAGACTCACAGAGAAAGATAGTGTGAAGAAAAATGTAGAAATCATCGTTGGTAAAAGCAAAGGACTTGGAGAAAATCAAGTCCTCTATGCATTTCACCCAGGAGTCTGCATTTTATAGTTATTCTTGGTTGCCATGGAAATATGTGTGAAGAAATTGGAGAAGTGGAAACAGAGGGTGGAAGGTTGTAGGGGTAGGTGGGTGGCAATAATACATTCTCAAGAATGTTCAAGTAGTAAAATGTACTCTCATTATAATGTTTATTTTTTTAAAAGCTATTTTCAGATAAAGCAAGTATTGTTATTTGTGCCCTGATTAGGATCTCTCTGGTTCCAAGTTTAGTACTTCACCTAACATCATTACCTTGGCTCATTCAAGCTTCATTCTTTCTGCATAGTGTCTAGAGAGTGATATTTGCCTTTTGAAGGCAAAACAGGCTCACTGCTAATCTGCAATGTGCACAGATCTGCTGCTGTGGTATTGCTGGGTCTGTTGACAAGGCCAGAAAGTGGCAGGTGGCTGCCTTGCCTATGCAGAGGTACTACTACTGCTGAATAATGGGCATTATAACTTAATCCACCTGAGTCAGGGAAAACACAACATGAATTAAAGCTTTCTAAAGATGTCTGATTCGTCATGCTTGCAACACCGCATGCAGGTAGTTTCCTTATTCAGCATCCAGTTATTTTTATGCTTCCTGATTTGCTCCTTTCCTGAGATATCAGTTGTTCATTGTTCCTTGAACAAGACAGTACAACACGACATACGTACTTCGCGTGACAGTGAGTAAACTGGCTGGACAGTGGCCACTTTTGCCCTCTGTGGTGAACTCATCTTCTATCCCTGGTGAGAAATCTCCTTTAATAGAAGTTATCCTTAATCACCACTCAAATGATCCTTTCCTGAAATCTGGCTTCTCTTGTCACCTGCTGCTGTCACCTTATTACGTTGGAATGAGACACAGTCATACATCAATGCAAATGAATCCCTCAAATTTTGCTAAATAGGATGATCTTTTGCTATGCAGCATGCAGATTATGTTGGTAAGCTCACAAAGACATTGCAGTTAGCATTAGGCATAACCTAATGATGTTCATTCCCTTGTTTCAAAGACAGGGGACCGGTAATTTATTGTACAGGTAGTCACTCTGAATAGGTCAGAACCATGAAATTTGAGAATCCTTCATTTGAGGCTATCAAGTCATTGGGGAGATTAAATCTACATTGTGCTTTAATCTGCTGGATGGCTGCTGTCATCAGTAAAATGTCGGACCTGTCGGCATAGTTAATGGAAGGGGCACTGTCCTGGTAATCAGCAACAGCATGCAGTGACAAGTAATTTTACTGAAGTACCAAGTAAGAACTTAACCCTCTTGATTTCTTCCCTTGAACCCATTTTCTTACATTGAATGGAATGAGGAAATTTTTAGAAAATACAATGAATTCTACATCAATTTTAAACAAAATATTTCTCAACCTTACTCCTAAATTTAGTGCATCTGAAGAGTGATGCCAGGAAGAATGAAGAGATTACAAGGAAAAAAGTAATTTTATAAGATTAATATAGTCTCTCTCTCTCTCTCTCTCTCTCTCTCTCTCTCTCTCTCTCTCTCTCTCCTCTCTCCCCTTCTCCCTCTCCCTCTTTTCCTTTTTTCTTGTCTAGGTCACTGCCTTGGTGGTAACCCTTCATAATATATACATCTTGCTTCTCGTCAGAAGCAAGTTCAGCTCCATCATGTCTATACAGATATTCATCCTTTCTGTTGATAGAACCAAGTATTCATGATAAAGTATGTTCTCTTCTCCCCTTTGAATGAGGGTTCAATGTAAAAAAAAAAGGAGAAATGCAGGTTAATTTTTGAACTTATGATATGGTGTAAGATTATGTTGCAAAAGCTTCAAAGTCAGACATAAAAAGCAGGCGATCTTACTGTTGCAATATACACAAGTTTCATTTTTTCTTTCTTTAAAAATTTAAAACCATACTTGAAACATAGAGAATCACTCTCTTAATGAGTAAGGAACTAAATCTTCTCTCAAACTATAAATGATTTTTAAATTAGTAAGCTTACATGTACATATGTCATATATATATGTATATATATATATATACATATATATATGTATATATATATATATATATATACATATATATATATATATATAAAGATTTTAATTTTTTACATGTGAATCTAGCTGCTTTCTGCAGGCTATTGATAACAGTAGTTTAATGATTGCCAGTGTCTAAATTTCTATCATTCAGAAATTAAATGGTAAGATTTCATTCTTAATATCAAACCTTGGGATGTGTGATTTTGAAATTGTACATCTATCTCAACTCCACATAATTTTAGAAGCTTTTATTTTCACTCTTTAAATCTGAAAATGACTACACTTTGTCAGGCATCTCAGTCGTCAAAGAACAGCAGTAGTGTCTGTGACTCAGCCTGGAGGTTGAAACAGAGAGGTAATGAAAGACGTTCTGAAATGAGAAAACAAGGTTAATGGTGATATTTGAATGAAACCTTTTCAAACCCACTGTCAAAACACAACTTCCTTCCCCCTCTTGTTTGAATTTCATGGCAACCTCACTACTTGACTTTTCCTTGTGGGGTGTGCTTTCTGAACGCCTTTCATTTAATAGGCATATTTTAGAAATTTAATTTTGCTGTCTGCGTCAGATCAGTGATACTGTGGAAACCTAACAATTTTAGGCTGTCTGGATGCCATTTCCATCAGGCAATTAGCATTGTTATTGAGGGTGACATAGGGGAAGTTATCTCTCTCACTCTGAGTGTCTTACTTGCTCTAGACGATAGCTCCTCCACCTTTATAAGGGATGTGGTTTCGCCAACTTCTTTTATTTATGTGCTGCTGTTTCTCATTATAAACTCTATTTATGTCTGTCTACAGTGCTTCCTGGAGATTTTATAGGGCCTTATTGCATGCTCACAGCATGGCTGGGTTATGAATAGGTAGTCTAAAGAGCTTGACTTCACAGAATGTTAGAGCTGGATCCCAGGCTTCTCATTTAAAAGAAGGGGTACTGGGATTCAGGAAGACCACTCTGAGTTTCCTGAAAAATTCACATTTCTCAACCTTCCCCCATTTTGTTCTCTTAGAACTAATTCTCCTTCTCTTTCTATTTTAAACTTATTTTCTCAGGATCTGAAAGAACAGTTGATTTATATCAGGTTTTTGGAAAAAAAATTGTCTTGTTTTGTTGTATAACATCACATACTCAACCCATTCTGCTCCTTTGTGCATTAGGTTTGCCCCAAATGTTTATCTTTTGTGTACATTTTAAGTATTTATGAATTTAAGTAATGAAAAAAAACAGTAAACCTCAGGAAAAATTATGATAACCATTCAAATACATGGTTCACATTCTGGCAAATTTACTTTAAATCATAGCTCCGTGCAATCACTTACTTACTGATATACACCAAATATCTATAATTGGCCTGCAGTAATTCATACTGCAATGTATGACAATACTCAGTGCTGCCATTTCCTATGAGAAGGTGGCTATATGCTTTGCCAAGCATTTACATTTTTTCTATTATGAAATATATGAAGCATTTTAAAAAAATTGTTAACTCAATATATAGATCTTTAAATTTCCTTTTCTAGTCCCCTGGTTTTATATGTATTATGACCTCAATTCTTCCTGCCATTCATCCCTTACTCTTCAACTGTAATTGACTTGTTATCCATTCAGTTAACCATTAAGGTTCTTAACACATATTTTTTTTTGAAGTCTTTCAAAGAGCTTCCCAGTTTTCTGTGTTTCTTTCGTGTTTTGTTTCCATAGGATTCCCTTTAGAGTAAAATAAACTTAATTTTATAAATCTTGCTAATGATGGAAAAAATTTATATGAAAATCTCATTAAAAGGTGGGCCTGTAGATAAGTAAATAGTCAGATAAAAGCAAGCACACAACAAGCCATTTTTTAATGTGTTGCTGCATAAGTACTATTAATATCTCAATGGCAAGGAGAGGGTCTGTCATTAGGTGATAATAGCAAATGCTGGGGCATGGACCCAGGCTAATTAGCTGTTTACTGATTTCTTAGCATTGAGTTAGTATCCCTTGAGCATTTAATTCTTTATCTTGTTATTGTGCTGACACTCCCTCCACATGAAGCCTTTTTAAAACTCACATATATTAAATGAGTCTTCTCCCAGAGTGGATTCTGAGCTAAGTCTTTTAAATTCCTGCCTTGAAGTCTTCCCCTTGCCACATATTATTTTATCATGGAACAGTGAAAATGAAAATGTGTTATCTATAAGGGTTCTGCATTGTGTTCAGAACAGACCCAGACACACTTACCAAACAGTGCTAATATCTAGTTACTCATAACTAAGCCTTCAGTTTATTACTAGAATATTTCCTAGGGAATAACACATTTTTTTAAAAAAAATTCTTTTTTCTTTTTTGTGGTTGGTACTTTTGTAGTGGGGGCATTAATTTCCCTGTTTTTCTAGTGCATTCTCATTTTTCTTACTTCCTTTGCTTGTCTAAAATTATGATTTTCCTGATTCCTTCCTAGCTAACAAAGACACCAAATGACACAGTACCTACATCCAGCTCAATGCTATTTAACATTTAGCCAACTTTTGAGGTATCTGCAGATCACACTTCTATCCAATGAAGTCAATAATACTATCCTAATCCTTATGGACTGCTGTCTGAGTATTTCACATTTTCAACATGTAGCTATCAATATCCATCCCTTGTATATTCAGCAAATAGAGCTCTGATTCTGAAGAAGACAGCCAGTATCCTAGGTGGGAAAGGCAGGAAGTTCAATGGTGAGACTGGGCCAATACCCAGAAGACTTTGATTTCTAGAAGACACGGGAAAGTAGAGTGTTTGGATGAAGCACATATAAAAGAAGAGGGGGGCAAAAACCTCTCAAAGTGTTGGCAGTGCCTTGAGTTGTTCCAAAGGAGAAGGGTAGAGAACTAAACATTTACTGACTAACACTGGGGATCACTCAGATTTTTTCTTATGGAGAAGCAATAAAATTAGTGGAAAAAATAATGAATACAGCCCTTATATGAACATGTATCACATGCTGGAGACTTTTTAAGCATCATATCCATAAGAGACTGCCATTAGCATCATCTTCTCTTTTGTGTTTATAATGAATTGAACATTTTTCTGTAAAAGTAAATATGAAATAGTCTTAATGCTCTGTTTATATAATTATCTCCAATATCTCAAAAACTCTCTGAAAATTTGTTTTGGTTACCACCAGCATACGTGTGTGTCCCTACCTCACTCTTATAATTATCAGAACATGCTAGTCAGTGTTGTGCATTGTAGGCATTAGAGCTGGTAGAGTCATGATTACTTTCTGCTTTTGGAAGCTTCCCTTATGTCTAGTGGTACCATGAAAGCCAGGCACTAGAGAGAAGGCATTCTGGCCATAGATCTCTAATTAGATTTAGGACCTCTGTTTCTTGTGTGCGAATGATCCCAGTCATAAGTTTTCACCCACGGAAATGAATTTGCAGTTGTTTTTTCTAGTGGAGGTGATTAAGCTTCTCAGAATTAACCCCACCCACTTGTTTCTGTTTCCTCAGTGAAACAGTCTTTGTCTTTATGTTATTCTAAAATGTCCAGTTGAATAGCATTTTTCTAATACTTTTATAGTCACCTTGCATGTGTATATGAGCTTGTGCACAAACACACACACACACACACACACACAGAAATACATACATAACACATGCAAATGTTGTTTCCTTTATCAATCATTCTATGAAATACTACATTGCTTGATGTTATCTTATGTACATGTGTGTACATGTACACACACACACATATGCATACCTACAAGTGTAGGCACGCACACAGTGGAAACTCTGAATGGCAGTAGAAGCCATAGTGTAATAAACTATCTAGAATTTAAGGAGATGCCCTCATCCCCCAAAATCAAACACTCTAATTCATAATGCATTCGTTTCATGGACATGAATTGTCAGCCTCATTTTATTTTTGCCTTACAAAACATCCTTTTTATCACTTATCTTTACTTTAGCACATAAAAATGTGCAGAGCATTTGGGGCACTATCCTCTGAGAAAATTAGCCATTAAGTTTTTTTTTTAATTTATTTTTTTATTTTTATTATTTTATCAGAACAACAGTGACTGTTTGTAAAAGACCACTGGATTAAGCCTGGTGACTTGTTACATTCCTTCATAGGCAGAGGATGTTGGAAGGTTCACTGGGCCTTCAACTGTCATCCTGACTGTTCTACACTGCATCCTGAGCCACTCGCTGTAATTCTGTCCTATTTGCATGTGGCTTTGTAGTAGTGTTGAGTTGTCCAAGGAGCTGGAACTGATGAATTGATGGGGGAACACCACACATGAAGCTATGAAGAAGGTATCTCCATGTTGGGGGCAAGACTTTTTAGTAGACCATCTGCTTTGGGGTTACTCATGTTCCTGGAAGCAACTCCTCATTGATGTTGTTTAAGTAATTCCAACTAGTTTTCCAACTTGGACTTTGTTGGTTTCTATTTTGTTTTGTCACTGGGCTGTTTTTCACTAGAATGAAAGAATGGATGCTCATTTAATTCTTTCTCAGAGAAAGAAATCCATTATTCCTTGTGTGCATGTAGAAGAGTATAAGCTGATGGGTTGACTAATGTGAATTATAGACATTTCTCTTAAAAATAATCCCTCTCTGAATTACATTTTGGTCAGACAATGTATCAAATGTTCACACAAGATGCTCTCTTATGCCATTTGCAAATGTCCTTTGCTACTTTGCTGACTTTAGGTTTTGCTTGTTTTAAATAAATACAAGGAAAGATCTAGGGTTTTGCTTTTAATCTCATGGCTCAGCAGCTTCTCATGGCTCAACACCTGAAAGTTCATAAATTAGGTCAAGTGAGGCATCACTTGTACTTAGTCCATCTCTTCGTACTCAAAAACTCATAGGACAATATTTTTCATATAGTTCTACGAGCTGATGAAGTGTCGCTTGTTGCTGTGTGATTTTAGAAAGGAATTCCAATTTTGAGAATACATAGAACAATGTGGTTGAAAGTTATGAAAAGGAATAATCTTCTAACCCTACGTAAGAAACAAATAGTAAAGTAAAATAAATTCTTTCATGTTCATTAAATATAGTTAAAGGAGATTCTTATATTTTTGCCTGGCTGATTTAACATTACCAACAAAAGTGCCCCTTTTGCAACTTCAGAGATCTCTTCATATGTGTCCTGGGATCACAAAGCCACTAAAGGAAATTGGGCTTTTGCCTAGTAGTTATGGAATAACTTTCCCTTGTTCCAAAATATTATGGAATGAAGAGGATATTGTGTTGGTTTTCTGCCCAGAAAAATGATGCCTCATTCCCTGATTACGCAGTTAGCTGTTCTCCATTCTGTAATCTCCACCACTGTGTGTGGCTGTCATGCTGTGTTTTGCAACTGAGGGTGACTGTGCCTCCAGGGCAATATCTGCTTCCTCTGGAGACATTTTGGGTTGTTATATGTAGCCTGGTGTTATTGGCATCTAGTGAAAGGAGGCATGGATACTACTGAGCATTCTAGTATTGTAGCTAGGCCCCTGCAACAAAGAATCATTGAACCCCAAATGTCAATAGAGCTAAGGCTGAGAAATCCTGCTTTACACTGTTTTGTATATTTTATGTTTAGTACCTTGAAAGATTGATATTGTATGAGGATTGGTCTTCTATTTCCCAAAATTTCTTAAGACACAAAGTTTATTCTATATATACTGTATGGTGAATGGCTCTCAAATACAAGTCTGCCTTTGGTTATTCAATTTTTTATGTTTTTCACTCGATATACTCATTAGTGAAGTTTTGAAAAGACTAAACTTTTATATTTGGCACACAAATGATTCTCACAATTAAAGAAAGAAAGCATTCTGCATATTTTTTTTTTCAGAATGCTTGTTAGTTTTCTCTTCATACCCCACCAGAATGAATTTTCAAATTATATATTCTGTTCAGAAATATCAACATAAATGTGCTTTCCTGAAGCATGCATCTGCTATCAGTGAGGCTGACTGAAACTCAGACATATGCTGGGTGGCAGCAGATAAGTTGGGAATTCGTTGTGATAGGTAATCCACAAAATAGCTAGACCACATGCCAGTAATCAAGAATTCACTGTAATTACTTTAATCTGTAATCAGCTCAACACAGCGCACAAAAGACTGGCAGAGGAATTCTGCAACCAGAGAGGAAGTTGGTTAATTATTTCAAGACCATCTCTTTGTTCTTGTATTGATTTTCAATTGTGTGACCTTTTTATTCATTCATTTATATATTTATTCATTCAATACAATGTGTTAATTACTCGAGGAGCATATTAATTACAGAAGGAACAATAAACAATAAATATATCCCCTGACCTCTCAATACATCCAAGCTCAGAGTGAGAAATGGGCATGCAAATAAGCTCATAGACTCCATCTTCATTCTGTTTGTCCCCTGAAACTGGGGAAGTTAGAGGTTCAAAGTTAATAGGCAGTAATTATGAGGGAGTTCTTAGTTTTTATACTGGAATGAAAATAATTATTGGAAAGCATACAGACTTCTGCAGGGATGCACATCTGTTGTTGTGAAGGCAGACAGCTTAGTTTATTCATGAAACCAAAGAACTTTAGTTTCAGCTTAAAATTTTGCTTCTTGAAAGAATATTCTGTACGTGTTATACAAAACGTATATGGGGTGCTAGGCTACCTCTGATTCAGTTTTGTTGGTTCATAACATTTAGGTGCCTCTGTGTTCCTATGAAGCAACCATCTTACCCTGTGCGTGAAAAAGTTTGCCTTTTGAAATGTTATTCTATATTCCTGTTTTCCAAGACACTATGACTTGATTCAAATGTTCAATACCTCAAAAATAACTGCTATCAAAGCTTCTCACAGCCTGCATTATAATTGGTTTTTTACAAAATATATAATGTGGAGAAGGGCAGTATTTTTTGCAAAAGGAATTTTAAAGCAAAGAATGAAGGGGCTTAAATTTCAAAAGGATTGTTATTAAATAAAAAAAACCTTCAGAACTTTTATATAAGTTTAACATAAGCTAAAACTAAGTGTTGCACATGAGAACATGTGATATCAGAATGCCTGACTAAGATATGGAAGAGAAGAGTGAATAAATGCTCTCACACTGGTCATGCCATATGAGTAATTGTGTGCCTATTTTTCTAGGCAACTTAGGTAACAAATGACACAACACATGCAAAAGCTGGAGGAATATTTAGAGTATAGGAAGTCAGCATGCTAGACAGGCATATGTAAAACGTTGATGATACTTTTAATACTTGGTTTGATGGATATGACTCCTGAGTATTCATTAAACTTCATTTGTAAAATTCTGAGTATCTTACTGTTAATCCTGTTCATGAAGAACAAGGTTCTAGTACACAGGATGCTGATAGAAAGCTGCCTGCAAAGAACTTTCTGATAAGTATTACAATATAGCAGTGGGCCTTCATGTTTGAATCAGTGATCTTCAGTAGTAAGTTTGCCTCAGTAACGCGATGAGTGGCCTACAGAAGCAGTATAGTTTGACAAACTGTTTACTGACCTCCAGGAAATAAATTTGAACATCTGAACAATGCTTGATCCAATCATATAAAGTAAAACCTGCTTATCTTAGAAAGCCCCAAGAACACTGGACATGCTGTGAGAAAAGAGTTGAAAGAAATCAATAATCACTGAACATTTTAATGGTCTACAGTGGTATTCTATTTCCTACAATTTTGTAGGAAAACACCATAGAGACAAGTGAGAGAAAGTACCTAAATTCTTCACAATGTATCTAACAGTTTTGGCCCAGATACAAATGTGACTGGAGTTAGATTCCAGCAGAAATAGTTGGCAAACTTATGGAAACTGATGCTTATGAAAACAATATGTCCAAGTTGGCATGGAAAAATCATCACATGTTAGATGGGAGGCTTCAGGGACTCTATTGAGGGAGATTAGATCCATTCTCTCCCGGTCACTTGAGTTTGGAACCATACATTCTTTGAGTAGAAAAGTGAACACACAGTCCATATTTCCCTTGTCTTTTGCCAGAACCACTAAGTTATATCTCCATATGCAAAATGAACATATGACCTCACTTCTGTGTTTTCAAAGCTCTAATTAACTAAAAATACTGAGTGTTTCTCTTCCTTCAGCTGCTTCTAGTTTCTTGCAATGTTTTCATTGCTTCACTGGTAAAATGAGTGAAGCTGGCCCTTCAACAAATAGTTTCACATTGATTTACAAATTCATCGTGAATGGTCATATTAGAAAATTAATACTTATTGTCTGATATAGCTGTTTTATTTAACTGAAGTCTCTAAACTGTCTAAAGGAAGTATTTCTACTAACATCATGAATTTAGAGATGCAGAAGTTTATTTTGTTTTGTTTTGTTTTTTAAATTGGGTTAATGCAGTTTACCAAAATATTTTATTACATACAATGAACATTGTGCCCAAGGGTTATATCTTATTTGGACAAAAATAAAAGGTGATTTCCAGCCAAAAAAAAATAAAAATAAAAATGTAGATGCTTAGGCAGTTATTCAGCTGCAGCTGAAATTTAAAAAACACCAAGATCTGCTAGATGCTGAATCTATGCTCTTTGCAATGTACACCTCTGTCTCCCTAATTTGATTTAGACATTTTTAATAGGGCTCTTTTTAAGCTGATCCTTGCAGAGTTTGAGTAAATTTCCTCGTCTCTAAGTTCACTGTTGGGCTTTTCAGGTTCCATTGCTGTGAAATGAAGTGAGTTGGTATTTTGCTTACACAGCTCTGCTTAGCAATCTTTTGCTTTCTGGTCATGGCCATAAAAGGAAAATGCTTTCTACAAATAGTGTCTCCAGAAAGAAAAAAAAAGTATTGTTGCTTTTGATGTGTTTTTACTTCTTTCTTCAGAGAAATCCTTACATGGTAAGCTGCAATAAGACAATCATTTACAGAAGAATAGACTTGGAAAGGCAGAGAAATTCGCCCAGAGCCAGTAGAAACAAGAGTTTCTGAAAGTGGACCACACTTCCTAGGGCAGGGTGCTTGTGGTTTACATTCTGTTTATAGTTTTGTCCTTGATTTTTTTTTTCCTTTGAACACTGAGTTGGGCTTCTGTTAGGGAGTCAAAAAGTGAAATAACGCCACCCTTCTGTGTGAAGTAATACTAGGTTTCATGGGGCACAAACAGAAAAATTCTTTCATACACCCTTGCTGACTGCTCTGTGGATAGCATTAGAGATTCTGTTTGCTCAGGGTGATGGGATCAAATTGATATGTCAGCCCAGGCTTCTGTACAGGTCCATGGATCAGAGCTCTCTGTGGTTTCCTTGAAACCCGAAGTACAGATTGAGAATTATTGCTGGTTTGAACTTTTAGTTCTGATTTGATTGGGTTGTCCCAGATGGAATTAGCCTGTGTGTGAAGGTAGAAGTAGGTAGGACTGAAGGTGAGGGGCCAACTTACTATTTCCCAATGGCCGCTTCCAGAAAACTGTTCAAGTCTGAAAGAATATATTACAAACAAAAGGAGAATATGTAAGCTTTACAGTGGGGTTTCTAAGCATCTGGAACCTTGGCTATGTCTTTGAGAGCAACTAATAACAAAATATTAACAGGAAGCAATGGGAAGGGCTCTTGTAGGATGGCTTAGAATGGCTGTGTCCCAATGTTTTTTGTGCTTTATCATTTGGTGTTTGTTGCTATTGTCGTTTGTTTGTTTACTTCTTTTGTTTTGTTTTTCCCTGAATCACACCATCTAAGGTGCTAATTCTCTGGAGGAAAGGAAAGCAGTGGCTTAGAAATGGGTAAATCCATAGGAACACAGCTCAGTGCCTCTACATGAACAGGGTCTCACGAAAGGCTGGGTGACACAGCTGAATTTCCTTTTCGTTGTGATAAACTGGAAGACAGGCTATACAGTGTGAAAATGCCTATCTGTTACTTTTTCATTTATGGATCACCTGAGGGGAAAAATAGCATTAATTTTATTTCCACCTTGACTGTGATACTGCCCAAAAACTGTATTTAAATTTTATCAAGGGGTGATGTCACATTTTTTTGAGACACTCACATATAATTCTAGGTTAGGATACATTTTGAAATATGCATGATATTTTTGAAGTATTTTAAGTGTTTAGGACTGTCAAGCATGCTGGTTTCCATATGAGCACTTGTCTGCAAAGGGGTCAAATTTGAAGACACATTAGTTAGTGTTAATAGTTATTATCCATCATTACATGTCTTGTAGTATCTATCGTTTTCACTACTCTTCATCAATGTTATTAGAAATGTATTCTGACAGAAGTAAAAATTCATGTACTAGGTACTGGGACTCAATTAATGACACCAGCTGCTATGAATATTTGCCTTGTGATGCTATCATACTTGGCTATGTTTTTCCTAAATTTCAGGCTGTTATACACTATCACCTTATTTATCCCTATTATAATGTGATTTTTAAGGGAAGGAAGCATTGGATTTAGGCTCATTTGCATGTTAGGCTCCTACAAAATGGCACAGCTGAAACTTAAATGGTATGTCAGATTACACAGCTCAAATTTTAAACATTATGCTGTTGACTCAAGTTTCTGGCTGACTACCCTTGCCTTTTCCTAAGCAGTTATAAGGAAGCATTGCATATTTTCTCATTTAGCTTCTTTGATGATGTATCTTCAGTGCCTTCCATTTTATGATGTATATTCAAAGATTTCTGTTTGTGTAATAGCAATTCCTAGTGCTTCAGTTTTTTTCCTATTCTTTTTGTGCCTTGTGTGCATTTAAACAATATAACTAAATGATAAACACTCTGATGGGGAACATAATCCATGTTTATGTACGTG
Source organism: Tokudaia tokunoshimensis (assembly GCA_036184795.1). Taxonomy (NCBI): domain Eukaryota; kingdom Metazoa; phylum Chordata; class Mammalia; order Rodentia; family Muridae; genus Tokudaia; species Tokudaia tokunoshimensis. The sequence goes on along the minus strand of BTHU01000014.1, from coordinate 48,699,488 downwards.
TGACTGATGAAAGCTAGGGTCTAATATGCAGAATTCTTGATCCTAGGAAGAGGCTTGTTGTTTTAAGAAGCAAACAAAAGCAATTTGTTCTTTTACTCAAGAGCACATCCAATGTAAAGCTGTCAAACCCTCCAGTGTTGCAATACATCTGCAGAGCCATATGTTGACAGATGTTTTTGTCTGTAGCACTGGCACTCAGATGTATAGTATGACTTCTATGTAAAGATATTTTTCTTTCCTTTCTGAAACTTTACCTTTAGAAATAGCTCATGCAACAGTAATAAAAACATCAGCAAAATGAAAGCAAATTAAAAATACATAAAACTCAAAGAAAGCCAAAAATGTCACTAAACACCTTTTTTTAGGTAGTGTTGGAGAATCACATGAGAATCTTAACTCCCTTTTGTCATATAGCATGGCAATATAACAAGGTAGAGTGCCAGTTTCTGCTGACAAGAGAACACTGATACAGTAGATGATATTGTACTAGAAAGACAGATGTGAAGTGACTTTAAGACTTCATGTGAAAGAAATTTGTGAACAAGGTCAACGGAAAGATGGCCAGACCTCAACCAATAAATCATAGCTTAGCGTACATCAACTGGAAAAAGTAATTAGGCTGGATAACATTATAAAAAAAAAGAAAGGAGAAACATTGAATGTCTTATTTGGGAGCATTTATATTTGGCATCTCATCTTTCTTTATTCAAGACAAGAAAATGTTCCTCCTTATCATACATGGTTTCTATGGAGGTGTATTTTTAAAGCCTATCTTGACAAAGACAGTTCTCTCCATGTGTTATTCCATCGAGGAAGAACAAAAATAGCATTGGTTGATTTCCCTATTGCACCTACATAAAGCTCACACTTTGGCGTCATCTGGAAGCTATTGTCTGCAGAAGGAAGAGCTGTGAGGTGACTCATTTATGCTCCCCTGTCACCTAATGATATATTTCAAGCACAGTCTTTGTTGGGCATTGACTAACCGTTAAGATACTTTTCTGATTTAGGTGTCCCCAAGTACATCTTGTTATCAGGATGTGTCTTTCATGGATAACTGTAAGCATCTTCTGCGTATCCAAATCTGAGGGTCTTCTCACTCTCTTTTTTTTCTCTCTTTCTCCACTTGGATGTTAGTTATTATTTTCTCTGTCTTGTGTTTTATTTAGCTCTTACACAGGAATTTTTCTGTTAGCAAATGTTGCTTATATTTCAGTGAATGTGTGTGGGAACTTTCCTCATATAAAAATTATTTATAAAAATTTCATTTGTTTGAAAATCATTTATGTTACTTTATACTACAATGCCCATGGTGCTTTTAAGTCTTTGGGATAGGTGAGAAATTTGATTTTGTGAGTGTAGTTAATATAATTTAGGCAATAGGGGTAGATATAACCTAAACACATTCCAGAACATTAACTCAGTAATTTATTTTTATCTCGCAGAGACCAGTTGACATTAGTTTGGGTTTTTCTTCATGCAGTCTTTCTACTGTTCAGGCTCTTTTGATTTTGTAATTCCATTACACATAAGACCTTTGAGCTACTAGCTATATTCTCAAATCTAACCTGCAGAAGACATACCATCACTTTTATTTCTCTGGTCACCTTGCTACTAGTAATATTGGATTGATAAATACTCTTCACCCAGCTGTGACAAAAATCTAGCAAAAACAAGGAACCATATTCTCTGGCAGGACAGCTACTTTTTAATTATAATTCTACATATAGTAATAAAACCCAATTGACTTGGTGGTCATCTGCGCTCTCAGGGACACTGATCAAAGTAACTAACTTAGTGTTCTCCTCTCTCTCCACATTTTCCATAATTGCATATTATTATTATTGTTGTTGCTGTTATGATTATTATTATTACTATTATTATTCTAACATAGACAACTACCACAAGATGAGAAGTAAAAAATGGAAATAGGTGTCCCTAGGTTCTCAAAAGTAGAAGAGGGAAATTGCAGAATGGGCAAGACCATGACCTCTCAGAGTTATGAAAGGACCTTTTCCTGCCCAATCCTTCCCATGAATGTGACCATACTGTCTTGAGTTTTTCCTGATTATGGCTGTATTATTCCATGCCTCTCTACAATCTCATATAAATTTTTTGAAACTATGTCCTTAACTTTCTATTTTAGTGCTGGGAATTAAAACCAGGACCTCCCATTCCACCACTGGCACTGAGCCTCTGTCTTCATGTGCTTTCCTCATCTTTTTATAAAGATTCTAGTTATAGTCAGTGAACTGCCATACTACTACCCTCAGTTTAGCTTCATTACATCAATTTGGTTTTTGTTTTGTTTTTAAAAATAAGGTCATGTTGCTAGGTAGCCAGGTTTAAGAATTTACCCTGTCTTATCATTGTGGAAGACAAGATTCACCCTAGGGGAGAGAAACTAAGCTCTTTTGTTTTCCTTTATGTTTCTTTGGCAAGTGTTGTCTAATAATAGATTAAATGTAAGACTTGACAATTGTAATTACATTGAGATTAAAAAAAAATCTGTCCAGATGTTGACCAGGTCTTAGCTGACATTTTTTTTATAAAGTTCCAGATAATAATTTTGAATTTTTGGACTATGTAGTCATCTTCACAATTTCTCATTTTTTGTCACTGTAGCTAGCATAAAAGCAAATAGACACTAGGAAAGAAAAGTCCCTGTTCCACCAAGAGTTTATTTCACTGAACCCCCGTGCTTTATTGACTTTGGACTGTGGACTGTAATATTTGCACTGCTGTGCTAGCCTGTGGTTCATTATAACCAGTGTGTGAACTTTGTGAAATGAACCCCACGTCTGGGTTCAGACAAACATAAATTCAGGTTCTGTCTGTTGCTGAGTAGCTGTGTTCTTGAGTTTTGTATCCCCTGTAAGTAACAGTCCCTTGTTAATAAAATGAAGACAATTCTCATAAATTATGCCCATGGTTCTGATTCAGATGTCATTGTCTGCACAGGCATTCCTTTACAGGAGAGGTGCAGTACCTTAAGAGGGGGTAATTGTTCTTTGTGTGTGTTTGATCTTGAGAAAATTCCTTAGTATTGCCATGCCTCATTTTCTTCATTATTAAAATATAGATAACAACAGAGCCTACTTTTTTATCTTGCTTTTGAACTTTCAGTGGGTTAATACATATCACGCAATTAGACCATTGCCTGGCTTCAGTAAATGCTAATGACACAGACTGCCCATTATTGTTATAATTGTCATTCCTTGCTACTAAGTAATAGGCTAAATTATTGAATTTTATTTTATTTTTTGCTGAATTTATGTCAAAGAGTGAACCAAATGAGCCATCATAGTTAGAGCTAAGTGCGGACCACTTTATACTATTGGTTAGATTATGATCAAAGAATAGATATTTTTCATCCTTTACACTATTTCTCCTCATCCATGGAGAGCAAAGGAATCAAACTTTTAAAGCTTCCCTATATGCTCCAGCTGCACTAGGCAAAAAGGCCTTCATACACGTGATGATCGGAAATTGAAGGCAAATGGAATACACCTAAAGCACTGTCTTTGTTCTAAAAATTTAACTGTTTTATCAACAATATGGTTGCTCTTTAAAGTTCTTTCTATTAAACAAATAAGTAGAGTTGGATAATTTTTTATGCACAAAAGAAAGTATTAAGGATATATAAAAGATGAAAACCTCTTCAATAGATGTATTTTTCTTATACATATTAAAGAAAGGCAAAAAATTCTTATCATATAAGACATAAATGAGGGTGAAGATAGATGGAAACCTAGATCCAGAATTAACAGAAGTAAACCAGAGGATTTCCTCTATAAACCAAAAAGTCTACTTTTGTGGAGCGACTAACTTAAACATAAAAAGTTTGCATGAAATCAATGTAAATCCTCACTGTGACTGCAAAAAAACTACTTGCCACGAGAGCCCAAGGATCTCACTTTTATTCCCAGCACTTATTAAAAAAAGTTAGTGCTTGATAAATGGACATAGGTGGAACTCTGGAGCTCATCGGCCTTGTTCAGTCAAACAGCAAGCTGTAGCTTGATCAGGGATGATCTCAGTTGACTCCGGACCTCCAAAAGTACATAAACACATATACACATGTACCCATCCCCACAAACATGCAAACCGATGTATCCACACACATGACTACTACTTAAAGAAAACTGATGAACTGTTTTAAATTAAGCCAAAATGTTAACTCACAGTGAGGTGAAGGTTTTGCTATCCATTCACAAGGCCGAGAACTTTATATTAAACTTGAGCATTTTCTTTCTTGAGTATTGAATGTTACATGCTATATGTCATTTGTTTGCGACATAAATGCTGTAGGCCTTTTTCCACCCTGCAACAGCAGGGCGTGGCCACCTGGGGAGAGGGAATATGCAGGGGGTTTGACTGTGCTTATCCCATGTGGCTGCAGGGCAGATGCTGGGCCATAGGGAAGCTCTGAGGCACCGTTCATGGGGTTGGAAAACTATTGGACTGAGCACAAGGTCCCCAATGGAGGAGCTAGAGAAAGGACCCAAGGAGCTGAAGGAGCTTGCAGCCCCATAGGAGGAACAACAATATGAACCAACCAGTACCCCAGAGCTCCCAGAGACCAAACTACCAACCAAAGATTACACGCGGAGGGACCCATGGCTCCAACTGCATATGTAACAAAGGATGGCCTTGTTGGACATCAAAGGGAGGAGAGGCCCTTGGTCCTGAGAAGGCTTGATGCCCCTGATAGTTGAATAGCAGGACAGGAAAAAATACCTTAAAAAAATGGGATAGCTGGAGCTGGTACTGGGGTCTCAGGACCTGCAACGAGGCTGGGGCCATTGGGTTCTCAGATTCTTGGACATCCAGTTACCTCTGCGAGTTACAGAAAAGCAGAGAACAGAATTGGGGAATGGGGGGCACACAGGCTGTGGACACCCACCGTCTAACCTGGGCCTGGTAGAAAGGGAGCTCTGGCTTGTGCCAGCAGTGAATGTCCTTACTTGGTAGAAGCAGGCTTGGTGACAGTTGTGACTGGGAGTGCAGAGAGGCCTTCTATGGAAGATCAATCTGTAGACAAAGGCCTTCTTCTTGGGTCCCCATGGTGGATCTTGATGAAAAAAGACAGTCCATGGTTCTAAACAGTTCATTGTCATCGTGGAAAATGGATGTGTAAAACCATACCCCACTTCTCAAGGTAGGCATGAGATTAAATTCAAGTTTAAATTCAATAACAGGGTACATATCTAGTTATAACCAGAACATAGGATTTTTGCAGGGTGGAATGTCTGGGAAGGGAAGCTTATTGACTAAGCCCTCTGGCCCTGTAGGTACCTCATTAGCATGAAGAACTCTGTTTTGGGTCTATATGACCATAGGACACTTTTTTTTTGTTTGTTTTGGTTTTGTTTTGGTTTATTTTTAATGTGAGAAGCATGGCATATGTTTCAAGTTAGGAGTCTGGCAGAGTGCTGGGAGTAGCTTAAGCCTCAGGTTCCCACTGAGTCTCCAGGTTTCGACCTGCTGCTCTCCCTTACCAAACTTCCTGGCATAGTTTTATGTTCCACAACATGCCACTGGACACTTACATCCATTAATGAAAATTCATAAGTAAGAGGCTTGATGTAGTTTTGTGTGGTTGGTTTATGGAGCTATTGTCTGACTTTGTAGGTCAGGTTAGCCTTGATCCTCCTGCCTCAATTTACCAAGTGCTGAGACTGCAGGCAAACGGCCATTGTTATCGGCAGTCAACTTCATACACACCATTGTTTTTTTTTTTTTTTTACTTCATTTATATGATAACGTTTGTGTGTTTTGTGAGGAAGCGCTGTTCATATACATGTGTGCATATGTGTGTGAAAACTACTGGTCATTTCCAGATATCATTCCTCAGAATACATCTACCTTTGATTTTGAGACATGATCTCTCATTAGGATCTTAGAACTTAAATTCAGCAAAGATACTGCCCAGTGGGGACTGGGATGTCTCCTATCTCTACTACCCCTGTCCTGATATTAGGTTACTACACTCAACTTTCTATGTGGGTGGTAAAGATCTGAATTAGAACCTCACAATTTTATTGTATTCACTTTACCAGCTGAGCCATCTACCTAGCCCTTGGCATGGTGCAATTTGGAAGACTTTGCTCTACTTTTTTCTACCATAGCCGAGACTATGTTTTAAAGATTCTGTCAGACCTCTAGTTCCTCTAATGCACTTTTACATTGGAACCTACAGATTATTAATTGGTTAGGGCTGCCATTTCAAAGTATCAAAAACTAAATGGTTGTAACCGTAAAAATTTATTGTCTTGGTTCTGGAGGCGACAAGTTCAAACTTAAGGACTTCTCAAGGCTGATTCCTCCTGATGGCTGTGAGGAATAAGCTGCCCTGACTCTCCTTCCTTGGCATGTCTAAGCTCCTTCCAGTTCACCTGGCATCGCTCCTGTGTGCATATCTCTATGTCTAGATTTTCCCTTTTAAGAAGGCCATCATTTACACTGGATTGGAGCCCACCCTAATGAGCTCACTCTCATTCGGTTACCTCGGCAAAGGCCTTCCAAATAAGGTCACAGGCAGAGGTACTGAGCATTTAAGACTTCACCGTTAAGACCTAGGGCAGCTTGATTTAATCCCTAACAGAAACTAGGAAGAAACTCATCTCTTTAAAGCCAGAAATGAGAAAATGGAGAACTAAGCCATGGTTTAAGTCACATAACCCCTTTGTGTCTCAACTGGAAGAATACCAAAGCTATTTTTTTTTCTTTTTCATTCCTTTTCCTAGAATGTTCTGTTCTGTCTCTCTAGATTAATTATTCACTTTCTTCTGCCTAAGTAGACAAACTTTCTTAACTTTGGACACATGTATTTTTCTGAGAATCGCATGGAACAGAATTAGTCATTTAATTCCTAGTGACTTTGTTAGTGCTTAGCCTAAGAGTTTTAATTTCAGAAGTAAGTATGGTTAGTTTTTATTGACACTTTCTACACAGAGTTACCATTACTTCATTCAAGAAAGCTCACTGAAAATTCCTATGTTCTGGTTATAACTAGATATGTACCCTGTTATTGAATTTAAACTTGTGAATACCTCTCACAGCTTTTTATTCTTGAGCTGTTAGTTCTGAAGGTAGCTTCTGCTGTTCAGATGCTCTTATAAATGCATGTGCTAAGTACAACTAAGTAGTCCTGTGACATTTCTAGGTACTGATGATGTTCTTGTGAGATCAGGGAAGGATTAGTCAGTCTTAGGAAATCCAAATCAGCCACTGACATTCATCAGCCTGAAACAGTAGCAGATTTCACATGCATTGACATCAATCTATAGTGTAGATATTCTTAACTTTTCCATCGAGTGGATAGGAGAATATATTAAAATAGAAATTATTTATAGGCAATGTTTCAGTAAACATTTCAAGTATGTGAAGATTTAAATGTATATTTATTTTGGGCTTAATATACATAAGATGTGGGAAGTGAAGAACAACTGTTCCTATTACCTTTTTATATTTAAGATCCAAAAATGACTTAAAGATTTATGAAAATATTATAGATACTTCTATAACAAACACACAGGGAAAGATATTGTGTTCAAATACTGCAAATTTGTATTTATATAATATGAAAAATTTGAGGTATATTCTTTGGGAAGTTGGGGTTTTAAATACTTTAAACCTGAGAGAATCCATATCTACTTGGACACATAAAGTATGTCACTTATCTTTATTGTATAATATGTATATGATATAATACAATAGGTAAAAATGCACTGATGCTTTTCACTAATTTTGTTAAGCCAAAGCATTCTTACAATGATTGGGGCATATTATGAAATGCACATGAAGCATTCTTTTATAGGAATAGTGAAAGAAAAAGAAAGGATACTTATGTTATAAATACAAAGTTGGTCTAGGGTTTGTTTGGAGCCATTGATCAGAATAATACTGGTAATGGAGCAGAAAACTTGACAAGCCAAGGTCAAACAAAAGTCAGATCAGTATATGTGTAAAACATGGGTTTCGACTAAGAAGAACAGGCACTTTCTAGTGTCTAAATCAGAAAGTAATGAGGAAAGAAATGTGGAAAGTGTCAAAATCTTATGAAAAAGAAATTACTTCACCAACTCTTCCTGTATTGATTAGCAAAAGTTGTGTAGTAAGAAGAAGTTTGTAGCTATCAAAGAAAGACGTGCCTAAGGAAACATACTGATGTTTAATAAAAATAAAATAGTGATACAGCTTGAAATAAAAGGAAGTCAGAAGCAAGCCTGTGTTATAGACAAAGAGATGAACCCCTGCCTTCTCAGGGTCAGCTTTCCATAAATAGATTCTAGGTTTGGTATGTTGTGTGTTCCCCGAGTCCTTCCCTTTTCATATAGTATGTTTTAGATACCTTCCTACCCCCTTCCCATGTATTCTACCAATACAAAACAAATCACCATCTCTGAGAGTCTGTTTCTTATTTCTCATCTACCTACACCCTGCTAACTCTCACTTGACTGAAAAATAGATGATCTGGCTTTGGACCATTAGTATCTCTATAACCTTGATAGGTATGTTCCTCACATATCTGTCAAGTGAATTTATCTAGTTGGAACAAGTTTGGAAGATCTAGTGTATGAGCTTTCATAGACTCAATGTACTAAGACAAGGGTAGACTGAGAACTGGAACATATAGCAAGTGGTTTCTTTCCACACTGTATTTGGATATCATAGTATGGCATAAAAGGAATTTTCTATTTCTCCCTAGCCAAATGAACCAAGAGATATGCTGACTACTAAGCAAACTTACCTTAAAATTCCAATACAATGTATTTCTTGTTTGGATTATTTGCTGTCTTCTTGTCATTTTTATTTGAAAGTTTTGTCTGTGGTAGAAGTAATTTAATTTCAATGAGGGAATTCTACCCCACCTTCGTTCATTCAGTTTCCAGGTCAAAGATACACAACTCTTATTATTATGATAAGAATTAATCAGCACTAGAGTTGGGTAGATATTTACCCTCTAAGTTATTAGAATCAACTTCCTCATTAATAACAACAAATTATAATTTGCCATGTTTTATCTGAGATGCTTTTAACTTCAATTGACCAGACCTCACGGTCATTCGTTTACGATTCACCTAACCTACGGCTTCTTGCTTTTCTCCTCCTCTCTCTCTTCATGGTTCTCCTCAGACTCCAAGACTGGGAACCACAGGCGCTACTTATCACAAGTCTGCCCACCTATAAGCTTCAGGCATCTATTCACCAATCAGGGAAATCTTGGGGGGGGGGGCAAGTTCACATAGTGTCACTTGGGTCTACTTGAAGATTCTCTCCTTCTTGGGGGCAACTAGGCCTGGAGGGCCAGTATTTAGCATTAAAACACATTGCAAAACACCAAACCTCAACATTTGTCAAATCAGCTTATGCACAAGACCCTGAATTAACTACATCTTAAAATTGAAAAATCAAATGTATATTGTTTAATAGCACCAAGAGAAACTGAATGCTATGCTAAATATTAGGCAATTCTAAAATGAAGTAGCAGCTAAAACTCTTTCCACATATGTAGTTAGTATTAAAATTTCAATTTTTTTGATTCTTCTTCTCTTTCCTCCTTCCTCTATTTTCTCCATGTTTCTCTCCTTTTGTTTTTTTCCTTCTTCCTTTGCTCCCCATTTGCTTAGTTCTTTCCTTTGTTCTTCAGTTAAGATGCATGGACCTGAGTCCTAACTCTTATTTCCAGCCACAGAAACAGTAAGAATAAATATTATTTTACGAGAGACATAAGTGAACTAAAGGGAACATATTTATTTAAGATGTTTTTACATTTAGAACTGTGATCAAATGAGCCATACAAAAGAATTTTTGCAAAATTTTTCTCCTAGGCTCCGAATGAAATCTTACCATTATAAATGACAGCGTCTTTAAAAATACATAAACGGATCACTTAATTCTGAGTCTGTCTGTACTTAGCTTAATTGTGGCATCATGGAGATTTGGTTCTTGCATTTGATTCTTAATTTGAATTATTCTTTTTTTTTTGGCGAGGAACATGACCAATGAACAATAAAGGAATTATTGCCAAAATGATATGCAATATTGAGCAGAGTATGTCTCAGTTATATTTACATAGTTATGATTCTCCCACCTGCAGATGTTGGCATCATTCCGAAGGTAGTTTTTCATAAGAAACAGGAAGTAGAAATTACAAACAAACAAGCATCATAATTTTTTTCTCTTAAACAGAATTTTCTTTCTTCTAATCTGATGACATATTTTAGATCCTAGACTCCTTTAAGAATTTGATTAAAGTTAGGAATATATCCACGGAAAAAGAAAATATTTAGACATGTTCTGAAACATTATTTTTTAAATACAATTTCAGTGACAAACAGATTCTCTACACTCCATTAATCATTTCAACTTCAGAATTTAATGCCTGGAAATCCTTATTTTTATTTTTATGTTATAATTATTTGTATGCTACATAATGGAATGTTCTTTAGGTGTTTTGCAGTTACAATTAGTTTACAAATACTGGAGAAATGAAATACCTAAAAATGATCAAGAAAGTTTGAGAAGTTCAACTAGCAGCCATAAAATAAGCAATGAGCGAAGCCAGTATGTTTTGATGTATGAGTTTTTTTAAATCTGTAATAGAGTAAAATGGACCTACATAAAACAGATTTATGTTGCAAAGCAATGGTCAGTATAAATTCTTTAATTAAAACAGTCTAACTATAATTTCTTCTCATGTTTTTAAAGCACATGTGAACTATGTGCAGATTGTTAGAAGACTTAGCCATTTCATAGTTGCAAGTCACTGGCAATCACTGTCATCAGGATTAGCACAGCTCAATACCTTTGCATCAAATTTCTAATGCAGTTCTTTATTCAGTGAGGAATCATCTCTGGTGTGTCATACAACAGGAAGCAAGCAAGACAAATATAGGAGCATGAGTCCTATGCTGTTGGCATCTTCTTTCCATATTTTTTTCCTGGATATTTGTGATGAACTGGTTGTCAATTTATAGGATACGAAATTATGTAGCAGATAAACCTCTGGACATACCTGTGAGGGATTATCTAGATTTGATTAACCTCCCTGTCTGAATGTCAGGGATTATCTACATTCAGCTAAGTGAGAACAGAAGACCCAGCTTCCTAGATGGCACTAAAAAGGGAACGTAAGCAGGACACCAACATTGATGTCCTCAGCTTCATGCCTGTGACTACAGAGGCAATAGTTGCCTCACCTTCACACCATGGTGGACCATACAAAGCAATTTCTTTGTCCCTTTGATCAGTTTTGTCAGGAAACTTTATCACAACAGTAAGACAAGCAACTATTCCAATAGTAAAGAAACATCATTAGCTAAGTATACCGTTGGCAAAATGTAGGCCAGTGATTTCCTCTTTAATTAACAAGGGTGGTGCACAGTAACAAAGATCAGAAGATTGAGAAGTGAAGCTACATGAAATAAACAAGGAGAGTACAGAACCGAATTAATTGATCAAAGTGCTTCACTTGTCTGTTCCAAGGCAGTCTTGCTGCAGGTATGATCAAACTGGGAACTTAAATGAAGACATCCATATTTGTTATTTTCTTAGTTCCTGTGACAAAACACCTGACTCACCTGATGATTCTTCTTCTTCTTCTTCTTCTTCTTCTTCTTCTTCTTCTTCTTCTTCTTCTTCTTCTTCTTCTTCTTCCTCTTCCTCTTCCTCTTCCTCCTCCTCCTCCTCCTCCTCCTCCTCCTCCTCCTCCTCCTCCTCCTCCTCCTCCTCTTCTTCTTCTTCTTCTTCTCCTCCTCCTTCTCCTCCTCCTCCTCCTCCTCCTCCTCCTCCTCCTCCTCCTCCTCCTCCTCCTCCTTCTTCTTCTTCTTCTTCTTCTTCTTCTTCTTCTTCGTCTTCTGTAGAGTAGATCTTGGTTCTGAGTTAGTTGAAGTGAATTAACCCATCACTTGTAGGGCCTTGTAGCTGGGTAGCACGACAGTGGGAACTGGCTAGGCACTTTCTCATACGTATTTTACGAGCAAGCAGAAAGCTTGGACTCAGGTGGGTTGTTATTCCCAAGGCCTGCTCACCAACAGCTTACTTCCTCCAGATAGGCTCTGCAACTTGTAAGTTCCACAACCATTAAAAAAATGCTGCTAGCCAGGTATGAAATGCTTAAATGGATGAGCTATGAGGGCTACTTCATGTTCAGACTGTACTTAACATCAAACATGGTCATAGCCTTTATCTGCAGTGGCCTTCCTTCATTCAGATTCACATGTTCTCAACTCCAACAAGAAACGATTAGTTCTAACTGAGCCTCACACCTCTCCTGAGTCTTTGCATGTGTTTATTATGCATAGGTACAAGTGTACTAGTGCTCATATTCATATCCCTGAGCACATGTCTAAAGACCTGAGATCAATATCAAGTAGCTTCCTCAGTCATTTTCTGCCATATTACTTGAGGCAGGGTATCTCACTGAACTCTGAGTTTGGCATTTGAGCTAGGTTGGCTAGTTACAAACATCCAGAATTTGCCTGTCTCCATACCTACTCTCACTGCTTGGATTCAAGACCTATACCAGCCCAGACAACTCTTATGTGAGTGCTGGTAAACTCAGATCCCTCATGCTTGTGTGGCAAACACTTTCTCTGAGGTGCTATCTTTCTAGCACCTGAATCAAATCATTTGAGTAAGTTCAGGGGAGAAGTTACAGTTCATCTTGGTCTGTCATAACCCATCACCGGCAAGGTAGAGTATAGAAAAACTCTGGAACATTGTGAGTTCTTCTACCCATACAGACAATTTGCTTAGCAGATCACCCCTCAAACAAAGTGGAGGAAGCAATGACTTCACTTTGCAAGCTCTCTTTTCTTACCACAAGAAGGATGAATGCCTGTAATCCAAAAGAATAGCTACTGTTATCTAACCACAGGATGAAATGGATAAAACAGAAAAAAAAAAACGACAAAAGAAAACACATTTACAACAACTAGAGGTCATTAAGGAATTTGTGTCAACTCTGGCATGACTTAGGAACCATTTTGTTTGAGTTCTAGCTGTCTTCTACCACCATTTCTGGCTCTGTGACTGGAGTTGGGTCTCTTAACAGCTTTGGAATGTGGTGTTTGCGTGCCTAAAGGAGCCCTTTCATTTAAGAAATGACTTTTCCCAGAAAATTGAAAAGTGCTTTCAATAAGTCACACCATCTGCTGCTCTCATATTAAGTTAAAATTGGCCAAAATTGAATCTTCATTTATCTGACCTGCAGCTTTCACCTGCACAACTTTTAGCAGTGTGGTTTGGAATTAACCCTTTGTAAAAACCTTTAAATTGGTTGGATTGGGGTTTGGAGCATTTTCCTGAAACTATAGTGTTTTCCCATTTGTATCATTTGGCTACTTGCTTTCATTTTAACAACACAAATAAAAAAAAACAGTGGCCACATATAAATCACAACTCTTTAACTATAGTAATATAACTGGTCCTAGGCAGAAGAGTAGCTTTAAAGGCCATCAAGTGGGGACACATCTTCCTCAGGGTATTAGAACCTGAGGCTAGTAATGATGAAAATGCCTTCCTAATTATTTTTGGAAAAATTAACTCGAAACCTGTTTTTTTTTTTTTGTACCAGGTGGTCAAACAAATAAAATATATACTTGGGGAAGTTCCCCTCTCTGAACTTTAGTCATGCGGGGAAATAAATCTTTCATTGCTGTGTCTTACTCCCAGAGGATCCGGCTATACCACTCCTGGGCATATACCCAGAGGCTTTACCTGCATGCAATAAGGACACATGCTCCACTATGTTCATAGCAGCCTTATTTATAATAGCCAGAAGCTGGAAAGAACCCAGACGTCCCTCAATGGAGGAATGGATTTAGAAGATGTGGTATATTTACACAATGGAATACTACTCTGCAATTAAAAACAACGAATTCACGAAATTCCTAGGCAAATGGTCAGAACTTGAAAATATCATCCTTAGTGAGGTAACTCAATCACAAAGGAACACACATGCTATGCAGTCACTGATAAGGGGATATTAATCCAGAATCTCGGAATACCCTAGACACATTTCGCATATCAATAAATTTCTAAGAAGATGGAAGGAGAGACCCCTGGTCCTGGAAAGACTGGATGTAGGGGAACGCCAGGACAGAGAAACGAGAGGGGGTTGAATGGGGAAAAGAGGGAGGGAAGGGGGCTTATGGGACTTTCGGGGAGGGAGGAAACGGGAAAGGGGAAATGATTTGGAATGTAAATAAAAAAAACTTAGAAAATAAAATTAAAAAAAAAGAGCTGAAAGGAAAAAAAATAAATACAATTTTTGCTCACGGAAGCTGCTGCCTTAGCAATAGCTGTGATTATTGGAACATGAACCCATGCCAGAGGTTAGTAGACAGTTACCCAGCATCCCTAGTATTTTTATATATATGTGCTAACTTTAACTCATGTCTCAAGTGCTTCACATTTTCCATTTTATCACTACACACTCTTATTGCCCACAAATTCAGCCAAGAAAACCAAGTATCCCATATGCCTTAATGTCAAGGAACTGTGTTTTGTCTTATATTGTAGAAAATATTTCCCCTGGTTATTTATCACTCTGTCATTTTATTTTATTATTTTTAACACTGGATTTTCTTATCAAGCGTATGCATGTATACACGTATATACACCTTTTTTGGGAACATTTCTCTATATCACTACACTGACTTTTCTAAATGTCTCAGACTCCCATGGAGGTAATTAGTAAGAATGAATTGTTATCTGCTCTTTTATGGAGGAAGGAAAGCAAGGCACATAAATTTTAATTGAAGTACCCACTCAGCTTGTTATTGCTAGCATAACCATAGTCAAACAACATTGCTCAGGTGTTTCCTGGGGATATGCAGTCAAATAAAAGATGGAAAACCCTCCATCCATTCTCCATCCATAGACAGGATCTTTCTTTTCCCCTTGAAATACTTTTAGAGTAAATGTAGGTCCAAACCATCACTGAGTCACTGATTTGGAATTTTGGACCCCAGGGTATTTATTTGTCATGCCAGTGTGAGGAAGTTGACAATGTACTGCGTATTTCTGGTACATTTTTGGGTGCTCTCGATATTAAAACATGCCATTTCCATGGCAAGCAGTGGACAGAAGACTTGTCTGAATTGCGTTTACTTGGACTTCATGGGATACACTCTGACATTTTTATGTTTTGATACTTTATAGTTACTTTTTAATACTAATACCATCTATTAAAATGATTTTGTGGCTTCCTCAGTTATTATGACTAAAGGATGAAAACCTGAATGTAACAGTGTTAAGGACATTAAGTTTTAAAGCTTCTTAGCTTTGTCAATTTCTTACAGCCACTAATAATGTTCTTAGTCTTAGACTGTCTTTACAGTTCACTAATAATGATCAGGACCTGTAGATTTCTTGGCTTTTAAATGGAGCATCCCTCCTCTGAAGTGGCTTAGCATATATTAAGTAAGATAATTGTGGAAAAAATTGTTTCTTGGTCTTTATTGACAGATGTGCCCACTTGCCTTTCCTCCTGTTCCTGTTGTTACTATGAGGGTAGAAAGGAAAGGTTTTTTCCAAAGTACCTCATATTCTATTTCATTTAATATTTTGTATTAGACATATATTGTGCTGGGCACTGGTACACTTCCTTTTTGTTAAACTCTGAATACCATAATGATATGTGTACATAGAATAAAAGTAGTAGCTAGTTTGTCCCATTTCTATAAAGGCTGTGGATGTCTGTACATAGTGAATGCTGTCACTATTCTTATTCCATGCATGAAAAGAAATAGGGAGTTCTGTGAATACTGATCCATATTGAAGCCAAAACAATTTAACCCATGTCCAAATGACATAGTTAAGCATTCTGTTTCTCATGTATACGTTTTGACAATGATGTAGAGTATCACTCTGCACTCAGGTTGACTCAATTTCACTTTTGGTTCAGCTGCTTATTGGCATGAAAAAATTGTCAAATAGCTTAAACTATTCCCTCATCTGTGGTAATTCAAGTGTTAGATGAATTAAATACATCATCCGTATGGAATGCATGATAACATAAATCGCATAAAATAGCAGCTTGAAACTTTGGACTAGTCTTTCAATCTCTATCAGGAGTGTTACATTTGAAATATTAATTTGTTCTCTGCATCTCTCTCTATCCCTTCCATTCCCTCTCCCTCCATCTCTCCCTACTTCCCTTTCTATCTGTTCCTCTCTTGGTGTTTCTCCTTCCTTTCTTTGTATGTGTGTGAGCTATGAACAGGGCAATATTATTCTTAGTAAATAGAACAGTAGACTGCTAAGCTCGCTGTGACTAAATAATGATTCCCTGTTGATGATACAGATACTGGATTTCTTGAAACAGCTATTATCTCTTTCAATTTGAGTTCTTAGAGCTAGTTTATTTTATAATCATACTTTCATCACAATGAAGTTGAAGGAGAAATTATCTCTGCATATCTTTCTCTTCTGTATTATGCTGCAGGCTTATGAAGTTCATTTTTACATGCTAAAATCCACAACATTAAAATACAGTAGGCACTCGATAGACGGCTTCTGTGCTGTCTGACACACTGAACTTGTGAATTGTCGAATGCAGTTTAAGGCTATAGCAAGGTAAAAGCACATTTGTTTTCTACAGAATGTCATGTTTTTCCTAGAAGCTACATGAAATGCAAAAGAAGATGTATACCTCCTATTTTCCATTAAACCCCTTTCTCTTAAGAATGTTAAATGCATATGAATATATTTTATATATTAATTTTATGCTTAGTTCAAACATAAAAGTGTGAATAGTTAGTCTTAGGTGGAAATATTTCGATGTCAGAATACTACATAAGTGAACTTACGCAACTTACTCACTCTCATGATAGTCTTCTGAATTTCATAATAGGAGAAAAATAACCTTTTATAATTGGACCTATATAAACATTACCATAATAATTTCAAGATTCAAATGTTATAGTTACTCTCTCTAAGGTGTTCAGATAGAATACAATAACAGCACATATAAACTGAATCTGATAACCCTGTAAAGCTGAAAGAGGACCATGTTGTACTTATAATCAATAAAATTCAGAATGTGAGATAATGACACAGTGAAATAGAAACAAGGAAACTCTGCATACAACAAATAAACTGTAATAAAAGTAATGTGAGATGGAGAGAAAAATCTATCCATCAAGGATGCATTGCAATCAATTCTCAGTCTGGAAACTTTAGGTAATCCATTTAAAACACAAAACATAATTTACATGTGAAAAGCAATTGGAAATACAAACACCCACTACTTAAAAAGAATTAATGTGAATTGAGTAACAAATTTGGTCCAGTTCCAGAAGTCTGTGTTACTCAGATAGACACTAGAGTATGGAGTGAATATGGATGGAGTAGAAGTCTGTGTCATTCAAAGAGAGGGTGGAGGATGAATGGAGTGAAAACTTTGTTATTCAGATAGATGGTGGAGTATAGAAGTACTGAAGGGCTATGTAAGATACACTTCCTAGCCATTGGGAAAGGATTGGAAAAATAGAATAAAAATATTCTTGGAATGATAATGGCAGATCAAAGATAATTATGTGCATTAGAATAGACACTACTTTGGTGAATACCGTATGGTTGAAAATTTCCATTGTAAAACAAGCTTGAAAATACTGAATATTATTTTAGAATTACTCAGTAAACTCCTAGAATTAGAAAACAGAGGAACTTTAAGAAAACATGTGTGCTCATATTTGAAAATAATCGAATGTTTGAAAAAGATGAGTTAAATATTCTTTGGCGTTTATAAAGGCATATATTGCACTACTGATTTCTTTCAAAAGGAAAGTTGGCATTTAGGAGCTTTATCAAATTGATGTTGTACTATATAATATGAAATGTTTAGAATTTAAACATCAAAACAGACATGTATAGGGATGTTCAATAGTGTAAATAGGAATGAAGCAATATACTGTTTTATAAATTTATAAAACTTTAAAAAAATCTGTTGTGTACTCAGTGCATGCCTCAGCACTGCTGTCTTTCTCCTGCTTTAACAGTCCACCATAATTTCAGTGGCTTAGAAGCCATAGTCTCTTTTGGAGTCTGTGAAAACCATACCGAGTTGCCAGCAGATTTGGTACCAGTTCTATTAGAACATAACAGCATCAGACTAGGCAATAGCGACCCAAATGGGCTACAATTTAAGAAATAAGCAATCTCATTGTGTAGCAAAATACCAAGGCCAGTGATTGAAAGACAGCAGAGTAAGTGTAATAACAGAACACAGAGGACTGAGTCAAATTGGCGCATGTGTCTGTGCAAAGATTACTATGCTTTTGAATATGCATATCATTTACTTGTGGTGATTTAAATTATAAACTCGAGTTATTATTCACACACTTTCTGATACAAAATCTTTAGAGCAATATTTGTTTTGGATCTTTTAAAAAGCATAGACAGTAAATAAAATACTCAAAGTCATAATTTTAAGCCATTTATACTCATTTAATTTGAAGTATTCTGAAGCTGAACAGTCAGAAAAAAATGTCCTACGTACTTTAATCACTTTCAATTGCATGCTTAGCTAAACAACTTATAATAATATATTACTGATAGGACATTGTTTTTATGGACCAGTTTGTAGAAGAAACTGTGGGTTGGACATAAAGTGTTTTCAGGTCAAGCATGAGAATCATAATTTAGATCTCCATTAGCTATAAAAACAAAAAGTCTAATGGACATTTCAGTCTGTCTGTAATTCCAGTTCTAGGGAAAAAGAAGCATGAGGTCCCTGGGTCATGCTAACTAGACTAGCCGAATAAACAGACTCTGGGTTTATTGAGAGACACAAACTCAGGATATGTAAAGGAGAACAGGGGTAGAAAAGATGGAATACCAATTTTTAGTCTCTATGAACACATACATATACATGCAACCATGAACACAGTACATATACATACTTAAATTCTCATTATTTACTATTTTTTCATGATTGTATAGTCTGTATCAGTTTCTGAGGTTTGAATGTTTTGAACACTTAACCCAAAATGTTTGTTAGCGTATGCCTGTCAGACTGTAATGCTTTAAAGGCATCATCTCTTTTGATGAACATCATTGAAGTACAAATTACTAGTTATGTTAATACTTTTCAAGGTTGAATGGTTTTAAAAAAAGAGGAAAATACATTATAATTATGTAGAAGTGTTTCATATCAACCTTGTTTTGAGGGAAAATCATATTATTTCTATGACTATACAGTGATCCATGGTAACATGTAACGTCAGCAGTGTTTTAATAGTACATGATTGAAGGAACCAATATTCTCAAACTATGTCACCATGTTAACAGAGTTGAATTAGAGCCTCTCTGTTACTACATGTAACATAGTAACTGGAAAAGAAGTTCGGAAGACTGGTAATAGGATTGCAGGAGATATTGTTTAATAAGTGCTTGATGAAAATTAACAATTTCTGTGGCTGTACAGTCAGTATATGTTTTCTAGTCCCCTGTATTTCATATCTTTTTCTTGTTCCCTAGCAAGGAGACAGAGACCTATTGTTATCAGCCATTATTTTCAGTTGTCTATTAGATTTTCTCTCCTGATTGAGAGAGTTACTTTGGTTTCTCAGTTAATGTCATGATCCAGCAAGGCTATGTCCTTTCTTACAGAAAAGTGGGAATATACTCATCACACATGGGAGGCTCTATGAGTGTTTACACTCTCTAGTGAATCAGAGTAGGCACTTAATTAGACGGACTGAACATGTCGCTCATCTATGGAACAATTTCCTCTGGGAGATATAAATTTAGTCTCTGCTTTACTCAATATCTACATTATACAGAAACACTAGTCATGATATTGTTAAACTGTATTTACTGTAAGCATAATTTGTAGCACTCCTTGTTATGTTGACTAAGTGGATGTTGGTCAAGATCTCGTTACCCTTAAATGCTTACTTTTCCTTTTAATGAGAAACTATTACTTCATGTCTCATCCTAATTCCTTTTTTCTTTCATTCTTTTTCCTATTTAACTCACAAAGAACAGCAGCTACAATAAACTGAACTAAGGAATGGAAGCCAATGGCCAAAAGCCATTTGCTCACTAATGAAAAGCTCCTAATTAATTGCATGTTTTAGCAGTTTTCTTTTAGTTTTCAATTAGCTTGGACTTTTGATGCTGATGGTGTTGATTTTTTTTTTTAATATTGTACTCGCCAGAGTTTGGGAGTGTTATTTACTCTGGGAGGCATCATGAGAGAGAGAGAGAGAGCTATCATTTTGTTATAGAGCAAGTCAAATTTGTTCCTAGTTTGTTAAGTGGAAAATGTTCTATAGAATTATCATGAACCAATATCCGTTTTACAGAAAATAGACTGCACAGAAAGATAGATGAATATAAAAGGAAGTATTGAGAAGAATGATACCACATCTCATCTTTCCAGAAATAACTGGAAAGATATTAAACTTACTGGAATATTTCTCAATGAGCTAGAATATAAATAATGTTAATAAAGCAAAACTGTCATTATAAAACAAAATTCCAAGAAGGACTTTATTAACAAACATTTTATACATCATAGGTTTGTTGAAAACAATAAAACATTCATTCCCCAGGTAGCTTAACTTTAGTGGGTCAGAACAGTCAAGTATTCATAAGTGAAGCGAGTGATCACATTTCATTTTAATAGGAAATTTGTCATGTCGTTGGAATCAACATTGTAGGAAACAACACAGAGGGATCTACGTAATTGTATTGTTTGCTGAATCGGAGGAACTAGATTGATGAAGGCTGTCAAGGATGAGGGTACTCAACAACTGTTCATTAAATAGTATATCTGACTCTTTTATATATCACTTCCTATTTACAAAGACTTCTTACAACAGTTTAATGAGCCAGTTCCGCTCTCCGATGAAAGTAACCATACTCTTCTCTTTCTGCTTGTATTCTGACTATTACACTGATGTACAATCATTCATTGTTTCTGGTGGTCTAAGAATGTCATGCTGTACCACCAAACTTTGAGGACAAATGATGTGCTGAAAATTTATATTCCCATTTTACTGTATGTGATATGTTCTATCACATGCCAGGCAGTCTCAAAATTATTTCCAATAATATTAAATTTCCAAGCCAAGTTAGTGGTAGCTTCACTTGTAGAATATTGTAATTTTCCAAAATGTTAACAATCAATTTGCTTCTGAGATGGGAAGACTCTCCTCCCTTTTCTTCTCCATCTCCCTCTCCCTCTCTTCCTCTTTCTTTCTCTCTCTCTTTCTCTCCTTCCCTTTCTCTCTGTGTGACACACACATGTAGAGAGCCATATTGGGGTGTCATGTCACCTGGCAGGAACTTGACATTGACCAAGGTGAAGTTCCTCTCCCAGCTTATGAGCGAGGAATTTCTGTGTGAGTCACAATCCTGCTCCACTTAGGGTAGAGTGAAGGTGAAGTTCATTGTTTCTCCAGGTCTACGAATTTCTGAATTAAGCAGGTGACCCGCCCAGCTGCCTGAGCAGTAGAGCCAACTCCTTGTGAACAGCCAGACCAGTTCCCCTTCCCCAGAACACATCCTGGAATTTGGGGGAATGGTCTTGCCTGAAACCTTAAATCCTCGGTGGTCCCCCAAAAAACCACGGACTTTGAACAGCAAGGTTGTCTTGGTCCATGTTTCCCTCGTCACCCCGTTTTTAACCCCAGCTCTCCATCCAGAGAACCCGATAACCCATTCGTATATAATCGCAGGCGGATACACACACACACACACACACACACACACACACACGGGGCAGGGGGGGGGGAGAGAGAGAGAGAGAGAGAGAGAGAGAGAGAGAGAGAGAGAGGAAAGAGGCAGAGAGAATGATGGGGGAGAGAGGGTGGAAGAGAATATTTTGGGTGAACTAATACATTTCAAAAAATGGCTAACTATTAATTATACTATTATTCATTTCATTGTATGACTCTAGAATTGGCAAATTGCATTTATTTCTCAACTGATGTATAGTTTTCTTCAAGTTGAGGAGAAAAGTCAACCATTCAGCACATTTTCAGGTTAGCAGGTGTATGAACTAATAATTGTATAGAAATGTGACTTAATATATGTGATTTGAATGTTTTAATCTCCTGATGAGAAGATTTACTTATCTGAATGTCAGTATCTAGCAAAGAATCTTTTGCCTCTGATTACAGAAACTATAATCTCATTTTTTGGTGAAATAAATTTTGCTTAAGTAATGTATATGGTTTATTCTGTTACTCAAATAACTTTTTCATAGGATAAATTGATCCTGTTTTTGCCTATAGCCTGCATAATTCACTAAACTTTAATATTTTAGGTTGATATCTTGTAGAGTGATACTTTTAACTAAAGATTTGTGTATTCAGTGGGGATAGAGAGAGCTCATTGATAGTGATAGCTATTCATATTTATTTAGATTATTGTTTATGATGCCAGGCAGAGTGCTACCTGTTCTAGGAGAAATAAAACAAAACCTTGTATTAGTCTTCCTAGTATCTTACAACTATTACTGCATGGAATATTTTCCTTTATTTAGAAATAATGTTCTGAAACATTGTTTCTGCTAGTGTTAATCTTCCATTCAAAATTATAATCTTTAACAAACAGACATCAGGAGCTGGACAGATGGCTCAGCTATTAAGAGCATTGGCGATTGATCTAGAGGATCTGAGTTCAGTTCCAGAACGTACATGACACTTTACACCTGTCTGTGACTCTCATTCTAGGATTCAACACTCGCACATAGACATACTTGCAAGCAAAACAATAAACACACATACAAAGTAATTAACTATTATTTTTAAAATTACAAAACAGAAAAGGCATTAGGCTTGCACTGAACTGGTTTAGGTGGGAATGTGTATTTCTTTAAAGCAGACATTTTCACCCTGGAGCAAAGACTCATTCTAAAGAACATATCTGCTACTTCAAAGTACTATTAAGTATAGAGATTTTAGAAGAAAAGTTTTTCCTTTATATGTACCAAAGTGCATGTTAGTGAATTATAATGCAGACTGCTTAGTTCTATAGCTTCTGGGAAACTCAGATATTGAGAGTAAGTTAGTGGTGAAGCTAAGTTATTATTCCAGATATCAGTAATGGTTGGCAAAAGACAAACTAAATTTTGGGGTCATAATCTCAAAGCTTAGCCAAATAAGAGATATTTAGGCTTTGGTAATTCTTATATTTGGTGAGACAAATACTGATATTTTTTAATGTGAATATAGGTCCACTATGTAAAGAAAAAGCAATTCCAAGAGTAGAAAGTTCCAGATCTAACCCCTGACATTTGTATGAATCAGTGTCTGGTGTTAGTCAATGTCTCTGAAAAAAAAAGACATACATTGCTTATAAAAATCAAACTGGTATGATTTCTGAGAAACTCTATACATAATCATTTATGATTTTATTATGTTCACAGTTACTGGTCAGGTAGTGGTAGCACATGTCTTTAATCTTGGCACTCAGGAGGCAAAGGCAGGTAAATCTCTGAGTTCGAGGCTAGCCTGGTCTATAGATTAAGGTCCATGAAATTCTGTAGTTAGTAAATAAAGATACACTTTTTTATTTTTAGTTTCAACTTTAGTAATAAATTCATCACCTTCATCTACCATGACCAAATTAGTGATGGTTTTTCTCACTGAAGTAAAAAAATTTCAATGGGAACACCAAAACATTTGTGAAAATGAGCACCAATTTCATACTACAAAAACGTCCATATTTTTGGAAAAACTGGTAGGTAAGTCAGCAAGGCATGCCTAAGTAAGCAAATATTTCTGTATTTATTTTATAAACATATGTAGATCTGTAGTATTCTATGACATAATTTCAACTACTAGAACAGTAAAACTATTTAAAGTAAACATAGGTAAGACAGTTTAAATGTCAGATTAAAGGATTTTTTAAGTGGATAAATGATGATGATATCTGATATCTATCTAATGTAGTATAGATTATAGATGGATTTTTTCCAATGGTATCTGTTATACTATCTCCAAACTACTATACCTCTATAAATGGCACATGCCCTTATTTAGTTAATTTCAATTCTGTATCAGAACCAAAGCAGCATGCCTGTTGTTAGCTAACCCACAGAAAAATTTTGAGCAGTAGTTTTCTTGTTGTGCTATTTTGTTTTTCATTTTTGTTTGATTATCTCGGGTTTTTGTTTGGTTTGTTATTTCCTTAGAACAATCCATGGTGTGGAATTGTTATCTATCATTCTATCTTCTTATGACATCTAGAGATGTGGTAATATTGAAGCAAGTATCCATGAGACTGGCTCTAAACCAGTTTGATGATAAGCTCTCTCTAGCTGTCATCTTATTCATTCTAATTCATATGATAAAACAGTCTAAATAATAGCAAGATCATTCAAAAAGAATATTGACATCAAGAAGGGATGAAGCAAAGGAAGATAGCTAGTTTGTACTTTCAATATGTCAATAATTGAAAACTGTTAATGCTTTATTTTCCCACTAATTCTGAACGAATGTAGTTATTTTATCCATGTGTTATGGAACTCTAGGTTTTAAAGCACAGGCATTCATATAGCTTTCCATTCACTCAGACAAGCAAGAGTGATACTCAGATCACAATAAGGTTTCACTCTGAACTCATACCATAGCTCAGTATTCCGATGACATGTTTATTTTCCTTTCATTTTACTGTGAAAGACTTCTGGCTAAATCCACTTATATTTGCATTTTGGACTGTAAATTTTGAGAGAGTACTTATTGCAATTTAGTTATATGGATTTGAACAGGCACAATATTCTTACTGTGAAATTGGAAAGCAAATGAAATTTAAAATGATATTTGTTTACATTTTTTTTTTATTGGTTCCAATGCAGTTTAGCTGCTGTTGCTGACTTGAGGCCCTACTCAAATGCTGAGTGGGCTGACACTGTTTGCTCTGTAATGCGTTTCCCCCTTTAGGGCTCTAAACCACCATGAATGAGAAAATATAAATTAGCTTGTTCTTCGAACATAAAACGAAAACTTCATCTTTGGCACAAGAGATGATTGGTTTTCTTTTTCCTTGTTAGTTTTACATATGATGAGTAATTTAACCAATTAGGTACAGTAAAACTACACTAATTTAGACTAATTGTGTGGAAAATTTTAATGGAGGTGTAGAAAATCTGATAAAGATTTAAAGGAGGATGCACTTTTTCAGAATATTTATTTTGTCTCTGAAAATAGCTAATTAAACTATAGCATTTGACGTAATGTATGACTTTTAATGTAAATTAAATTTATTTTCTTTTTTTGCAATTTACACACAGTTTTGCACATACACAGAAACCAGCACACTTTTGAATTGTTACCTAAACAATTCTCACTTCTTACTTGCCCCCTACCAGCCTTTTTCACACCAGTAAATTGCCTCAGAAACTTCTCTTTCAGGAACAATACAAATATTTAAAGGGCATTGAACATGTAAGACTAAAAATAATTCGCTTATTGCTTCATTCAATCAACAATACTTTGAGTACAATAGTCTACTCAGGAATACCAAGAAGTTCAAGAAATATTTGCACCTATTCGAGAATGTTGATAGAAGGTAAACTTTGGGAAATCCTGATTAAGAATACATCTTGGTGTTTCTTAAAATAATTACATTCAATCTTTTAATTGAAATAAAGTGAAGGTGTTTGGTGTAGATATTGCTTGAATATATGTCTCTCAGTTACAGACTTTTAACATAGGGTGAGAGTTCCATAATTACATATTTTCCTTAACTGAACCTGTGTCAATTAATAATTTTGATCTTGTTGGTGGAGAATAATGATAGTCAGGTAAACAGAATTAAACACACAAAGCTGTTTATCTCTCTGTAATAAACCACATAGGTCATACTGTAGAAATGTGGAAATGGTAGTAAAATTGCTCCTGGTTTTCTTTAAGAAATCATTCAGTATTTGATTCTTTAGTAATAAGAGAACATATCTTCAAAATCTGGCTAATAAGCTAATCTCAGTCCATAGTGGTCTTACCCAATGGAAATGGTACCTCCCCGTACCCTAAGTAAGAAATTTGAGAAGTTAGGTTTTCCATCTAACAGTAAGATAAATAAACATTAAAAAAAAAATAGAGGTCAGTCAAAATTGAGTTAACCTGTCTCTATCCCCTAACCCTAAATGTAACCTAATGGAAAAAGCTTTGAAGGAACTAAATGGTTTTAGTTTGAGGGTTTTCTCTTTTTCCGTTCCTTTCTATGTTTCTTTCTTCCTTTTCATCAGGAGAATTGCTTGATGAAGACTTGAACTCTGGGATCCTCATAAAACTTGAAGAAGGGTTTTGAAGTGTCTTGCCAGGCACTTACAATAGGAAGGAGTCATGGGGTTTCATCTCCAGCCCCTGGAAGAAAAATAAGGGAAAGAATACAACCTGAGAGCGGTTTTAAATTTACGGCTGACATTTACATTCTGAGACTCACTTCTTTCATCTGTTAAGTATGGTGCCAGACATCAAATTGAAGGGTGACTGAGGCTGGCTCCAGTTCTGTTTTTTTAAGGCAGAGCACATAGAAGCAGTAAGGTGGAGGACATCTGTGAAGGAGGGATCAGCTCTTCTTGAATGTCCTTATTAACATTGCCGCTTAAATATTCTACAGAGTGCTTAAGTCAAACCCTCTGACTCCTATCGCAAAACTACAAAATTCAAAGCTTGGGTGGGTGTTTGTGGCTTAGTCTCCATTTTTTGACAAATGCCATTTTCTTTCCATTGAGGAAAGGCAAGAATGAATCATACTATCTGTTCAGTGGTTCTTAATCAGCATTTTTATGTTAAAGAACAGAACAGAATGGAATGGCATGAAATGAAATAGAATGGAATGAATTTGACAAAAGTAAAGTATATAAATAAATGTTCTGCAGGAAGTAACAGAAAATACTGTTAGAAGAAATTCCCTTTCATGTACCTGTGAACAGGATAGGAATAGAAAGTTTATTTATTTCTGTCATCCATGATTAAAAAACTTCAAACCCTCTACCCTTAGTTGTGTTTTGAGAATGATATTGCTAAACACTGCAAATTCTTGGACATTTCTGTTCCAATCACTTGATACATACCTAAAGTCACTATATAATTAGTGACCCTTGACACATTTGTACAAACTAAATATGCAAAAAGAAATGACTTTCATAATAAGTTTCTGCTAAATAATCACCTTTCACCTAATTTTGAATTTGTCTATTATTGCCAGTTCCTAAATATGTGGCAGAGGATGGCCTTGTTGGACATTAGTGAGAAGAATGGTCCTTCGGCATGAGGGGGTTCCATGCCCCAGTGTAGGGGAATGCCAGGGTCAGAAGGCAGGAGTGAGTGGGTGGGGAGCACCCTTATAGAGGCAGGGGGAGTGGAGATGGGATAGGGGCTTTCCCAAGGGGAGACCTGGAAAGAGGATATAACATTTGAAATGTAAATAAATAAAATATCCAATAAAAGGATTAAAAAAAAGGAAACATTTTTGAGGTGCATGTCTCAGGGCAGACTGTTTTGTATGGAGCATCTGTTGCTTCTCTTAGCCAAGATGTTTAGCTTCCAGACCGCAGTGACAAGTCTTCTAGAAGGACCCTAAACCATCTGGTCATTGCCAAGATGTCTTCTTTGGGTTCTCTCAACTGCTGCCTCCATTTTTGAGAACTATTTCCTTTACATTTCTCAGCATCCTTCATAAAAAGGATCTAGTTGCCAGTGGCTTTATTAAATTACCTTTGTTTCATAAACCCATAACCAAATGCTTGTGTTTTTTGGACAGTGGTATGGTGTGGGAGAGTTTGTAATGGCTGCAATAATTGGGACGAGTGTTGCTGATGCTGTCTTCTGATTTTGTGTGACGTAGAATCTCAATCTATTGTCTGTTATAACTGTCATCTCACAGCCACAAAAATAAAGGTATGAATTATGATAAAAATATTATGTTTAAGATTACAGCATTTATATAATGATTATTTTCTTAAAGAAATATCTCAGTAACCCAAGTTTATCCATTAAATACTTTATATTCTGAATTCGGGACTAGGGCCGCTCTGTATATTGGACAATCTCTCAAGTGCTTTCAAGAGATTGAGATTGCTATAGTGTTATCACATGCCCATCAGTTACAGCACAGTTTGTCTTTATATTAAACACTTGGAAACTGAGACAGAAATTAATTTAACTTATATCATAGAAATGGTGAAGAGAAATGCTAGGTTTCAAAATCAGCTAGTGCGAGAAAGTTAGGAACTCAAGAACTGTTACTAAAGTTGCTGCTTCAATCAAAATCTAAAGCAGGAACCGCAGGTAATCCAACAGTGGTTTCCAACTGAGAAAAAAGTAGTAAAATTCTTGTCACCTTTGTTCTCGATCTTCTCAAAGTCCTCAGTCAAATAGTTCTTGGAATTTGCATCAATCATGAGAGATGTCCGTAAGGTACCAACAATTTAATTTTAGGCTAATTGAAGATAATTGTGTCAGTTAAGGATAGCAATATTGAATGTGGGGAATAAAGTTTAAATATATACTTTCCTTATTGCTACAATGGGTGACCATCAAGCAGAGATATCACAGGATAGAGGAAACAATTTGTCCTAGGTGGTTGTGATAGACTATATCAATAGAAAAATTTGAGATGTTTGGAAAAAAAGATAAAAATGAATCAGATATATATGTATATTAGTGGAAATTTGAGAGACCCAGAGAAAATAGGAAGGGCATAAGTCTTCATATGATGCTATGTAGTGATAACATTCTATAAAGCCATCCTAGTCTTAAGGAAGACATTAGCCTGTTGCCACATGGAAACCATATCAGAAATGGCATTAACTGTTAGTAATTTGAGAAGTCAAATCCTCAGTAGTCCTACATGACTGGTTGTTAATTAACAGAAAAATTTAGCTTTAAAAGTCTAAAAGTGTTAGATAACTTCCTAAAAGAAAATTTCCCTTTTAAAAACAAACAAACAAACACATCTTGGTTACTCCAATACCAGCTAACAAATACAAGACAATTTTGTGAGTGAACAAAATTCCAAGCTGATTTTAATTACAAATTCCTTTTCTTAGAATGTATTAGCAGTCCAAAAAAATCACACTGGACTACTTTATGATGTAGTTGAGTGAGATATTCATTCAAATTTTCTCGAAATTGTTTTGGCAATGTAGATTAGGTATTTCCAAAATACTTGAGACATTACAACAAGTCACACTAAGGATGAAACCATCAAACTAGAAACAGTACCTTCTAAAGCACACTGAGAGATGAATGAGAAAATATACTCCCACTGCATAGGCTTATAAATATATGATGATTGAACACCGAGAATTAACCAGCAGCCAAGGCAAATTAAAATTGGACTGATTTCCTATTTTATTTTAGGATGAGTGGATTTTTCAACCCCTGCTGACATAGATACTCAACTCTATTCCCCAAATATGTCTGGAATATAGTCTGGCCATTAATATTTTATTTAATATACTTATTTATATTTTCATTTCTCATTAATATTTTATTTAATATGTCATTATTTTTAGTTTAAACAGCTGACATACTTAAAATAAGTCAGGAAATCTATCTGACTTCAAGAAAATGGCTCAGTCTCAGATGATAGAGACTACAAGAAAGCTTTCCTTTTAGACTTTGCTTAAGGTTATAGCCACGACCTACAGATAATGTCCGGTGGAATTCCAATCTCATCGTCTATTTGTTTTTATCTGACAGAACATGGGGGAGAAGAAAACCTGTCAGTGCCAGCTACAATAATTGGCTCTATTCTCCTTAGAAATTTTTTTTTCTTTTCGTGTGCATTGTAGTCTGCATGTTCTAACATTGTTTTGTTTTTTGTTTTTTGTTTTTTTTCCTTCAAATAATCTGGCCTGGGCTAAAGTATGGCTTAATTAGACAAGTCTTCTTATCAACATATGCAGAAGTCTCTCTGTTTATCAACTGCTCAAATTAAGCCAAGGCTCCATTATAACCCGATGAGTAAGAGGCCATCTGTGGCTCACTCACCAGCTGGGTTAGTGTGGGCACATTCTCTTCAGGGCCACTGGCATCTTGGGTGAAATGCAATTCAATAGGAAGACTTACCCCTAATGTCACAGTGCAACAATGAAATGATGTCTGAACCACAAAGGTAGTAGACAATGAGTGTTAGAACATATCAGGATGCCTTTTAAGTCCATTTCACTTCATCAAGAGTGTTCCTAAGTAGAGTTACACTTCTTCCAGTGTTGCCTAACATTTTTTTAATTGGTTATTTTATTTATTTACATTTAAAATGTAGTCTACTTCCCAGTCTCCCCTCTGCAAAACCATCCCAATCCATCCTCCCTCCCCTTTGCCTTTAAAAGGGTGCCCCTCGCTCATCCACCCACTACTCTTGCATCCTCCTTCACTGGGGCATCAAGCCTCCACAGGACCAAGGGCCTCCCCTCTGTTAAGACTTAGAGTTAGATGTAAAAAACCTTTCTAAATTAATTGAAGGTGGAATTAAAAACATATTGTGATAAAGTCAGAGATTTGCATGGAAAACATTTCTGATAAAATAGAAGAAATATATAGAAAAACATGTTAAAATTGAAGATTATCATGAAAAATAATGCAGATAAAATGGTAGACATAAAAAACATTACTAAATTAATTGAAAAAGGATTTACAAACATTTTCTGATAAAATCGAAGATTTATATGAAAAGTATTTCTGTTAGTCTATGTCTTTTTATTGGAGAATTGAGTCCATTGATGTTAAGAGATATTAAGGAATAGTGATTGTTGCTTCCTGTTATTTTTGATGTTGTTTGTGTGGGTAACTTCTTTTCGGTTTGTTGGAAGAAGATTACTTTCTTGCTTTTTCTAGGTTGTAGTTTCCCTCCTTGTGTTGGCATTTTCCCCTCTATCATCCTTTGTGGGGCTGGATTTGTGGACAGATATTGTGTACCATATTATCTGTATAATTTCCATGATAATCTTCAATTTTAACATGTTTTTCTATATATTTCTTGAATTCTATCAAAAATATTTTCCATGTAAATCTTCAATTTTACCTGAAAATGTTTATAATTCCACTTTCAATCAACTTAGGGATACTTTCATGCCTACCATTATTATAGCTATGTAAAATTTTCCATGATAATCTTCAATTTTTACATGTTTTCCTACATTTTTCAATTTTATCAGAAATATTTTCCATGTAAATCTTCAATTCTATCATGAAATGTTACTATTTCATTTTTCAATTAATTTAGCAATACTTTTTTATGTCTACCACTTTACTCTTTAATTTTCCATGAAAATTGTCAATTTTAACGTGTTTTTCTATGTATCTCTTCTATCTTATCAGAAATATTTTTCACTTAAATCTTCAATTTTATCATAAAAAATGTTTAGCCAACTCCTAGATTCTTTACATAGAGATTTATTCTAATTTCCGTAGATGGAAAAAAATAGTGAAGTGCTTTCAGGTTTTAATTTAATAAAAAATTTAATTAAATAACTAAAAAAAAAAAGACTTAAGAGTTAAACTCTTTGCCCCACCTACTCTGAGAATGAAGACTATTCTCAACAATCTGTGGATACTGCAGAAAATGTTGACATCACTCTGAAGGGGCGCACACTCATTGTGAAGGGTCCCAGGGGAACCCTCCTGAGAGACATCAATCACATCAATGTCGAGCTGAGTCTCCTTGGAAAGAAAAAGAAGAGGCTCCGGGTAGACAAATGGTGGGTAACAGAAAGGAACTGGCTACTGTCTGAACCATCTGCAGTCATGTTCAGAACACGATCAAGGGTGTTAGGCTGGGATTCTGTTACAAGATGAGGACTGTGTATGTTCACTTCCCCCTCAACGTCGTTGTACAGGAGAATGGGTCTTTGGTTGAAGTCTGTAATTTCTTGGGTGAAAAATACACCCGCAAGGCAAGGTTCGGATAAGAACAGGTGGCTTGTTCTGTTTCTCAAGCCCAGAAGAAGGATGGATTAATCCTTGAAGAAAATGATATTGAACCTGTTTCAAATTCAGCGGCTCTAATTCAGCAAGCCACAATAGTTAAAAACAAGGGTATTAGAAAGTTTTTGGAAGGTATCTGTATCTGAAAAGGGAACAGTGTAGCAGGCTGATAAGTAAGACCTAAGTTACCCAGCTCCAGAAACAAGATCCTGAGTGTACAATTTGGGCTCTTCGCTTCAATAAAAGACTTATATATTGAAAAAAAAAAAGACTTCGAGTTACAATTGGGCTTCTCTTGCAATATGTTTGTGTCCTTTTGAGATAGATCTGTTGTTTTATTTATTTATTTTTTTATCTTTAGAATTCTGTTAGGTAGAATGCACTTCAAAATGCCATTCTTAATTTATTACCTGCCAATATAAAGCCATTTTTATTCAAAACTGAAGCTAATCATTAAAAAAGTGAAGAATAACTTGTTCTTCCCCCAGAATAAGAGTTAATTACATGTTTATTATTACTGTAGTTTATTAATATAGGAAAAGTTTATGATGGAATCCAGTGGGACAGAAACACTAGTGAGTCAAAGACTTTACTGTATAAAAAGCTGACAATTTATAGATGTCCCACAGCTTGGAAGTTTTGTGCTTCTAAAGTGAAAATTAAATTAATATAATGTGTGGAAACGGCAATGTTTATAAATGTACAGAAAATTATGATAAGTTTAAAATACAATAATCTCAGAGACTTTCTTTGAAACATCAATAGGATTATTATACATGCAGCAATCAAATCTCTGACAGATGTGGTGGTAAAGCAGATTAGAAAGCCAAACAATAGTACTAATAAAGTATGATTTTTCTGCAGTTGCTTCGTTGGTCTGTTCCTGTCACATGCTTTAAAATGTCCATCTGTCTAGAAGCTTAAGAATTCAATCACCAACCTTAATGAGATGATAACTAAAATAAATTCTTTTTTGTTGTACTGAATATTTGAATAACTTATGCAGAATATTGGAGAGCTAGATTACTTTATCAGATATGCCTTAACTTTGAACTCTAGGTTCTTTCCAGCTTCTGGCTATTATAAATAAGGCTGCTATGAACATAGTGGAACATGTGTCCTTATTGCATGCAGGTAAAGTCTCTGGGTATATGCCCAGGAGTGGTATAGCCGGATCCTCCGGGAGTGTCATGCCCAGTTTTCTGAGGAGCCGCCAGACTGCTTTCCAGAGTGGTTGTACCAGCCTGCAATTCCACCAGCAGTGGAGGAGTGTTCCTCTTTCTCCACATCCTCGCCAACAACTGCTGTCTCCTGTGTTTTTGATCTTAGCCATCCTGACTGGTGTGAGATGGAATCTCAGGGTTGTTTTGATTTGCATTTCCCTAATGACTAAGGATGATGAACATCTCTTTAGGTGCTTCTCAGCCATTAGATATTCTTCAGGTGAGAACTCTTTGTGGAGCTCTGTACCCCATTTTTTAATAGGGTTACTTGCCTCTCTGGAGTTTAACTTCTTGAGTTCTTTGTATATCTTGGATATTAGCCCTCTGTCGGATGTAAGGTTGGTAAAGATCATTTCCCAGTTAGTTGGTTGCCGCTTTGTCTTTTTGACGGTGTCTTTTGCCTTGCAAAAACTTTGTAATTTAATGAGGTCCCATTTGTCTATTCTTGATCTTAGAGTATAAGCTATTGGAGTTCTGTTCAGGAAATTCTCCCCTGTGCCCATATGTTCAAGGTTCTTCCCTAGTTTCCCTTCTATTAGTTTCAGTGTGTCTGGTTTTATGTGGAGATCTTTGATCCACTTAGAATTGAGCTTAGTGCAAGGAGATAAGGATGGGTCAATTTGCATTCTTCTGCATGTTGACCTCCAGCTGAGCCAGCACCATTTGTTGAAAAGGCTATCTTTTTTCCACTGGATGGTTTTAGCTCCTTTGTCAAAGATCAAGTGACCATAGGAGTGTGGATTCATTTCTGGGTCTTCAATTCTGTTCCATTGATCTACATGTCTGTTACTGTACCAATACCATGCAGTTTTTAACACTATTGCTCTGTAGTACGGCTTGAGGTCCGGGATACTGATTCCCCCAGAGGTTCTTTTACTCTTGAGAATAGTTTTAGCTATTCTGGGTTTTCTGTTATTCCAGATGAATTTTTGAATTGCTCTTTCTAACTCTATGAAGAATTGAGTTGGGATTTTGATGGGGATTGCATTGAATCTGTGTATTACTTTTGGTAAGATGCTCATTTTTACTATATTAATCCTGCCAATCCATGAGCATGGCAGATTTTTCCATCTTCCGAGGTCTTCTTCAATTTCTTTCTTCAGAGACTTGAAGTTCTTGTCATACAGATCTTTCACTTGTTTGGTTAGCGTCACGCCAAGATACTTAATATGGTTTGTGGCTATCGTAAAGGGTATGATGAACTCTAGGATTTTATGAGCTTACTATATGAAAACCAATCATCTTTAAGTCTAAGTCTTATAGCTAGATTCTAGATACTCATACTTTCCTAAAGAATCACAAAATGCCAATGTTTGTTGTTATTTAATGAATTCCTTTCTTTCTCTTCTGAAAGACTCAAGCTTCTCATACATAGAATTTGTCTCTCTTTAAAATATTTTTTTCTCAAAAAGATTAAAGGAGAAAAAATACAGGAGAAAAGAAGCATCTACAAATATAGAATAGAAATGACTGTCAGATACTGATAATTTAATAGCCCAAACCCAGTGTAGATTAGACCGTTTTTTAAATCAAGATGCTCATGTCATCAGCATTATTGTTTTTTGTTTTCTTTCTAGTGAGGTAGGATGAAATTATTTCTTGTAATTTCAAAGATTGTTTTGCATGCTCCCTAAAAATGTATGAAGAACAGATACCTCCTATGTCTATGCACTTCACTGTTATTGCTTATAGACCAATCTATTTTATTCATTAAATCTCTTTGTATTTTTACAAGTATGAAATTATTATCTATATATACCTAAGGAGCATTGTGCCTCAGACCAACTAATAACCTAAGTCTAATACTTTTATATTTGCTGTCCTACAAAAAAAAATCTGTTATTCTGATTTGATTTGCCCTAAATTATATATTGGACAACTCAAACTAAAACTTGTGGTAATTTTCCATTACACAGGTGTCCCAGGGTCTTGGTTGCTCTTCCTTTGCTTTCTTTTTTTTTTTAATTTGGATTTCCACTGCACTATGGTGATGGGGACATGCTTGGTTGCATATCTGTAATCACATTACTTGAATGACAAAAGCAGGAAATGCACAGCTTTGCCAAGTTGATCTTCGTAGTGAGCTCCGTGTCATCCAGGGATATATAATGAGCCCATTTCTCTAAAACTCTGAAGCAAACAAATGCAGAAAATCTAATATTAAATACACTTGTAAGATTGTTGTGGATGGGCCTGGTGCTGTTCTTGTGAACCAATCCCCTAATAAATAAAGGAGCCAATCACTTGGCGAGTGGGCAGACTTCCGGTTGGATAGAGGAAGAAAGGATGCAGGAGAGAGTGACTTCCTTTTGGATGTAGCTGTCAGAATGTCACTGGATTTTAATAAGACTTGTAAGATTAGAAACAGGAGAAAAGAAACATCTACAAATATAGAATAGAAATGACTATTTTAGTTGTTGCGCCCAGAGATTGAGTTACCATGTTTGTGTTGCATTTTCCTTCACGAGGCAGTTCATCTGTGATCAAGAGAGAAAGGTATGGCAGGCAAAGCATAGGTTTGTCAGACGTGCACCACAAAGGCCATGGGGGATTTGAAGCACGGGGTTGGTATGGTAGTAACCTGCCAGTGGGAACCTAGCGATCTGGGTGGAGACCTTTGTGGGTTATATTATACTTGTCAAACTAATAAGTTTACACATATTTAAATGTTGCTACACAAAAATTGAAATGATATGCTGTGTTGCCTCTACATTTGAATATTAATGTATACAAAAACCTTTATCACAAATATGGAGATCAACTCAACTACTTCTCTTTCTTTTCTCCCTCCCACAGTTGAGAGAGGGCTGTGTGTGATCTTCCATGTAAATTTTCTATTGCTCTGGAACATGTCACTGTGGACACAATAGGTAAAATCAATGGAAAGCATTGTTTTATTACAGGAAAGCAAAATGTATCAAAGCAAGCTAAGAGTCAGGAGCTGGCAAAGCATTGTATATTCCAAAAATTCCAGGACCGACCTCTTCTTTGATTCTAACATCTTCTGAAGGTCAGCCGTGTCTCTGGGATGTAGTCTTCTTTTCTTCTAAGCAGTGGGGGAAAAGACCAGAGTCTTCCTTCTTGCTCCTCTTTCATCTCCTCTGAGGCTTCTTTCTCCTACTTCAAATAACCTCTGTGAATGCAGTGGAGACTCGCAGAGAATCCAATTGTACCTCCCTGCATGAAAGTCAGTTGATTGGCAAACGAAATTCTATTTGCAACATTTAATTCTTCCTGACAGATAAGGAAACACACTCATAGTTTCCATCAATTTGAATATCAGCTTTATTAAAAGGTCATTCTTTCTGTGTTTCACTCTTCTGGTTTTTTTGTTTTGTTTTGTTTTTTTCCTTTTCTAATCACTTGATTCTCTATAAGGAATAAAAGTTAGCATAGACAGTTCATTGAATATATTACTCTCTACATTCCCTGGTAGATTTTCTTTTTTTAAAAAAACATTTGGATAATTAAGACGAAACAAGTGAATAAAAGATAATTCAGAGAACGTGACTTACCTGGGCAATAGATGGGCTCGTAAGTTAGGTTCTGTTCTGTTTCATCATTCAAAGGCGAAGTAACAGTTCAGAGACTTTCTCTACTTCTGTAAAGAAAAGCTATCTAAGGACACAAACCTTCATTCCATACAATATGAAAACCCGAGGATTTTAAATGTATATAGCTTCTTAAACAGATTTAACCAGGTGCAGTTTAGATGAAGTGTCTAAGATAGAGAAAGAAAAAAAAGTAGAGAAGAAAATGGAGCATCTGCTTGAGTGACTCTGAAAATGCATATTTCATTTCCATTCATTTCAATAAGAGAGAATTGACTGCAGAGCATTTGCTCCAGGCCCCTGTCTGTGCTTCTGTGTTTTACAAGGTAGCTTTTCAAAGCGGTTCTTTTTTTTTGTTGTTGCTGTTTATGTGTTTATTTCTAATGTTTTAACATTTACAATCCTGGCCCGTCCTGCTGGAATTTCCCCTTCGTTCTTCAGTATTACTCCTCTCGACTCCTGGGGACTAGCTCCAACTGTGTAATTTACCACGCAGGTTTATCGATTGTGTTCAGCTGTTTCTGGAACTCTATAGGTGTGTAAGGCAGTCATGCAAAGCAAGCAAGGAACAGCAGAACCAAGCGTGATCATCACAATGCCAGAGTGAAAAGTGTCGAATACAAGAAACCTTTGCTTGTAGGTTTTGAAACCTTTTGAATGATGAATCTACACCTTGCCCAACTGGGTTTAATGACTGAATTTACCAGCTGTAGATGTTTCAGCACAGTGGTAGGCACAAAGCAAGTGCTTAATAAGTCTTTGTTAGAGTGAATGTAATTGTGAAGATAGTATTTTTCTCATTGGTTACCTGTCAGCATTCTCCTCTCCTTACCTAGGACCCTACCCCACCCAGCCTTCCTGTTTTCCAGTATATGTCAACAAAGAGATTTACAGTGGGATATAGCTCAGATGAACTGGGAACTGAAGTCTAACTGTGGTCCTTTCATTACTATATTTTATTTCAACCTTGCCAGCACCTGCTATTAGGATTATATATGTCAGAGAAGGTTTAAGGGAAACCACTAAAGACAGATGCAGAGGAGGGGAATTCTCAGGCAGTGAGTATGAAAGGAAGGCTTCCTAGGGCTTCTGGCATCTACAAGTAAAGGTCTGGAATGTTCTCTTGAACTACAGGCTGTCCTGTGGATCTATTAGCTTACAAACCTGCTACAGGGGATAAAGTGAAAGTTCAAATGTCAAATCATGGATAAAAGGTATTTGCTAGAGAAGGTGAAGAGATTACAAATTGGCCCAGGTATTTTTCTTTGCTAAAAATTCATATACTATATTCTGATTACAGTTTCCCAAAACCTACTCCTAGACTCTCTCCAATCCATTCAATTCCATGCACTCCTCATCTCTGTCTCTTGGAAAAACAGTCAATTTAAAGAAAGTCAAACAAAACAAAATAAAATATAAAGTACAAGAAACACACACACAAACACACTACACTACACACACACACACACACACACACACTCACTCACCAAACCCCATCAAGACAAAAAATAAAAAAGCATAATAAAGAAGCAAAAAACTATGAATACAGATATATAAAACCTGCCCCTAAAAACAATGTAGAAAAAGAATATATGAAGACTATCACTGAGTTTATTTTACATTGGATCAGGACTCCTTTTGTACTTGGCTGTGATGTGAGGAAATATGGCTAAGAGGAGTTTGTGTTAGTTCACTTCTCTCAAAATATATGCACCAAGGATTAATGTTATCTTACAACATTGTTTGAATATAAGTCTTTTATTTTATGTATTTTTGCATTTTACTCACATGCATGTATGTGCAGTATGCTCCTGTCAGCCCTAAATTTCAGAAGAGGGCATCAGATGCATTGGAATTAGACTTTTGGGTGCGTTTGTGCCATTCTGGGTGTGCTGGTCTTCCAAGGTCTTCTGAGAGAACAACAGTGTTCTCAGTTGCTGAGCTATCCATCAGGCTCCAGTTAACTTACACTTTAAGGCAAGAAAACAAAACAAATGATACTCGGGCACAACTTGTTTAAAACAGGGTTGATTGTTGTACTAATCTGTGGATAAAAAGGTAATAATCTAGCGAGCAATTTGATACTATGTCCATTTAACAGTGTTGTAGTGCTAAGTTCTTCCCTAGGACCTAGGACCTCCCCAGCTAGATTGTTCTTGGCCCAATCAAGAGTATGTGTTATAACTTCTGTTAAGAAGCAGGGCCTCAATCCAGTGAGAAAGTATTGGTTCAGTGCATGTTTCTTAGTAAATGTTCAATTTTATCTCCTCGTTAGAACACTTTGGGAAGCTGTTAGGTATGAAATGGATCCAAATTTCTGTCAGCATCTGGCATATCTTTATTTGGAATCATTCTTTCAGAAGGTGAAAATATCTGTGCTGAAGGAAGTTATGTCTAAAGATACACATGTTATGATCTCTGTGTTTTCTTCTTACTGTAGAGGTAGGGATGTAGCACAGTCTTGTTTTAAAAAGAGTACAAATGAAGCATCCACAGTAGTTTTTTTTGTTTGTTTGTTTGTTCATTTGCTTTTGTTTTGCTTCTTGTCTAAAGGAAACATTAGCATGACTTATTCATGGTTTACGACAGAAACTTTCATTCTATCCAGGGGTGAAGAAATGCTGATTTATTTTTTACTTGGTTTCCTTTATTTTTTAATTTAATTTTGACAATTTCAAAAATACTTTCTGTTACCCCTTTTAATCCTCTTCCTGTTCTTATCTTCTTTGCAACTAGTTCCCTACTAACTCTATGGCTTATTGTTTTCTGTATGTCTTGGAGGTAGCCATAGCTCCTGAGTGTTCGTGGATACATCTATATTACATCTACAAGACAGCGTTTCCTTATACTCCTCCCCATTCTCCAGCTTTTATTTTTTTTTCCTGTCATTGCTGATGCTCTCTGACAGTACAATGGGGAGGGGGGATATATTCTTGAATCCACAATAAATAACTTCAACAAAAACTTATTTTTGTACTTTTCCTTCCGTATAATGAATAAGGCATTTGTACTAATCGAAGCTTAGCAGCAAGTCTCTGAAATGGAGCATCCAAGTAACCCACAAACTGGAAAACATCTTTTTGAATAATTGGCTCTAATTTTTCATGACATCTTTGTATGGCGATTTATACTGTATTGTATCGGAATGGGGAATCTGAGCCAAATCTGGCCTTCTGCTTCTTTTTGAATCGCCAGCCAGATAGGATTGTTTTTTTTTTCTTTATAGTTGTAAATATTGAAAAATAACAATAGTAACATTTTGTGGTGTGGAAACATTATCAGAATCTCAAAATGTTGTGTCCACAAATAAAATCTCCCCTGTCAATTTACGTTTGTATGTTCAATGACTATTTCATGTCAAAGCTGCAGGGCCGGGTAACTACAGCAGAGATGTGTGGCCCACAGAACCAAAAAATATTTATATTTTGGCCCTTTGTGAAAAAGGTTTGCTAAAACGTGGACTAGGTTTAAAAGGAACCAGTTAGAAATGGTGAAAAATAGATCAGCTAATTAATAGTGCTTACATTACAGCAACCCAACGAGTTGTGTTCTAGAATGTTTGTTTTTCTAAATCATTTTGTTGTGTAAGTTTGGCTATATTTGCCAAGAATTTTCAACTCTGCTTATTCTTTGTCTTCGTGTTTTCCATATGATAAAATGCAAAGCACAGGGGCCAGTTTGCACCTTCAGAATAGGGAGCTCTCGCAGTCAGTTTTCACTTTGACACTGAGTATTTTGTTTCTAACTTGAAAAATTGGGGCATAAATATGATACATATAGAAAGAGCCTTAGTCGAAATGACAACTTGAGTGAAAGGAAGATTGTTCCTTCCTGGCATGAGGAATCATGGTTTCAGTGCTGGTTTTGTAGTAGTTAGTTCTCATCTGTAGAACTAAGAATACTTCTGGATTCTTAATAACTCAAGTGCACATACAAACAACCGTGTCAAATGTATAGCTGCATACCAGTCAAGAGCTAGCTATTTCACTTTCCTCAGATAAGCGTGACAATTAGCGAATCCACATGTCTCAACATGAGTCTTTTGAGCACCTTTTCATCTATGGACATGAAAGAAAGACAGGCATTTTTAAGTATGGAGGAATGTTGAAACTTCAGTCCATGAAGGCACCCCTAAAAAGTTTAAAGACCTGATAAAAGTTTGTTTGAGTGTTCTGGTAAATATCCTACCACTAATGCTCCCTAGAATCCTAGGTATGTTTGCTCAGTAGCAGTGACACAGGTGAGAACGTTTCCAGATTTTTCAGGGAAAGGTCTCCAAGCATTAGACAGTTCTGCTTTTAATATAGAACGCAGCACTCCTCCTACGCCAAGAGCCTCCTCATGACTGTTTCAGTGCTTTATGACTGACAAAGAGTCATTAGAAGTCGGTTTGATGGACATAACTAAGTGAATTGGAAAAAATAAAAAAAAAAAGCCTTTCAGCCCATTCAGAAATAATTGATGTGACGGAGACAGCTGTATGTGAGTTCCAGATAAGGAGACAATTTATGAAGAAACTACTGAAGCTAAAAGGGAAGATGCAGATTTAAAGTTCCCAGTAAAGTTGTCTGTTAGACACAGCACTATTCAATGAGGAAAAGACTGAACCTGAGCTACTTTCCAATAGATGGCTTCCTTAGGGGCCCATCCACTTGCAGATAAAATTCCCATAAAGGTATTGTCACTAGTTATAAAAAATGAACTCTAACGCCAAACTATCTTCACTCCTAACCCAGTGTTTCATTTACTCTTTCACTCTGAGGAATGTATAAAACACAGCACTTACTACAATTGAATCTCCTCTTTATCTTCCTCAAATTTATCTCTAGCTTAGCAAAGAAATATGCATTTTTATTCTGTAGGTTTTAACTTCAAAGATTTTGGTAAAGAACTGAGGTAAAAATCTTTACAAACATTGTCTTATAAAATATCACAAATGCTTTTCAGGTATCATAGATGATTTAAAACTGTTCGAGCAATTTAGAATGAATAAAATTAAGTTATTGTGTATATGTTTTTAAATATTCATCTGTTAGTTCAAAACTATACTTTAGATTTCATTTGAATATCTTATATATTCTCAATGATTAGACTCTTTGTTTGCCCTTTTAAGTTCATGGGATTAATTTTTTTTTTTTTTGTGAATGATGACTGTGGTCATATATTGCTGCCCTTGGATTGCTATTCCCAAGGAAGGAGGGAGACATGAAAGGGGCTGCCCTCTCAAGTTCCATGACAACAGAAAAACAATCAAGGCAGGCAGAGAACTGCCTCTATGTGATACCAGAAAGCAGTGAATGAATGTGAATGGTTTCAGCAGGCTGGTTACTAGCCTCGAGAAACTTTAAAGCAATGCTAATGAGGTTTAGTCACATAGGAGTTGAAGAGAAGACAAGCCTCATCATTATTCATGACTTTGCACTCACCTGGAGTTTGAATGTATTTGTGGCAATGTCTATACTATTGTGGTTAGTCTCCATCTTCTTGTTCTCAAACATAACCTTTTAGTATGTAATATTGAAGCCCCAAAGTAGCTGGAAAATGCCTTTATAAATTAATTGACCACCAAAAGATTTGTGTTTAATGAAGGATATATTATCATCACAGTAGCTCTTGAAATATGTGGTTATTATCGTATGTGCATTATTACTTTATCAATAATTTGTGGTTTTCAACATTAATTAGGCCTGACATCTTATGTGGACTTTAGAACTTCTACCTAAAATATTTGCCTATTTCTACCTAGAATTACATAGCTAGCTTTTTATTTTCCTTAAGAAGAAGAAGAAAAAAAAATCCTAAGTAAAATGGTGGATGATAACTCGGGTTATTTAGCAGTGGCCTGAGGTATAGTACCTTTTATAGGATGTGTCTCTGAGGGAGCTTAAGGCTCTTTTTATGAGCTATCTCATTAAATCTCCCAGAATTAAGAGAAAGATATTATTATCTCTGTTTTCAGACCCTGGGCCTAAGGCATAAGAACCAAAGGTCAGCCTACTTGGCCAAGGTAACAAGGAAAATCTAGAGGGAATTTTGAAATATTTATTTTTCTCTTTCTGTTATTTTTAATGTATAATGTATAATTTTTCTTGTTTAAAAAGTGTGCACTCTTTATAT
This sequence comes from Tokudaia tokunoshimensis, assembly GCA_036184795.1. Lineage (NCBI taxonomy): Eukaryota > Metazoa > Chordata > Mammalia > Rodentia > Muridae > Tokudaia > Tokudaia tokunoshimensis. The sequence goes on along the minus strand of BTHU01000014.1, from coordinate 48,656,690 downwards.
GCACCCATGCAAGAATTTTCTTTGCTTTTGTGGTTATTTTGAAAATAATTCTCTATTTTACTTAATTTAGTGTCCACTGGGCTCCTTCATTCTCTTTGCAACTTGGGTTGAACACCTAGCTTTGCTAGCATGCTACATCCTCCCCTTAAAATCATCAGTTTTCTGTGACATTGAAGAACGGTATCAAGAATCAGTAAATTTATCTCTACTTAAACCTATTTTCTTTTCATTTCTACACTGTTTCTTGTATTTATATATTTAAAAATTACTATTAAATGCCTTCATTTTTTTCCTCTCTACCTCTCATCCTTGTCTCCCATGGTCTAGATTATCCAAAAGATGATCACAGTATCTTGAGCATATTTTTTTTATTTTACTTCTGTCTTAGGGTTTCAAGGATGATCAGTCTTTTCTACTCAACACCTTTTAAAAATCATTTCTCTTTGATCCCACTAGGTAATTTTGAGTTCAACTGTGTCTTACATACTGGATATCTCAGTTCAATAACCTGTAAGACCTATTTATATTTCCAAGCATATTAGAGTCTTCTCCAATTTGCATTTAATTGGTAACTTCATCATTCATATATATATATGAATATATATGAATATATGAATCAGTGAATCATGATATATTTATCACCATTTCCATTCAGCTACTCAAACCACAAAGTCCAATCCCATTGCTCTTTTTAGACTTTCCTTAGGGTAATGGTTCTCATATCCCAAAGTGTATGAGTTTGAATACTTTCAGATCCATGTTTCTGTACCCTGAGAAAGAACTGCAGATTACTATAACTGATTTTAGAATCAATAGACACTGTGGGGGACTCTGTTGGTTTCTAGAGCTGACTTATTTAGTGTTGTGGTGAGTACTGGCATTTCATTATTTATAAATTTTCTAAATAATTGAAAGTTGTGCCTAAACTCAGGAGTTATCACTTAGTCAATTTTACTTTATATTATCATTAGTGAAACAGTACAGAGACATACACAATACTGTTTCTTTCAGGAAGGTGACATACTGTCTACCTTGCTCATTTAGTCCCTCTTTAAGTCTATGGGTTGCCATAACTTTGTATTATAATACCTGTTATAAAACATAACAGTCTTTTCACTTGATTCAACCTGATTATGGATGGGATATAGGTCTCCCTCTCCCTCTTCTGCTGCCTCTCCCTCTCCTTCTCCACTCTCCCCTTGCCCCTCCCCCTTCCCTCCTCCTCTTCACACTCTCTCCCCATATATTTGTCTCTCTCCCCCTTCATTCTAGCTCCCTCTATATTTGCATATACCCCCTAACTGGATATTGTGTCATACTATTAGAGTTAAGTTTTAACTTATACATCGATACTTCAGTGAAGTTCTAATACTAACTTTGTTTTCTTTATCAGCCTAAATGCATCATCGAACTAATTGTATATTTAAATAGGAACAACACATAACATATAGTGATATAATGTTGATATTTATGAATTATAGAATTCTAAGTATATGGATCAAATGATTGGTGTGTGTGTTCTTGCTTACTGTGTCATACTGTTCAGTTTGAGTTTTAATGTGATAAATATTTGCAGTTACTTAGAAACTATATTAAGTTAAACAACTTTCATATAAAAGGAAACTGATGAACTGAGTGCCTTTTTAAGTCCTTAGTAATTGAAAGTTCTAATGCTTTTCTAAAACAAGTTATGGAGATCAAAATATTCTCAATCAGAATGGGATAGAAAATCCAGAAAATGAAATGCCAAGTTCATGATAATCATTAGCTCACTCATTGTGGAACTGTATTTTGGCACTTTTTTCATTAGAAGTATAGGGATTCTCCCTGTCATTGTAGCACTACATTGGGGAAAAGAAAGAACTCAGCACAGATTTTCAAGTTACTACTTTCACCCAAAAGTTATTTTTTTTATAACAAAATGAAGCAACATTTTTTAATTATTTCATTTTTCTTTTCTGTATTAATAGAATATATGCATTCCTGTGTTCATTTTAAACTCTTGCATTGATAGTTGAAACTGATCCTAAAAGATATTAAAGGCATTAAAGCAGAATTAAGAATAACCTTTAACCTTTCTTCCACTTTCTTTTTGAGAATGATAAATACTTTTAACCCATTGCATGGCCTTGGTTGTCCCTCCTTTAATCTTTATCATTAAAATTTCTCTGCTCAGTAGTGTTTCTTGAAAAGAACAGGTAGCTTTAAGAAAGCTGTAGTAGTGGCGTTTTCAAAGGGAAACCAAATTTCTCAGGCAATTCCAGATGCTTTTTGGCTACTTGATAATGGTAAGTGGGAGGGAATATAAACAGAAATGAAAGTGAGATCAACAAAAATGATTCCTTAGTGCAAATCCAACCATCATAAAAGCATAGAAAAGGTTAGAGTTCTTTGTAAAGGCCATGTCTGTAGGCTCTTTGGTTAGTGAGTTTGGTCCCATGATATATAGATTGCCCACAGTGAAATACTGGGGACTATTTTTCCATACTGCTATCCCAATTCAATGAAATATTATAAAGCTTGTAATAATGTTTAATGCCCACCAGTCTTTGGAGCTTGAAGTGGGATGAAGAAATTTGCATATACTGTATGTTTCTATTAAGTTCACAAAGAATGATATAGTAACAGCAATATCAGCAATTTGCAGGTTTTGTAGTAAATCTTTATTTCTATGACAGAATAAGGGAGACATTTGTGGAGCTTATATTAGTCTTTAACAAAGCCAATTCATAAATTATGGGTAAACACTACAGTTCTTAACTTTCTCATTTATTAACCTATGAGGTACAGACAATCCTTATAACTCTACAGTCCTATTGGTCATGGTTATGATTAGTGATTTTTGTACCATGAGCTTTCGAGCTAAAATCATCCAGAAAAGCTTCTTAAATTTACACTATGTTTTGGCAGCAGTAAATACAAATTGTGTGTTGGGAATGGAGAGTGTGGATGATAAGTATGATAATTATGTGCATTTGTGTCACGTTGAAATTCATGAGGGGTTAATGTATGAAACTACTATTAAGAATTTTAGACAGCTACCAAGCAGCATTTGGTGTATACATTATATATTATGCCACATAACTAGTACTGTATATTCCCTTAATGTTTTTGTTTGCCCTCAGAATGATACAACATTAATGTGTTCCAATAATCAACTTGAATTTATTTTAATTTATTATTATTTATATTAATTTAATTATATAATTCAGACAACTTGCATATCTCATGCCCAATAGATATGAGCAGTCATTGGCACTAACACAGGTACTTGTTGGTTCTAGCTGGAACTTCTTTAGGACATGTAATAAACAAAATAAACACTACAGTTGACTTTATTTTATTTGAATGAACTACAATTATTATAACTATACTTAGTTAAGTTTCTTAATTTATTTTCCATTCATGGGATGAAGATAGTTTTGCAGATCATCTCACTATATGCCTTAAATAGATACTTTATAGGAACAAAGTAATAAATACTTTGTGATTTCTTAATACTACATTCATGTTCTCATTTATCAGCTGAATTGTTTGTAGCTAAATTCCAGCAAACATGGGATTAAAAGTCTATATCGTATCGACTGGATTTGAATGCATTATCTCATTTGAAGTATTAAGATGACTTTTTTTTTCACAATGGATTGTATTAGTATATTATTTCCTTCCAGAATTAGTGATCATTGTTTTATATTAAATGTATTTGTGAAAAACGTGAAGACTACTGAATGGAAAAAGATTGAATATATAAAACTAGTTTATTTGATTTCAATGCATTTGTGAGTAAAATATTATTTTTCTTACATTTGTTTCATAAAGAAAGATTTTTGTTTTCAATAGTAAAATATAAACTCTAGGCTTATTTTAGGTGATATAGTTATTCAAATATATTTCAACCTGTTTAATAATTTTGTATTGAATTATTGTCTGTAGATTTTTAAATATGTAATTAATGTATTTTAAGAAATAAGATCATTTACCATCTTATATCTTAGTGACATTCAGAATCTTTTCTTTTACAGCCATTTCGTAGAGTGACGTTTTCTGTTGTGAGTCAGCCTCAGGACCCACATCAGGGGTCACTGCAGAGTTGCTATGACAGCGGGCTGGAGGAGTCAGAAACACCAAGCAGTAAGAGTTCATCAGGGCCAAGACTGGGTGCCCTTCCACTCCCAGAGGACAACTATGAGAGGACCACGCCGGATGGCAGTGTTGGTGAGGCAGAGCATATGGAAAATGGTAGGGGCAAACACAACATCCACACACATAATCACGCTAGTGTGCCCGAATAATTAGGCTTGTGCAAAAGTTAGTCTTAAAAAAGAAAAGAAAAGAAAAGAAAAGAAAAAACAAAACAAAACAACAACAACAAAAACCAAAATAGATTACACCAAAATAATTTTAAAAAACTAAATACTTGGTAAAATAAAGAACTTACAAATAAAGAAACATAAATCTGTAGATAAAATTCATAAAATTACATCATCATTTAAAATAGTGCATTGGAAATAAGTGCACTTAGACATAAACCGGAGCAGTTTCTACCATGAAAATGCTAACTCAGTGCACAATTGCAAAGTCACAGCCACTAAGGGAGGTCTTGTTTGAGTGTTTCCTTCTATTCATTTTTGTCATGCAACTATTTCTTCAATTAACACATACCAACCTTAGCGAAAGTAAAAATACCACGAACACACTTTGCTTAAGTTTTTTCCTTCTTTGAATGAATGCCAGGTGAAGTGTATCAGAAATGAGCAGTAATGTCTTGCTCTCACTAGCATGCATTCAATGCCATTACAACTCCTCTCTCCTTAAAGTATATGGTTAAGCTCAATTTTTGCAAGAGAAAGGGAATAAAACGAACTATAATTCTCCCCTTTCTTACCTCATTGTGAGCCTATTCTCATAATTATCAAAATTGGCCTTCTCTGTCTATTGTATATCATAAAATTATGTTGCAAATAATACATGTAAATGCTTTCACATTTTCTCATGTTCCCAAAGACAACTGTGTTATTTATTTTCCAGATTTTGAGTACTCGATAAACACTTGAGGAATGAGTTTATTTCAAACAATGGAGTGGCAATTCTTTTCCTAAATGCATTTTTATTTCTAATGTGAAACAGATACAGTTATATATCAAGAAAAGCATGAGAATATCTTATGGATTTATGTCATTCACCATCTCAATCCTCTCATTAGAAAAAGGACCTTTTCTTGCTTTTTACCAGTTTCTTCAGTGGTGGCATGTATATTGATTATATTAAAGACAGTATATTAATTCAAAGAAAAACACACCTTTTGATTTAGAAATTTGCCTGTGAATATTAAAATCCAGTAATACATAAATCAAAAAGTGACCCCAAGTGAAGTACTCTACATTAAATTATACTGAGTTATTGCCTTTCTAAGTATCGATCTTTATTAGGTATGATATCAGGGCCTGTTGATTGATGTCCCTCTTGATCAATTCTCTAGACTTTAAATGGCATTTTGCCTCATGGCTATAAGGCATGCTTATCTGTGTGTATGGTGGTGTGTGCTAATGTGGAAGGGACTTTGACATGATCTTTAAAAAAACATTTTGTCAGTAATTTTATTAAATAAGTATAAAATTTTGGTGTGAATTAAAATGCAACGGAGTATATATTTGTGACAAATGTATTTAAAATTTATATATATATATACATATACATATATATATACATATATATGTATATGTATATATATATATACATATATATATATATATTAGAATAATAGGTACTCAGACAGGGTTCATTGCATTTGAGGCTTCTATTTTTTTTTTTTTTCGAGACAGGGTTTCTCTGTATAGGAGGCTTCTATTTTATATGAAGTTATCTTTTGATATTAGTACAAGTTTACTTGTTTTTAAAAGTACTTTCTTAGCCGGGCGGTGGTGGCGCACGCCTTTAATCCCAGCACTTGGGAGGCAGAGGTAGGCGGATTTCTGAGTTCGAGGCCAGCCTGGTCTACAAAGTGAGTTCCAGGACAGCCAAGGCTACACAGAGAAACCCTGTCTCGAAAAACCAAAAAAAAAAAAAAAAAAAAAGTACTTTCTTTACTCTAAATAAAGAGGATTGTATCAGCAAGTCTTTTTTCTAATGTCAGTGGTTTTTGTAACTCTGGCATTTTAGTTTTTAATAATTTTTTTTACTTTAAAGATGGTATGCATTTTAAATATAATCAGGAAATGATTCCTAATTATAGTATAATTGTGTTTTTTAAACTCACCTAGGGCAATTTTCAGGAAACATGAATGCCATGGAAAAGAACAGAGGAATATATAAATAGTGTAGAAAGTTCACTGAAAATAATTTGCTAAATAAATTCCATTTTTTCATAACAATGTAGTAAGTTCTATAAACAGAAGAGGCATAGCATCACAACCAATTTTTCTACATATGACTGACACTTGAAACACAGGGTGTATATAAGTGTTTTGTCATCAATTGCCCGTGATCTATATTGTCTCTGATCTTTCTATAATTATAGATGAGATGGGATGCACTTTGAACAATCCAGACACAACAGTTGGCAATTGAGTAATAGTTCTGTTTAGATCTAACTCTGCTAAATTCTCATGTACTTATAAAATATAACTGTATTGCTTGAGTTCTGGTAATTTTATCTTCAATATTATTGGGCCATTTTTGTATAAATAGAATGGAACTGAAACCGGTCAAGTATTCGTTTGCCATATTTAATTGGAATACAGGTTATCTGTAGTTTTTTTGCTTGGTTAGCTTTTCATCAGAATTTATTTTGATTTTCATTTGGATTCTCTATAAAAATATCATTTTACATGCTGTCCTAGTTCCTAATTATTATCACTTCAAATATTTTCTTTCAGTTTTAACCTAGATGAAAATGTGCACACATCATTAAGTGTCTTGGCTTAAGTCTCATCGGAAAGTTTAGAAGATAATTTGCAACACAGTAGCATATAATGTTCCTATGTCATATCAGAAAAGAGAAATAAGCTAGAGTTTCTAATAAGATGTCAAAGACACCATGCCAAGGAAGGCACTAAAATTGAAAATCTGAAACAAAAATGCATCCAAATATATTTATATTTTACCAAAAGATTTATTGTTCTTTTGTAGCTTATTATAAAAGTAATTTCATTAATAAGGCACATGAGTTGTTTTTCTGTTTAGCTAGCTTCACATAGTCTGATTGAAGGGAAAAATAGTACAATGTAAAAGTGCACATAATTTATTGCAACCTGATTAGCATAGAGACTCACTATTCTAAAGTTCTGGGGAATTTCTAAAATGTTAAATAGCCCTCATGTCACCCAAGATATTTTAGGAAAAGTATATATTTATATCTGCCAATGATTACTAACACATTCCTTTTCTTTTAATTAACATCCACATTATGAATTAATGTTGATGATTTTATCAATAAAAATGAGGTAATTGGTTATTTAATAATATATTAAATTTTTAATGCAATAATATTTTAAAATATAGAGTTCATAGTGAAAAGTTATAATAAGGTGTTGGATGATGAAATATTTAAAACTTGCATATAGGAATTGATAACTCATATAAAGAATAAATATTAAGCATAAAGGCATCATTACTTCAAAGACAAATATAGATTATATCTAGCTTTCTCTTTCTTGATAGCAAAGTAAGCTTCAGAATTTCTCTTGGAATGGTATATCACTTTCTTTGGGGCTATCATATTTATCTTAGTTCCCACCTTTAAGCCCATGTCTATTTATTCTTTGAAAAGCCCCACTCTCAGTCAACTTTGCAAAGCCTGTTTGGCTTATCTTCACATGCCTTTAATATATCTGGCATATTGCAAGCTCAGATACAGAAAACACTCTAGTTGGTTTCTGATCAAACATTGTCATTAGAGGTGGTCAATCCACATAACTCTTCTGTATTTGTGCTTGGCTATTTACATGGCTGGGAAATAAATTATCTTTGAAATATCACTGTAGCCCAATAACATATGATTCTGCTTTTACTTCTGATCCTTCTTTGATTTTTCAGTCTACATTATGTTTCATATATATATATATGAAATAAAGTATAAAATCTATCTATATACATTTATATACATACACACATACCGTGTGTGTATGTATGTGTTTGTGTGTGTGTGTGTATGTGTGTGTGTAAGAGAGAGGGGGGTCAAGGTAGAAGGGAGAGACAGAGAAAGAGGGAGAAGGAGGAAATACATCTCCTTGTGATATGCATAGTAAATTTTATGTTTATTAATGTGGGCAAGGCACTAGTAATTTTAGGGCCTGCCTAGCAACCCACATAACATCTGTGCATCCTAATAGTAGATAACATATTTATCACATAAATCAAAGAAGAGGGCTGAATCAGGGCTGTAATTTCTGATCAGGTGGGTGGATATGTTGGCATTAAGCAGGCCATTGTGGGAGATGGTTTCGGAACCACCTTCAAACCATACTGCAAGAGATGTATTTCACCCTGGCCATAGTGCCCTTCACACGTATTAGGCGTTATGCCACAGTAGAGGAAGTATTGCTACTTCTGGCTTGACATGTAACTGGGTCAGACTAAGAATGGACAAAAGAAGAAAATGGTATACATATTTTCCCTCGATAAACTTTTATAATAGACCACTATTTTACATCCATGAATAACATTAACAATTAAATAAGTTGAGAAATTTGATCGTTCTAAGTCCTTGATGAATTTCATGGATTTATTTTTTCAGATATCTAAAAATATATTTAATTTTTATGCAATTAATTATTTTGAATCCCATTCCTAAATTTTGTCAATCTTATATAAGGTCGGCTCCATTATTTTATTTATATCCTGTCTTCTCTGTCTCTTCGTTCCACATGCTTTTACTAGAATTTAAAATTCCTTGATACTGGAAATCAAAATATGGTACCAATTTTCTTTTTGTCATTACATTTCTACATTACATTCAGATGAACATAAGGATTCCTTAGGAGAATCTGTTTTCCAATGGCCAAATTGTGAGGGGAGATCAAGCAGAGCTTTGTGTGGCATCAAGCATCCTCTGCTTCAATACCCATTTCTAGTGACATCTCTAAGGCATTCCTTTGTAGTTGATGTCAGCCCATTATGTTTTTCTTTACATCCAACTATGTTGCAAAAACTTCTCATCTGTCCCAAGATCTTTATATAGGTGTGAATAGCACAACCTTAAAATTCAAATAAATATCTTGCATTGTTTTCTATAGGAACAGACTACTGTGCCTTGACAGGAATTTACCTTCACAGTTCTGCTGGTCATCTCGCCAATCCAGTCACCAGTATCTCACTGAAGCTAGGTTTTCTACTTTTTAAGCAATCTATAATATGTTTCTGTACCTCCCAAGTGTCTGCAAAATATCTGTAGGCTACCACTGTCAGACAGCCTTGTTCCTCCTTGTCCCTAGCGATTAAACAGAGATAGTGATTAGACATGATGTCAGATCTCAACCAATCAAGATGTGTGCTGAAGCTTCTCTGTAGCATGCCTGTAAAGGGAGCTGAATAAGCTCAAATAATCTAAGATGATACTGTCCTAGACGACACTTGACCACCGCAGTAGACAGAATCAGGTGGTTTGAAAACAGTTCTCAAAGCCAAATAGCATCTGTTTGAAATTCACTTTTGTCTCTTTCTGAGTGTGCACTTTACTCAGCACCATGTTTAGTCCCAGTTTCTTTTATCACACACCTCATCTTTGTAGAATAAGACAATTTTGATGAAATCAAAATAATTTATAAATAAATAAGACTCTAAATCCATCTATGAAACGTTAAAAGCTGCTATTTAGTGTGGTGAACAGTAAACTTTGTTATTACTTTTAGGGAGACTTGGCATAATTTAATATCTCTAGTTTTCATTAAATGTCTAGTCTTACAAAGACAGCATGCCAACATTAACGGTCTTAATGTATTCCCACCGTGAATAGTTTGTACTGAGTTTCCTTTCTGGTGGGATGTCAGGGGGTGAATCAGGTGAGAGACCAAGAGCACAACAGGATTGGCAGGAAGCTTCTGTCTTCTCACACCAAATCTACGTGAAAATTTACACTTCCTGTTTACCTCTTTTATTGAAGCTATTTTATATTTTTGTAAGCAAAGCATTTTCTCCTTAAATAAAGCTGATCAGTGTCAAAATTATATATACATATATATGTAAATATATATATATCCTGTTAAAAAGGATTTTGCTATTTTTAATTTAGGTTTCTTTTCAGTTGAGTCCATTATTCTTGCCATATATATTTCCTTTCGAATGGCTGCAAAATAATCACACTTACAGGGGAAATGAATGGAAAGTGTTCAATTAATAAGCATACTCAACTCCAAGTCTTTATTTTCTAATCTCAGTATTAATAATTAATACTGATAAAAATACATTGCTGTGTTACCCTTTTTATTATAATTCTGTCCTTTAATGCTACATCACTCTGCTGAACTCTTATGACCTCTAAAAAGACAATGGGTTCTCATCTAACCTCCAAGTGACTTTGGAGGTCTGTTAGAGGGTTTGTTCCCAGCAGACATGGCATAGGATTTCTGTAGAATTTTACCCCTAATTGCAAATACATTAGTTGTTTATCTCTGTAGTTAGTTAAAAGGTTGATTATGATCTTTCCTGCCTGTCACACAGACACACACAGAAATACATTCTCTCTCTTAATATGTCTTTCTTTCTCTCTCGTTCCTCTCTGTTTTTTTTTTACACAAAATATGTACAAAATCATGATGCTGGTAAGATATAAAGATAATCTTAAGAACCTTCTTGGTCGCGCACGCGCAAGCACACACACACACACACACACACACACACACACACACACACAAGTGTAACTGGTAACTGATTCTTGAGAGTGTAGTTAACCTGCCTAGCCCTTGGGTGTATCTCACATATTAAGAAAATGATTTGTTTCAATATTCCTCTTCTAGAGAAAAACACTCTTTATTTACCTCTTCTATTGTAGCTCTTTCTTTTCTTTCTTTCTTTTCTTTCTTTCTTTCTTTCTTTCTTTCTTTCTTTCTTTCTTTCTTTCTTTCTTTCTTTCTTTCTTTCTTTCTTTCTTATTTCTATCAGCAAAACATTTTCTCCTTGAGTAAAGCCATGTAGAACAGTGTCACCTATAACCCTTATTTCATGATTATATGGAAACAAAACTATGGTTCTTCATTTTGACTCAACAAACATGCATTGAAATTGAAATATGACTAAGGCTTTGTGAAGAAGCTTGAGTAAATGAAAAAAAAATCCCTGCTTTCACAATGCAGTTCTTTCTGTCAGGAGATGTAGCCTTGGTTGTAGCAAATTAGATATGATGCTGAAAGGAGAAAACACACTAGGGAAGATCAGACTGATGTAAGAAATAAAACAAGGATAGGAAAAATGTATCAATAAATGCATTGTATTTCACACATGGAGATGCAGGCTGGAAGAAGGTTTTGATGTATTATTTATCTCATATTCTCTTCACCTGCATTTAGTGTAGTTTAGATACAATAATTACCTTGGCTGGGAAGCTTTATATTAAATCACAGAAATTTAAATCATCCATGTTATATCAAATTACTGTTAGTAACAGTAACTATGTCTGTGTGCATGCATGTGATATATACATGTACATATGTGGACACTCATGTGGAGACAAGAAGTTCATGTTTGGGTTCTCCTTCAATTGCTGTCCACTTTCTTTTTTGAGGCAGTCTCTCACTGAATCTAGAGCTCATAGATCCTACTCCTCTGAGTGGCCATTGAACTCTAAGGATGTCTCTCAGTGACTGCACTAGATTATAGGTACAATGTTAACCTGTCTCTTTCACATGGATCTTGGAGTTAACTGAGAACCTCATTTTAGTGCTGTAAGCACTGTACCCAATCACTCACCTTCTCAGGCCCCATCTCTCTCTCTCACTCCCCCTAATCCCTCTTCCCCTCCTACCCCTCCTCCTCCTCCTCCTTCTTCTCTCTCTCTCTCTTTCTCTCTCTCTCTCTCTCTCTCTCTCTCTCTCTCTCTCTCTCTCTCTCTCTCACACACACACACATCTGTCTCCTTATGAAGCACCAACTTCCCTGAAAGTTGAAATTTAGACTAAGCTGACTGTTACACCAAAGATTTAGCTGCCTCTGCCTCTCAAGTCCTGGGACTATACTAATGTATTTTGTTTAAAATCTATTTCTCTCTCTCTCTCTCTCTCTCTCTCTCTCTCTCTCTCTCACACACACACACACACACACACACACACACACACACACACAGAGTCTTTTAGGGCTAAATAGAGTCACTGAAATTTTTAGAAGTTAGTATTGACATAATTGGCAGTAGAAACCAGATTCAGATCTATACTATAGAACAAAATAATTGTATGTCTGTGCTCTCTCCTTGCTTATAAAAATGGCCAAAATGTTTATTCTAACAATAAACCAATAAATTTAATAAGGACCTGTTAAGAGTGTTTTTATGTCATCCCTCTGTTCAGAAGACCAATTATGTTTCCCGGGCTAAGCTCATGAATGGATTATGTTATAGTAGATCTGATATGCCTATTTTCTTTAGGAAAAAAAAATCACAATTTACTTTATTCTTTGTGTTTCTTGGAAGTTAATTTTGTATTGTGACACATTCCATTCTTATCTACAATTTGGAGAGGTAGTTTACTTTGTTTTAAATTCTTGATTTGGTTAAGTGTGGCCTTATTCTTGCAGGCAGAGTTTTGATATTGGGTCTTATTATCTTGTTTGCATTTTTATTATTGTCTAGAAAGTATGATTAACTTTCTATTAAATATATGAGACAATGAAGATTTAAGTGCCTCCTCCAAACAACATTTTACTGTTTATATGTAGCAGTGTCAAGGAAAATGACCTTTTATACTATATGTGTCCAAATGAAAAGTATGTCAATGCCCAAAGTTGTTTCAGAAATAAACATATCATAAAATCTGCCACAAGCTGTTTCAAAATCTTCCACATGGTTTCTTATTTTTAAACATGTCTTTCCATCTTTTATTTTAATATCTGCTGTAAAATGATCACCATCTACTTTGGTGAGGTCCCTGGAGACCAATATACCATCTACAACATGCACATTGCTCTGAGATTGCATTGCTATGAGTTACATTTTCTCTTCCTGAATTGCATGTATTGTTTCTCTTGTATGTGAGGCCATATGTCACTAGACCCGAACCCCCAGAGAAAGTTCACAGATGTTATAGTGGAAACTCTATACAAGTCCAGAATTTGGAATATTATGAGAATTCAGAGATAAATGCAACCATTGATTTTGAATAAAGCATTTAGTCTATTAAATTCCAATTCAAGAGCCAAAGGTGAATGCTCTTTGCTTTCTACATCCTTAAATATTGTGGGATAGAATTTTGTGGAAATAATTAAATGTATAAAAGTAATATAAAAGAACAAATGTTATAAATAATATAGGTTGTATGATATATCGGGGGTATGGAAAATTATATTTAAACCTTGAATGTGTATATGTATATGCATATATGAGTGCATACATGTAAATATGTATGTGTGTCTTAGAAGAAATTCTGAGGAAGGAAAATGGTAAGTAGCTTGTTGCAGATTCTGTTATGTGATTATTTCTAAGACATCTTAGTTTGTCATAGTTTTTATTTGAACACATATATAAAAGTTATTTTTCTTGAGACTGTTACATGTTAACATTAAAAGTCTTTTTGGAGGAGACATTTAAATCTACACATGTTACAAATATTCTCTCACACTTTAATACAATGTTAAGATATATATGTATATACATATATATATACATATAACATATATGTATATACAGGATATATTATATAAATGAGTTTGATATCTAATAAGCAGAAATGTAGAGTTTTAAGAAATATTAAGTGATACCAAAATAGCAATGGGGAGGGCAAGATACTTATTTATAGACAAAACAGAAGGTAGATATTTCTGATATTCATCAGTGGATGTTAGATGGCTGCAAAAACTGGAATCAAGAAGTATAACATATGTACATATTTGAGAAATTCTAAGATGATGTTATCAAAGACAACCTACTGAGTATATTCTTTTATATCAGTATTAATGAACTGATATTAAGACTTATCAATTCATGCTCTCACTTCAAGCTATTTTTGAAAGAAAATTTTTATCAAAGTCTGAAACTTTTAACAAATTACTTCTGCTGTCTTTCCTTGAATGCTATGAATTTTTTTTTCACCAAAACTAGTTTTGGTCTTTTCTGAGGACTTTTACATATTATTTAATTTTGTTGTGCTTAAAATGTGTCCATTTTACAGAATTGGAGCTAAAAGAATATTTAAATTGTTACATTTGTGGGGTGATCGAATCATTCATAACATTGCCCTGGTCATCATTAGAACTTTGGTATTGGGATTCAAAGATCTTTGATACTGCAATAGCGAATAGTGTGATAGAATTTCATTAGAACAACACAAGTAGATGTGCTTCAGAGCAGAAAACCATGAAAATGCAAATGGATTGGGAAATACATTTGAATGGTGTAGCACAAAGATTGTTTAAATGTGTCACGTTTCATATATATATGATCACAAGAGTACAGTGTCAATGATGCCTTTACTGAATGTGAGGACTCCTCCAGAAGAAAGGCCTCCCATTGTGTGAAGACTTCCTAATAATGACTTTTCAGGAGACTATCCCTTTTTATTTTATGTTATCTATGCAAATATAACCACCAATGCCACATAAGTTTTCTCTGTGTTCACTGTTGATTAGTAGGAATTCATGAAAAGTGTTATCTATGCAAATATAACCACCAATGCCACATAAGTTTTCTCTGTGTTCACTGTTGATTAGTAGGAATTCATGAAAAGTATCATATTGGTGAAATACATCCTATAGCTCAATATGCTTACTATAATGATCATTATGTAATGATTTATCAGGAAAAATGGGAACTGATAAGTATTTTTTTCTTTTATATCTCTAGATATACCCATTATTTGAATCTATCTAGAGCACGATATGCTCTGTTCATTGACTTGGAGCAGTGGCAATATGTAAAATTATAGTTTGGCAAACTCTATCAAGAATTATTTTTCTTGATACATTACAACCCCCCCCCACACACACTGTTATCAGAGCCCCAGAGTTAGAGCCAAACATGGTACCTAATTCTTGGCAATAAGTGTGTAGTATCAAATTGTAATATTGGTTCAATAAATTTTGAACAAGAGAATCTCCTTTTCTGAAGACAGGATGGTCTTTCTTCCAAAAGAAATTTCCTTTACTCAAGAGATCTTGGGAAATTACTATGCTTTTTAAGGTACTCCAGGATGAGAATGAACTCAGGGGAGCTTTTCACTCAGACCCGTGAGCCCTGACTGGACACCAAAGGGAGGACAGACCCTTGGTCCTGGAAAGACTTGATGTTGTAGTGTAGAGGAATACCAGGACAGGGAAACAGGTGGGGGGTGGGGGGGTGGGATGGGAGGGTGGGTGGAGGTTGATTGGGGAAGGGGAGATGGCTTATGGGATTTTTCAGGGAGGGGGGGAACCAGGAAAGCGGACAGCATTTGAAATGTAAATAAAAAATATATCTAAATGTAAATAAAGAATACATACTAAAAAAAGAACATCGATGCCTGAAAAACAAAACAAACAAAAACAAAACAGAAAAAGCAAACGAACCAAAAAAAGAATCTCTCTGGATAAAGTATTCACAACACTGAGTACTTAGAATTCTTCCACCTAGTTCCCTTATTAGTACTGGGTTCTAACACAATTCCATGTCTCTAATTAAAGATCATTTTCATTCCTCCTTAGGCTTTAATCTCTTAAGCTCATGGTCATCAACCTTCCTAATGCTGTTACCTTCTCATACAGTTGCGTATGTTGTGGTGACCCCCAACCATAAAATTTTTTCATTGCTAACCTCATAACTGTAATTTTGCCACTATTATGAATTGTAACGTAAATATCTACTATGCAGGATATCTGATATATGAACCCAAAGGGAACCCCTAGGTTGAGAACAACTTCACAGCCTTATGGGATTTACATGTTCTTTCTTAATATATGCAAATTGTTTTCTCAACATTACCTTCAGAAACATATGTATAACAAAACCATGTAACTTCATACACCTTGTTATAGTTAGTCAGCTGTCCTTGAAGTATCTTCATACTCAAAGATAATACTTTAATGGTTTATCTACCTAGGTGATGCTTACCATTCCCGTTTTAAGGAACTATCTCTTAGATTGGTACATAGTTGACCCTATAAGCATAACTCTGGTTCTTACCTGTAACAAAATGCCTTCAATTTACCAAATTGAAGAAAATTGGTTGCCAAGCTCTCGACTTTCTTCTTTCGCTTCACATCAATTGAAGCGATGTTGAGGATGCATCGTCTCTGAACAAGTGCCAGGAAGCAGTATGCTCAGTCTGAAGCATATTTTTATCAGAGATCTTCCCTTTCAGCTCGCTGCCCTTTATGCAATGTGATCAATTGCATTCAGCCTTCGCCATTTCTCTGAAAATTCAATTTTGAGAGCTTCTGCTAGTTTCCTGGACAACCTGGGTTCATCTCTTTCTCCAAGAATAATGAAGATCTGAAATTTAATTCTAGCCTATTTCAGGTCTTGCCCGTTTTTATCTTCTTTTCTGAAATCAAGTCCACATGCTTTTCTTTTGTATCCCTGGTCTTAGTGTTCTGAGTGTCCTTAGGATCAAGAAACCATTAAATTAGTTCTATCAATTGTGCCATGGGTTTCCAGATACTCGGGTGTATTTTCTTAAGTGGCTACCATTTTGTTATAGTGCAAAGAAAACACAACTCTTAAGATTATTCTGCTTTTGGTATTTTAAAGTTTTTTTTTAAAAAGCTGGTGGAGTATATACCAGTTTTACAATAATAAAAAGCCTTGGATTCCTCTGATATTCATTTCATTTTTCAAGGCAAGTTAGAGACTTTCCTGGAGTCTGGCACTCAGCTTCTCTCTCCCTCTAGTGAACTTATTCCTTTGTCTCAATGACTGAACTCACCATTCCATCCACCTCTGCTTTACTGAGACTTGATCTATGACCTTTGAGAATTAAATAATTCATTCTCTATCAAAAGTCATTATATTTATGTTATTTCAGACTTTTGTATTTCCTTTGGGATACCTTCTAGAAATGTCTTCATAAATTAGCAGGTTTTTTTAAAAGGTCTTTTGTAATATAACTTAAATTCTGCCATCTCACAAATTATAATTTATTATATCTGCATGCAAACAATTAGAGGTAAAAGTCTTGAGCTGTAGCTCAAACCTCATCAATTTGAGCAAGAGATATTGGATAAATTTGCATACCATTTCCCTGTTTACGGTAACAAAACTAAAACTGCCATTGTCTCAGCTACCTCTATGAGCTGTATACAGAAACATGCACACACACACACACACACGTACACACACATGTGTGTTCACAAGCACACATTGTAACTAACCATTAATACAATATCATTAATTAAATACTTATTTATCTACATAGATGTTAAAATCATTCTTGAATATATTTCCCTTTTCTATACAAAATAAAATCAGAAGTCAGATTTGTAATATTAAATATAAGATTTGTCAATTGTTCACTGTCATTTAATTTAGCCAAGAATGTGAGTTTTCTCTTGGCCCGGTTAAATCCTCTATTGGATTCCAATGTTCTGTGCTCAGAACACATGAATTTTATTTGCTGTGTGCAAGTTCCAGTGTTTATCACAAATATAATTATATGAAAACAGTAGAGAGAGAAAACATTGTGATGTCATGTTTGTGTTCTGCCAGTCAAATGGCTTTTCATTTCAGATGCCTGCATAAGTTTTACTATATTTATTGATAAGGAAGTGTAAATGGAAAAAACGAGTACCTAACAAGACATCGGTCAATATTAAGGATCTTCAGTGTCAGGACCAGAGTAGTTCTTGAAGGCATTATAAACATTACAAGATGCTAGTGAAAGTAAAGCCTTGTAATGATCATGGCCAATATCAGAGTGGATAAAATCTGCCAATTAGGCACCCATTCACAGCTCTTATTCAGATACTCATTAAAATTGCTAATTAAGCCAAATACATTTATAAACCTAAAATCAACCTTTTTAGAGCATTTGAGATCATTTTAAAAGCACAGTGCAAAACAACCAATTATAATACAGTTCAAGCATAAAAGAATAGAACACCCAGTCATTGAAAGTGTCTCTTATGTCAGAGACAAATGAATTAGAAATCCATTCACTCATCTTCCTACACACACAGGGAACCATCAGAAAGAATGGCAAGAAGTTTATAGGAAAAAATGGAGCATTAACCTTATTAAATGTCTACATGTAAAATATCAACATCATAATGAAATATTAGGATAATAAACTAATGCTTTTATAGTATATAACCACCTACCAAGGAGTATTACTTATCCACCTCTTTATGGAATCATTCTTATGAAATTACAATAATCTATATTTTCAGATAAAATGTAGATATGTAAAAATAATACTCAGTAATCTTATGTGTCTAAAACATACTAGATGTTATAAATTTTATGCTACTTTAGTTCTTTTAGATTCAAATGACTACATTTGCATTATCTTATTCAATGCATAAAATATTTAACACAATCATTAATATTTTTAAGATTCATTTTTATTTTATTCATTTAAAAGTTTTTCTGTACTTATGTATGCATCCTATGTGCATGCATAAGTTTGCCAAAGAGGGCATCAGAGTCCCCAAAATCAGAGAGGTATTGAGGTTATGAGTCACCTTGTGTGTGCTGAAAATTGAACCCAAGTCCCTTGGAAGGACAACTAATGCTCTTAATACCTAAGCCACTTTTTCACCACCAAGTTATTTCTACTTTAAAAACACATTAAATATGAAAATAGATTTTGAGCTATATCTAGTAGAAGCCTTTATTTGTTTAGCTCTCAACAAATCACTTCCTCTCTTGTTTTCTTATTGTATAACACAGCAATAACTTTATGCCTATCATCCTTTGCACAGAATTTTTCTTAGATTTTGGTTTACTAGAAAGCTTAGTAAACCCTGCTTAGTGGCACATACCTGTATTCCCAGGCTTGGGATGTGTTCAAAGACAGTGAGTTTTGTGTGAGACAAGTTCTGTGAATATAAAGCAAGTTTAGGCAAGCCTGGTCTATATGTTGATAACTGGTCTCAACAAACGGGCCAACAATCAAATCTCCTCAAAAATAAAATGCAGAACAAAAGAAAGTATAGCATATTTTTTCAGTCGTTTGCACAAAGCAATCTCTTATTTGATCATCATGAACCAATCTGATCATGGTGTTGAAATGAATCAAGTATTCATGTCACTAAGTCAGAAAGAGACTAATAAATGTGTTTGTGTTTTATCTATTTCCATTTGTTAATGATTTCAGGATAACAGGTTAATATAAATTGCCTCAAATATGGTAAGAATGAATGTCAAGTTAATATTCATGTCTTAAATTTGATGGTTCTATTTCATTGGTAGTTTATACATATAAACAGACAGACAGACATACTCATGCAAACACACATGGAAGAAGTATGTGGTGAGATTGCTTAACAATATATAAGGAACCTACAAAATTCAAGCATTAAGAATCAGATTCTGAGGAGCCTGTTATGGTTGTCCCCTGAGGGGCCCTACCAGAGCCTTACAGAAACAGAGGCAGACTCTAGCAGTCAATCATTGGACTGAGCTCAGGGTCCTCAATGGAGAAGTTGAAGGGAGGACTGGAGGAGCTGAAGGGGTTTGCAGCCCCATGGGAAGAATGACAATGTCGGTCAACCAGAGTCCCTAGGACTCCCAGGGACTAAGCCATCAACCAAGGGGTACACATGGTTCTAGCCGCAAGTGTAGCGGAGGAATGCCTTGTTGGGCATCGGTGGGAGGAGAGGTCCTTGGTTCTATGAAGGCTTGATAGATGCCCCAGTGTGGGGAAATCAAGAGGGGGCGTAGGTGGGAGTGCGTTGGGCAGAGGGACATCTTCTTGGAGGCAGGGGGTGGGAGGATGGGTTGGGGGTTTTCTGGGAGTGAGGAAACCAGGAAACGGTATAATATTTTACATGTAAATGAATATATTCAATAAAAATTTTTTAAAAAATCAGATTCTGGCCGGGCAGTGGTGGTGAATCTGTAATCCCAGCACTTGTGAGGCAGAGGCAGGCGGATTTCTGAGTTCAAGGCCAGCCTGGTCTACAGAGTGAGTTCCAGGACATCCAGGGCTATACAGAAATACCCTGTCTCGAAAAATCCCAAAAAAACAAAATAACAACAAAAACAGAATCAGATTCTGAAATTTGTCCCCGGACTAAACAATTCCCTTTCATTTAGGAAAACTATTCAATGAAGTAAGTAAAAAATGATTGTTGAAAAGTTATTTAGTATGTTTGGCCGAAAATTTCAAATCAAGTGAAAAATCATCTAATTTTATAAAATTAAAGATTTTTTTCTGACAAATTTCTCTTTAATAAAAATATTTCATATGCAAATCACTGCTTAAAAATGCTAGAGAATCCACAACTTTTTATCATACATGATTAAATTAGAAAATGTGTTTTTTTTTTTAAAGACATGGGCACACACCCAGGATAGCTTCCTCACACCCTAGATAATACTTGCTTTAATTATACCTACCAACGACCTAAATTATTAGGCTTGCTTAAACTTGCTTAAGCTACGAAGGTTCATTAACTCTAGTAACAAGTTCAAATAAAATGTAAAGCATTCCAAACAACCATCCTGAAGACATGGGATGGGAATACATATTATGTACACAGAAAAAATAAAAACATCTTCCCTAATTCTTACCTTTATATCTTATTGAATCCTTCGATGATTATGTGCATCTATGCCTTACAAAAACATATTCATAACTGGTTAGTGCTTGCATTTTAGATGTGTAATTTTTCCTTCTAAAGGAAGAAAAGTTTTTAAATTAAAGATAGAAAAAATAGATTTTAAAAAACTTTAACCGATAGGATCACATATTTGGGGGGAAAATACATACAGAAACTATGTGTGTTGCAAAGAGGTTCAGGTAAAAATAGTCAATTCCACTGAGAACTTGGCATCCCAGGATTGCTCCTAATTGACCTACTCATTAAGTAGCTCTCAGCCCCCATCTGTCCCTGCTGCTCTTTTGTCATTGCCACATATATCTTCCCATTAGTGAAAAGGTTTTCATTTTCCTCCTGGGTAGGAGACAGAGCTTCTTTGAAGTGCTGAGGGCTGTTCCCAACTTCATCAAGAGAAGAGTGAACAGAAAACACAATATAGCTACATGGCAAGATGTCTGCCTCTGAAGTCTTTTCATTTTAGCAGCTGGAGAAATATTGATACATGTGATTGCACAGACCCACGTTCTTACTAAGCAAATGTTACTGCCATTGATTCCCAGGAGTGAAAGGGCCATTTTTAAATAATTTTTGCACTTCATTTAGCTGCTCTCCTTGATCGGGCTTTATGAACTACATAGTTGTACCTGATGTGCATTATTCCTATGTGGAAATTTTTATTTTACGGAGTAACATGCAGGGAATTTGGCTTTTAAGTTGCTATATAGTTTTGATATGTATTTTGAAATTTATGAATTAATTTTAAGAAGAAAGAAGATTGATTGCATTGCTCACTGTAGAAACAAACATACATATGTACATACATACATACACACACAGAGAGAGACATCTCAGGTCAGCAGAATGGACTAAGCATGTAAGAACGTGGATGGGTGGTGGGGGAACACCCTCGTAGAAGCAGGGGGAGGTCAAATGGGATAGAGGGTTTTCAGAAGGGAAACCAGGAAAAGGAGATGACATTTGAAATGTAAATAAAGAAAATATCTAATAAAAAAAGAAAAAAGAAGAAAGTATCTTGGAAATAACAATAAATTATATGTTCAAAATAATTTTATTTTGGAAGTGATCAGCTAATGTCAAGATTTCATATACAACAGACCTGGTAGTCTCCTACCATATGGAACACTATATATTTAAAGATGTAATATTCCCTACAGTAAACATACTTCTATTAAATTGCAGTTAGAAGTTTATAGTGTATGCACCTGGAAAATAGCTCTTTTCTTAGTATTTAAACCACCAACATGGCATATAACAAAATCCTTTAGCTAAAATGCTAACAAAAACTCTACATGATCTAATATAATTTCCTAACTATTTCAAGGGTGGTTTTGCCCATCAACTTTAAGATGTAATATTGTATGTTTGAAAACAAGGCTATATTGTAGCATTTAAAATATTGCTTGAGGGGTATTTAATTGGAAGATATCAACTTTTTTCCATTTGTAGATATGTTTTATACCTAATACTCTTTTTTAGAGATTTATTTATTTTTCTTAAATACAAGCTTGTGAAAGTGCTTAGACTTAGCAGGGTTATGTGGACTGGTCTCAGAAACAGTAGCAAAACCTCTATGTTTTCAGAAAGATGTGTAAAAAGTTGGTATTTCTAGTTGCTGTTGAAAACCTGTGATATTCCAATGTAAATGCAATGATTATTCATTATAACCATTTCTGTACTCTGGCATATTAGGCTTTTTATGCTCTTTTTCTTACCACTGGAAGCCAGCCATAACTGTCCTTGGCTTCTGCAATGGTTGCTATAATAAAGTCTTTTAGATTTTCCTGGTAATAATCCTTCATGGATACAAATCAAGATAGACCCAACTGCTCACTGAATTCTATTTAATAGTGAATTGTATTCTTGGGAGACAGCAGTAGTTATTTTTCTATGGAGGTAAAGATTTGATGTTGAAATAGTACTTAGTTATTTATACCATTGCACAGTCTCACTGCCCTGACTAAGAAAATTGCTCCATAAAATACTTGGTAATGTAAATGTGAGAATGAAAGTTATATATTGTATGATTTATAGAAATTATGGCTTGTAGGAACATGAGCATCTCTGTAAAGTAATCCAATACACATGTTGGCTAATATTCCAGTGATGCCTCGTAAAAATGGATGCTGCTGTAATATCTGCAAAGCAGGTAGCTGTCCAGATTTATGCCCTTGGCATTTCTGATCACGCGTGGCCTGACTGTGCAAATCTGAATTTGATGTAGGGAAATTTAAAATAAGCGTTTATTTCTGAGGAATTGTTCTCTCACAGCAGATTCCATTCTATACATATATTGCTTTTACTTGATTTCCCATCCACTTCTTACATTGACAAGAAATGGATTTGTCTGTATAGAGTAGGATCTTTAGTTGAAATGACCTGGAATCTGAGTCTAGAAAGTAGCCCAGCCAGCTTGGTTTGCCAAACCACAGGACTCAGGGCTGTACAAGTATTCTCTATGAATTTAATTATTGAAAGTGTATTTAAATTAATTTGTTTTCTACCTGACATTAGAGTTCCAAATGTATGCTTGAGAAGTGATGACACTGTAAGGGATTGAAAGATGGTAGCTAAGAAAGGTTAGAAAGAAGTTAGGGAGAAGAAAATATGATATGTCTATTTTTAGGATCAGAGAGTTTGCTGTGAGCATGTGTCTCCTGGTAACATCAGAAGCTACTCTCATTAAAGCTCACCAACATGACTACCCAAACATGAGCTGAGTGAGGATAACACCACCCAACATGCCTAACTGAATGGAGAAAAGCAAATCCATGAGGCTGCTGCTCTGCACAAAGAAATATAAGCAACCCAGGGATGCTGAGAATGGGAGAGATGCTCCTCCCCGGGGAAGAGCCCACAAATCGGTCAAACTGTGAACCCTGACAATATACGTAGAGGCAGTATTACACAGACAGAATACTTCTATTTAGAAATATTTATGTATATACATATATGTATGCAATAGCAATAACTGAAAATGGAGCTGATCAATTTGAAAGTTTGGAGGGGTGTGGGAAGGATTTGGAGGGAGAAAGGGGAAAGGGAGAAATGCAGTTAAATTATAATTTCAAAAAAATGTTAAAGTCTATTTAAATTAAAATCATATTAAAAATAATGAAGTGAAGTGCATTGCTTAAAAAATTGTTGGGCCTTTGGTAATTTATTTTCTTGCCTTCATTTTATTTTAGTTTCTGTCATCACATGTTCAAAATGGAGTCTGACTGAAACTTTCATTGGGCAATCTAATATATTTGGTCTGTAAGATTTGATTTAAAAATAGGCTTTTAAGAGTTAAACTTTTAAAGATTAAACCCATTTTAATGATTGAGAATGCTATTCAGTGGTTGAATACTTGCCTGGCATACACACGGGCCCAGGTTTGATCCCCAGCACTTTCAAACAAAACATTAGTAGCTTTCAAATGGAATATTTCAAAGACTGAGGAATTTACCCATAGAATGTAAAACTTTATAAAGTTATATTTTTGAACACAGGAAAAAAAGGTGCAACAGCAAGCCATGAAAATATTTTTTTGTGTGTGCATGAGGTACAAATAGAGAATTTAAAAGACGAAAATGTAGTTTCTTCTTTTACAGTATTCTTAAAATAAACCCAGCTATTGTTTTTTACAGTGGAATTCATGTGGCATATGGCTTATTTTCAAGTTCTCTCTATCCAGGAAATGCTTTACTTAACTAGAATATAAAAGAGCATGTAAGTAGAGTGGGCGAAGTTGGTGGAAGAATAGGTCTTCCACATACATTAGTAGACCAATCTGCTGTTTATTAAATTTGCTGATCATCCACCAGTGCAGACAGCTGATTGAAATACAAAAAGATTCAGCAGTTATGCGGAAGTATGAAAACACACGCACATGGCCGCCCCTTCTGCGGATCTATCATCTGTCAAATTTCTCAAGAGTATACCATATTTTATAGGCTTGAAATAAAACATTATGAATACATACATACATAATGAAAGAAGATATATGCTTTGAGGAAACAGCATTGCCCAAAGTTAACATTTTATTTCATGTAATTTAAATTATGGTATTGAAAAAGGTATTCTATGTGTTAGTTGAATTCCACCTCTGAGCATATTGCTTATCTGTTTGGGTGAACATGAACAGGTTGAGGGGGAAATACTTTTTAAAAAAAAAAGTTTTAGCAAGTGTATGAGATGCTTCATAGCCAAAGCACAACTGGTATTTTTTTTAAATGAATTAAAATGCATTAGCTACGAAAACCAGGCAGAGTATTTCGAGTGAACGATGGAATGAACAGAATGTTATGATTCGCTCCCATTCTGCAGATCTATGAATAATCATTCCTTGAGGTTTGAAGATTATAAATAACAGGCCTGAGTGGAGATATTTCTACTTTACAAAGGAAACCACCCATTTGGTTTTCATTTTCATTTGAGTAAACTCAAAATGGCTTTGGATGGCTTCTGCTAATTGTATCCAAGACCTAAGCCCCTTTCTACAAGTGTAATGTTTCCCAGTTGTGTGTGAATTCCTGTGTTTATGTGGTTAAATTGAATCAGACTTGACAACTGTTGTGTGACTTGGTTATACTATAGTAATAGATGCTAAGAGGAAGTAAGCAATAAAATAAGAGTGGTAAAAGTGAGAAATGTCAAAAAGAAAAAGCTAAAAGCAAATTAAGCTCTAGGGATGAATGATTGGAGAAGGACATACTGACAGGTTCCAAGTCTTAGGATAATAAAGGTAACTGTTATAACATGTCAGTTATTCTACAGCATACTTTCAGACATGTACTCCAGAGAAATGGAAATGAAAACTTCTCAGGTGGTATGTAATTGCATATGTCGAACTTCTTGTGAGATCTACATGGTGTATGCTATTGGAATAAAAACACAGGCAGCAAACAATCCTTATTCTTATAACCTTAATTATCAATATTTACAACACCAAGGTGTAAAAGATTATAAAATACTTGTTTTAATTTTATATAATTTAAAACAAAATCGATTTGAAAATGATTAAATTATTTCTAGATATATTGGTAGAATGAACAGTGCATATATGTAGGTATATTTGTATGATATATATATATATATATATATATGTTTATAAATGCATTTATTCAGCATTAGACTTACTACTTTAGTCTAAGTAACATGAGGATGAACACACCAAGCTGTCTCACTCACCATAGTATCTCCTGCCATTAGAATATCAGTTTATAGTGGATGTTCCTTAAAGTTTGCTGAATAAATAATAAATAAAGTAATACTTTCTAGATCTAGGTTTTACCTAAAATTTATTATTTTATTTGCTTGAATTTGTATTTATTTAGTCTAACTTGTATTGTGCCAATGGTGAATTCACACACAACTGATAATTATCATTAAATAAAGCTTGTTTTTAAAGAATACAGGTTAATTCTAAACATGTCCTAGAGTTTTGATGAGGAGCCTATTTTACACTTAAAGACTGTTCTTGTATAACTAGTAAATTTCTGCCTTCTCTTTGTTAACTGACATAACCAAAAACATATATTTAATCTAAATACATACACATGTATGTGTATATATATATGTATGTATTAAGTTTTAGGTACTGCTTCTGTTATCTGTGGTGTACATGTATGCATATATATACATATATATATTATGTAGTTGCATATATTACGTATGCATATACATACACATATATATATATATATATATTATGTAGTTGCACAGTTTGTTTTCTTAAATCTCTGCTCAATAAATTGGAGAAAAAGTAATACATATTTTTGCACTATCCTCTTCAAATGTATGGGACTGTAGTAATGGTTGAGTGGTTAAGAACACTCCTTGTAGTAGCAGAGGACTCAAATTCAATTCCTAGCATCCACACGGCAGTTCAGAACCCATCACAACTCTAGTTCCAGAAGATCTAACATCTTTCCATGGTCCTCTTGGTCACCAGGCATGCCATTATACACATACATACCTGCAAGCAAAAGCATTAGTTTATGATGAAAATAAAACAAAATAATCGAAAATAAAAAAATATTAAAATGGATTTCCTTTTAAAATTGATATTTATTTGTGAATTTTGTGACTAATTTGATCTTGAGAAGATTGCACTCCCATATGCACTGTATGCACTTTCCCCAACTCTGCTTCTCACATATTCGCTTACTACTACCTCAAAGACCAAAAGTAAAGACTGCTATAAGATTCATGTTTTTATTTTAAAGTCTAAGCAGTGGGAGAGTTTCATTAGGTTTTAAGCACTGCTTCTGCTGTGTGTAGCATTCTATTCGTATTTCATTCTTCATTGTACAATAATCCCAGCATATACTTTTAAATTTTTGTTTTCTTTCTGGGATAGATGTGCTGAGGTGATAGGGGGTTTTGAGAAATATTTGCTAATTTCTGCTTATAAAAATTCCTGTTCTTGGTTTTCTACATAGCCCATTTCCTAGCACCATATTCTGCTTTAAAATCCACCTGCCACCATATGGAGCTTCCTTACCGGTGCTTCACCTCTACAATTTGCATTTATTTTGTTACTTTACCTCCTATTCCTACTGCCTTACTGTCCTCTATTGGCAACAGTTCATTCTTTTAAAATATGCACTTAGTATGATGCCCTTTACATCATACTAAGTAATTGTTTCACGTGAACGAAGTATGTTTCATTTCAATCCTACCATTTTCATTAGATCACCGAATGTCTAGCAATGCCTTTCTCTCATTGCCATTGTTTTGAAGTCCTTTCTCTTTATGTTTTTTTTAACCAACTCTTACTTTGAGGTTTGATGTAAATAATAACTCTTTAGCTTTTAAATATTGCATTTCTATCTTAACATGTGCTGCTTCATATATCATCCTAACATCTGCCATCTGTCTTGCTAGAACATGGTCCCATATACAGGATTTGTATTGTTATGGGTACCAATAAGCTCAAAACTGAAGGTGAAGAGACCAAAGTTTTTCAGACTATGATCTCAAATCGTCAAGATCCATGTCCATTTTCATGATAATATTGGGATTTATCCTCTAAACTCTTACTCACTCATACATAAGAGAAGTTGTCTGAAGCTGTAATTTTCATTTCTTTCATTCCAGAGATCCTCTCCTCTGCACTATCAATGATCTGACTCTCTGAATAAAGAATAGATATAAGATTGGATCTTTCTTGTACCAAAATAGTCATTAGCAGTTGTGCAAAGCATACAATAATGTCATGCATATTGTGTCTTATAATATGGAAACGTTTCATAAAATATCTGTTAGTATATACCAATTCATCATGGCTATTTTAAACACATTTATAATTGTTAACTTGTATTAATTTAATTTAAGAGTATAGTAAATATTGATGACTACACTCCAAATAAGCATAAACACTTTGCACAGTATTATTCCTGAAGTGTACAGGGGTCATGAGACCCACTCATTAGAGCATCACCTAGAACACTGAATGGTGAGGAAACCTTAAAAAACCAAACGGAACTATCAAACCTATGATATACTCAGTAATAGAGATGTTGAGTGTATAGGCAAGATCATAGATAATCTTATATTTACCTTCTAAAATAACATCAAGTATATGGTAAGGTGAGAAAATCCATCGTTAAAGTGTAATTGTTTTTTGGAAAATAATATTATTGTTTTTATTGAGTAAAATCATGTATGAATTAAGATAGATTAACAACTAAACATGACTTACCACATTGAATAAATTATAAGCAAGTACTTATCAGTTTTGTGTAAAGGAGGGTGAGCCAGGACAATTTACATGTACATTTAAAAATTTTTAAAAAAACATGTTTAAAACATTAAAATCTTGAAACTGAGTGAGACATGATAACTTTTATTTCCTTTTATTGAAAAGTTTTTTCCTCATAAATATATCATTGTTATTGTTCCCCTCCTACACCCCTCTCAGTTCCTCCCCGCACGCCTATTCAACTGGAAGCATTTCCTCTCTGTCACACATTTTCCATTTATTTATTTATTTATTTATTTATTTATTTATTTATTTACTATTCACTTTACATCCGATTGCAGCCCCTCCTAGCAGTACCCTCCTTACAAGGCTCTTCCCTTTATCCTTCCACCCCTCACATCTGAGAAGGGAGCGGCCCCCCTGAGTACTGCCTCTCTTGGAACCTCAAGTCAATGCATAACTAGGCACATACTTTCCCATGGAGCCTCCAATTAGGGGAGCAGAATCCGTAAGCAGGCAACAGCCTCAGGCTAAGTCCCACTGAAGTTCTTGGAGGACCTGGATGAAGACTTAGCTGCACATTTACAACTGATGTGCTGAACTCTAGGTCCAGCCCTTGTTTGCTCTTTGGTTAGTGGTTCAGTCTCTGGGAAGTCCCAAGGGTCCACATTACTTGACTCTGTTCTTCTATCCTCTCCTGATTCCTCAATACTTCCCCCAAGCCTTCCACAAGACTTCCTGAGCTCTGTATAATGTTTGATTGTGGGTCTCCTTTTGTTTCAGTCAGCTGTTCAGTGGAGCCTCCAGAGGACTATTATGCTAGACTCCTGTATGTAAATCCAGGCTAACAGATACACATTTAATCCCAGAACTCCAGAGGCAGAGCAGGGAGGATCTCTGAGTTTGAGGGCAGTCTAGTCTACATTGTGATTACCAGGACAGCAAGGAGTATATGGAGGTAGAGAAACCACATCTCAAAACAACCAAACCAAACCAAACCAAATCAAAACAAAACAAAACAACACAAAAACAAAATAAAAGAGCAGGCTTCTGAGAGATAATAATAAAATATAATAATATAATAAATAAAAATATATAAAAATATAATAATACTAATAATATAATAATAAAATATATTAAGATAAAAGAGAAAGTAAATATTGGAATGAGACAAAACAAAAGGACAAGAGTTTAAGAGTTTGCACACTCAGGAATCCCATAAAAACCACTAAAACTGAAGGCATAATATGTACACAAAGGACCTGGTTCAGACCTATGCACCAAGTCTAGAGGTTTCAGAATATTTTAGTTGAGCTGCATCTTCATATATTAATAAAGACATTATTGAAGAAAAATTTATCAAAATAATTCTCAGATTTGCACATGACAATACTCCAATTATCATCAGAATTAAACCTGAAGAAATCATGCATAATGTTAAGAAAATTGATGAAGAACATTTTTAGTAATACAAAAGTGAATTGTGAGTGTTTTTCTTCTGGAGTCAATTTTCAGCACATATTGCTAATGTTAATATATAACACTGAGTTTTCATGTATGTGCATAAATGTATCTTTCCATATCTATATAGTAATCATAAATCTATAATTCAAATTAGTAATAGTGGCTAAGGATCCCACTTAAATAAAACAATGTTTCCATATCTATATAGTAATCATAAATCTATAATTCAAATTAGTAATAGTGGCTAAGGATCCCACTTAAATAATACAATGTTTCTAATATGAACTACAACTGTTTTATTAAATTATTTTTATTAATTTTACTGCATAAAATGAAATACTGGTAGATTTTTCTTGGCATAAAATTTTGCAAGTTACTTCTTGGAAGCTCAGGACCCTGATATGTCAGAACTGTAGCAATGCCATTAACCTTTTCCTAAAAACTGAGCTAAAAATAATATTATAATCCACAGTTCTTTTGTCTCCTCCACAGCTTTTATTGGTTTTAAACAAGCTTCAAATGGTACAGAAAGAACAGTCTTTTTCTTTACATTTACTTTTGACATAAGTTTCTTCTCAAGTTTCAGAAATTCAATACTGCATTATAACTTTATCTAAGACTTAATAATTACATGTTTTATTATGTAAAATACTATTTATTCCTTTCAAAATTCATATCTGCCAACGTTACCCCGATGTCAGACTAGTCTCTAGTATTCTTCCACGTGATTCACTGTCCTACCCCTTAGAAAAGTTCCAAGTCTCCTTCCCTCTCTGGTGGCATTTGTTGTAACTAAAGACAGCTCTTAATCTCACTGTCAAAGAGATTGAAAGTAGTCAGTGCATCCTCTTGACACTCTCACCCTACCTATAACTCAACAGATACTAGCATTATTTCTTAAGACATTAAGACAACTGTATTAAAATTGTTATTCAGTAATTATTGACAAGGCATAAGACAAAAAATATTTTCCCTAAATATTGTATTGCTTAAAGCCTGTCCTAATGCAAAGAATACAATGGGTAGTTTAATGTGTGGTGGTGACCAATTGCTCTAGAGGTTCTGTCAGACTCGGAGCTGAAACAGCTGTTTTCCAATTCTTTCAGGAAATTTATTTTACAGGCTTAATCACCAAAAGGATAAGGAAAGTAATGCTGCTATCTAGAATCTGGAAGTCTTTCCTGCGTATCTTTATTTCAGATACACCAGGCTCTTAAATAGGATTGAGAGAATTAAACAGAGTACAGGTCTCCCAGAGACTAAAATATATTCTTGTCACATCATATTCAGTATGTCTTCTTATACCCCACCCTTACCTCCAATGCTTTTCCCATCAAAAAACCCACAATGGCTCAGAGAATGCCATAGTTTCCCTGGCATTGTTTGTCTAAGGTTCTTTGACTGCAAAGTGTTTTTATTTTCAATCCAACCGCTCGTCCTTACTCTGCTCAATATTTAGAAGGCAGCTCAGTGTGTGTATTATGAATCTCTTTTAACACCTTAACCAACTTTGATGCTTTGTCCATAGTTTTCCAGCCACCTGAAAAAAAAATCATCCATGTCCTTTTATTCTCTGAAAGTTCACCAGGGGCTTCCTGTGCCTAATTCACAAAATTACACAACAGCCAGTGAGAATATTTAGCAAACATGACTCTCGGTATCAAGGTCATATGCTTTTTTTTTTCCTGCACTTAGAAGCTGTAAGAGTTAGTCTAGTGGGCTTTTCCAAACTGTTCTCCATACTGCTGTACTCTGTGAGAGCAAGTTCCCAACATTCTCACAAAGCCATCACAAACTCTCCACTGTCGGTACTTCTTTAAAACAACATCAGCATCTCCTCTGAGTTCCTGTATTCATGAAAGGGGAAAACCCATACCATCTTTCTTGTCGACATGTGAAATCATTTGTGCCATCTACTTCTTCATGCTGCCATGTGAAATCTAGCTTGTATTATTCTCCATGAATAAAATTTCTACTGGGAATGCCTTATGAATGGAAAAGATTTTTTTCATTAGGTTGATCCCTACCTTTCAAATATGACATTTTTATGTCTCTTGCTCAAGAACCTTCTACCGACAAAGCTATTTACAAATATTATTTTACAAGACTTGGTAAGTTGTGATATAAGTTTCCCTTTGTCTTGGTGTACTTACCAAGGTTACATTCTTATTTCTCATAATGCTATGATAAGTTTTAAATATACTGTACATACTATAGTAATCCACCTTCCTTAAACCAAAAAAGATTTAGATACCTATTAGAATCTTTAGTATATTAGGGATTTGTATGCAGAAAATAGTCAATTTCATCATGTTAACTATCTGGCTGAAAACCCAGAGCATGTGGATTCTATATTTTTTTCTCCCAGCTTACAAATTCCCACATTTGATTCATCCAAAGATAAATGCTGATCCTAAAATAATCACTCTGGAGCATTTAAGTTTATGAATAAATTGGTTTAATTTAAAATATGTAGGCTTTAATTTTTGAGAGAAATTAAACTTTAAAATGTTTTGTATAGCATTTTTAAGTTAAATACACAACAGATAAAAGTGAGAAACATGACTAAACTTCATAAGAAGGACATGTCCCATCAGATAATTGAGTTTTTAATATGGAGATATTCTTTTAATTCAACAAGCCTATGTGGTACTTATACCTCCAGAATTCTGTGATGTTAATCTTTTATGATAGCAATTAGTTTCCAGGATTTCTCAATTTACAATCTGACTAATGCTATTGCCTAAGCTTTAGGTGGTTCCTGTTAAATAGACAGGAAGGTTAATCAGAAGTTTGTCAGAGGCAAAGGATGTTGAGAAACTGGAATATTTTGAGATACATGGTCTAAACAGGATCATAGAAAGACGAAAAGGATTACTAAATTCTAAACCTCAGAGGTTTTTCTGATAGCTGCTTTCCTAAACATTGGAATTAAAAGTTGAAAATACTTTTAAAAGCAAGAATGCAAACACATACTTAGACAAATCCTTATCTTTACAGAAAACTTCAACAACGTTGCAGCATTTTGATAATAAATACACTAAGAAACATATTTCTGTGAAGAGTCAAGCTTTTAATACAAACAAATATTAACTGCTATGTTTAATTCTTGGACCATTTGTATATCTAGTTTTATATTTTGCTATCATAAATAAATTTAAATATGCAAGTTAACTTCTGCAATGTCTAAAATGTCTTTAAATAAACAACTTAAAAGAAACACTTCAGATGAATATTTTGCATTTGAATATAAACATAAAATATCAAAGACTTCTTTTAAAATCAAACACAAAAATTTTACATGTAACAGGCCTTACACTTTGCACATGCTTTTATTTCATATATTTGTATTAAAATAATCATTATTAAAATGCAAATAATAAAATCACATCTTTATTAAACATTTCATTTCATTTTTCTATATAATTCTATTTGCTTAAAATGTTATATGCTGTCACAATTAAAGCATGCATATAAATATAATTAAACATGAAAATTTTCCAAATTTTATTAGTTGGATCTCACAAGGTTTGTGGACTCCTATTAAGTTAAATACCTTTTCCATTAATGTAAGGGAAGGCATTTTGATGTCAGTGTTGTGTATCCTTAGAAGACCATAACAAACAAGACAATTTTGTGTCATTATGTAGCAACTAGATAGTGACAGCAGGAAGAAGTAGCAGAATACTGAGTATTGGAAAACAACTGGGTTAGGGTTTTTTATTTGTTTTGTCCTGTTACTTTCCTTTTTAACTCTGTTTTTAAAAATTTATGCCCATGTCCTAAAGTCCATAAGCTACTCTGTTCAGTTAAAATGTGAGAATTGGATGTTGCCTTATTATGTCTAGCATCCAGCAGTATTCTTGGAGAATTATAGTTGCAAGTTTAGTGATGAATATCCTTCAAAAGACCTTGGTAGACCTCCACGGTGATATACGCCTTTATTTCCAATACTCTGGAGGCAGAGACAGGCAGATCTCTGAGTTTGTGGCCAGCCTGGTCTACAGAGAGTTCCAGAACATCCAGAGATACACAGTGAAACCCTGTAAGGAAAGAAAGAAGGAAAGAAAGGAAGGAAGGAAGGAAGGAAGGAAGGAAGGAAGGAAGGAAGGAAGGAAGGAAGGAAGGACAAAAGAAACTAGTTTGCTTACATTATTTTTGGGATTTGTATTTCTTAAGGAAAAAAAAGTAGAAACTACGCTTTGGACGTGATTTTGTTGACACAGTCTGGATGGACACCATGGTGCAGCAGCTGCTCATTTTCCCCTTACATATTTCACCATCTCCCTTCCCCAGGTGTTGCTGCCATCACTACCTTTCCCTTCCTTCCCTTTCCTCATGGCAAGACGCATGGAAGAAGAGTGCTGTTAAGGCCTCTCCATTAATCAACAGGTATGGCGGTCCTCAGCTGCCCCTCTCTGAGCTTTCCACTACTGGTCTACCTACCACTTTTACATGTAGAAGACAGGATTATCCACTACGCAGGGCTTGAAAGTGTGAAAGGACTATTGGACTCCGTTTTTCTATATTTCCCACATGTGGCACACTGCAATCTTTCCTCCAATTTGTACAACTTTTCCTCTTGAATGCGACATATAGAATAATTACTGATACTGTTCTCAAAAAGGTGTTATGTCTAACCAATTGAAGAGAAGTGATCTAGTATTTATCAGTATGTCACTTTCAGCATTCTATAAATACTTACTGATACAATATGTTTAAAAAGAGCTCTCAGAGACTGAACCACCAACCAAAGACTGGACCTAGCCCCCCTCCCCAGCCCCCAACACACATATGTAGCAGATGTGTAGTTCAGTTTTCATGAAGGTCCCAAACAACTGGAGCAGGGGAGATCCCAAAAGCTGTTGCCTGTCTGTGTACTATATTTTTCTAGCTGGGCTGCCTTGTCTGGCCTCAGTGGGAGAGGAAGCACCTACCCTCACAGAGACTTGATGTGCCAGGGTGGGCAACTACTCAGAGAGGGCCTCTATCCTCTCAGAGGAGAATGGGATGAGGGCATGAGTAAAGGGATTGGAACGGGTGGGGACCAGGAATGGGGGCAGTGATTGTAAAATCAAAATTCTTTGTGGATTTTAATTCAGAATTCAGTCTTCTTTGCATTTTAGAAGCATGATACAAAACGGTATGTTTTGCGATCCCTATCACTGAGTTATAAAAACTTAGGTGTAAGCCAATTCACATATATCTGGATTTATACCTAAACTGCCAATCTGATGTTAAACACAATGCAATGTAATTACTCATGGAAAAATTTTTTCAACTCATCTGGTGGCCTTTGAGGAAGATCGAAGGGGCTGTTGTGTTCAAGCTTTCCCAAGAGACCCTTTAATTCAGAGTCTCACATTTTGAAAGGAACAGAACCCTCAGGGCACAATCTAGCAGAGTCATGACTAATAAAACATAAATTCATAGTCATCCATGGGCAACACCCGTCCTCCTGATTTCCTCTTCCACTGGTGGAACTGGTCTTTCTGGCTCCTGCAGGGGCTTGCTGCAAAGATCCTAAGGCTCCTCATTTTTTCCTGCGACTTTCTCTGGCTCTTTGAGACATGTGAATACAATACTGCCTTCGGGCTAGGAAGACAGTTGACAGTCTTTAAACAAAAGTGAGTGTGCCTGTAAGTGCGGTTGTGTGGGAGAACTATGTGTGCAGTCCTTAGAACAGATGTATATTAAGAGAACAAATCTCTTTTACTTATATATGTTTAGCTGCAATTCAAAGACAATAAAAAATCGTTCTACTGTGTCTAACTTTGTTGAAATGTCATCAAACCTGAAAAGGCAATGAATCTCAGACAAGGTAATTAATCTTTAATTAGTAACATACGGCTTCCTATCAAATGATCACTGCTTGATTACCCTTCAGAAGGCCTCTCGCCAATGCTTTTATTTTTTATGTTTAGTGGTTTGGGTCTGAATACAACCAATTCTCCTGCCATCACATCTCACTCAACAGATTGAGTTGTTCATGCCCGCAGGTATCTGTGTAGTTGGAGTGACACATGTAAAGAATATTTCACCAATGCCTGTTTGAAAAACATGCAGTTACAGACTATTTAGAGGTTTGTGTGTCAGAATTTTGGCCTCCATTTTCTTACAAATTTATCTACATCAATGTATTACTTCTAAAATTGTTGATCTGTGTATAATAGGTGTGAGCCCTGAGGACTGGTGATGTCTAATGTAGCAAGGTCACTAGCAGTGTCTTGAGTGAAATGGCCCTTGTGTAGGTTCTGATGCACCCCATGCCGTGTAGATACTCGTTCACAGTGACCTCTCAATTTATAGAGGACAGAGCTTCACATAGCTCTTGTTGTATGCCTCTTTAGTGTGCATGTTGAGTGAATGTTTACAGAGCAGTCATTTCCCCTCCCACATAAAGATGAAATTTTATCCTCACTTACATTTCTATTTCTATATATTACTGCATCTTTTTATATTCCCTATAGCTTATGGCTTTGGGGTATTATTAATTTCTGAGGTTATTCAATATAATTTTCTCAGAGGAATGATCTAAATATACCATCAGGTGTAAAATCTATAAAATTTAAAAATGCATAAAATTTTCATATATATATACACACACACACACACATACACACACACACACTAATTATTCATTTCCACAAAGTTTACTGAATATAATAATGGAAAAGAAATCAGCATTCTTATACCCTAAGTATGAAAAAGGTTCAAGAAAGGTGTTTAATAAGTTTGAAAAGTGCAAATCACAAACATTATATCTTACATTATATAAAAATCAAGAAAATGCTTATCAGCAGTGTAAAAGTAAATTTCTGGATATGTCTCTTCAGATGTCAAAGCAAGCGGAGAAAAATTTCTTGGATAGAAAGAAGAAAGAGTTTAAAAAGTTGTTACATTTAAAGTAACCTTTAAAAAGAGTGAAATGTTGCTGGAAAATGGACACTGAACAAACTTTAAAATAATTTGCAATAATATTGTGTAGGAAAAATCAATGTGACCAGAAAAAAAAACATTATTTATGAATTGGTGCTTCCTCTATTAAAAACCTTTATGATAATATGGCTGGGGCAAATTCCTGAGCATCCTATGATGCATTAATTTAAGTAATCATATTCTTTAATGCATACTTTGGTGGCAACAGTACTTCTCAGGCTGTGATAGGGCCCAATATATTAATTTTGACCTATGCATTTTCAGTGAGAGAGGTGGTTTCAAGAGAACACATTTGAAATAGGGCTTGATGGAGAAGCAATGTCCATGTCAAAATATCCCACCTGACCACATTCTGTCAAGTAGTCCAAAACAAATGATTATCAGTTCAAGATTTAGAGATGTATAGATTAGTTTGTGTCTCTTTTCTTTATGTGGGTTGGCTGGTACATAGGATTCATGATCTTTTATGCTTTTGTCTTATTACTCATGGAATTTTAAAATTGGAGAGACAGAGATCAATGGTTGACAAATGCAGTGTTATATAAAGCATGCATACTCCATATCCATCTGGAAGGTTTTCAGATGTGTGCATGAGGAATCTCCATGACACAAAATGTAAAGGTGGCTCACTCAAGTATAATTTAGTTCTCTACTTTCTTTCTCCCTCCCTTCTTCCTTTCCTACCTCTCTCAGTCCCTTCTCCCCACACCACATCTTGGTAAGGTTGAGTTGAAATCTACCCTTTAACTTGAAT
The DNA here is from genome assembly GCA_036184795.1 of Tokudaia tokunoshimensis. NCBI lineage: Eukaryota > Metazoa > Chordata > Mammalia > Rodentia > Muridae > Tokudaia > Tokudaia tokunoshimensis. The sequence continues at coordinate 48,618,954 of BTHU01000014.1, read as the reverse complement.
CTGCTTATCAGTATTTCATTTGAAAATAGGAAAGCTAAATGCTACTTCTTTTCAAATGAAAGTATTTTCAGACTTAAATTCAGACTGATACTATGTCAAAATGTCTAAATGTTTACGTATCTCTGTATATTCATGCCTGGTTTACAGCACAGCCATTTAATTTTTCCATTACTTGGATACAAATTATTTTTTGTGTTCTAGTTATTATAATTTCCCCCTTTATATCAGAAATTTTTTTCATAAAACAAGAAATTCATGATGGGTTACCCCTTTTTGTACTTCTACTTAATTTGTTTGAAGAGTCTAGAAATTACCTTGATATCTCTTCAGACGTGAAAGGGTAACACAGTTCAGAACAATTTAAGGCTTTGAAAAGATTTTTACATAAGTATGTGGGTCTTGATTGTAGGCAATATATAAATAGAATAAATATGGTTATAAAATAGATTTGAGTTTCGAAACAAAAAGCAGTTTTGGAAGACCTTAATCTTTATTATAGCGAAATTTTACCAAAATTTAAGCAAATTCAGCACTAGAAAATATATTATTTTTTTATTTTCTAAGATTTTTTATTTACATTCCAAATGATTTCCCCTTTCATATTATTAAGTTAATAATAATGCTAGTAGAGAAAAACAAAAAGATTCTCTCTGAGTTAAAATTATTGACTTAACCAACAATATGAGATCATCTGGAACAATAAGTTTCACAGAGGTCAAACTGGAGCAAAACAAGAATAAAAACCTGGGTAAGGCATGTGCTGTCAGAGCTGTACTAATAAAAGCTACTACAAAGTAAATTCTTCACTTATGCGCACTCTTGCTTAATGCCAAATTGCTGTCAATGTCCCTTGGTGAGTTCTATTTATGAGCAGATTACAACACACTCTCAGAGGCCCTGCACATCTAGCTCTCAGTGAGTGCCGACACAGAATATATGGTCTTTCTGGAGCTGTGAAATTTAATTAATTTGCTGGCAGAGTACAGTGTTCATGCCACATGCCTTTGCCCTGACCCTGCTCAGGACTTCCATTTTCAAATATGCTTTATATATTGTAAACCTATATCATCTTAATGAAACTTTTCCATGTGGTAATTTCAGTGCTTGACTTAATTTTCTCAAAAGCTCCAGTGCCTACATAAATTCCTTTTTTTTTTTGCTGGAATACTGTCGTTTGCTAAGTTGCATGAATATATGCATGTCCCCAACCAATTTTTGATATTCAGATCTCAAAGCATTACCCTTTAGGTATCACATTAAATATTAGAGTTTTAGGTCAATTTTAAAACAGCAAGAAACCTCTATTTGCTTTGTCTCTCACTTCTATTATAGGTTAATGTTATGTACCAGTATTTAATATTTTCTACTCAGTATCATAGAAGACAATAGGGAACAAGGGTGCTATTGATTAATCATCCCTTCAAATTCTCACCTACTGCATAAGTCTCCTAGACAACAACCCCTTTAATACTATTTCTGCTTTTTATAACATACTGAAGTCCAGGGAGTTTAGAAATTGGTATTTTGCTCTAGCTTTGCCAATAAACGGACAGAAGTATGATTTGTTATCTATAAAATGGAGAGGCTAAGCTAGTAAAGAATGATTGTCAGTAAGACAAAGGGTTTTTACTTTTATTTTTAAAGTTATATGCTTGAGAGGGATTCTAGAACTTTTTTTCACTCCGTGATGTGGAATAGTATGATCATGTAACTAATTACCTCCCTTTGCCACAGCTTTGCTTCATAAATTTTCAAAACACTTATGAAAAAAAGAAATTGATCCATTGTTATAATTTTAAATTGTTTCATTTTACTGTTGGAAATGTATGTATGCAGGGATGTACATAAACATGCATTCATATATGAGTGTGTTATGTATTTAGATGTGAGTGTTACATTGGAGAGAGTCTCCTCTGGGGTGCCATATGTTAATGAGGAAATTGGAGTCCAGTCTTGGGGTTCTTAATGCAAGAATTTAAGAAAGAAAAACATCGAGAAGACAGTTTTATTAGAGTTCAGAAGAAAAACCCCAGAGCAGGCAAGCTGTAAATCTCAGCAGCTGCCAGAAAAGAAAAATGGAGAGGGGTAGAGAGAAAATCACCATGCCATTTATATACAGCCACATGGCAGACAAGCAGCCACGTGTGGGTGAGGAGGGCTTTAAGAAAGAATAGAGGAAAAAAAAAAGCTTCAAGTACCAGAGAAAGAATGCTCAAAATCTGGACAAAGGCAGAAATTAAGGGACAGAAGGAAAAAAAAAGGAAATAGGAGTTTCTGCTTTAGGACCCAGAAATTTTGGTACATCTGCGGAGGGATGTAACAACTTCACAGAGAGCACGAAATTCTGGGGAGATAAACTGCTTTTCCTAAGTAAATAAATTTCCAGGAAAATCTCTTTAATATGGCTTATAGCAAATCAGAATTTTGAGGGTTGGTCCCTTTGACAAGGGGATTGACTAGCTGAAATTGATTAACACTTATTGAAGAAAACTATCGAGTGTCTCCAACAGAAATAGAGTTCATTCTTTTGAACAGAGTGAAATAGGTTTTGGTTAATGGACATCCAATGGTACTGTAGTGTGTGTGTGTGTGTGTTTGTGTGTGTGTGTTTGTGTGTGTGTGTGAGTGTGTGTGTGTGCATTGCCACTAGCATATTTGTAGAACTTTAGTAGAGATAGATGAGAGAATGATCTCAAACTTTGTGCATCTTAGTTCTAGGAACAAATGATTGCAGGATTACACAAGGCAATGTCTCTCCATGTAAATATAAAATTTACTACTTGCTCTTAGAAATGCTCATTGAAAACTAATCCATATAGTCTGGTGTTGAAAGCCTCTACCTTATTCCCAGCACTCAGGGGGCATAATCAGAAGGATGTCTGAGTTTGAGGCCAGCCTGATCTAGAGGGTAAGTTTCAAGAAATCCAGGGTTATACACAGTAATCATGTCTTGAAAACAAAGCAAAAATACATGAGAGAGAGCGCGCGCGCGCGAGAGAGAGAGAGAGAGAGAGAGAGAGAGAGAGAGAGAGAGAGAGAGAGAGAGAGAGAGAGAAACTGGTCCATAAAATAACCTATGTTGTTAATTTTATATCAATGAAGTTATTAATCTCTCAACAATTTCTATTTTCATTATTAACATTCATAAGATAGAATGTTAGACATAATGAACTCTCCTTCTAATGCCATTTGTCAACAGCCACATAGGAAACAAGCAGCCATAAGCTGGGGAAAAGAACTTTAAAGAAAGTTGAAAACAATCCTAAAGTATTAAAGAAAGACATGATACTAGCAATAACTCTGTACTGTCATTTGGTGACTTGATTTTCAATTTTTCCATTGGGACCAAGTATTGTAAATTTGTAAAATCTCTAAGAAGTTGACTCCTTGGAGAACTCTACAGTAACCAGTGATATTTTCACTCTGTCACTGGGACTAGAAAGCCAATAATTTCCTTGTGTGGGCCTACTATTCATCTTGTTATCTGTAGTCTAGATGCTATTTCTCTACTGCAATATGAATGATAATAAAGTTACAGCAGATGACTTATGAAAGTAATTTGCTTGATTATTTTCTAGTCATTAAGGTAGAAAATATAAAGTGTTTGCAGAGAGTCTTAAACTATTTTTCCTGGAGGAGATTATGAAAAAGTTCTTTGGTGAAATCTAGCTAAAGGAGAGAAGGAAGGAAGGAAAGAAGGAAGGAAGGAGGAAGGAAGGAGGAAGGATGGAAGGAAGGAGAGAGAAAGAAAGAAAGAAAGAAAGAAAGAAAGAAAGAAAGAAAGAAAGAAAGAAAGAAAGAAAGAAAGAAAGAAAGAAAAAAGAAAGAAAGAGAAAGAAAGAAAGAAAGAAAGAAAGAAAGAAAGAAAGAAAGAAAGAAGGAAAAAAAGAAAAGAAAGGCAAGAATGGAAGGAAGGAAGAAAGGAAGGAGAGGGGGAGAGAGTGAAGGAAAGAAGGCAGGTAGTACTGCAAACTCATTAGCCAGTGAGAGAACTGTTTGCAGGTAGGTACTGCAAACTCATTAGCCAGTGAGAGAACTGTTTGCAAACATTCGAAGTCTTTATTGAATGTGTTGCAGTAGTATGCTGAAAGTAAAGATCTTACTTTTTAGCTGAAGTTTTCTTTTGCATGAATGCACTACATAGCTTCATAGCTTAAGTCAGTGGGATGAAATAGGAAAGCAGATAAACGTTTTTGTACATGAGAAACAGAACACCACTGGGTTGCTCAGCCTGCCGGTTTTCTGGAAGAACATGGAGGATGGTCAGCTCTTTGTAAAGTTTGGAAAAACAAAAATTCTATGTAATCTGTGTACAACTTCTTTTATAGAAGTGAAAACTGTAAGGGGAAAAACAAAAGTGGCTCAATCTAGAATCATGAGCTCCCACCACCACTCCTTACCTCTGGACACTTTGGAATGCAGTACCCTGCTCTTTGAGTTTATAGCAAACAAGACAGAGACAGTTACTGAAGATTCCCAAATAAACATTAAGCAGACATAGCCATCATTATTTGTGCTTGTCTGTCCCTCTAATCAGCACAGCAGACATCAACCAAACAAACAGAACATCTTGTAAAGAAAACTGTTAGCAGAGATGCATTAGCTGATTGCAGTAGGATATCAGTTAATTGAAGGGGATGGCAGATCCTCTTAGATGAGAGGACCGCACATTGTTCAGGGTTTTAATGCTTTGTGTTCTTTCTTGAATATACTGTCTGAAAAGCCAGTGAGTTGAAGTCATGAAGAAAATGTAAAAAAAAAAAATATTTTCAAAGCAACAAAGAAACAGAGACTAAAGCTTGGTTATCCTATGAAAATTCAACAAAAAAGACAAAAAAAAGTTCATTCCATCTCTATATTTCTAGTCAAAATAAAGAGGGGGGAGGAAGGACAATAATTTTGTGAGGGTGGTTTACATCACATTTTTTTTTCCAATAATAACTCCACTGACATTTCTTTATTTTTTTGATTGGTTCTCAAATAAAAAAGCTTGTATTTGGTATGTCTTTAAATATATGAGTAAAACAGGTTTTGCTCTTGTCGCATATAATAAGGCGTCTTTCTCCAGCACTCTGAAATCCTAGTTTCTCATATAAATGAAAACCGAGGCAGAGTTAAGCTCTTTCTGCATACTGAGGTGGGCAGCTCTGTGTTAGGGCTTCAGGGTGAGTGAGAGAAAGCAGCAGTGCTCAAATAATCATGATATGTTCGAGTCACTTAAAATTAAAATTCTGGCTATCTCTCAGAAACTGAAGACAGGAAGGGAGTATTTTTGTATGGGAGGACAGAGACGGGAATGTAGAATCAAGTCGGGCAGAACAAGTTACATATGTTTGCCAGGAGTAAGAAAAAAAGAAGCTGCAATGATTTTAATGCAGTTTGTTTAATGTTGTTAGGTAGACTATTTTACAAAATAAGTCGAGCAGGTGAAGTGGTAGCATTGAAAATTAGCAGTGCTGAGCATAGAAGGAAAAGCCAAGGTGTCTCATAAGGTAAAATGCATTGATACAGTCAGACTAAATTAGACAGCACAGCTATTGAGTGTTGTCTGTCCATACATCATATCAACTACAGATCCAAAGAATCCATGAACTGCCTTTGAAGTTGACAGAATAGTTCTAATACGATAGCATACCGTGGAAAAGTCACGTGTGTTTATGTATGTTCACAACCTTTACAAATTTTAAAAGGAACTTCAGAAAATAAAACGTGTACGTTTTGCAATATTGTCTTTAATGAGCCCATTTTAGTTTTGTGAAGAGTATAGTGTTTGGTTTTTTTTTTTATCATAAAGTATACTTTGCTATTGTTGGCAATATTTTGACAGAATAAATTAGTTGCTCGTGGATTGCAAAGTGGTTTTATAAGTGAAAAGTGCAACTTTTGGACATCAAACTATATTTAAAGGTTATAATGCTTATTCTTCATATTTTTTTCAGAGACTTTTAAAATAATCCATAACATAACTAAGAAAAAGTAAATCCTTTATTTTTATACAAATGACTATTTTTTGGAAGTTCACATTAGAATGTGCAGAATTCAAACTCATTCATTAGTAAAGAATGTTTAAAATAAAATTATTAAGTGATAAAACCTAAAAGTAATGTAACTAATGTACAATAAGGTATGCTTTATACATAACTATATTTCCTTCTGCATTTAATGCTAGTGCATATAAAACAGTAGAAAAGTAGACTTTAAAGAGCATTTATTGCATGAATATCAAAGCTCTAGATTACTCAAACAAGGTGGTTCGAAAATGAAGTACTGAGTCACAGGTAAAACATACTAGTATTGCACTTAGAAGTTAATATGCATTTAGCTTTTACTTTCAATTAAAGTTTATTTATGAGATTTCTAATGAGAAAATGTTTTTTGAAATTTGGTCATAAATTGAGGGGCACTGAAAGGAGCATTTCAGTGAAATGATGTCCTTTCTCTTAAAGGCAAGTGTTTATTATTAATACCCATGGGTGTTCAAAATAGTATGTGTTAAGGAAATATGTAATATCCACATCAACATTACTGACCAAAATTAGTAATTATTTTCTGTGCTTTCCTGAATCTTACTGTCAGAGTTGTAAATTATGTTGTCTTATGTGATGAGTTTTTTTTAAGAAGAAATAAAAATAAAAAAAATTTAATGTAGTTTTTTCAGAGTATTTTTTAGGTAGGAAGAGAGTAAGAATCAACTCTCACCAACTCTCAGCAGTTGTTAGAGTACCTACCTTCCCATGAGCAAATCACGTAGAAGTGGTTGCATAGAACATTACCATTGTAATGTATAGATTAATTTCTCCCGGTAAATTCATTGTATCCTATTAATTGTCAGTGTGCATGGATCACTTTTTTTCTTATAATAATGGCTCTTTGGGATTTATTTTGTTGACAGTAAAATTCAAGTAAAAATGCAAGTGAAGGTTATCTTGCTTTTTATCATAATCGATGCCAGCATTATTTTGTGTATTTCTCCCATTTTAATAAGTGCTTACTATTTGTCTCTCAATTTTGAATAAATTGTTGAGACCCACCATGTATTTAACGTGAGTTCCAAATGAAAGGGGAAAGTGAATGATGAAAGACTTGGTGATTGAAAAATTCCATGGGAAATCAAAGTGCTGAAATCAAAGGGCTTGGGTTGAATGACCTTGTATTCATTGTAGATAGATAATCTAACCACTTGGTGATCTATTTTCTGTCTTAAAAATGGAATAAAGAGTAGCCCACATTAAGCTTCCAATAATTCTTGCACACATATTTTCCATTAATTAGCAAAAAACAGAGTCCCCAAATACATCTTAGATATGTCACTTCTAAGTAGAAAGGGCATAGGGATTAGATGCAATAGAAATTTGATATTCAAAATGAAGCTATAAACTCATGGATCAAGAAGGTATTCGGAGAAATAATTGTAGAATTTATTTGTGTTAAAAAGCACACTCACAATGACATCATATATGACTGTTTTTCTCATAAAATAAGATGAGGAAGGGTAGAAAATATGCAGTCTCAAAAATTTTTGATCTATAGACAAAAAAGAAAAAATACGTAAACTTACAACTTTAAATTAAGAGAAATTATTAATGTAGTCTCTCATGTATCATTTAATCAAAATGTCTTTGTTCCTTTCCATCAAATTTTCTGTGTTAAAATTTTCTTGAACATGATTAATGCAAGTCAAAACTTTTTCACTATCCATGTGAAACTCAATTTAAATTGTGTAATTTAATTTCATCTAGAATATAAAATCAGGACCAAAATGAGACAGAAGAACACTGTTTTTTAAAAAAATAAAATTATTTGATATTGAAAACACAATAAGCTTATTGGCCTTTTATTTGAATATAGGATTAAAAATATTAAGGTTGTATCAATTAAATAATCAACTTGAATGAGACCTGTAACCTAAGAAAAAAGGAACACAAAACTATTTCTCACCATTTTTCCTCATATCTTGACATTTAGCATTTGTTGATCAACAGGTATCCAAATTTCTCTTCTTTCAACAGATAATCTCTCACATAATTGGTACAGTTGGGTCTCATTTCTTGCATGGGAACATTAATAAAATACTGTGTTGCTGACAATCCTTTTTTAAAGTAATGAGTTTCAGTCATATTATCTTCATAAAATCATCTAAATAGGCTTACAAAAGCACCGTGAAACATTGGCAACTTAAAACACAAAGCACTTAAAATTCTAGAAGGAAAAAAAATCTGTTTTACAAATCTTATTAATGAGGCGTTCTCAAATTAATCAACCTTTGTCATCACTAAATATTTGACCTGCAGATTATATAAAAAGCTGCAATGTGTGTATTTGTATATCTACGTATACATGCAGGTACTCGACCTTTTTTTGTTCCTAATTGCAAGAAGAGAGACAAACTGGCAAACATATTATGTTCATGAAATATATTTACAACTAAGACTTTAGCAACAGTCTCGAATTCATATTCATGTTTATTTTGGTGTTTTTCCAGTTTGTCTCTAGTTTGGGGGAATTGTCAAGAGCTAGGCAAGGCTACCACCAGGAGTAGCCATCTTGTAGAACACATTATGATAGCACCACAGTCTAAATAAGCCAAGCCACTCCTTGTCCTACAATTTCATCATTTATCTGTACATGACAGGACAGGAACATAGCAACTAGTTTAGGGCAGAAACAGAAAGGACATGTACTAGACAAGTCCTGGGGTACTATTGATACCCTCATGGACCACAAACCTAAGTTACTTAATAGTAAAAATAATACACCTACTGATTAAACCTATGTATTTGGCTTAAAATATTTGAGTTTACTATTTGTTTTGGAATGTGGTGGTATTAAAAACACTTGCAGCAAACTCTGGATCTTATAACCTTTCTGTTTCCTGTTCTTCAATATTCCCTGAGGTTCAGCAAAGGTTGTTTTGCAGATCCATCAGTTGGGACTGGCTTCTACAGCTTTACATTTTGATTGTCTGTGGTAATTATTGAGTGTTTATTTAACATTAATTCATATTTATGATAATTTTTCCCGATAAAAGCTTGGATCCTGCTTTTAAAGCTGTAAGACATATACCTAAATTAGTTCACAACTTATTAGTTTCAGCTCAGCAATTGTTCATTTTAGTTGTTTTGTATCAAGCATGATTTTCAAAAATTTGCTGTGTATCAATAGTTTTTAAAATATAGTCATTTTTATTTTAAGTGTGTGTAATTCATATAGAACAATGAAACATAAGTATATTCTTTGATGCATATTTATATCTATATCAGTCAACTCTAAAACAAAACTGGGAAATGAATTAGTTGTGTATCGATCAAATCATGCAAATATATTAATTAAATAATCTTTATTTTCACAACTGTAATTATATGATCTATTTTAAGTTAATGGCTAATTATGTAGAACATGAATTTGATTCTTTCACTTTCTTGCAAATCTCAATGAATCATTAATATTAAAAAAATTGCTTTATGTTTGTTTGAACAGATTATTAAAATACTCTTCAGGCCTCTATTTTTTCTAAATCTGTTCTCTTCAGAGTTATAGATGAGATGTAAAATTACTTGTTCAAAGAATTCTAAGCCTTTAGCTCTCAAGACAAGTGCTGTCTAGAGAGGCTGAAGTTCTGAAGAACTTAAAGTAGATTTATAAAGGGGGGAGGCAGGGGAAGGACTGTATTGGGATAAAGATTTAGTGGTAGAGTACCTGGCTTGGACAAGCATGATAAAAATATGTAAGGAAGGGGTGGTAAGAAGAAAGGAAGAGATGGAGGAGAAAGCAAAGCAAAGAGAACAAAGGTTTTCCTCAATTTGTAAGTATTCCTTGTTAAATTATTACAAATAAATTACTTTCTACATCTGGTTGAGATAGCCAGTCTCATCTAAAAGTATTTCTCTAGCTGAAAATGTATTCTGTCCTGGAATTTTTTCACACTAATTAATATTCAGCACATACAACATGATTTAGGTAGCTAACTTGCCCTCATTAAACACGGTCTGCTGTTTCTGACCACTAACATTATAACTCATCAGACTTCCCAAAGAGTAGCTGTATAAATCAAAGGATTTTCATTGTGGATCACTTACGGAAAATGCCTAGGCCTAAGGGATAAGAGAGACTCTACAGGTAATTGTAAAACCTTATTCTACAATCAGCATATATTCTTGCAAAGCAGGAAGTATACTGCCATAATTGCTACTTAAATTACAACTCAATCTCTCAGACATGGAGGCCCACATACTAAAATGTCTCCGGTAAATTAAAAAGAATGCTACACTTTCACCTTCCATAAAGGTGTTCAGAATAAAAACACAATCCTTTGATGTATCTGATTACTCATCAAGGCTAATTTTCATTGTTTTGTGGGCAGGATTTGATAGCCATGAAGTGTTCCATTTAAGATCTAATGTGTTGCCTCTAAAATGTGGAGTAGTAATTTTTGTGAAAAAGGAAAAGTTTAGGAACATTTGGGTAGCAATAAATAGAAATACATTTAAAGATGTTCTCCTTTGTGCTTTGTTGAAGGGAATGGTACATGAATTGAGTAAGCAAGCTTTTTTCCCTTGTTTGTTTCCAAATATAAAGAGAAGTTATAAGTAGAAAAACATGTACAGACTCATCAACATTAGTTGAGTGGTTCCATCTTGTAGTTGTTTGTTGACAACTGTTTTATATATTTCATCAATTTGGGCACAGCAGCTCCATTTTGTCAATGGTTAGGATTTGACTATGTAAAGATTTTGTTCTGCTATAAGCAGGGAAGTAAAGTTACCTTGAAAAATGCATCAAAGGATTGTTAAAGCAGAAATGGAAATTTAAATATCAAAACTATTTTCAAGGACAAAATCCTATTATTCTTGTGAGAGAATCTTATTCAGTGAGCAGAGTACCAAAATAAAAATGAGGGATGTCCACTTATTCTTTAAACGAATTACAGGACACAGTAGACTCTCTGTCTCTACTTCCATAGTGCAAAAAATCTGGGGTTGGGCTAAAGCTCTTAGTATCTTATCAAGATTTTAGGATTTCTTCCTATGTACTAATATTTAAACAATTAGGCAATGAAAGTAGGCACAGTCACACAGGTCTTTCAGTCCAGAACTGGAGAAGGAGACAGGTCAATCTGTGAGATCGAGGCCAGCCTGGTCTACTGAGTGAGTTCCAGGACAGCCAGACCCACACAAAGAAACACTGTCTCAAAAAAATCAAAAGTAAATGAAGTAAAAAAAATATAATAAAAATTAGGCAATACAAAAATGTAGACATTCAATATAAAAAAAATTTACTTTAAAGTTATCTTAATTTTATTTAATTCATATAAAGATCTTGGCTGGCATGATGACTAGCAACATGGGAGGATGGGAAAGCAGATTGGCCCTGACAAAAGGAAGAAAAAAAACATCGTAAACACAATTGATTTTTATCCTCTTGGTTTTCACTGTGTGCGAATTGTAATTTCAGATCGTACTTTGGAAACTAATCATAAAAGAGTCTGATAGCTTGCTGCAGACGTTTTCTCAATTCGGGACAAATAGGACTTCCGGCTTATCAAGAATCAAGCAATTCTTACTGTTGGCAGTATTCTTTCAAAAGGAGAGCCTGAATATTATATCTTCCTGACTTTGCTCTCACTTCTTAAAATTATAGCTTATGCCTTTGAATGAATGCTATACAGATTGTAATAGGAGGAAAAAACACACAATTGTGTGTATTTTTAGCAGGAGTAAACAGTGAGTTTTAGAGAGAAAACAGTACAGTAAAAATTCTCAAACCCTAAAATTCTTCTTATATATTCAAATTCCTTTTGCCACTTTATTCCTATGATGTGAATTTCAAATATATGCTATATATTTTACTACATATTTATGTAACTTATCCTCAGAACATCCTCCATATAATTTTAACTAATACATGTAGTTCTTAGATTTTTGCTCAAAATGTACCCACTAGAAACCAAAACGTAAATAAATACTGTTCTATATATAGTATCTACTGTTTTTCCATGAATCTATTGATTAAATTTATTTTTCAAATATGTTTTAGATGAAACTAATGCATTAGTTACTGTTTAATGTCCAGGCACATGGAAAAATACTAAGCATGTGTTGTTTTTATCTTACTATGAACTCAGGGTTCATAGGGAAAACATCTTGATAACAAAAGAAGTTATTATCGATGAAAATACAAGTTACTGTAACAGAAGACATAAAAGGGAGGATGGATGGAGAAAGGGAGGAGTGAAGTAAGACTGCTCCAATACATGCTCAGGCCAGAGGACTTCTAGCAAGGAGAGCATGTAAACAGACCTGTTCTTCTCTTCTGACTCATCCTTCTAATACAGAAGTATCTTAAGACCACATGCCATTTTTTTTTTACATTTATTCTTTTATTAGGCATTTTCTTTATTTACATTTCAAATGTTATCCCCTTTCCTGGTTTCCCCTCCAAAAACCCCCTGTTTCATCCCCCTTCCCCCTGCTCACTAACCTAACCACTCACGCTTCTCTGTCCTGGCATTCCTTACACTGGGGCATTGAGCCATCACAGGACCTATCTTCTTATTGATGTTCAACAAGGCCCTCCTATGCTATATATGTGGCTGGAGCCATTGGTCCCTCCATGTGTGGTTTAGTCCCTAGGAGCTCTGGGGGTACTGGTTGGTTCATATTGTTGTTTCTCCTATGGGGCTGCAAACACCTTCAGCTCCTTGAGACCCCTCTCTAGCTCCTCCATTGGGGTCCCTGTGCTCAGTCCAGTGGTTGTCTGAGAGCATCTCCCTCTGTTTTTGTCAGGCACTGGCAGTGCCTCTCAGGAGACAGCTCTATCAGGCTCCTGTCAGTAAACACTTGTTGGCATCCACAATAGTGTCTGGCTTTGGAAACTGTATACGGGATGGATCCCCAGGTGGGGCAGTCTCTGGATGGTCTTTCCTTCAATCTCTGATCCACATTTTGTCCTGTTTCTCCTCCCATGGGTATTTTGTTACCCCTTTTATGGACTGAAGTATCCACACTTTGTTCTTCCTTCTTCTTGAGCTTTATTTAGAAACCACATGGTTCTCAACCACTATCTTCTACACACATTATTTTCCATGAGTATATTTTCCACAAAGAAAAGTCGTTTGTCTTAAAACCAACAAAGTTAAATTCCTCTTGTAGTTGTTTAGAATCTAGTACCAGGTTTTGTTAGTAGACTTCTATGTGAACAAGAACATCACCTTAAATTATTTCTAGATACAAGTCTGAAACCTGAAACTGACAGGGACACTGTTCTGTTTGGGAGCATGCAGTTAATCCAAGTTCCTTAGGCTTCCCTACACATGAATGTGTTTGTGTTTCCTCTATGTTTTGCTTGTTGTTGACTAAACAACTCCTTTGTCTTTTCCATTAATTAATTAATTTATTCATTTTAATTCTGATCTCTGCTCCCCCCCTTCCTGGTGACTACCTCAGAGTCCTTCTCCCCATCTCCCTCCATTTTACCTATGAATGCCCAACCCCCTGGGTATTCCCCCACCCTGTCACATCTAGGCTCTCCAAGACTAGGCACTTCTTCTCCCACTGTGACCAGACAAGGCAGTCCAGTTAGGAGAATGTATTCCACAGACAGGCAACAGCTTTAAGATAGCCCCCACTCCAGTTGTTGGTGGATCCACATGAAGATCAAGCTGCACTTCTGCTACATATGTGCGGGGGGAAAGGGGGTAGGTCCAGCCCATTTATCCTTTTTGGTGGTTGGTTTAGTCTCTGAGCACCCCTGAGGGTCCAGGTTAGTTGACTCTGTTGGTCTTCCTGTGGAGTTCCTATCCCTTCCGGGGCCCTCAGTCCTTCTCCCAACTCTTCAATAAGAGTCTTCCAGCTCTGTCCAATGCTTGGCTGTGGAACTCTGCATCTGTCTGAGTCAGCTGCTGGCTAGAGCCTCTCAGAGGACAGTTATGCTCCTGTTTGGTTGCCCTGGGTGGAAGCAGGCCTCCCTGGAGGTAAGCGGAACTCTGGACTGGGGAGTAGGCTGCTGCTCCGTGATTTCAAGTAGAGGTGTGGACCGAAGGAAGAAGGAGTTCTGAAAGGGCAGGCGATTGAACAACTCACTTTCGCCTCCATAAATACCTCTTTCCAAGAATTTATGGGACAGATCATGAATGAAATTGTAATCTCCCCTTCCCTTTATCACATTTTGTGTCTATCTCTGTCTGGGAATATTTACTAAGAGACTTTTGTTGCTAGCAATGCCCAAGAACAAAGAAGCATTTCAGCCTTACAAGGCTGTTTTATGCCAGAATGCAGCGCATAGACTAACTGGCTCTTTATGGCCATCCCCCATTCTCTCAGTCCTCTGCCCCCAGTGTAAGATCTTGTAAAGTATTTTGCATCTCACTTCTCTGGAACACATAAAGGATCCCTGCGTGCTCTCGGAGGTGCTCTGTACATTTCCTTTCCTTGAAGCTATATGGTTTCACACACGTAGCAAATTCCTAGATATAAAAGAAAGCTTAGCTGTGTGCTCCCAGGTGTGTGTCAGGCCGTTCTGTGAGTTTCTGAGGCACAGAAGTACACTATGGGACAACAGCTTAGGAAAGGTATCAACAGAAAGGAAGTGAAGCAGGAGGTTTGTTTGGTTGTTATATTTAGATAAGCAATTCCAAGCAACAATTGAGGAGGAGGTGGTTCAATGTATAAGTCATATGTACTTGAGAAGAAACACAGAAGAGGGAGGGGGCGGCAAGCAAGAAGGATACCCTGTACTTCAGTGTGGAGAGCTGAGTAATTAGTTTTCTGGCTTGTGGTATATATCTGTGCACACACGTTTGCCTAAAGAGAGAAACGGTTTGGTGAGTACTTCAGAGAACTCTCTTTGAATTATGTGTTAATTAAAGTGATTATCACAGCAGTCTTGCTCCAACTTACACATGAGGAAACTGAGGCTGGCACCTACTCCTTTTGACCTGGTTACCCATGTATCCTTCCACTCAGGTGGTCAGACAGGCTTCTGAAGTCTGTGCACTGCTCACATTTCTTTGTCACGCACATTTCTTGTATTGGGTTTTGTTAATGGCAACTCTCTCTATGAAAGACCTATTATGTTCCAGGTGTTTTCTTGTAAATTATAGAGTACAGAAGTGATGGTTTTGCTTTCTTCCTGGCACAAATAGAACTTCCTGTGAGTTGAATGATTCTTGTGGAAGCATCAGCTTTTAACCCATTCTATTACATTTCCACTTTTTGAGTATCACAAGCAATCTGCACTGTTTCACAGAGCATGTATTACTGTTAATTACATCAGTCTGGTAGAAGATTGATTCAGTATACTTGGTGTAGCTACAAAGCCTACATAAATGATATCAAGTAGTTTTAAGAAATAACAATCCATGAATTCGCATGCTCCTTGCTCCCTGTGTCTACTTTGCGGGTCTTTCTTGTTTAAAGCATAGTTTCCAAACAGAAGTGATGTTTCCTTCCAGCTCCAAACACAGCAGTCTTAGGGTTGACAAGTAAAATAGTGGATGAAAGGCTATACACATTCCAATAGTGTAATTTACTTAGACTGCGACAGAGACACTTAATGTTTAAGATGTCAGGCCTGAATTACTTGAAATGCTTAGAGAGATTTCTTGGCATAGGTGATTCAGAAGGATGGACGTATAGGGCTAGCAGACAGAGTGGATTGGGTCTTAAAGGAAGTTCTTGACCTTGAGTTTCTTAATGCACTATTAAAGTTAAGTGTCTTCCTAGACTCAGAAAATTTAAGAATGCATTTACAGAGCCTGCAAGATGGCTCAGTTGGTAAAGTAAAGGTCACTAGCCCTTAACGCTGATGAAGGACATACAATGTGAAAAGTGTAAACCAAATCATTTTCTGCCTTCTACTTGTGCACCATGGTACATGGCACGTGTGTCTGTGTGTGTGTGTGTGTGTGTGTGTGTGTGTGTGCATGTGTGTGTGTGTGTGTATGCATGTGTGTGTGTGTGTGTGTATGCATGTGTGTGTGTGTGTGCATTCACGCATGGATGTGGACACACACACACATACACACACAAATAAGTGACTATAATTTAAACATTTTTTGACTCAACAACAATAAGCACAATAAGAAACTACCAGAGTTAGATCTGTCGGCTCCAGCCTATAATTCCACTGTTTGGGAGGCTAAGACTGGGATTGCCATGGGTTCTAGGACTGTCTGGTTTACACAGTAAGACATGTTTTAAACAAAAATAAATCAAAAAAGTGTGTGTGTGTGTGTGTGTGTGAGAGAGAGAGAGAGAGAGAGAGACAGACAGACAGACAGACAGACAGAGAGACAGACAGAGAGACAGAGACAGAGAGAGACAGAGACAGACAAGGAGAGAGAGACAGAGAGGGAGACAGAGAGATAGAGACAGAGAGGAGGTAGAGAGAAAATCTACCCCAGAGTATAGTCAGCTTTTCAGTCTGGTGAATCAAAACAAAACATCTCCAAGTAGACTGAAACCAAGGCTCCGATTACTTCATGAATTCTGGCAACAAAACAATAGGAAAAATCAACCCAAACACCTGCTGTGTGTTTATGTAAATCAAGTTCAGGCAGGATTATTTCTCCAAGATTTCCCAGGTAACTGTGGCTCAGAAATTCCAACTTTGCTGTTCCCATTGCTCATCTGATTAGATTTTAAGATGTGTCCTTCATGTATTTATTAGAAGTTCAGTTTCCTCAGCTCCAAACTGTTCAAATCCAAATCTATACTACTTTCTCCTTTCCCACGTTTGCATCCAACATACTCCAGGTCATTATCAAACATTTTGTGCTGGATACGTGATAAATGGCACATCATGAATTGATTGTTTTCTTTCTAGGACAGGCCTGTATATAATTAATTATACATTCTCCATTAATAAGAAAAAAATGCATCCACGTTTTAATTGAAAAGCTACAAAGGTCATCTGAAGAGTAAAATCATGAAATGTTTTTATCTGTAATTTGGTTAACATTTATGAAAAAAACTCTAGTATTCCCTGGGTTATGTGATAAAAAGAAGCCAGTTCTAACATGTCTTCCAAATAAAAAGGGGAAATCTTTATAATCAAGAGAAGTATTTGCCGAGTTGTCAGAATGTTCTTATAGAAATTGAGTGTGCCACTTTTTCTTAATCTGACACCACTAGTTTATTTACCATGGCTAAAATTTGTGGGCTCTGGTTTCTTTGGGAATGGGCTGACTGATTGTTAATTTATTTATGTGTTTATTTTACACCTTGTGGGCAGAATTGTTTTTTTACACTCTGAGGCTGTTGCGAATTCAGCTCACCCCTATCATTTAACAATGAGATGAGAAAAAAGATCTCAGCTGTCTAAACTGACCTAGCATTTCTTCCATCTCTGAAACCTAATTATTTGGTTTTCTAGTGTAGGTCCACTGAACAGACTTGTAATGAGCATAAGGTTCCTTCAAAGAGTGAGGTCATCAAGACTATTATAATGCCTGAACTATTTTATATAATTGTCCTTTACAACACAAACAAATTATCTCTGAAACTGGGTTCCACTTCACAGATCTTATTTTGCTCTTAAAACCACTGGCCACACCCACATCATCCCACAGCCCAAGCTGAATATTTAACTTGACCTATAATTATGTAGGCAGAGCCAGCTCTACTCTGTCCCAATTGTGCCACACCCAGTAGAGATCCACACATTTGGCAACATGTTTTCCTACACATCTTCAAGCAAACTGATTTCAAAAATATCTCCTGGTACCTGTTTGGTTTCCTTTTTTTTTGGAATGGACACTTTCATTTTTACAAATACATCTTGACTATGCTTTTAGATGAGAAATAAATACTTGGTGTTACTAAGCATCGTAATGAAATGATAAGTAACTTTGCTGCCCAATGAAAATATCATATGGCTGAGGGAATAAGACATATAGAAGCAAAATGTGTAGCATTTGTAGGGATGGGACATAGGACACAAATTAAATTTGCCAGTAAGTGTACAAGTGTGTAGTAGAGACAAAATGCATAATCAAAAAAAGATTTCAGAAGACAGAAAGATAATTCAAGGGACTGTGGGTTTAGCAGTGGCTATATAGTTAGGGAAGACTGGCAAGTATTTGACGAGAGAGTCAGGGCAAGGCATGAACATGCTTGGGAAGAGAAGTAAATTGCTGTGAGACCAAAAGAGTGTTCTTGGAAAGCTGTTTGAACTAAGGTGTTAGAATCCACCTCTTGCACCACTCAACCAAAAAACTTGGCTCCTAGTGTGAAAAGAGACTGTGTGCAGTTTTCAAATGAAAGACTGCATTGTTGGAATTTTATGCAGCAATAATTTTTATGAACTGGAATAATTACCAGTTTAAAAAAAAAAGCAAACACCAAGGATTTACGCTGAATGCATGAAATGCAGGTAGATCGGTGGCATTAAGGATAGCCAAACAGTGCATGGGAGAGGGTAAATGTGACACTGTCCACATGTGAAACCAGGCATAGCCTAAGTAGAAGAAGGTTACAATTTCTGCCATCTGTTTTTTTTTTCCCTCCCCAACTTAGTTCAGATTCCTTTGTGTCCATGGTGAGCTTCAGGGTAGAAGTTTTATTACTTCCATTATGATATATATCCATTTTGCCTTGAAAGAAATTGCTCTACTCTATTGAGTTACTTTCAAGGAAAGAACTGAAACATACCTGGCCTGATAGCCGATTTCTTTCTGAAAACTATAAGGAAAACTTGAGGTTTACTTGCAAACGTTATCCTTTGCACTAATTTCAATTTGTTTCCTTTCTATTGGTAAGGCAAACCTCTTTAATAAGCCGGAAAAGGGCAATGACTGGAGCCTTCTGATGGGAGACGTAGATTTGTAGCACATACCCAATATCATCTGGTCAAAGTAGATTCTAAATTAATGAAGAAACAAAATAAAACAACATAATTTTTCTCCTACGTTTTCCATGGTTTCTCTTCAATTCAGGTGGCCATGAGTCTGATTTAATTACTATATTTTTGCCTTTTTTAACTTCTCTTCTCTTTCTTCTTCCTCTTTGTCCTCTCCCTCCTCTTTCTTGTTCTCCTCCTCCTCTTTCTCCTCCTTCTCTTTCTTCTTTAAGATGAGAGTTTCTCTCTGATGACTACATATAGCTCAGTGGGTGGCTCAGAGAAGAAAATGAAACAGAAATTCTCCATAATGACAGCAGTTCCATATGAAAGTTGAAAACAGATTCAGGCATGTTCTGTTTCATAACAGAAAGTTAGATACTTAATGAGTTAAATTGTATAATGGGAACTTTTCTTCACCACATAACCCTCTCATTTTTCTTAATAATGATAAAAAATAGTGGAAGCTGTCATGAGACGTGACTAACTAGAAACTACCTCTTGTATGTTGCCTAAGTAAAAGACTAGTCTTTTTCTCAAGCTACTTTAAAGTAATTAACCAACATCCAGGGGAGCCAAGACAAATTTCAGCATTTATAGTAAGTATTATTTTAGACTGTGTGTTGGAAAAGATAGTTCCTCTCAGTATTCTTTGTGGTCTGACCAGGTTTATTATAAACCACCATTCAAGAAATGCTGGAGTGTCTGTTAAGTGATTTTTTTTGGGGGGGGGTAAAACTGGTAGGAGAGGCAAGAAATTATAACCACAGAAAAGGAACGAAAAACGGTCATGACTTAGATGCCACAATTTCTTTCATAGTTACTGTTAGTAGAGTGAACCTGATGCATAGGTTAGCATCTCTCCAGGCATTGCAGTTATTGGCATTATACTTGCTAACCCTTGAGCTGCTAGCCAGCCTGACTGCAGAGATTTAATGAGTTCTGATTCTGGCCTAGGTCAATGGGAAGACAGAAGGAGGAAGAGGGTGGGGGGGAGAGAGAGAGAGAGAGAGAGAGAGAGAGAGAGAGAGAATGAAGGAGAAGGGAGAGAAGGAGAGAGAGAGGGAAGGAAGGAGGAAGGGAGGGAGGAAGAGAGGAAGATCAGTGCTTAGGAATGAGAAATGAAGAGGGATGGAGGTGAAGAGGGAGGGATAGAATTCAAATCTCATTGAACCATCTCAAATCATGAACCACCCCCCCACCTCCCACCTCCACCTCAAACGCCCACCCAGTTGACTTTATAAAAGACAAAAGAAAGAATTCACACTAGAGATTTCTAAAACTACTTAATAGTGAAAAATTCAATATTTTCACAATCTTTTCTCTTCCTTGGCCCATAGTAACTCTTTATTGGGCAAGACAGCTTTCACTTATCCCAATAATTTGTAATGCTCCAGGTGTTTTTCTTTATCTTAGGAAGGCTACTAAATGTTCAAATGATTCTACCATATTCCCTGAAGATGTTACCTACGCCCAATTATATTCTGCTTTAGCATGATTCTGTTAGAGAATTATTTTTCTTGATTTTGTGTTAAGCTTATTAGTTTATTATCATGAAGGCAGTTATTTATTTAGTCATTTATTCATTTACTTTTAACTCCTGAGTACATTGCTCTCTCATAACTGCTTATAAGTGGTTTTCTTACTGTGTTGACCATGAAGGAGAAATACCTTTTGTTCTGAAAGTGTAACTACTGGAAAATTTGTCAGCACTTTTTTTTTTTGAACTGCCCCTTCCCATTGCTAACTTAGTCCATATAAGAATGTCAACTGTCCCAAGGCCGCCTTTGGCCTTTAACCCACCAACCCCTGCAGGTTTGTTCATTATTTTCGTCTTGTTCTGCTAAATTCCTACCTCCTCTGGTGAGCATTTGTCTTCCTTAGGAAGAATTTTCAGCTTTCATTATGTAGTTATTTATAAATGCCTGCTGTCTCTTGAAAATGAGATTTTCTCTAGTCAGAAACTACAATTCAAATCAGAGTGGGCTTTAAGATCGAAAGTCTCCAGAACTGAAGCTCACAAATCAAAAACTGATTTGTGCAAACTGCAAACTACGAGTTGTTTTCTATCTAATTAGAATGCATATATTTAGAAGCCAGCAAATATGGCAGTATAAAAAAAAATCATTTGCTTGACACTGACAGGGTCACATTGGAAACTTCTTTCTCATTCTTGCCAGAATTTTAGAACAAACATCAATGGGAAATGGGAGTAAAACATTGTCCGGCTTGATCTCCAAGGTCAGCAAGTGAACACTTTGTTTAGTTTCACTAAAAACATAGAGACAACTAGATAACTATTAAACTAAGCATTTACCGTAATGGTTTGACTTCATACTTACAGCAAGTTCTTGGAATCTGTGCTGTGCTCATTTGTTAACCGTGGTGGTTTACTTTGAAATGTAATTGTATTTCTGAGGGCATAGTGGTGCATGCCTTCGATCTCAACAGAGGCAGGCAGACTTTGGGTTCCACAGAGTGGGTTCTAACACAAAGAAACTATGCCCTTTCCCCCGAAAAAAGACCAACAAAACAGCATGAAAAATTATAATTAATGATTGCTTGAACAGTGAGTTTTAACATTAAAGACTTCAATCAACATTAAAACCAGAAGAAATAAGCAAGCATGTGGATAGCTAAAAGCTTTCTGTACATGAAATTGTAGAAAATATCTTGGTTAAATTTCTACTACTCTTACTTGCAAACCATAGCTAGGGTCTCCCAAAGCAGTGTGAGGTTGCCACTCTGTCACTCTTCATATGTTTCTAAAACTTTTTATGTTACTATCAATTTGTGGAAATTACATTTAAGTGCCACTGCCATTTTTGTTCTGTCCTACTGATGATGCCCACCAAATAAATATTTGTCCTGTTGATTTCTGAGAAGTGTTTCCTGACATGTTTGGAAGTCAGAGGAGTACTACTACCTCCATTAACCAATGACAATAAAGAAACTAATCTTCAGTAAGACAAATATTAGTCCTACTTCCTTTTCCCACTTTTTCCCCCTCCCTTTCTCAAAGCTGCTTGAAAAGATTTGATGTGTATTTTAGTACATGTAAGAGTGTTGTAATATATTAGGAACTTTACTCAAGTGCTTACAATAAAAGACTCTACTATGGTCAAAAATTATCTGAATTCTCCTCCAGAATCATGTGATTTCTGCCCATCCCTTTCTTTAGGCACTACTAAGGTTTCATATAGACCAGGGTTCTTTATTACGCTATACAGCTTTCTAGCATTTACTACTAGGGATCAAGTTGTATTATATTTATTCCATTATTATTGTCATTAAATGTTTTAAGGGCTTGAGAGATGGCACAGCAATTAAGTGCATTTTTTTATTTCAGAGAACTCCAGTTCAATTTCCAGCACACACACATGGCTGCTCATAACTCTCAGTAAGTCCATTTCCAGGGGGATCTATCATCCTCTTTCAACCTCTGCAGGCAACATGATTGCATGTAGTACATAGATCTACAGGTAAAATATTCATACACAAAAGTAAAATAAAATAAAAATATATTTTTAAGAAATACAATTACCATTTTCTGTTTATGTCATTTTGGAATTAAATACATTTGTCAGGTTCCATAGTAGAAGTCACAGTATATGTCTGGTGTTAGAATGCATACAGGTCTTTTGCATCCACCTCAACCTCTCCAGCTGATTTTTTTTTCTCCCATTATCTGAAATTCCTTGATGGTTTTTAAAAATACCATAGTGAAATGAAAATTATAGATATGGCCAAAAACTTGTGGGGTATTTCCAAACAGTTGTACTTCCTAGGAATTCTGGGAATTAAGTAGTATTAAGTGGTTCTGAGAATGAAACACATATCACATCATCCTGATGTGTTTACTGCTTTTATACTGTCTATAACAAAATACTTCAAAGCCTTACAGGCTATGTGTGAATAGCTGCTGAAAATTGTCTACCTTTTTTTGATAAATAATAAAATCTTGGCATTTATTGATGTTAGAAAACATTTCCTAAATCAGTCAGGTCTGATTTCTATCCAGGATTGCTAGTTTCTAAACTTGGCTTGGTTTCCTGAACACTTGACCTGGAAAAGGGTTTCCCTTTCCCAGTCTTTACTTTCCTTATCACAGTAAGAAACTAATTATTTACTAAGTGATTCTCTACACTGAAATTTTATTAAAGAATTATTTTAAAATCAGGTTATGTGATCCAAACACCTTGAAAGGCAGAGGCAGAAGGATCATTATGACTAAAGACCAGGCTGGACTGGAAGATTCTATCACCTAGAATCACAGAACCAAAAATATAAATGATCAAAAATCCTTTCAGCCCATATGGAAGAATCTTGCTCAGTACTTGGTAGGCCCTAGTGCCATGCTCCCAAAAGGTAAAGAGTTTGTGAGTAGTGCATGTGTGTGTACACAGGCATGTGTATGAATATGTACACATGAGTATGTATGAGTGTGTTTATGTGTGTGTGCATTTGTGTGTGTGCATGCATGCATGTGTGTGTTGGTAGATGTTTGTGTGTGCATATGTATGTATGTACACATGTTTGTTTGTGTCAGTGTGTTTATGGAGTGTTTTAAATTGATTAATGCTAACAGTAAATGGAAAAACAGAGATGTAGCTTCAAGTATCTTCTCGGTTCAAGTCTCTCTTATACAATGTAACCTCAGGTGAGTTACAATACCTTTACGAAATGAGAATTTCTCACTAGAAAAAAATTATATTAGCATTATAATAATTAAAATGTTATTGTGAATCTGATTAACAGCTAATACATTGCCTGGGAACATTTTTCAGTTAATCACTGTAGATTTTTCTTCCTAATGCAATATGGTCCTTTTAATGTATGTAACAAACTACAAGAATTAATTAACATACAATGGGTGTGAGTGATATTTTCCCTCTTTGATGAATAATTAAACTGTATTGTTCATTGAACCTAAATAAAGGAATTGGCATAAACTCATACTCGAATAGAGAAATCAATTACTATCTCTAATATTAGTAAAAGTATTTCATTTTAAACAAAGTCACAAAGAAACAATTTCTAATAAGAGTTGGCATGGTTTATGAAAGAATGTCATCAGATAGCTGGACAAGTAATCTCTTAATAATTATTTTGAGACTACCTATTATTAAAGTTGAACTTGAGACTGATCATCTGTTTAACCACCTTTTCCAAATCAGAAAATTTTAAAGGCATGAAATGGTCAATATTATACATTCCACTGACAGTCAATTATCTGAAAGGTATCTTACAAATGACTTAATTTTTGTAATGTAATCTGATAATTGAAAATGAATTCTCTCCCAATCACAGCAGAAAATCCTCTCACTCCTGAACATCATTCTTCTACTGGCTAGTATGACAGGCTATAAAAACTATTACCTCAGTGATTTCACAGTCTCCACAACTGCAGTCTAGTCCTCCCCCTGCCCTAGAAAGATGCTAGTGCTCTTGAAGAATGAAGAATTGTCGAGTTTTCTTGTCCTTTAGAACTTCTATTTGAAAATATTTCAGGGCTTAAATAGCATGCATAAATCCTATGTTAAATAATGCCAGACATTAGATATTACCATGTAAACTAGAACTTCTTAGAAACATACCTTTCCCCCAGTATAAGAATAACAGTTCAACACTATAATAATCTTTAACTCATTAGATCATTATTGAAATTAAGATATCATAATTAATATCGATTAATTTTCTGCTAAGAATAGATGTATATGTTAGGGAATAGCACAAGATTTCTTTGAATGATTAATATAATTTATTCCAGACAATGATATAGAGAGTAAAAAATTGCACCTCAACATTTGTATACAGTTTACACACAAGTAAGAAAATGAGTATTGCAAGGAAAACAAAATATCATGTCATATTCAGAAACAAATAATTTTTAGGTAATAGTTTGAAAGAAAAAATTCTAATGTTCGAGTTTACAAATATGTATTTTATAAAAGTCAGCAAATTTTTAAATAATTTCAAAATTTATAAAAGTGAATTAGTTCTGGTTGATTGAATATATAGTAAAAATTAATTTATATTAAAATATTACTTCGCTTGTATTATATACACTTTGTGGTTTTAGCCATGAAAGATTAAAAAAAAATAGGGATTTGCTGGTTGAAAAACTATCTCCTCTCTTTACATCAGTGTCTTTAATCTTTGTAGATTATTATTAATGCCATTATCAATTACATGGTCAATAATTTATTCTGAGACATTTCAAAGCCACAAAAAGTATCACAGTACTTGAAGGCTTTATTAACTTTATTTACAGAGTATTAATTCTAGGAAATATATTTGAATGTCCAGAATCAAAATAGATTTAGTTACAAGGAGAATGAATTTGATGGATAACAGAAGATTTGAGGTGAATTTAAAAAGTCTCATTTTTTATAAAATTATACTCTCACATTGAGCTATGCAGTGCTGAGTAACCCAAGGTCAAGGCAAATATTTTACTTGAAATAAAATCAATTTTAGACAATAAAAGGCCTATATCCTATCAGTGAATAAAATATAACCTCTCTAAAGATTCCATTTTAAATTAGCAGGACATATCAGTTTATGTATTATAATACAGTATCCAAGAATAATAAAAGTTTATAGTTCACCTTCATATTAACCTTGATTCTGAGTGGGAAGTCCTATGCCAGGGTTGGTCTAAGATGAGCACCCTTTTGTTACATAATAAGGTTTTGCTTGTAATTAAAGCTTAATTTCATTTATTTTGGTCTAATTTTGAGATTGTCAGAATTCATACATCTTACACATTATAGTATATTCATCAGACTGTGCAGATTGTATTCCATTTCTATGGGTACATAGACTCTATTGGTAAAGTTTGCAGTGATTGGGAAGGGAAAAGTTCAAGTAATTTATAATAAGTAATACCTGGTGGTTCTACTAATAAACTCTTGAAAATTATTGTAAATGGTTTTACATGTTCCCACCATCAAAAACTAGTACTGGAGAGATGGCTCAAAGGTTAAAGCACTTACTTCTTTTGCAAAGGAACCACATTTTGTTTTTAACACAAACACGGCAGCACAGAATCCTGTATTTCTCCAGTTCCAGAGGATCCAAGGATCTAATGCTCTCTTTTGACATCTGTGGGCCCATATATGTACAGATGTGTGTGTGTGTGTGTGTGTGTGTATGTACCTATGTATATGTATATGGTGTATATGTATATGTATGTGTGTGTACTTTCATTTTCATAGTTTACCAGTATGTCCATCCTCCTTGAAGTTATTTCACAAGCATTTTCAGCAAACTTTCCTATTAAACCTCTCTTCTAGTTTCCCTCACCTCCCTTTCTCTTCCCACTTTTGCTAGTTGTTCCACTTGTGCCCCAATGTGATGTTTCATCTTAAGAATCATGACCACACCTATTCTCACACACTCCCCCACTTCTCTTCCAGGATGCAGAATTATGATGCTCCTGGATTATGACACTGAGGCCTAGGTTCATCTACCAAACACACTTATAATGTGACCCCATGAGTCAAGTTTGATATACTATTTCACAACTTGAAACTCTCAGAGTAATAATAAGACCAGTTGTATCCTGTATAGAATACCATGTAGCTACTTAACTGACCTTGGTGTAACCTTGGTCTAACAGTAATAGAACACCCCTCTGTTTTTCCTAGTATTGTCTCTTAGTGCTCTTTCACTTCATCAATACCTGACTTTGAGTCTCATAATACTGGGAGCAATTACTTCAAAATAATATAAACTTTGTGTTCTAGATTTTAGAAGTGATTAAATAAAATAATTTTATTGTTTTAAACACTGAACCTTGCAATTAGAACTTCATAGACTCACGATATATTCTTTCTTCAAAATTCATCTTTTCATTTATAAAAAAGAAAGTAACAACTGATCTCTTGATTCTTAGTATTAACCAAGCAAGAGCTGCTGGAATTTTTAATGACTTGACTTTGCTCTTTAATCCTATATTAAATCAGAGTTACAGATAAAATAATTTAGGAGAAAAGTCAAATATTTGATAAAAATATACATATCTATGTCTCCACATGTGTGTGTATGTGTGTATATGTGTGTGTGTGTGTGTATGTGTGTGTGTGAAGAAAAAAGTTCAAGTAATTTATAGTAACACCTGGTGGTTCTACTAATGTACTCTGGAAAACTACTGAAAATAGTTTTACATGATGACATAGACAAAAACTGGAACTGGAGAGATGGCTCAAAGATTAAAAGCTCTTACTTCTTTTGCAAAGGAACCAGACTTTGTTTTTAGTACTAACATGGGAGCCCATAATCCTGTGTCTCTCTAATTCCACAATATTCAAGGATCCAATTCTCTCTTTTGACATCTGGGGGCCCATATGTGTGTGTGTGTGTGTGTGTGTGTGTGTGTGTGTGTGTGTGTGTGTGTGTACTTTCATTTTTATATATCCTAAAATTATTATTTTTATTATCATGATTAATTGGGACAGAACCTTAATGTCTGGTGCTGGATGGAATGGATCTCACTTTTTAGATCAAGTTGGACTTGAACTCATAGAAATTAGCCTACCTCTGCCTCCTGACTGCTGGGATTAAATTACTGTACCACCATGCACTACAAAGTATTATTTTACACTGTATGAACCATGAGCCAAATAATATGTGAACAAAGATGAAACTCAAGATTCATGAAATTAAGAAAAGTTTGTTATGAAGTCAGGGAAGGATTCAGCATTTAACTTTCAACTCAACCATTACATCTTCAATAAAGAGTTAACATTAATTTATAGAATGTAAAACAATAATCAAAATACTGCAGCAGCAACAGCAAAGTACCTGTTAGTTGACAATGTTTGAAAACCTAAATCCTAACTCAATCTGTATTTTCAAAAAGAATAAGAAAACAAACATTACCAGGACAGAACCTAGGAACTAAGATAATAAATATTTTGTACTAAGAAAATGGATACATAATCACTGATAGCTTTACTCTTTTCATTGAATTGTATTGGGCATAGTGTTGGAAGAATTTCTAAACCCCTAAAATGTCAACAAATCTCTGTGTCTAAATGTACATGGCTTTTGTACAAATCAAGTGGCCACGATCAGTATGCATTTCTTGTCGAAAGAAAATGTAAGTGACATTTTGAAATATTTTAATTGCATGTTCAGAAGTGCTGGTGGATATGCCAAAGTGAGAATGGTTCCTGAAACTAATTAAAGTGGCTTCATTTATCAGAAGCACTAGAGCTGTTAAAAATACTAATAATAGCATTGGATCAGGACATTTCTGTTTGTCTGTTGATACTCAATACTGTCATAGGGCCTCACACCATTGAGTCGAAACAATCTTTGTTTGGCTTCAACAAAAATGTCCCAGACCTTCTGTACTGAGGCTTCTTTATCTTTCATGGGTATCCATATTGCTGATGTTGTGGATTTGAATCAAATAAATGTGGTCATTGTTTCCCCCAGAGTTGAGAAGTTGAAGGAATCAGTAAAACACATTCTAAGCACTACTACATCAACACTAATCTGTCAAATGCTAAGCAAATGTCATTAACATAAATTAAATATAGGTAATACAAATTGAGCTATGGAGAGGGGATAGTTTGTCTGGGTTAATATTAATGCAAAGTCTTGCCCTGTAGCTTGACTCTATATTAAAACAAATACCTCCAAGTTACAGAACAGAATAACTGCCAGACCTTCATTTATCATCTCTAAGAATTCCAACATTTGGGGAACTAAGCCATGGCGATTAAGTTTTAGGATGAATGAAAACGTGAAAAAACATTGCATTAGGAACTGGAGATTAGGAACTTCCTGAATTGCCCATGCCTCAGTAATTGCTTGTAATTTTACATCTCTGATCCTTAGTTTTGTTTTATGCAGATACATGAGAAGGAGACACTATGGATTTGTTCAGACAGCTCTAAGCATGATGGTGATATTAGTAACATAACTGAGACAGTGGCACATAGCAGGAATGCAGCATCAGAAGTATTTTATGATTAGTAATATAACTGTAATTCTCTTGATAAGTAATTCTCCAAATTCATTCTGGTGTCCCCTGATTCATCTCTGAAGACAAAGCATTTGCTTGCTTTTATAATAATAAAATTTCCTGGTCAAATACAATGAAGATCAATTAGTCAAGAAAACTCAAGTAGAATGTGGCAAAGGAAAGTTGTACCTAGATTGTTTTAGAGGTCCAGAAAAGCCTAAGCGAGTACAAAGAGAAATGTGTCTTAAATGTTAGCTATACCTTGTAATGGCAGCAATG
Organism: Tokudaia tokunoshimensis; assembly: GCA_036184795.1. Lineage (NCBI taxonomy): Eukaryota > Metazoa > Chordata > Mammalia > Rodentia > Muridae > Tokudaia > Tokudaia tokunoshimensis. The sequence goes on along the minus strand of BTHU01000014.1, from coordinate 48,589,862 downwards.
GGCGCAAGATCAGCGTTTCCATTAAAGGAAAAAGGAGGACACATCATGCAGAGATCTTAAATGTAGCCTTGTCTAGAAACTTGATTTTTCTCTGTTTTGAGCTCCAAACTGAGCTAAGCAGATATTGAATAGTGAGTTTCTTTTCAGGAAATGGTGGAGCTCATGATGTTTAGTGCTTCAGCAGCTGTCATTTCAGGGTAGATGGGTTATAAAAGGGGATTAGACTTTAGCAGTTTTAATATTGACTAGAATAGAAAGAGCATATGTTAGGGACAAAAACATCTTGGATGTTAGTAACATTTATCTATGAAGCTAACTTTGTATCTTTGGAAAATTTCCATAGTCCTCTGGCATTTTTTTCCCTGTTTGTTTAAAAAAAATTAGTAAAAGGCCCTGACTTCTAAAGCCATGTCAAAGGGAGGTGCAAACATATGAACAGTGTGCTAGTGCCCAGACAACAGAGATTCTTATCAGTTTTTATCTGATTTACCTTAAACTTTTATATTCCTGGAAAAGAAAAAGCAACGTTTCCGTATCACAGTTTATATAATGATAGTGCATCTTTGTTATGATGTCGGGCATGTGACTTGAAAAAGGCAGGCCCTCCAGGACTCCAGTTTGAGCTTAATTGAGAGTGAGGGATTGAGCTAAATAAGGTTAAATACTCCACTGTTCTCTCATCAGCTTCTATTTCTTCTGTTCAGTCAGTATTAAAAGGACTACAATAAAGAGATTTGCTACAATTTCGTGACCTGTGTCAGCCTACAGTGGTTTTGATGTTCCAGGTCACAACCTGGGAATATGTTAATGACTGTTGACTTTTGAAAACAAAACATAGTTCTTTTTTATGAATCAAATAGTTGACATAGGAGAATTGGAAAGGGTATTGCTTTCTCTTTCTTAAAATAAGAAAATCATGGACCATATATTTAGAACTTTAGGACTTGAGAATTTCTTTCTACTATTGAATTTTAAATATGTAAGTTACATTTTCTTTGGTCTCCAATTGATTTCTCTTTGTCCCCTAAATGACAGCTACTGATTACATTAATATTCAAATCTGTCCTGTCTTCCTAAGAGGTCATTTAGAAAGAATAGCCTGTGTTCTCCTAAGAATTGAATTACTTTACTTATAAAGATGGTGTGTAGATGTCAGGGATTTTCTTACAGTACATGGACAAAATAAATATATCTACTGTGCCATCAAGTAATTTACTATTTTACAGATATTGTAGCAAATATGTGATGCTAGATGCACAAAACCTATAGGTGATACTCTTTTTAACCTGGCCCATTACAAATCAAAACAAACAAACAACAACAACAAAAATAAAAAATGAATCTAGAAATCCATTATGAAGAAATGGTTGAATTGTGACAAAGATGATCTTTGCTCAACTCACTTTTTAAAATCTAAAATTAAATTTTCTTCTAGCAATATAAGATTATATTTGACAATAACTTCATCTTTAGGCATAACATTAAATTGCATTGAGATAGTACAATGTTACAAAGAAATTACCACTCGAATAAGCTATAGGTTATACAAGGCTATAGGTTAGGCCAACCATGATTTTATTAGTGAGAACTCCAGTCAAAAGTATTCTTTTGCATGCCTAGAAAATATTTTGCTTTTTCCTCCTTCAAAGACACTCTAACAACTAGCAAGTAAACCAAAATACAGTCCAAAAGTGAGAACTCTCCCATTAAGTGAAGGTAGCATACCTCATATTTCCTGTTCACTTTCTCTGAATGTGACTCAATTAACTCACAGATCATCTAGGATTAGGAGAAATTAATAATTCATAAGTATTTTACCCTAAAACATGTGTTTGCAAGGTTCTTTTTGTCTGTTTATTTCTTTCTCCTATATCTGTTCTTATAAAGGCACCCTCATACCATCTCTAAGCTTCCCCATTAAGATATCAATTATCTCTACAATCTCATTTGATAACTGTAAAATATGTAGGATGTTATGGATGCTATTTTTAGACAATTTATCCACTAATAATAATTGAATTATGTCATTAATTTAAAATAATATAAGACTTGTAGAGTTTTATTTACTTTTTACATACATACATTATATAGGATTGGGGAATTAGATTCAAGGTATTTATATATTTTTAGAAGTATCTTGACATGTAATAGTACTATAACAACATGTCTGATCAGATGAAGTATTGAACAAAAAGTCAAACTTTAATGCATTATAAGATAATAAAAACTCTTCAGAAGTACTTATTATGGAAACCCATAAGTGTTGATCTGGGAACAGAGACACTTCTAGAATATTAGGAAACATGATTTCCAAGAGGTACACTGTATAGCTAATAGAGGTCATTCACTAAGTCACCATAAGGACAAGATATAGCTATGGGAGGAATAAAATTCTAAAGGTCAGGTTTACATCTATGAAAGCATATCATTTCTTGGAGAGCGCATAAAATACGAGTTCATAAAACTTGTGTGTTTCATCTAATTTGTTCATATGAATCACCACTTGAGAAATTTTAGCCATCCCAGTAGACAGATGGAATCTACATGAGAATAGCTTATGATTAAAAATCAGGGATGTAAGTTGTGAAATTCATATTATTTTGGCAACATTTTCCCACTAACATATCAGCCCCACTGAACTGCCCTACACTCTAAAAACAGACAATAGCTAGATGCTGAATATTATAATATGTTAGCTAGATGGACAGATAAGTGGATAAAATAGAACTCTCACCAACAAACTCCTAGCAGTAAACAGTTGTCTACACTGTAAACTGACTTACTGTAAACAGAGTTCTCAGTTTATGAGAAACCTAGCATTTTCCATATGCACTGTCATATTCCATTCTCTCTCTAATATTCATGCTTCATTAGCATTTAGCACACAGGCCTTGGTTTTCTTGAAATGAAATATAAATGTATTGCATTTTTATATTTGTGAATAATATACGATTTCAGTAGATACCAAGGTCTTGTTAGTGTTTTTAAGACACTAAATTTATTAAATCCCTACTCTTCTATATTTTATATGCAAATAATTTCTTTGATGTTATAACAATGCGTTTTGAAGTTTACGACATGAATTGGTTATGCTAACCTGATTACTTTCATATTAGTGTTGAGTGCTACCAAATTAGCAAAGGATGGTTCATGGTGTAACACTGGGAATGGAAGAGTGCTCTCTCTGCAGCCCTCTGCAGCAATGGGAGTGTGCATGCATGCAGTGATGCTTATTCCTCATGAAACACTGAAAGCAATGTGGAAGGCAAACAAGGCAAGGGGTTTAGAAAACCTGACAGCTTGATCTTTTATTTAAACTGTGAATCACCGCAAGTCCTCCCACTACTTTTTAATAGATCACTAAAAATATTCATTGCAGTTGATTTTGATTATCATTTATTTCAGCAGACAGATGTCTCATGTAGTAAAGTTAAGGTGACTTAATTGTGAACTTTATATTTCAATGGGGCAGATGTCTATCAACTTGTTTTTTTTTTATTTTTTTTCTTTTTGGTATTTTAAGACAGGCTTTCTCCTGTGTAACCTTAGCTGTCCAGGACCTTGCTCTGTAGACCAGGCTGCCCTCAAACTCACAGAGATTTGCCTGCCTCTGCCTCCAAAGTGCTGAGATTAAAGGTGTGCACCACCACCTGCGCCCAGTCTGATTTTTCATTTTTATTTCTGATGAATAAATTTGGTTTTCAATTATTTTATTTATTTTATAGGAAGATTTATAAGAATTTGTAAGAGAAAGAATAGTAGAAATATATTCTTGCAAGCTAATCTAAAACAGTTGCACCCTAAAGACAGTGGAGATAGTATTTCACTCTTTAAAAAAATTACTGTTTGAAAACGACATCTCAGCAAGCATATGTATCCCATAAATATGTAGAGTCTGTAGAACATCACAGTGTGTGGGGGAGGCTGCAGTAAGACCTACCACCCATAGTGTGCCTGCAGCTTACATGTTGCTTGTCTGTTTATCAATGCAATGTCTGTGGACTGTCTGTGATTTGCATTTTGCCTGAAAGTCTCTATGCTCATTAACCTTTTACAGGTGCTGCACCATTCTATGAAACTGCAAATACTACAGGAATGGGCAGTGGTTATAATGACAAAACAGGGGCAGTCTACTAACCTGTTTCTGGCACACCCTTGGGCAGTGTTTGATAAAGGATTCAATGACTTAGATATTTATGGCCAACTTCAGGAGATAGAATGGAGCTATTGTCTGAATGAGGGCTATGTTACCCTGTTGTATGTTGGGGTTGTATTTATTTCTGGTTACCTTGACAACACTTCCCTTGTGGCAGGGGTTGGGGGAAGGGAGAGGAAATGGACCAGTGATGATTTTTTTTTTTAATTTTATTTTATTTTATTTTTTTAATTTACATTCCAAATCACTTCCCCTTTCCCGTTTCCTCCCTCCCCGAAAGTCCCATAAGCCCCCTTCCCTCCCTCTTTTCTCCATTCAACCCCCTCTCATTACACTGTCCTGGCGTTCCCCTACATCCAGTCTTTCCAGGACCAGGGGTCTCTCCTTCCATCTTTTTAGAAATCTATTGATATGCTGATTGTGTCTAGGGTATTCTGAGATTCTGGGTCAATATCCCCTTATCAGTGACTTCATACCATGTGTGATCTTTTGTGATTGGGTTACCTCACTAAGGATGATATTTTCAAGTTCTGACCATTTGCCTAGGAATTTCGTGAATTCATTGTTTTTAATTGCAGAGTAGTATTCCATTGTGTAAATATACCACATCTTCTGAATCCATTCCTCCGTTGAGGGACATCTGGGTTCTTTCCAGCTTCTGGCTATTATAAATAAGGCTGCTATGAATATAGTGGAGCATGTGTCCTTATTGCATGCAGGTAAAGTCTCTGGGTATATGCCCAGGAGTGGTATAGCCGGATCCTCCGGAAGTGTCATGCCCAGTTTTCTGAGGAGCCGCCAGACTGCTTTCCAGAGTGGTTGTACCAGCCTGCAATTCCACCAGCAGTGGAGGAGTGTTCCTCTTTCTCCACATCCTCGCCAACAACTGCTGTCTCCTGTGTTTTTGATCTTAGCCATCCTGACTGGTGTGAGATGGAATCTCAGGGTTGTTTTGATTTGCATTTCCCTAATGACTAAGGATGATGAACATCTCTTTAGGTGCTTCTCAGCCATTAGATATTCTTCAGGTGAGAACTCTTTGTGTAGCTCTGTACCAGTGATGATTTAAATATAAAATCACCAGAAGTTTTCCCTCAAGATGTGACTAGAAAATTCAGCAGAATTTAATCACATCCTGTTGTTTTCTAAAACTGTTTTCCATAATATATATGCTTCATGGCAATGCAGAATAGAAGATCATGAGGTTAGATGGCTGATGAATAGATTCTAATAGGTTAAAACTATATAGAAAATCAACTACACTAAGTATTGTATTATATTGATACTCTTTAAAATTAAGAGAGAATTTAATGTGACATCAATTAACTGAGAACAACAGTTATCATTATTTTGTGTTTTCTTTTCTTAATAAAATGCTGCCATTTTGTAATGAAGGGGGAAAATTTAGAAAATGTAGGCTGTCACGATACTCAAAGAAGTAGGTTGCATGTTTCTATATCTATCATTTATATGTCTATCTATCATCTATTCATCTATCTATGTATCTATGTATCTCTATCATCTGTATCATCTATCTATAATCTATCTGTACCTATGTATCAATCAACCATGTAGCTTTAAAATCAATGTTTAAATAAAAATAGAATATTCTTATCCTTTCTGGGCAGTGCCTGAAAATAATTTCATTATTCAATATAGCATCACTACTTCACCTATGTGTTCTTTTATTCATAGTACAGTGATTAAGGGGCAGAGAAATCTCCCTGAGTAAAGGTTTATTGAGTGAGTACTAAACAGACTTTGGTAAACTATTTACTTAAACTACCAGAAATTATTTAGTCAGTGAAAGCTACTATGATTGTGACCATCATTCATGTTATTAAAAGTAGAGATACCAATGATTTTAGTCTTTATCTGTGAAGCAATGGAAAGGGCTAGACACTGAGCAAAGCAGCACTTGAACCTGCTTCTTCTACTCAGTGGTGTTACAGTGTGAGATACTGTTTGGTTCAATTTTTCATTTTATTCCAATTCTCATAAAAGTGTCTCATTCAAATTATTAACATTAACAATCCCTTCCCCTTTTTACTAATGACCACAAACTAATTGTCTATAAATTCTGCTTATGCAATGAAGGGAAACTGAAGTTGAGTACAATAAGAAGGGAATGTCTCCTATTTTTCTTACTAAGGAGCAGAATCCATAGAGGTAAATTCTCAATGCTTTGTTTATCCTCTTCTCACCCAACAGCATTTCTTTACATTTTAGAAACCAATCTAATTAAAAACCTCTACTCTAGCCTGTCACCTTTATACTGTTTAAAGCCTTAAGAAATGATATCTTTTGAAATATTTTAGCCTGACTCTTCAACCCAATTCAAAGGTATGGTTTACTTTTGAAAGTCATTCTTTGTATTTATACTGAGTAATTTTTATTCCTTTTAGCACCTGGCAATAAGAATTTCCAACATAGATCAGTATAAACAATGTCAATAGATTTGGTCATGCCCATTGCTTTTATCAAAAGACATGGGGTGCTCTTCTCATGTACCATAAAATAACAAAATTCTAGTATAATTTGGCAGGCAACACATTATTTCCACATGTTCAGTCACTTACCTCACTGAAAGGGAATTCTAGGATCATTCTTCCTCATGAACTTCTAATCCCTTCATTTGGTGGTAAATTAAGTTATCAAAATACTTACTTGCCAATTGTGAAAATTGAGCATTTGAAATATGGCTATAATTATTAAAACACATGAAATTTAAAACTAATAATATAAAATACCTCATTAATGACATCACATTGATAACTTTTCCCATATTGTATTGAATAAAATGCAGTATAATTAATGTCACTTTTATTGACTGACCTTTAGTTTCTCAAACTTTGCAACAATGGTATGTTAACATACCTTCGTGTTTCATATTTATGGTTTTCATTTTATTCATGTTAAGGATTTTTTGTTTAGATATATATAAACATAAAACATTATATATATATATATATATATATATATAAAATACCCAACAATTAAAGTCAAAAAATGAAGCAACATTTTCTAGTGCTATTATAATAAATACCTACATAGTTAGTGTCTTAACACAACAATGAGTTATTCTGTTACATTTCTTCAGTTCAGAGACCTAAAGGGAATCTCCCTGGACGGAAACTAATGTGCTAGCAGAGCTAGGTTCCCTTTGAAGAAATTAAGGGAGAATCATTTTGTTGCCTTCCCACTATCCTCTATTTAGCATTTTATTCTTCTTCAGAGCAACATTGGGATCAGCACTTTCAGCACTATTGTTTCTCTGATATTTTGTGGTTCTTACATAATAAAATGACCCTGTAAATACATCACCTCTAACTGGACAAACCAGGAGAGTCTCTGCTTCAGGATCACCTGATCTGCTGCTTTAATTCTCCTTTGCCACGTAAGTGGATTCACAGGATCCCAGGATTAGAATGAAGGCATTTGTAGGTTTCCGTAACTCTACTTACCACAATGTTTATACCTGTACTTGTAATTAATATAATTAATGTGAATATTAAGTTCATCTTTTGTGTCCTTGTTTATGTTAAATCAATTATCTATTATGTATGTCTATGTAGTTATTTTTTCTTCCTCACAAAAACCTCATTGTCTCTCTTTAAACTTTCTATATTTTTTTCATGGCATTATTTTTTCTTATGATCTATATTCCATAAAAGCTTCAGATAGTTTTTATCATGCCCAGCAAGTCATAAATAAAGGCTAGAACATAGCCACATTTAAAAAAGTAACTTTTCATTTTTAATTCATTGCTTCTGATTAGAGCAAAAATCTATCCGAGTTTGCCATAGTTTGCTGTGTTACTCTGGTCAATTAATAAGAGGCACCGCAGCCATGTAGGGAAGACAGAACATGTCCTCCAACGGAAGGGCGCATACTTCGGCAGGGGAAAATCAGTTGACCTTTTATGAAGAAGAAAATGCTTTGAGAGTAAAGGGAATAAAGGAAAGGAGAAAACTACTTTTCTCTCTAAGATTCTTGGTTATTTGAACACACCTGTTCAGAGATTTTCAGTCTATCTTGTGGTGTACTACTGTTAAATGAAAAGTAAGTTTCTCAGAAACTGGAGAAATGTGGCAGAAGTTTGGCAATACTTTTAATCTTTGGATGTTGGAAATTAACTTTTCTTGTTAACACACACTGCATTAGATGTCATCCATCACACTTTACTTTCAATGATGTTTTTAGACAACTACACATAATTGCAAGACAGTTGTTGACAGTAGTGGTAAGAGTCAGGGGTTGATCATTGCATTTTGTGAGACTCTTCCAAAGGTAATAACTTAAAATTTAGAATTACAAACATCTATAAGGCACTATATGCTAAGGTGCAGTCCTTATGTATTGTTTTCTTATTTTCAGTAAGGCTATTGATTTACCTTAAACCTGGAAAAATTACTCATTTACCATATCTTATGCACAAATCTAAATATAACTGGAAAGCAGTCCCTTGAATCCTAACAGTCTTGCCACTGTTGTACCAGCATGCATCCAATATGATAGGCTGATATAATAGTCCATGCCGCCAAAAATCAATATGGCTGTTGACAACAATTCTCTGTCAGCAGCTGCATAGCATAATTTTGTACTATGAATGTTAGACATCAAGGAGGACACTTCCAGTTCAACCCCTAGCTTCGTTGCAGTATCTTCAGCAATAGGAACATATCATTAGTTCTAACATGAGACCACCAGTAGTGATAATGTTTTATTTTATCCTGACCATAAGAAACTTACTGAACAACAGATAACCTATATTGCATATTCAGGTCTTCATTCAACAACCTTAACCATTTTCCTCCATGTGGAAACCTTCCTTAGAGGTATGTGGTATCAATACTATTCTGCACTCTTCCATGTGACTTTCCAATTCTTTAACACACTGAATGCTCAGCTTTACATAACGGGCTCTTTGATTTTTTCTTTTAGCAAAGAATTAGCAGGATATCTACAGATTCACTATCATCTACTCCAAGCAACCATCAGTTTGCTTCGATATTCAAAAGCTAGCAAGATGCTTAACACAAGGTTAGCAAGGCTCAGTACAGCACAAAAGATTTCATCATTTGTTTTGTTACACACGCAGTAATGGAGCAGCATAGAGGATGGCACAGTCTTATTTAGCTGTGTGCATACCCAACTATTCTCCATGAGCTGGCCTGCTTACTACTCTTTCAACTCACTTGCAGGACTATTTCTCATCTACCCATGCCTGGCCTGGCAGAGTTGGCTCATACCCAGCTTATAGTCAAAGTAATGCAGGGCTTAATTCTTGTCTTCAGGGTTTACCATTGGACTCTTTTCCTTGGGTCTGATAGATATGCTCAAGACTGGTGCTGTGGCTGTGGCTGTAACCATTGCTGGTTCCTGGGCTACATCTTTGTTCCTAAAGGGCCAAGACCTACAAAAACAACCTCTACAAACCTCATACTATTATATGATGGAAAAATTATATAATATGCCCTGGGAGGATGACATTCCAGCTTTAGAGGTAATCTTTTAAAAGCTTAATCTTCTCATCTTTTTTTTTTTATCATTTATCTCTTCCAAGAACTATTGTTGAGGCTTTATCACCTTCTAAAAGCTCAAGAGTGTGAAACTTCATCTGAAATTTTTTCCTCACTGAAATTCTATCTTAATATAAATCTTATCATATTTGCTTTTAGGTACCACTGGCTGTCTTTCTTATTTCATCCCCTTCTTGTCGTCAAATGATTTGATTCCTTGCTAATCTAGTTTATACACACACACAGAGAGAGAGAGAGAGAGAGAGAGAGGGAGAGGGAGAGGGAGAGGGAGAGGGAGAGGGAGAGGGAGAGGGAGAGGGAGGGAGAGGGAGAGGGAGAGAGAGAGAGAGAGAGAGAGAGAGAGAGAGAGAGAGAGAGAGAGAGAGAGAGAGAAAATGTGGCTTAGTAAAGCCATTAAAAGTCCACACAAGTCCTGGTCATTTGCTGGAATATTTTCTCTCTCAAATATCATGTGAATGCAGTCCTGTCTGGCCAAGTGAATTGAACATCCAACACCATCTTTCATATTATGAATTCAATCAGTATGCTTATCTTTTCTCTACTACTTCCTAGTCTGTGATATTCATGTAAAATTCAGCCAATGATAACCAACTTCTCCTAAAGACTCATATAACTCCTATATATAATAATAGTTATATATAGGACTCATATAACTCCTTCAGGAGCTGATTTTCCTGGTATTGTCTTAGGATATGCACCCTTTCTCTCAAGGAGTGATTAGTAGTCATAGTCTCTAACAGTCCGGGGCACTCAAACAGATCTCTGTCCTCTCTGCTTTATAACCTCACAAATCAAGCTGTGGTGAGCTGCTTTATTTCTTCTCTAAAAGTTTCAATGAAAGAAATTTATTTGTGAAAATTTCGCTGAATACTAGAACTTTTTCTCCTGGCCTATTTTGATACCTTCATCCCATTCTACCTACAGAATCATGGACATTTGTTCCCTTTCTCTGTAGTAAAAGTCAGAACTGACATGTAGTTTATAAAATTTCTTTTCCTTTCACCATACTCATGGCCTGATTTGTTCTAAGGTTTTGAATCCTAAGAAGGGTTCTTTATCACATGAAACTAACCTGGATGTTTTCCCTTTCTGTCTTGCCAGCTGTCTGAATCAGCAAGTTCACAGTTGCATCTATGCCATCCCTTTTCTCCACCTTTCATTCAATTCAAAAGTTAAAGTAGATAGTGTATCTGCATGTCCTTTTCCCCCTTGTAATTCCTCCACTGTGTGGATACATTTTTTTCTGGGTAGATGACTGAGCCCCAGTTCCATGTCTCATTGTTCATAGCAAAAACATTCACTCTTCTACTGCATGCTCAAAAATCTTGGGGTATACTCTAGTCTATCTTCTCTTTAGGGGTCATTTCTGTACTCATTTATTAGACCCCATTCACTAAGTAGGTATGGCACATAGAGGTCTATGCCACTGTGCGATTTTCCCTGCTGTAAAGATGCTGCCATCTCAAATGACTCAGCTTTAATTACATGTCTTATTACCCATAGCAGAAATCATGAAACTGCTACCAGAGCGGGGAGATATACCTTCCCAAAGCACAAGAAGAAAAGTAGTCATTCAGATATTTTTCTGCAGATGGTTCGTCCTCAGATGTATCCACCTCAGTCATTTGTCTTAATGCATTTTATAGGGGTAATGCAACAATTCCTTCCTGACCCATTTTTTTTTCGTGCTATTGCATCTCTGTTGGGGTACCAGCTGTGTGATTTTCCTAAGATCAAATGTCTGTTCACCTCAGTTAGGACCCAGATTATTGACCACTCAAGTCTATCTTCATAAGCCAGTGAATGATTTAGGATCAGTTACGGGAGCATTGATGACTCTCAGGTACCTGCAACCACTGCACAGCTCACGGAGCAAGGGTTTTGAATCACAAATGCTAAACCACTAGATCTCTTTGTCACTCCAGCAGGAAACTCTATCAAATAACATTTTCTTCCTCAGTAATTGTTTGATGAAGGGAAAGAGGCCTGCTGAATTAGGTAATGTTTTAGAGTTTCCTAATCCTTATCATTTTGGAGAGTTCTAAGTATTATGAGTCTCCCATTTTCTTCAAGGGGGGAATGTTTTATTCAGGAAGATATAGCTACATGTTGAGAAGGTTGTGAATGTCATCAGTATACCCAAGTTGATTGTATTGAGAAGATATTATAAGAAGTTCCTTCAATATTTTGTCAGTTTGATAAGGCAAAAAGTGAAACAACCCGCTATGAGAAGAGTTCTCCAACTATGGTCTGTGAATGAGAGACATGAATGCTCCCCAGCTACTGGAGAAAAATATCAATTACCTGGCACTCATTGTAGACTTACAGAATTAAAAAAAAGAACAAAAAAAAACCCACACACACAAAAAACACAAAATAAAACAAAAAACCTATGAGTCCAACATTTCTCATATAAGTGACAGCTAGTAGGCAGTACCATATTTAAATGAGATTATATATATATATATATATATATATATATATATATATATATATATATATGAGCAAAGTGGTTGTTTTGGCAAAAGATGAGGAATTTGAAAAGTATGCAAGTGGAAAAGAAGTTGTTAATAAAAAAAATTAGGGCTCTCTGGTCACTTGTCTCATTTTTCTTGATAATTCTGCTTAACTAAGTTGGAAGGTGTGCTGTTATGTTTGTGAGGCAGCTCCTTAAAGGATCCTGCATTTACGCAATCTTAATGGTCTCTGGGCTTCCATACAAGAAGAAGAAGAGAAAGAGGGGGGGGAAGGGAGAAAGAAAAGGAGAAGGAGGACAAGAAAGAGGAGGAGGACAAGGAGAAGGTGGGGAGGAGGAGGCTAAAGAGAGGAAGAAGAAGAAGAAGAAGAAGAAGAAGAAGAAGAAGAAGAAGAAGAAGGAGGAGGAGGAGGAGGAGGAGGAGGAGGAGGAGGAGGAGGAGGAGGAGGAGGAGGAGGAGGAGCAAGAGGAGGAGGAGGAGGAGGAGAAGAAGAAGAAGAAGAAGGAGGAGGAGGAGGAGGAAGAGGAGGAGGAGAAGAAGAAGAAGGAGGAGGAGGAGGAGGAGGAGAAGGAGAAGGAGAAGAAAGAAGGAGAAGGAGAAGGAGAAAAGGAAGCTAGAAAACAATAGATTTGTGAGGAAAAGAGGGGAAAGGGACAATAATTTTAAGTAAATTTCAGAACATGCAGAGGAAGTAAATAGCAAATATTTACCTGAAAATTCATCTGAACAGAGCACCTCTACTATAGCCTTCTGTAGTTAATGTCTTCAAAGGTTATTGAACAATACACCGAATATATTTACTGAGGAAATACTGAAAAAATGACTATCGTTCTTCTTTGAGAGATGTAGGACCAAAAGATGTATTACATCATTTCAAATGTAAAATTGCGATTCTCTGTACTGTTTTGCTATCAGCTACACCAATTAATGCAGATGATGCTAATTAAAAATAAATTTAGAGAGTGATTAGGTTCTCTTGCCATAGTTAGGGAGAATTGATTCTTCTATAGATCTAATATGGTAAAGTAAGAAGTTAATGATATATTGATGTATTTTAAAGCACCTAATTTAGACAATATTTCTGAGGAAAACATTTGTGTTAATACTGAATATTAAATGACAAACGTTTTCTGTTGGAATAGGAATGGTGCTATTTGAGGCCCCCTAGAGCAACACACATGTTGATGTTTCAAATAAATTATTGCATGTGGCTATTGCATCTCAATTTTTAGTTTTATAAAACTTTATAATGCAAGAATTCTCTTGCACATGTGCTCCTTTATGTGAGAGCTTACAGCTGTGCACGGCATAATAACTTTAATGAACAAAATTATGTGCTGCAGAACTTGCTACAAGATTTCACGGTTCCATCTGGACCACCTTTCAAGCTGGAGAGGCTGAAAGTGGGAGAGATTTGACTAGATTATGGAAATCATCAGGAGATTTCCTCTGTTAGTTTCAAGATTTTGCAGATAAGTTCAGTAAGTAAAGCTAGAATTATGTCCTTTGCACACTGAAAGAAATGGCTGTATGTAATAACATTTCTTTCCATTTAAGGAGGCACCTATAGACAGGGAGCTAGCTCATATTCAAGGATCAAGGTTTGTAAAACTTTCAAAAACAGAAGACTTGAATTTTGATCATGTATTATCTTTTACAAACACAAAGAGTACAGCTGTCTTCTTTGCTGTAGCTTTCTGAGCATTTACATTTGTGAAACAATGTGTAATACTTAAGTACATGTTGTTTTATCTTTTTACACACAAACAGGAATTCAATATAAGCAAGTATGGGATAGAGTATAGGTTAAGGACAAGACACTGTCAGTCAGTGTTTTCTTCTAATGTTTCTTCCTTCTTCGTCTCATGAGCTTCCATTCTGTATCCTAACTTTTATTTTCTTCTTGTTCAAAATGTATGATACAAAGAAAAAAAGCATGAAATAAAAGGAAAAGAAAAAAATCTATTGGTTTGGCACTGTGTGAAAAACTCTGTGTACCACAAAACAAGTAGGTTTGGAAAGACAAATAGTCTATTTTGAAAGGTATTCTTTTATTATGACATAATATGGCAAATGAAAATATTGTAATTATTTTTACGATTAACTGTTTTTCATTATATGACAGTATATTCTATTAGGATATATGCACAAACACATGTACACATGTGTAAAGAACAAAGACTCAAAAATACATGAATGTGTTAGTGAAATTAGGATTGTATCTTTTAAGTGAGGGGAAAGTTATACATTTGATAAATATATATGCCTAAAAGTACTTAAACTCAATATAAACTATAATTTTTATATATTAAGGTAAACACATGTTGGCTAAATACTGAAATTCTATACAAAAGGCTTTGGGTAAAATAAAAATGTCAAAAAGTATTCCTCAGTTCTATTTATATATACTAATTTAAAAAATATGCTAAGAAAGATCAGACAATGTACTTTAATTCCAAAACCATAGATATTAAGATAATTATTGTTCTGGTGTTAGCATGTGTGTTGAAATTTTCCTCAGAATTTATTTAAAATAGTTTAGATGCAAGTTAAATGATATTTTTTTTGCTAAAAATGTGGACATACACAAACATATATCATTAGTGAGATTAAAAAGAACACACAGTTAACTTACAGTGAATTAATCTCCATGTGGAGAAATTAAAATAAATTGGATCACAAATTTCACTGTTTAAATCTCTGTATTCAATTCATATATTATGTGCATGATGGCCAGTAAACACACAGATACTTACACTCAGAAATTCAAATATATATGGATGTATTCACTTAGGGTTCCCTTGAAAACAATTTATTCACACTTTCATTAGCATGTGCTTGCATTTTAAAAGGAAATTGAATAGCATACCTACTAACATAGTCATTAAATCATGAGTTGAAGAAAATGAGCCAAAATCTGATTATAGAGAAGCCATTTGGAACAATAACTTCTGTTGTTATTTTTATTGTTGGAAATAGTTTTATAAATTAAAGAAAAATTCAATATTATGTCCATATTTTATGTTGGGAACAAAAATATTTGCCACTACTTTTATGATCAGCCAAGTAATTACTTTCTTAACAAGCATAATATTTAAGCTAAATTAACCAATTATAAACAACAACAGAACAACAAAGGCATCATTTGGACAGCACTTTTTAAACTAATTATAAATTCCTTAAATTAGTGATTAAGTATGCTGAGCTAAAATGATGCGTACATATATATGTGTACACACACACACACACACACACACACACACACACACACACACACACACCCCAGCAACTTGTCTCTCAGAAGAAGACACAAGCAAACAACTCATTCCATGTCAATCTTTTTTTTTTCTTAACCTCAGTGGGAATTATCAGCAAGCTTTAAGAGTACTGTTTCATAATTGAAACACAGTAACTGGAAAACAGGTACACTGATCTTAATTTTGCAGTACAGTCAAAGAAGGCAGGAATTCTTTGGGTGGAAAGTTAATTCTTGGTCTGCGTTAGCCTCCATAGGGGACAAAATAATCAGTATCCAAGCACCCTGGCTTCACCAGCAGTACCCGTTCACCCAGTTCCCAACGAGACACACCATTCCTATTTCAGGCAATTTAATAGCCTATAAGAGCCCAGCAGACTCACTCCACTATTCAAAGTGCTCCAATATATTTAATGTAGACTGATTTTTAAAGTAAATTGGCATGAATAAGCTCGATAGTATCACAGGCTGTACTTAGAAGGCTCTTGGGTACAAGGGGTGAAATTTTTTGCAGTCTTGCTAACAAAATTAGCTTTTGATACATGACTTGAGTAGGAATAGCGATATAAGCCAAGAAAACTGGAAAATACTCTCTGTAAGTCAATAAAGTCAAATACTTCTTTAAATAAAAGTAGGCTTTAGTAATTAATTCAAATTTTACTGTAATTTTGGCATGAAATAATTATTCCTTGAGGTACTATTCTCAGCTCAACTTAATAGAAAACTCAAATGGGAGAATGATGTGTGTGCCTGCCCTATTGATTTTGTCAGTATCTATAACCCCAAATATTTTGACACGTGCATTCCTGTAGTATCCAAAGCTCCCTGCTATTTACAATTATAATTCCTCTGTAGAGATAAGGCTTATGCTGATGCCAATTTGTGGTGCTCTCTTGGAGGTCAGAAGAAATGTAACATATTTTAATTAGTCTAAACTTTAGCTATGGGTAGATAATTTTATCTACTCTTTAGTACTTCCACAGACAAATGCACTCTTTAAAGAAATAACAACCAATCTTCATGAATGTGCAGCTTTCGGAAAAGCACAGCTGATAGAGCATCACGTTTGTTTTAACATTTCTTTAAAAACACTTAGCAAGTGCTTATTTGTTTTAAACTTGCTGATCAACTCCCAGCCTCTCCACTGTAAACAGGCTTTTATTTAAATGTATCACTTTCGGACTCTTCTTGGCAGACTTTCCAAAGGGAGGACTTTGCTTTTATTGAAAATGAGTATGTACACAGTGAATTTTAAGGAAGTAACACCACACAAACTAAGCAATTACGAGGAGGGTGGGGTAAGGAGTCTGGAGAAGAATGAAATCTGAAAGACTTTTCCAGTGTATAAATATTTTACTACAAAAAAAAAATTAAATGATTTACTTCAGCAACAGCATCAGCCCTCTAATTGGTACAAATCTTCATTTAGTTCTCAAAAATATTTCCCCATTTTAACTAACATTTGTTGAGGCTTGATCAGTTACTACGTATTCAAATGCTAAATACTGGCCCTGGTTGCCTCCAAGGGAAGATATTCATGTAGACCCAAGTGATGCTATGTAACCTGCTTCCCCCAACTCCGTTATCCTAGATGGGTATATAAAGATTCCTACAGCCTATAGCTGAGCAAAAGAAAGATAGATGAAATTTCGGTTCTTGGGTTTGGGGGATCTGAGGCAGGGACCACAAGGAAAAAAGGGTGGAGAGAAAAGATGCCATGGGGTAGGTTAATCATTAAAACATGGTTATGAAAACTGAACAATTGGAGCTAAGAACTTCCCACATGGAATATGGAAAGATATAACTCAGGGTTATTGGCTGGGATTTAGACATAATAGATTAGAGGGCACATATCTGCCCAGCTCTAATGCTGATTAAGGCTTATAAAAATAAAAAGTTGTGTGTTTTTTATTTGGGAACTGAATGATTAAAATCAGGTTAGAAATCCCTACTGGGATTAAATAATCAGTATAACAAACATTAGACAAAATTGAATCTTGTTACAACCCAACACAAGTATTTTAGGTTGCACAAGTAACGTAATGCCATTTTCCTCTTAGTCTTTTGATACTGGAGAGAGTGACCACTTAAGTATTGCCAAGGTTTTTAAGAATAATGAACTTTGGGATTTTTGTGATTTACTTTTGCCATCAAATTTCCCATTTATGGTATCTAGAAAAAAAATCTTCTTACCTACAAGAAATGAACTTTATGGAGATATATTTGATTTCTTTGTGTATAAAATAGATGTTTCTATCCAGATGTTGCATTCTCCCCACTCATAAAGATTAAAGAAAAGGAAGGAAAAAGAGAGATGGAGGTTGGTGGGGGGGTTAGAAAGTGTAAGAAATGGAAAAAAGTAGAGAGTACAACCTATAATTTAATTGAAAAAAGCCATATGTAGTTGTTACAGATAATTAACAATGCAGGGAAGTGTATGGTTTGTTTAGTAAGAAGAGGAAACATTAGTAGCATCCATTCTCCATAATATATACTTATTTAGACTGGGCACTGTTAAAAGCATTGTCTATTCATTCCAAATTTCATCCTCCCCTGCATATCCAGGTAGACCATGTTGTTCCCATTTTAATGAGAAAACAGAGCACAGAGCAATCAGTCAATGTATCCGAGATTATACTGCTGAATGGCTAAAATAGCAATTAAAAATCAGAATGAACATCTGATTTCAGAGTACACAGGATAAATTAATGTCAGTAGAGCTCAAATGAAATACAGAGAAGCAAAAATAACACATAAATCAAAAAATATTCGCTGGCAACTTTAGTTTATGAAGTAGCATTTTTCAAATGTGTTTCACAAGTCAACTGTTTTCAGTTTAACTTCCTATTCCTAAGAAAGTAGAGGTTCCAGAATGAAGGACAGAGCTGGATAGAGAGGCAGATTGTGAAGTACAGTCATCTGGCATGATACAACCATGACAGTCCTCATTGCAGTTCCAGTTGCCTGTATATTATTGATTCTGACATCCGGCCAACCAGACTGATGAGGGTCTTCCAGGATGCTACTCCTTCACCCTGAACTACGCTACTTGTGGATTCTGGTAGTCACAAATCATTTTTTTGTGAGTCTATATACTCAAATATGATCCCTTCAGATTCCAACAATTGGATAACTGGAGTCCAAACTCTGCTGCTAAACAGGGGACCCTCCTAAAACTTCAAGGCACACAAAACTAAAGGACTTGACTATGAACAAGGTAGTTGTAGAGAAGGGTAGGACATGACAAACATGTGAAGGGGACAGGGAAGAGTCAAAGTGAAAAGTTACCAGAATGCATTACACACATGCATGAGATATCTATCAAAGAACAAATTTGATATATATTATAAGAAGCATAAAAGGAGGCAAATTGCTTTCAGGATAGAATATCGAATTGTCTTTAAAGGATCTACTGATATACCAATAATAAAGCAAATCTCAGTTCTTTTTTCTGTGGCTGAGGTTTTAAAAATAGGCATTTGCTTAAGCTTTTAAAAACATTTTAAGACTATTTGGAGCCTGGGAGATGTTCTGCAATGAACAGCCTCTTTTGCGTAGGAACTAACTTCTCTTCCCAACACCCACATAGGGTGGCTAACAACTGCCTGGAACTCCGGTGACAGGCAGAAAGTCTTCTTTTGGCCTCTATGAGCAACCATATACATGTGGTATACAAATAGAAAGATATTTGAACATACATAAGTATTAAAAAAAAAGAGAAAAATAATTTTAAGAAGAAAGATTTTTAAAGATTATTTTCCTTCAGATCTAAATAAACATTTACTAATTTATGAGTAAAAGTGGGCTGAGTTCATAGTTCTAAAAATATAAGATAAAGTGGGCAAGAACGATGAAGTGTTGTATCCTATATTTGTGTGTTTTGGTGCAGATTATAGGACAGACATTTTTTTTTCTTTTTTTATTGCTTGTTTTATTTATTTAATTTTAAATGTTGTCCCCCTTCCTGGTTTCCCCTTCACAAATCCCCAATCTCATCCCCTCCCTTTGCCTCTATGAGGGTGCACCTCCATCCACCAACATACTCCCAACTCACCCATCTACAATCTCCCTATACTAGGGCTTCAAGCCTCCACAGGATCAAGGACCTCTCCTTCCTTTGATGCCAGATAAGGCAGGACATCTGCTACATATGTAGTTGGAGTCATGAATCTCTCCATGCACTCTTTGGTTGGTGGTTTATTCCCTGGGAGCTCTGTATGTCTGGTCCAGTTACTTGATATTGCTGTTCTTCCTATGGGGCTGCAATCCCTACAGCTCCTTCATTCCTAGGGAAGACAATTTTAACTGGGATTTTGCTTTATATTTTTGTTATTTCATTTGGAATTATTTGGGTAGCCAGTGAATCAGTGTACTAGCATCTACATTCAAGGGATAAAATATATGTTAATGGCAATTACTTAGATTCTTCAGTCTTAGAGAAACTTGAGTAAACCTAGTGTGCCATCTGTAGTAATGAAATTAGATACTGCACTTAAACTGATCCAATAATTAAATATGTATTTATTAAATCATTTTAATAGTTTTAGCATATGACTTTAGGACTCAAAGGAAACTTCTTCATGATTACCCTTGAAGCTTCACTGGAGAGTGAATCACAGAGTCAGCGTTCTTTCACTGTATGAACAGGCTCTCCCCATGAGCTTCGTGATTAAAGAAAGTCATCATTTACAATGACTGCACAAGTTATAAGTGCTGCTGCATGACGCAAGGTGGCAATTGCAGGCAGTGGGAAAAATGTTATGAGAAGTTGATGATAAACTCCAGCCATCAGGGTATTACCTGTGGAAAAAAGCAGATGTCCTGACATCAAGACAGAAGGTCAACTCTCTGCTCAGCAGCTGGAGAGGAGAAACAGGGACATTACTCAAATGAATTTTTAGAAAATGGGAGCAAATATCACAAAGGTGATGTTTGATTTGTACAGTTGCTGCACACTTTGTTGTTGTTGATGGCAGATTGTATAGGCGCAAACTGGCTTTTGCCTTTGGGGAAGAATCTAGTTGGAATGATCCTATGGTTTCTAAAAAGCAGAATTATTTTCAATGTCTAACCATATTTACTGTTGAAAATAATTTTCAGATTATGTCCAAACATATGCTTCTTAAATACATCATTTATAAATCAGGATGAGAGCTGTTTGTTGTTTATTTTGCAGCTCATGTGCTGAGAAATTTGGTGAAAATTGAAAGACATTGTAAAGGAAATGTTATGTTACCTTTTCTTCCATCCCTTTACTTCTGAATTTGCAAGGTCTCCTTTTAAAAAGGAATAGTTTCTAAATGTAGGCCCAATCTCCCGTTTAAGCGTTTTGTCCTATTTTATAAAACTAATTAGACAAAGTTGCATTTTTCTAATACCTACATCCAGAAAGTACCTGCTAGGCCATTTGTCACTTGTTCTTTGTTATTTCCTGTAGTTTGTTGGAGTTGGTATTTAAGAAATTCCCATGAAAATCTAATTTTAAGGAAGAAGTTTCATTTAACCTTTACATTACTTCTTTGACTTTCAACTTCAACTCCTCTGTCCACTGTGTTCTCAAACTTGCTGATATGTAATTTTAGATAAATTCCCTAGCATTTGCCTGTCAGTTATATTTTATGACCCATCAAATGCTACATCAAATGTTTAGACTGCAGAGAAAATCTTTGGGTAGCTCAGTTGTTACAAAAACTTAACTGATCTGATAGAGAACCTGGGTTCATTTCCCAGCATTCACATTGTAGCTTGCAGTTATCTGTAATTCCAGTTCCTAAGGATCTAATACCTTCTGGTCTTCATAGTTTCCTGCTTGTATACAGTGCATATAGACTCTCTTTCTTTCTTTCTTTCTTTCTTTCTTTCTTTCTTTCTTTCTTTCTTTCTTTCTTTCTCTCTCTCTCTCTCTCTCTCTCACACACACACACACACACACACACACACACACACACCCGCACAGGTACACACAGAAACACAAACACACATACACACTCTCTCTCATCTTGCACATATGCATGTATATTATCTTAAAATCTAAAAAAAGCTTATCAAACTTTGCACCTGTGGAAAGTTCTAGTGATAATGATTGTTTTTTGAAAGTTTTTTAATTTATTTACTTTGTGCATATGAGTCCTTTATATGCATGTATAGCTGCATTTCAGAAGAGGGCATAGAATCCCATTACAGATAGTTGTGAGCCACCATGTGGGTGCTGGGATTTGAACTCAGACTCTCTGGAAGAGTAGCCAGTGCTCTTCAGCTGTGAGCCATCTCACCAGCCCATCTAATTAATAATCAAATAAAGAGGAATGTGTCAATACATTAGCACATGATTAAACAAAATTACAATAAACATAGGTTATATATTTATTGAAATAAAAATATCATTCATCTTTAAGTGTTGCATAATGTTTACTATACTAGATATATAACATGACAGCCCAGCTTTATTGCAGGAAAAACTTGCAAAGTATACTGTTTTATGTAGTCCACTTTACAAAGCACACTTAGACAGCCCACATTTCTTTTGGGGCCATTTGTTCCACCTGTCTCCAATTTTTGGCAATGGAAACTACAGTCAAATAAGTAGAAATTAAGCAGCTGTTTGGAATGATAGTCAATTCTTTTAAATTTATGGAGAACAAGTAATTTATTCATATTATGATATAAGCTGGGCACACAGATATACAGAGACCCATTTGAGGTTATGGTTAGCATAAAGAAACAAAATTTTAATAACTATTAGTAGTCATAGTAAGATGGAAGCTGTTCTGACTTCAAATAGTATCAAGTTCTAACAAATTTTAATCAAGTAATGTTCTAATGACTGCTTTGAATATAGTCTCAGACTTAGGTTTGACATTAATTTCCAGCCAATTATTTTGCTGTTGGAGTGTACTTCATTCTCTCTACATATGTTCAACATTCTGTTTCTGCCTATATAGCAAATGTTTGTGGGCAGCTTTCAGGATACTTATTTTGAGCTCAGATCCTCCATAACCAGCCATACTGATGTCCTTAATGCTGAAAAGTTTCCAGCTTTCATTTGGTCTGAAGTGTACTGTTGATGATGCTAAACATGGCATTTGAAGTGAACGTGCATTTTCCAGGAAACCTCCAGAAAAAAAATAGGTTAATATTTTGAAGCATTTCAATGACTTCTTGTTATTTTGAGATTGTATTTTAATTGCCACATCTCTCCCTTCTTTTTCTTTCCACCAAACCCTCCAATATACTGTACCTCCCACACTCCTTCAAATTCATGACCTCTTTTTTCATCAGTTGTTGCTGATAATATGTGTATGTATGTGCTGACCACTTGTCACTGGGCAATCCATGTACTCTTCCCTGGGGATGGCCATCTTCCCTGCTCCCAGCTTTACTCTATTGCCTGTTGTCCTTTGTAAAGGGCTGAGGTCTTGTGGGTTTCTTTGTCTGTTTTGGCATGGTCAGTGTTCAAGTCACATTTGGACAGTCATTTTGGTGAGAATTTATCAGCACAACTTCTAAAGGTTTTAGGAGATACAATCTGACAGCAACATTCTTTATCATCTGGCTATTAAAACGTCTCTGACCCTCTTCTGCAGTATTCCCTGAGCTTAGACATAGGAGTGCTTGTAGATGTTTTGGGACTGGACTGCACAACTCCACATACTGTTTGGAGGAGTTTCCATAAAACTAGATTCCTTATTTTTGAGTTAGATATTAGTCAGGATGAGGGCGTGGAGGGATCCATGGCTGAGCCTTGAAACTGTAGCAGCTTCTTGTTGCAAGAAACCACAGGCATGCAGTATTGCTGTCACTGTGTGAGAAGCATGGTGAGAGAAAATGCAGCCCGTGATAACACTTACGAAGTTGGGAGAATGAACACCATAGAAGCATTTTCTGTTGTGTAACTTTTTGTTCTGGGGTTTCCTTAAGACTTAGAAACTTAAGGATAATCAAAAGTTTACATGTAAATAACATATTTTATCAAATCCTTCTTTTTCTAGGCTTAAAAGAATTTACAATTTGTTTATTTTTTGCTTCCATTTTCTTTACTTTATGGCATTTTTTTAAAAAAAAATGTATAAACACAAGTAATACTTTCCTTAAAATTTGTGACCCTCTGAATAATGGGAGAAATGTAAGGTTATATGAGGTATATCGGTAATAATCAACTTTAGCATAATCTGATTATACCTACTTTGCCAATTCTGAGTAAAAAATAGATGGGATTGTCAGAATTGCTCACAGAGCACACATTTGTACTTTGAAAACATATTTTCGTTTCATCTGATCATGAAACCTTATTAAGTACTTTTGGAAGAATATCTTATCATGTATTAACATGTTAGAAATTTCGTTCTTATCACATATTCTTACATAAAAGAATTAGCCTTTAAATGAGGCAGCAAAGAGCATACTTAATTAGACCTCTACCTACAAGAAATAAGGAAAAAAATATCAAAAACATTAGGTAATTTCAAGACTCATTTATTCTCATCTACATTTTAAAAACGTAAGATGATGATATTTATAGTTTCAACCTTTCAAGCAATTTTGAATGTAAATACACTTTATTTATGTGATAAAAAATGCACGCTTACCATTTATTCTCTGATAAACCACTTAAAGTAGGCTTATTTTCTGTACATCCAAATGGTAGAAATTTTTCTTGTGTTGGACTTGCGGAGAAATTATTCCCATCATTTTTCTGTGGGTTCTTATGATATTAATGTAATATCCCTCAATTAACTGTTGTGGTAAAAATAAGTCAAAGTAAATAACAGACAATGGTTCCATTAACCAGTGAAACCACAAGGTTACAATGTTGGAGCAGGTATGTGGAATTTATAGGCAAGTTGGTCATAAAAGAAATGAAATAAGAAGATATCAAATGTATTAATGCATTTTATAAGAAGATCTTAAAGGACTGGCCTACCGTAAGAGAGTACTTCAAATTGCTTTTTCATTCAGTATGCCAATTGAAGTGAGGACATTATTCTTGGAACTTGTTCTGTTTGTAAAATTCAACATGAGTTTTTTTATTCCTGAAACTTGGCTCCTTTCCAGACATGTAAGTGTCTAAAGCAATATCTTGAATTACAAGCTAATAGCTAATACTAGGCTTTCAAACCATTTTTCTTCTCTTTTAGTCTTTTTTTCTCTGCAATGCAATGAAGACACATTTTAATGTTTGCATTGCATGTATTTTAAATTTTAATAAAAACTTTATACTGGGATGATACAAGACTCATGCTGTGATAACTCTCAGGTATCAAGAAAGAGATTGACTGTAATTAATTTGTTAAAGGGTACTTTGCTTTCAAACTTAATTTTGCAGTAACTAGGTATCAAATCACTATGGCATTTTAAAAATACAAACACAAGCCAATTCCTTAAACTACATTTAAAATTGTATTTAAGGAAATATGTAATATTTTAATGAGAAAAAGGAAGGTACTACTCAGGTTGAAATCAGAATCTTAGCATTTTAATGGTTTCACGGAACTGTTTTTTAAATAACAAGCCATTAAATCAATATAAATAACCATTACTTTATTATGGCATGACTGTTGTTTAGATAAATGTGTTTATTATATATAAATATATAATTAATTATATACTCATTAAAGCAACATATACTTTTCATACAAGTATCAAGTCAGGGCCAAACAAATGTAAAGAAACAAGTTATACTTCCAAAACTTCAATGGTTTCTTTCAACAACAACAAAAAAAACCAAGGAGGAATAGAGTATGTCATCAGAAATAAGTCATATTCATACCCACATTTGCTTCACTTCTAGCTGTAAGAAAAGATTCATACAAGTAGATAGCCAAGATGCAAGTTGGAAGAAACTCCGGTGTTGCAGTGAGTCGTGCCTTTGAGTGGCTACAGCACTATGAGAGTCTTTCTCTTCTGCTCTTGCTTATCAAGCCTTTTGAACTTGGAACCTCCCACTCTTACCATGATGCACTGAAATTTCCTGAACCTACAAGACAGAATAAATGACTCCTCCCTTAGGTAGCGGCAGTTAGATATTTTGTCGCAGTGACAATGAAGGCGAACAACACAACTGCCTTTGAACTCATCTATTTATTAGAGAATTTATGAAAATACAGAGGCAGTTCTTTATGAAGCTAATAATTTCCATACTTACAAAAACCCAAGTCAATTATTTGTAATACCAAAAATGTACAAACACAAATATAGATACTTTTGTAATTTTTAGTTTAGAGAAAACACAGTTTGTACACTTGCTAGGATTCATAGCAAAAAATACAGTGTGGCATGCTCTGTCAATGTCTCAGAGCAAAATTCAAATTAATTCAGTCTATTCTGTATCTGGGAGGTTTTATTTCTTTTACATTTTTAAACTGATGTTCCTAAATTCAATTGCTTTTCAAGGTCATATAAATGATAACCATGTGACATAGATTTCTATAGCTATGCCAAAAGAGAGAGAGAGAGAGAGAGAGAGAGAGAGAGAGAGAGAGAGAGAGAGAGAGAGAGAGAGAGAGAGAGAGAGAGAGAGAGAGAGAAAGAGAAATATTTACTGAAAGGAAGAAAGTGTTGTTTGGGCTCAAGTTATGAGAGACATTATTATCAAATTGGGGGTGGGGTTACAATTTATGCCTTAAGTCAATTCTGGCCACCTGTCCTTGAAAAGCTAATTCATAGAGGCAAGTTAATAGTGGCAAATAGAAAAAGAAGATTTTCCAGTTCTGACCATTTGCCTAAGAATTTTGTGAATTCATTGTTTTTAATTGCAGAGTAGTATTCCATTGTGTAAATATACCACATCTTCTTAATCCGTTCCTCCTAGAAAGACTGGATGTAGGGGAATACCAGGACAGAGAAGAGAGAGGGAGTTGAATGGGGAATAAGGGGAGGGAAGAGGGCTTATGGGACTTTCGGGGAGGGAGGAACCGGGAAAGGGGAAATCATTCGGAATGTAAATAAAAAAATATAGAAAATAAAAATATAAATACCAATGTGGGTACCTGGAAAAAAAAAGGAAAAAGGAGATTATTCAATGTCACCACATTGGGAAGAAAGACTAAGAGAAGATCCAAAAAAACTACTCAAATCCATCTTTGAGATTCTGAAGTGAGACCAAAATTTAAAAATTTGGCCAAGAATGTGTTCATCTAAACAGTCCTGGTCAAGGTGTCAGCCTTCCCGCCATTGTCCCATCCTTATCTGGATTTCAGTTTCTTTTGTCTGAGAAATTGTTACAACTATTTGAAATTTATTTCTAGGTGAAAAAAAGCCCCTCAGGGTGGTACCCTTGAAGTTCCTGAGAAAATTTTCATTTTCTTTGAGGGTTCATTATTACAAGAATCTAAGAGATTGAAAGACACAAGTTTCACTTTAGTATAGCTTTACTTCTGCTTAACAGACTGGTTACTATGTTAGTCAACAATACTTGGTTTTACTGAACTTGGTATAAAGATAAGGTACAACCCCATAATGGAAGATTTGGAAAGGAGAGCAGACTACCCTGTATGAGAAAGCAGACAGAGACAGAGTTAGCAACATGAGGACTTAGCTATGCCCAACACCTAAAATCTTCAAGAATCCCCTAAAACTACATTATCATCTAGAGTTCTGGGCCTAACCCCATAAGGCTATGTGGTACATTTCTCATTCAAACTGTATCATATTGCTATTTTAATTTAATCTGAGACTTATGGATGCTTGATTTGTCTTACAGCAAGCCAAGAGAAAAGATGCTTTACTTTTAAGTATAATTTGCCATCTTTGAGTTCATAAGATACATGCCAGAACTGGACCAGGAATATCATGAGGGAAACTAACATGATCAAAATACATTGTACAGAATTCTCACAAGAAGAGGAAATGACAGTGCAAGTTGAGTATTGAACACAATAATTGCTCTTCAAACTTTGTATGAATAAAACATAAAATTTCTGTTTTATTTGATAAATCTATACATCTGCGACTACGTTTACTAGTTCTAGACTAAGGGTGCTTTAGGAAAGAAAAAGGTAATATTGTGTTCATACATTCCATTGCTAGAAAACATACTACTGAGACACAAAAGGTAACATGTGGTTGTTTTCACGTGAAGAACAATTCTGTTAAAAAGTTGTGTGTGTGGAATTTGTGGGTGTGGACAAATGGTTGTGTGGTATCTGTACATGAGGGAATGTGTGGAGGGAGCTTTGTTTATACACCAGCCTAGAGGTCAGCATCAGCCATCTTCCTTTGATTTCTTTCTGCCTTTGTTTCTGAAACAGGGACTCTCACTGAACTTGAACCTTACCCATTCTCCCTTGGCTAGACTGTGTGGCCAGCAAACTGCAAAAATCTCCCTCACTATCTCTGAGCCCCTCCTCCCCACGCACCTGCCCTAACCCCCCCCCCCAACACACACATCCTTCCTTCCCTCATTTGCCACAGTCCCCAGGGCGAGGATACAGCTGAATGCTTGCATAAAAGGCACTTAGCCAACATGTCCATCTCTCTAGTCCATAGAGCAATTCTTATAAATCATTGTATTCAACTTAGAGCAGCGAAGACTCAGGGATATTAAATGGGAAAAAGAGCATCTATGGATATATGTTATGAAATATTTTAAATATTAATTAAGAATATATTTTTCCATGAAAAGAGATCATATTGAATGCCAGATATTAACTGCTTTGACTTCTTGCTTACATAAGTATCATGCTAATTATATACCAGAACACTATCAATTATATATGACAGGGAAAATCCATCCTAAAGATTAAAGTGGAATCACTTAGAAGGTAAATAATTTGCAAGTAGAATGAATGATATTTAACAATATTAAATAACATAGGATTTTATTTTGTTGTAATAGTATTTATTTTATTTATAACATCTTGACGGGCGGTGGTGGCGCACGCCTTTAATCCCAGCACTTGGGAGGCGGAGGCAGGAGGATTTCTGAGTTCGAGGCCAGCCTGGCCTACGAAGTGAGTTCCAGGACAGCCAGGGCTACACAGAGAAACCCTGTCTGGAAAAACCAAAAAAAAAAAAAAACCATCTTGTAATTGGAATGTATTTTTTTTTCCTGGAGATTTCTTGTGTTGCTTATGGCTCACAGCTAAGTTTTGCAGGAATTTCAGCTGGTATTGTAAAAATCATACATCAAGTAAAACCTTGGTAGTTAATTGGTGAATTAACTGTCAGTACTAAAATCACCATACTTTGCAAATACATTTACATATCTTATTTATACTGAAGTTTAGACTGCTATAAAAAGGAAGTGGCTTTTTAAATGCTTTTTACAAAAATATAAACAGATGGTGAGAATACGGAGAAAAAGAAAAATGTATTTATGATAATGCATGCAATGGTAAATTAAAAACAAAAACAAGTGCAAAAACAAAAACAGGCACTTACTATGTACCCCTGGTTTGCTGATGGGAACTTGCTATGTAGACCATCATGGCTACAAACTCACAGATATCTGCCTGCGTCTGCCTCCGGAGTGCTGAGATTACATGAATATGCCATTTTGCCTGGCTGGATTAACTCTGTTAAGAAGTGCAATACAGATAAATTTGCCCTTGTTAATCCTAAAAAGGAGAAACTTAATGAAGAAATATACTTGAGTTATTCTATTGTTCCTTGGAATCCTTTCTTCACCCTTAACATGTCATTAACAATGTATTTTGAAATTGTTCCTTTAACTAATTTCTTATAAGTGGTTTACATGAAACTTTAAAACATTTGTGCAGAGAAAGAAAGACATATACAAGGACTGAGAGATTTGGGTATGGAAGAGAGTGGGGGAGTGCAGTAGAGAAAAGGTAGAAAGGGTAGAAAGGAGAAAAGAAGGGAAGGTAAGAAAAGGGAAATTGGATCCCATGTAACATCTGTTACTTCCACAATTACACATTGCTTACCCTAGCAATGCTGATTTTTCTTAACAAATTTTTCTTTTACCCAAAATGGTGAGAAAACATTTTTCTACCCACTCTGTCATTTTGACAAAGCTTTAAAATCTTATATGCATAAGTGACTCTATGCAATGCACTCCTATAGTTTTCTTAAATGATTTTATTGGAAATTACTTTTACATATGTTGGAGGCTTATCATTTGAAGGTCATGTGGCTTTTATGGAGCCTCTTGAGTCTACCTCCTCTCCTGTGATATTGTATTCCCTACACAGAAATTACACACCACCTGGTCAATACCTGTTTCTTTTGTGTGTCCTGTTACTAGAATGTAAGTTAATGTAGAGGACAGGACACATCAAAGACCTGGTCTGAGTTAATAGGAATAATGAATATGTTTATTTAATCTGCTGAAGTTGCTTCTTAATGAAATATTTTTTTCTTTCCATTTATTGGTGATCATTTCTTGACTCATGGTGTATCTGAAAACATTACCAAGGCCATGAATGCCTTAACCAAGCCTATGAATATCTTATCCATGAGTTTATTCTTTTAAGGATTCCTATCTGTTGTTTCTCATAATAGCAACAGCTCTACTTCATGGCTTCTCTTTTCTGTCAAAACGTCAACTCACATATACTCAGGAAACTGCCCCTTGCTTTTTCCTACAAATAAATCCAATGGAGCTTTTTTGGACTTGTACCCATGAGTTATGAAGAAATGCCAAGTCTGACATTAGACAACACAGTTTTATAGAGATATACTCTGAGTACCCTGTGATGATTCCCAATGAGTTTTGTAAAGTTTATTGACATAATAAAATATGTCAGTCAAATAGAAAAACACAACATAAACAATACAACACTTTGTTTATGTCAATCAAATATTACCATGAAAATAAGGTTTAAAAAAATGATGTTCGGGCTGGAGAGATGGCTCAGCGGTTAAGAACACCGACTGCTCTTCCAAAGGTCCTGAGTTCAAATCCCAGCAACCACATGGTGGTTCACAACCATCCATAATGAGATCTGATGCCCTCTTCTGGTGCGTCTGAAGACAGCTACAGTGTACTTACATATAATAAATAAATAAATCTTTAAAAAAATGATGTTCTACAATCATGGCATGAAAAATCCACTTCTTTAATACCAAGATCTTAAGGGGCAGGAGGAGGTAAATCTCTGTGAGTTCAATGCTAGTCTTGTCTACATAGATAGTTCCTAACCAGCCATAATGCATACACAGTCTCTCAAAACAGACAGGTAGACAGATAGGCAGACAAACAAATTTGAGTGAATGTGTTCATCAAAACCTGATACAAAGTCCATTAATTCTTCTACAGTGCCCCATAGTTCAGAATCTGTCTCCTAAAGTCTTCACTTGGCTTTATCCATAACTGCTAAATATAATTAAACACATTCTTTCAAGTACAAAAAAAATTAGTAATCTATGAGCCTGTCACATACTATTCTATATAGTCTTATAAGTACCAAGTGTTGAATTATCTTTGAATTTTCTAAAGTGCTTAGCATAATGCTTTATAAGTATTACTTACAGAGCGATTTAATTGAATTATACATCTCATGTAATTAAGTGTATATAAGACACACTTAATGCAAAAATATCAAAATCTAACTGATTTTGGAATTAAACTTTTATTTAGGTCCATATATACACTTATCAATGTTCACAGACTCATTTTGTGACATGATTACTAAGATACATAACTTCTGGCAATAGAAAAAGAATGGCTGTGGTGGTTGGTGGGTGTAATGTATTCTATTATATTTATGCAATTAAAATGTCCAAGGCCAGCATCCCTCCTGCCAAATCCAAGCAATTAGTACAAAAATGAAATGAAGTAGCTTCAAAATATCAGAGGACACTAAATTAATATGCACTAATGGCCAATGTTCAGGTTCTAACATTTTGGAGTTAATGTGAAGGACACATTTAAATTCCCAAATGACTGAAGGAAAATATATACTTGTATGTGTGCAAATGGCAACAGAATATGCACACATTGACAATTATGAAATTATAAGTATAATGTGAGTTTGGAAAGCCACTGTTCAGGTAGTATTTTTAAGTAGTGAACAGATTTTAAAGCATACTCTTGGATATTTTTGAATATTTGTTTCTGAAAGTAGACACAGTATTTTTATGAGCACACAATAACTATGAGAGCCAGCAGAGGAAGGATTTCAAAATGTAGTTAACATTTCAAATTTATTAGTCAGAACACTACCACCATTTTATTAGTTAGAAGAAGAGAAAGCAACAACACCACTGTTGTCATGGGTACTGCCTTGAAAATATTCATAGGAACCAATTACTTAAGACAGAGTGGGAATAATGGCCAGAGATCCAGAAAATTTGATAAGTGGAGGGAATAACTTTATGTTATGGTTAATATGATTTATTAAGGAAATAATAATTTGACAGTTTGATCATATTAAATTAAATGGAAAAATTGTATATAGGATAATTCTACTTGAAAAGCTCCAGTATACACCATATCAATAGTGTTTTAAAGTAATAAAGGAAGATAAGGATAATTTAGGAAGAGAATGATGTCAATAGAGGATATAGTTTCATTCTTCATGTTTACAGCCTCAAGTTTTAAATTAGGTGGAGGAGTTGAGTCTAGTGAATGTGAGAATTTATTATTTTAAGTGGCTTGACATTTTCACTTGCAGTGAAGAAGTGGGCCTAGGGATCGACTTTAAAACCTCCTCCTCCTCCTCCTCCTCCTCCTCCTCCTCCTCCTCCTCCTCCTCCTCCTCCTCCTCCTCCTTCTTCTTCTTCTTCTTCTTCTTCTTCTTCGTCTTCTTTTTCGTCTTCTTCGTCTTCTTCTCATCCTCCTTCTCTTCCTCCTTCTCTTCCTTCTCTTCATCCTCCTTTGAAGCCTAGTGCAACTCTTACCACCTCCAAAATTCTGCTTTCAAATACCTTTTCATTTGATTTACCTTGAAATATAATTGCATAACTCATTCAAAATTGAGTTGAATTATTCTTATCACAACATATATATATATATATACATATTGTGCATAGCATTATTATAAAGACTATAACCCCAGCAAAAACAAAATGCTCAACCCTGTGCCTGATACACATGGGAAGGTACTATCGATTCTCTGAGCAAATGCAAAGTAGACACTCAGAATGAACTCTTCTCTAACTCTGGCTACCCTGAGTAGAGAATGGTAAATGAGCACTCCTTTTGGTAATGAGAAACACATATGGAATGAAATTCAGGTATTTACATATGCAGACCCACTGAGATCATCATAAATGCTACCGTAGAATGACAGCAATAATGGTTGTACATTAAATGAGTATCATCTATTTGATCAAATGCTCCATAGAAAACAGAAATGGAAGGACCACATTGAAGTTGAAGACGTCACTTTGAATCAAGTGTTTGTTGAGTCCATCTTAGATTGTAAGATCAATGACGATTGAGATTGAGCAAACCCAGGAAAATACTAATATTTAATGTTAATACTAACATTTTAGCTAAATGTTAATACTAACATTTTCTCTTATTGAATGTAAATACAGTGATACTACTTTCTTTCAGTATTATACCAATAAAACTTCCCATTTACATGAACAGTTCAAAATCAGTTTCACCATTTTTAGAAAGTAGATTTCAGACAGCTTTAATAATTTCTTCATTAGTAGCTCCAAAGCGCAAAACATTCTTTTTCAAACCATTGGCATTTTTTTATCCTTATGAATATTTGGAAATCTTAATTAACTTAGAAGGAATGCTAGAGAAAACGATTGTCATCTTGTGGTAATTGATAGGATAACGAACAATGTCTCATGCAAAATTCTGAAGCTTTTAGTCTGGCTTGACTTTCTTCATCATCAGCTAGATTGCTTTTGTGTTAATCCTACTACATTGGTAAAAAGAAAATACTCACCAATATTATTTGTGAAGCTACTCTGATCATAGAGCTGAGGCCACCAAACATAATCAGAATTTCAAGTAAAGACAAATTGCCCTGTCTAAGACAACATGTGGGATCTCTTAACCTATTTTACTGTTTGCTTTTTTCAATATATTTCAGTTCCAGCTTGCCTGGTATTCATATAACTAAATCCACGTCACGACACATTAAGCACAAGCTTCAGTTCAGAAAGTATCTATGTAATCTTCCTTTTCCTTGCTCACTTACAATCCTACAAATCAAAGCAAGGTTTTGAAGATATGCTCACAATATTCAACTTTCCCACAAGATTTCAGATAAAAGTTTTATACAAAGGCAGATATGTGATAACTGTAATTTTGAGCTAAAATTTGCCATCATCTGCTCTTGTAATGCCATCGACAATCTATACCATCTTATTTATTAAATTTGATATAAACTGAAGTAATTCCTTAAGTATAAATATTATTTTTCTTTTCATATGTATTTCTTACTTAGTTGATTTAGAACCAGAATATATTCTGAAGGTAAAAATATTTTTATGTAATAGCAAAATATTTGTAGTCTTCTTGTCTCCACAAACAAAAAATGAAAATAAAATATGTAGTTTTGATGAAGCTTTAAAGAAGGTTATAGTTTTACCTATATGTATAAGGATATATAAATAATTATAATCTTT
Organism: Tokudaia tokunoshimensis; assembly: GCA_036184795.1. Lineage (NCBI taxonomy): Eukaryota > Metazoa > Chordata > Mammalia > Rodentia > Muridae > Tokudaia > Tokudaia tokunoshimensis. Next base: position 48,555,935 of record BTHU01000014.1, on the reverse strand, counting down.
AATGAGACAGTTCAAAATTACATATTTCAGGTACATATATGTGACTATTGATGCAGTATTTTAGCTTGAGGAGGATATCAAAGTGAAAGATACATAGAATTAAAATACACTTGTCTGCTACACCTTTATAAGGAACTGCAATGAAAATAAGTCTCTATATGTGAAATATGTAGTTTTTTTTTCAATTGAGATGAGGTTTCTCTGTGTAATCCTGGCTGCCTGAAACTCACTCTATAGAAAATATTGGCCTTGAACTCAGAGATTGCCCTACCTCTGCCTCCTTATTGCTGCAATTAAAAGTGTGTGCCAGCACCACCCAGTAAAATATGAAGTCTTAGAAACATACACCAGAGTTAAATGTAGTATTATAAGATGAGAATTTAAAACACACGATCATATGTCATTTTAAGTATGTAAAAATGTTGTTACATTTTATGTATGTGTATATGTTTAGTCTATGTGTATCCTATGCATGCCTGTCAAGAGGCTGGTTTTGCATACATTTGTGAGCTCACAGGTGGACGCTGGGAATTGAACCTGAATCCTTTAGAAGAGCATCTCAGTGTTTTTAACTACTGAGCCAAATCTCTAGCCCCATATGTTTTATGAAGTTTATTTGTTCCATGACACGTCAGGAATAATGACCCAGAGGGTAAAATGGTGAAGACATATATAGTTTCATCATTCTTTTAGCTCAGAGTTAACTAGAAGATTTCCATGAGACACAGAACACTGACCACACATCAAAATACACAAAATCTCTTTGAAAAAAACCTATGATTCATTGACTACACGTTCTATATTTTTTCTATCTTTTTGGATTTTAGGTCAAATTGTATAAATTTATGTGTGCCTAAGCATATGTGTGTGTGTGCATTTGTGCATGACAGGAGAACTTTAAAGATATTGAATATTGAAGCAGCTTGCAAACCAAAATCAAACTTGCAATTTAACAGTAAACTTGGGAATAATTGCTCTTGGTAAATCCTCTTCCACTCTAAGAAAATCAGTGCTGGCTGTCAGCAGAATGAGAAAAACTGAAGACCATGGATGTACTTCTGGACAGGTGTGCTGGACCACGTGGGTTCATAAGCTCATTCCTTCAGTGTCTTATCAATTGACAAGCAACGATGGTTTAGTAAATCAACTGTGGGGTTCTCTCTTCGTTAATAGGAATGTAATCCAGCCTCTGTTATGACCATTCACAGCACCACTAGCCATTTGCTTGAGTAATGAATGGCTATATAAATTCACACTGTGAAATCCGGTCTGATCAGGATTCACATTGATTTCTCCTCACTGTGTGCAAAGATTCTCTTCTAAATTGTTTTTTTTTCTCCCCTTGTTTTCAATCCTTACTTTGCTATATGGATTGTAAGACTTAAGATACTTCTGTGCTTTGGGGAAAAATATTTTTTCTGGGCTTATGTAAACAAAAACCAATGAATTGGGAAAACATTGTTAGCAATGTATGGAAGGAACATTTCATATATATATTTAATTGGTTTATGAGCTAAAATCATGGATTGCAAATATATTTGAATTTTACAGTTCTGTCTAAGTAATGGTCTAAAGATCTCAAATGGCACAGGGCCCAGAGTAGTAGATTACATTAGTCTTGATTCATTAAGACACCTTCAATAGGATCCTTTACTGGGTTTGTGGAGGGAGCCCCCAAGGAAATTCATTTCCTAACTTGAGAAAGTAGGCTTATCACTCTAAAACAAAACCCTTCAATTTGTTGCTTCCCTTTCAAACCTTCTGGAGAATTATCTCTGTGCAAAATAAGGCAGGGAAGCATCCTAGCCAAACAAAAGACTGTATTTCTTGTTAAGAAGGGATTTCTGAAACTCAACTGGTCAACTTTGGGTCAATATAATAAGCAATTGCAGAGTTATAGAGGTCAGCACAGTAGACACTGGCTTTGTTTATGTAATGAGTCAGTGTGAATGGGATGGCTTTTGAACTGGACTGCTCTCAACTTGGAATGTCTGTCCCTGTATACTTGTAGCCCTTTTACTTCTAAAGGCAGATGAGGGAAAAACAAAACAAAACAAAACAGCTTGTATGCTCTTTTAGTTTGCTCTTTTATGGGATAGACCAAGAAGTAAATAACATAGCTAGGATTTAGCGATTACAATATTTCTTTTAAAAGGAGGAGAAAAAACAATCTAGTGTAGATCTCTGAAAGGGGCAAAAATAGTTAAATGAACTTATAACCACTCGTAATTACATAGTGGGATTTGTTGCCAATGTATTTGCTATTCTATAGAAATAAGAAGTCTTGAAAGAAGCCCAATTCTTTTCCTTTGTGTCCTTTAAATATTTAAAACGATACCATACATAGTTTCTGTAATTCACAATATGTATATATTCCTTTTTTTGAAATACTGAAAAGAATTATTTGCATATTAAGAATTGAAACAAAAAATGTTCTTTGAATTACCTCTACTGAAACTTGAAACTGCAAACACTGTGTTATGGTTAACAGTTAGGCACCTATAGATTTTCTGAAACAACAAACTCTGCTTGTAACTGATTGTATGCAGGTGCCCTTTGGGGATTAATAATAATTTTACAAATCTCATGTGTTTCACTTGGAAAACAACCCCCAGGTTTGCTGATAAAAGTCTCCCTGGCGCTGTGGAGTTTTGTAATTTTACACAGTTGATGATGATTGTTCCTAATGGTAGAGTAGGTAATGACTTTAAAAATTCACACTATAAGCTCTGAAATTCCTAGTGCTTAGTTTTATTGTGCATAATTTTGCTTACTGTATCATTAAACCTATTTAGGTAATGAGGCAAAACATTTTCTAAAGCATGGTGTGAAAAGGAGAAAAATACATTTAAAGCAATGCCTGACTGAATATTTTGTATTTTCTTATGTGTTTGCTTAATAAAAACTTCTTCGATCAGAAGTAAACCAACTTGATGGTTGGAATCTATTTCCACCTGAATGTTTCAGCTGTAAACTAAATATATCATCTTAAGGGGTAAGCAGAATTTATAATCTGCTCCTTTCTAGGCCCAGTTTTTAATTGAAGAAAACTCATAAATATTTAATTCATCTTTATTTCGTTCAGTGTTGATTGCAACAATTGTGATCAGGAAAGTCATCAGGCTATGAGAGAAACAGTTGCAAATCAGAACTTGCCTTCCAAAAGGATTATGCAAAGGGTTGCACATAATATATAACATTTAAGCTGCAGTAGGAGTTGGAATATGGTGAGGATAATAAGGAAAATGGGGATCAACAGACAGGGAGTTAAGAAACATTATAGCAGGAACAATAACTTAAAACTATTCAAGAGGTAATGGGAGTCTGAGGTGACAAAGAAGCAGAAATGAGACCATCAGGTCAGTGTGACAGTTATTTTCCTCAGGCAAAGGGTCTTAGTATGTAGATACAGGGAGGGAGAGTGCCTAGCTGACAAGGGCTCACTGCAGACATTGAGACCCGGCTTAGGAAACAAGTGTGAAAAGGAAACAAGTGTGACAGAACTTAAGGAGACAGTGGGCTAGGGGTGAGAAAGAGCTGGAGACAGAAAGGGAAGCAACCTAGCTGCTGTGGTGGAGTCAATAGAACCTTTGACCCTCAAGGTCACATGGGATGATTGGGGAAGCCAGGCTTACTGTTTGTTGCAAACTGGCTTTGCTTTAAACTATGAGGTTTCAAAACAAACAAGAGATCTCAGATGAGTCTCTTGTGTCTCTTAGGTATTTAATGATCCCTATTTTTACCTGGATACCTAAACTACCACAGGAGAATTGCTGGGAACAAAAGTTTCACCCTAAGACCCATATCAAATTCCTGGTCTATCTCACATTAATAGTATACTGGACAACTCTTCATCTGCAATTTTACTTTCTGAAATTTCAATTATTCTAAGTCAATGCATTGTCTGAAAATACAAAATGGAGAATTCAAAAAAATGCATAATTCATGAGATTTAATGCGTGCAGCTCTAAGAAATGTTATAAAATCCCTCACATTAGCTTTTGTCCAACCTGGTCACAAATGTCCCCCTGTGTTCCCATACAGTCACAGGGATGCTGGGCTCCTCTTCCACAGGTGAGCCCACCCAGAAGTACTGAAGTGGAAATGTTTGGAATTTGAATAGGCCAAAGAGTAGCTAAAATGTATTGACTTTAATGGAAAAGGTGAAAGGTCTTTGCCTAATAGGGAGAGAGGGAGAAAAAAAAATACCAGGCAGGATTATAACATTTCAAGGCTTATAATAAGCTTGAAGCTGCTGGACACAAGCTTGTGAGTAACAAAAATAAATCTGTAGTAGGTTTTTTAAATGAATATTTAAATTCTGAGGAAACAACACAATACAAAGAAGAAAAACCAGAAAATAAACAAAACACTGCTTGATGTCTCCTGAAGGACTCACTAATATTTCAAGAGACCATATTCGTAGAGTTGCTACTAGTACATTACTGTTTCCCATTCTATTTCAATAGTAGGCACTGTGGGTAATCTCTTACTGATCTAATTTATAAATTAAAATGTAACACAGTGTGTGGACGCACTGAAACACATATATCGCTCCATATCATTTTAGAATCCATAGAAGTTCTTGAAATGCATCCCTGACAGATCAGCACTGCTCAGTGGAGGAAATGGGAATTTTTTCTTTTTCTTTTCCAAAATCTAAAGTTACTTTTTTTTTTAAACATTTTTTATTGGTTATTTTATTTATTTACATTTCAAATAATGTTCCCCTTCCAGTTCTCCCTGTCACAAACCCTCCCATCCCATCCCCCCTTCCCCTTTGTCTCTAAGAGGGTACATGGTGGGACAGGGACCCTCTTAGAGGCAAATGGGGAAAATCTCCGTGAAAGGGAACAAGGAGGGGGGGCAGAATTTGGGATGTAAATAAAATAAAATAATTAATTAATTAAAAAATGTTCAAAGCATGTAAAGGATCAGGAAAATTAAAATCTGGGCAGGTAATGAGGCATGCCTCAGAGCAGTACAGTCAAAAGTGCGATACCTTGACCTTCACTTGGGTAGAAACCTAGATTAAAGCTTATTAGTAACGATGAAATTAAAATTTGGCATAGTAATTTCTCTGGGTGGATGCATGCTTCATCTGACCACAGAAAACTCTGTGCATGTAGACAAATAGACTCTGGGAAACTAACGTGTCACAGAGAATTGTGAGAAAAAAATTACTTGAGGAAAATGAAATTTATTTCAGAGAATCTTGATACTTGCTCAATAAAACATAATTCCCTCTGCCACTTGAAATAACCTCCAAAGTTGATATTATTTATGCTCTGGCTTCTGTGTTATTCTTTAGCTTCAGCCCCCACATCTATTATAAGCTAGAAAAATAAAAATAATAAAGGGTTGAATAGAATTATCAGAACAGTCAAAGGAGAGTCTGCTATGTACCCAGTCCAATGCATCAAATAGAGCTTACTCTAAGCAATATCTGTTATAATCCTTTTTTTTTTATCATTATTACTTAAGAAACAGAGCTTGGTGATGAGGAGGCTTTGTAATTGAAGATCTTGGTACAAGCAATTATCACAGTCAATACTGGTGCCTACACATAACCCTGCTCCTTACATTCTTATCACATTGCTTTATACATATTAAACTCTCCTAAACCATGTAGTCCTTAAAATTACACATACTCAACTATTATTCATGGGATATATGATTCTTACTTAATAATTACAATAACATTCTAGCATATACTTAATTTTCTGTAATTTTAAAAAAAAATCTTTTAAAACCGAAGTAATATGTAATCTTACTGAGAAATTATGTAGCTGTTTATGATGGCAATATCTGCTACTGCTTTTGGCTGGCTTCTTGAAATGCACAGTCTTATGTCAGTTCTTTTCTTAAGAAGTATCAAAAAAAGGAAAAGGTTCACATACATTTCACAGGATATTCAGAGCATTTGCCTTGCATTTAGAGCACATTTCTTTTGCCATCTTGCAGAGCATCTGCCCCTAATTTTCAGCTAAATGAAATGGCTATTAGTGTACAAACAGCAGTAAGAAAGTGACTTGTTTCTTAATGCAGTTCTACTGAGAGTTGGAAAAAATCCCAACTCTGGCAAAGAATTTAGGTATTTGGAGAAATTCAGCAATGGCTTGTCACTCTGCAGAAATATTTTGATCATACTTAATAAGAATTTTGAGTCTTGTATTATTCCTTAAGTGTCAAATAAGTTCTATGTGATTGTTGCAAGTAGATGATTTATTTCCTAATTATCATAGGTAGTTAGCCGATGAATGAAAGAAATTTTCCATTTGCCTATTATATAAAATTCTCTTAAATTCATGTTCATGTAACACATAATCCCAACTGTGAATTTAAAGTTGTTCATGTTCTCTCTCAAATACAAGACGCAGTTTCTCCATTATTTTACAGGTCTGAACCTCATGAATTATTATTCAAGCTACATCTTTGGAAATCTAGTCTTCATAAAGATACATACTGAAAATATATTTCCTGATACCCACATAAAATATGATTATCATCAAAATATCTTGTAAAACTCTGTGTGGCAAATGCTAGCATTTCATGGATATACTGAAAAAATTAAAGGAATGATCATTAGCATGTAAGATTGATTTTATAGACAACTAGTATTGTGTATACTTTCCCAGATGACTTCACATACCCTTCAGTTTCTATAAATATAAGGATTTTACCAGTAACTACATGTCACTTTACATCATTCCTGTTGAGCATGTTGTACTACATAATTAGTTAAATAAATTTTAGAAGAGGTCTCTTTTTGTATCCTTGTCTAGATCTACTTCTTCAGACCCAGGCTGGCCTTGAACCCACAAAGATTTGGCAGAATCTGCCTCCCAAGTGCTGGTATTTGAAGGCATGCACCACATACCTGGTCATCATAGACCTTTTAATTACCCACCTTTTGAAAGCTTTAGACCTTTGTAAACACCCAACCTCATTTTTTTTCTCCCTGTCTGCACAGTTTGCTTTGAGATGTTTCCGAAGTTCCTTCCAATCATAGAAATTTCACATTATCTCTGTGACTAGTGTCATTCCCTCTATTTCTGCTCAAGTTCTACCTTTAATGGATTTAAACTTAAAGCCTGCATATTTGATGTAGAAGTGAAGTAATGAGGATTCCTGAGGCTGTGATCTGAACGACAGCAGCCAGGCAAGCAGGAAAGAAGTTAACAACAGTGGGCATACCAAAATGAGCATACTGTGAAGACACGTGTTCCTAGTTTTATGAACATATTATGGAGCTGACAGATGCTATGATAAATTTGTATAAAGATATTGTCTGTAGCATAATTTTTATGTATTCCCTTTGAAGCTGCAAGTGTATGTGTCTGTGAGCAAATATGTGTTAGCATACGTGCCTTTCTGCCTGCCTCATACCCTTTCTAGAGAGCTCAACATTCTGCCACCTTGGCATCCTATGAAATGGAAACATTCCTACACACCATTGGTGCTCTCAATACCTCTTGTTTTTGGCCATAAACTCATGTTGCATTATTTGATTTTCATTTGGAGAACGACAGAAAGATGACAGAAACCAAACATATATGTAAGGAGCACTTCATACATTCACCCTGGGGATGCATTCACTGATCCAAACTTAATGTTGTATGACCACTACTTTGAACACACTACGTTTAGTCATGTCACAAAGGCAGTCAGCTACTGATGGTCTACAAATTGGCTAATAATTAATTAATATAATCAGTCTGTGCAATAGTATTTTCTCAAGGATGTAAAATCACTGCATTTTAATCTAGGAAAAGTAAGACTTTAGCATCTATTGCTAAGCTTTTCTTTTAAGTGAATTTAATGCATTCTTGCAGTAGAACTTTGTAACCAAGTCCATAGGAAGTCAGGAGCTCTCAGGAGGAAGTAGTGCCCAGGGCTGCTGACATAAATCTGGGAACCAGCCCCAACTTGCTGTCTCTCTGCTAAGTCTGGATAAAGTAGCTAATTCATCTCTACATGGACTCTAAATCACCAGCTGAGCTTCCTTAGAACCTGGACACACAAAGCACTGTGCTGGGTGTGTGGAGATATTTGCTTTATGTCTGATCAAACACCTCAGTCCTTTGAGTGCTGGATCTACTCTCCTACATTATTCTTTCTAGTATTCTACATTATTTTTATAGAAATCCGGAAAATCCCTAAATTTCTATACTTATATGCATGTACTTATATACATGTACTTAACATATATGAATAGTTCCCCATATACATGGAAAACATGATATTAAAATATGAAATTCAAATTTTTTTTTGCTATTTTCCATACTCAAACTGCATTATTTAAATGTGAGAAATATATTGCTAATAGGGGAGATGACATGAATATCATTTTAATTTCTCTAAGTTTAAGGCTTAGCATTTAAAGATTCTGTAATCATATTTTAAACATACTCTTCCTCTGACTAGAGTGTTTCATTGAAAAAACCATTTGATAGACAACATCGAGGAGAGCTGATTTTTATTTAATTTAATTATAGTGCTTTTTACTTATTCACTTTTCATTCCACTCAATACCCCCCTCCGGACCACTCCTCCCACAATGCTTCCCCCCTTTCCCTCCCCTTCTTCTCTGAGCATGTGCCTGCCCCCCTGCCCCTGCCCCCAGGGACCCACATACAGTGGCACTTCAAGTGAGGAGAACTGATTTTACAAAAGGATACTAAGATCACTTACTTCAGGATAACTTGAAGCTTTAACATGTGTAATAGGTGAGAGGAGAGTAGGAAAGGCATCTTCGTATCAAAAAGGTAAGCACTTCAGTGAGTGACAAAGCCCTGGCTATCCTGTGGCTTTGATTTGTTTGGATGTCTGACACTATCCAGTACAGCTAATTAAGTGAGGCTGCAGAAATGTGATTTGATACACTACTAGTAATTTTCAGAGTTTATTATAAAATTTTGTCTTGTTCATCCTGCAATGTAGTTAATGTTAAATATAGCTTAGATTTTGAAGACTTGCTTGATTTCTTTTGCTGCTAATCATTCATGTGCATTTGTGACCAGAAAAAAACTTAAGGATATTAATTCATCACTGGCAACGTTGCCCAAATCAAAAGCATCTAAGTCTGCTTATCTTAACGTGTAGGACTTGTGCCAACTTTAGTTAATGCCCAATCAACTAATCACAAATTTAAAATGGGAGTCTTCATTTCAAACTCTGTCCTAGACATCTAGATATCTAGGGCAGATCTAAGACAGTAACATTTAGAAGAGAGTTCTTAATTAAGTGATAAGTTAGGGGCTCTTGACAGAACCCTATGCCTGCGTTTTCACACATACATAGTACATATACATATATGCAAATATGTATGATATATACATGCACACACATGCACATACATGCATACACACACAGGCACACATACACACATTCACATCATACACCTGGGCATAGTATAGAGTCTTGACTCACAGCTTTAAGAATGAACTATGTTGCAGGTCTTAAAGTCAGACTCATTTGCATCTATCCTTTTCCTTGTCCACTCACTCTATATCCATATTGTGAATAAAACCTTAGATAACATACAGCAGAATTCAAGGATGTGACTAGGAAGCCAGATCTGGAACCCCAGATAGACATATAAAGCACACAATGAGAATTATACCAAACTTTGGGTCCTAAGGACTGAGCTCATCCTAAGAATGTAGGACTTAACAGTTGCCCATTAATCTAGTCATGAATGTTTATTGTAAACAGAGGGTTTATAGAGAAAAATAAACAGACTATAGAGAAACAAAGACTAATGTTAAAAGCTGGTAAAGTAATTCAATGGGAGTATTCCTGCTTAACATCCATAAGGCTCTGAGGTTAGCCTTTAGCGCTACTAAACAATCAGGCAAGCAATATATATATATATATATATATATTTTATATATATATAGTATATATATACTACATTGTATATAATTGATATATTTATAATATATTATGTATTTTAGGTCTTGGTTGTCATTAATGCCCTTGAACACCCAATTCTGAGCTGTGACCTAAGTTTGTAGCATTGCTGTCCTTAGTAATCCTGTGACTGAGAGGAGGAACTAACTGTTTGGATTGGGTACATTGGGAGATGGAAGAGTGCATTCAGTGGCAAGATTGTCAATTGTATTCACTTGTCCTATAAGACAGAACCTTTTATTTCAGAAATCTTTTTTTTTTTTGCAAGCTCAAATTATCTCTCTTAGGGCCTGTTTCAGAGCTAGTGAACTGGACCCTTTCATGTACCAATTTTAGTACAGGGAGGAGACTGAAAATGGTACTGTACCACTCTTCTCAGAGTTCTGTGACTATTTGTGCCCATTAGAGATTCCATTCATCGCTTAAAGCGCCTGTCCAAAGACAAGCTAGTGTTAACTATAAGGAAAGGAGAAAGAAGGGGAACAGGAAGGATGAGAACACACACCTGCAAAAATGCATGCACACACATGCATGCACACAGAAACACACACACACACACACACACACACACACACACACACACACACACACACCCCCATGTGCACTTGTACACACCCAAAATGAGGAGGGGAGTTGTTTTAAGTCTGTTTTCAAAATTTGTTCCAACCAAGTTAGTCATGTGTTTTTTAAATCGTAAACAGCATCTTATTATAAATTATTGGTACTTAGAAAAGAACAACTAGAAATAAAAGACTGAAAGTTTTAGTAAATCCAATTACTTATGGCTTAGCAGCAGGGATTGAAGAGCTAATTTGCTTAGTAATGAACTTTATCTGCAAAGAGAAAAGGAAACATGTCTGCTACTGAATTCAACAGCAATGGCTTATTCTCCAGTTTCAAACAACAAAAAAATAGAATTCATCTGCCCTAGTCTCTACATTTCCAGACATTAATCATTTTTCATTTTTTCAGAAATTACAGAAAATGCAATGAACTAAACTTGGACAGAGTATGTAAAGATTTTAATATAAAATTTTAACAACTATGGAACAAATTACATAATAATTTCTAAACAAACCAGAGTTCTAAGGTCCTTACTCCTAAAAGGACTCTTGCATACAAGAAGGAATTATGTGGTCATTGCTTCAGGTAGATTTGCTTTTAAAGGTGTAGATTGGATGTGCTCAAAATCACATGTAATATAAAGATCAATGGGTTGCCTTTAGAAGAAAAAATTCATTTACTACTGTGAAGTGAGGATGTAGTAGATTGTTGGTGAAATCTCCTCCTCAGGGTCACGTGTTTATAAAAGTCTTGTCCAAAGACAAGCCAGGCTTAACTGTAGAAGAAAGAGGGAGAAAAAGAAATGGAAGGATGAACACACACACACACACTCTCTCTCTCTCTCTCTCTCTCTCTCTCTCTCTCTCTCTCTCTCTCTCTCTCTCTCTCTCTCACACACACACACACACACACACACACACAAAAGGAAAAGGGGTGTTATTTTAAATAACCATCTAAAGAGGCGGTTAAGAGATGCATCTACAACCACCAACCAAAGAGTACACATGGAGGAACCCATAACTCCAGCTTCATATGTAACAGAGGATGGCCTTATCTGGCATCAGTGGGAGAAGAACCCCTTGGTCCTGTGGAGGCTCGATGACCCTGCATGGGGGAATGCTAGGGCACTGAGGTTTGGGGTGGGTGGGTGGTTGGGGGAGCACCCTCATAGAAGCAGGAGGAGGGCAGAGGGGATAGGAGGTTTGTGGAGGGGAAACTGGGAAGGGGTTTCTATTCCTGCACAAACATTATGACCAAGAAGCAAGTTGGGGAGGAATGGGTTTATTCACCTTACACTTTCCACATTGCTATTGATCACCAAAGGAAGTCAGGACTGGAACTCAAGCAAGTCAGGAAGCAGGAGCCGATGGGATGTTACTTACTGGCTTGTTTCTCCTGGCTTGCTCAGCCCAAGACTACCAGCCCAGAGATGGTACCACCCACAATGGGCCCTCCCCACTTGATCACTAATTGAGAAAATGTCTTACAGTTGGAGCTCAGGGAGGCATTTTCTCAACTGAAGCACCTTTCTCTGTGATAACTCCACCCTGTGTCAAGTTGACACAAAATCAGTCAGTACCTGGGATAACATTTGAAATGTAAATAAAATAACTAATAATAATAATAAAAGAGATGAATCTATAGAGAAACCATCAACACTTCATTCAGAGGCGGTGGTGTTCCTTTAAGATTGTGGAACCTTGAAGACATGGGGTCTAGCTAAAAGAAGTGAGTTACTAAAGCTCTTAGCTTCTGAAGTTCTTAGCTCCTCTTTCACGGGCACCTGTCTCTGCCTCTTGATCTGCACAGCTGTGAGCCAGTGCCCTGCTGTCACAGCCTTGACCTATTCCTGCTGCCATGCTTTCCATGACTGTGAGGAACTGTGTTAACTCAAACGTTGAGCCATAACATGCACTTATTTCTTTAAGTTGTTTCTATTAGCCTACCTATACAGAAACAGGTAAGTAGCATAGCAATAGAAAAAGTAAATAATACAAAGGCGGACTGTGTTTTTATGCCTGTGAGACACAAGTCACTAAGCTTTCAGAAAGCATATAATAATATTTCAAGTGATGGTATACTTTGTGGGAAATTTTGCTACCCAGTGTACTCCTGGGAATATTATTAATATCTGTAGACATTTTTGTCACAATAGGTGGGATGTAGTAGCTAACATTTATTGGGTAGTATATGAATGTTGCTAAATATTCTTTCCTCCATATTGTAGCATCAGAAAACAGTACAACACAGCCCATGTGTCAGTCCTATCAGCACAGGGAGCAGACATAGGGTTTGTGCTGATTATCACAGCACTTAAGAGGTTTAGACGGGAGCAATTCTGTGAGTGTGTGGTTAACTTGGGCTACATAGCAGTCCAACAAGGTATAACTAGTCAGACTCTGTCTCAAATCAAACAAAGTGCAAAACCTGGAATAAATAATCATCTCAAGTAGGTGAAGGGAGATTAGAGACAATGGGAGAGAAGATTGGGGTACATGTCTCCAAAATATGAAAGAGCTTACAGTAGGTGGGTCTCAAGGAGAAGTTATGACCAAACATGGACATATTTTATGCTAGATTAAAGAATTTCTATTTCTTAGTTACTGGTCTTTTTGATATTATTCTAACAGAATATTTTTCACCTAAGAAAATAGAATATTAATATACTTTTATTATTCAAACTATTATGTCAAATGTGCAATAGGCTTTTTGTTCCTTTCAAATGTATTTTTTTCCTTTGGTGCAAAAAAATTAGCAGAGAATTTTGGAAACATATTCAAGTTCCTGCTTAGAAAAGTATTCCTTTTATATAACAATTTTCTTTCACTGTATTTATGAAGAAAAAGAGATTGCTTCCTTAGATAAGTTCTGGGTTTCTAGCATCAGGCTTTCAGGATTCTGACAGGATATTCCTCCATTACCTACTTAATTGTTTTTATGACATTTGTGATTATTTTAATTGTACATAAGTAGTATGCACCCTGTGTGCTATGATAACTAGCTGCATTGCTCAGCCTCCATAAGAATCAAGATAAAATGAATATTTATTTATTTCACTTTTAATTAACTCTTAAGAAACTTTACTTGCCTTGGTAAAATTATTTGTTTATAATTATCTGCATGTGTCACACCATGATAGACAACTTCTTAAGATCAGAGAAGCCTTTGTTCTTATCAGATTAAACACCTTTCATAAAAGGGTTGGTCTCTAATTGTAGAATTGCATGTGTCTAAATTGTATGCGAAGTTATGTATCTAAAAAAAAATCTCAAGTAGCTTGTATAGGGCCTTTAAACTTGTGTTCATATGGTTTAATTTAAGAATAATCCATTGCAATTTTTGAACATTTAAGAAAAGTGTTCACTGAAACTTATTATTCTAAAATAAAAATTCATAAGCTAGTACAATCTATTTTATAGAAAAAGGTGTTGAAATCTGATTTTTTTGTTGCTGTGAAATATTGACTTCACTTGGGATCTAGCTGATACACAATGGTAAATAAGACACAGATTTTTGAATGACTTTGTTTTGATATTTATTTGTCTACTCTGTTCTTGATTGTAGCTCAGCCTTCTTTTTGTTAAGGTTACTTTGGAATAAAAAGCATAGCTAAAGGCTGAGGAGATTTCTCATCACTAAAGGTTATTGCCACCAAAACTGACTACAGGAGTTCAATTACAGGGGAGCCACATGGTGGAAGGAGACATCTGACACCAGTAGGTTGTACTCTGACCTCCACTCCACCTGGTGTGTGTGTGTGTGTGTGTGTGTGTGTGTGTGTGTGTGTGTGTATAAAAGAAAATATTAAAACCACTCTCATACAGCACAAGCCTAGTACTGAGTCTTGATGCATCAGTCCTCATCCTGAATCATCCAGTGCTCCTCCCCTCTTAACCTCCTCCTCTGTCTGTTCCCTACTTGAGCCTTAGAGGCACAGGAAAATGCTTCTCTTCACCAAAAATGGCCTTCTCTCATAAGTGGTGGCATCCATTTCCACACCAATTTACATAGCTATAAGAGGGAGCCATTGGTTATCCTCATTAGTATCTTTTAACAATATTTACCATGGTAAGTAACAATCATGTGCATTCTAGTATTCAAATGTTTGATTTTCGAATTCCCTATAATATTAGTATAGGCAATACATTTTAAAAAGGACAATCACCAAAAAAAAAAAAAATCTTGCTACTAGCTACTCAGGACTTTTTCCCACAAACTTCAAATAAACTTTTGAAATCAGAGAGGGTCAGCATGGAAGAAGTCTTATTTGCTTATTTGCTAATTTGCACTGCTGTTATGGAACTTTTTCAGGATGAGAGAGGGCCACCGTGATTTCTCCATCCTGTCTACATTCATTCTGTAATCTCACCATCTGTTTCACTTGAAATGGCTGACTCTGAGGGCAGGGAGCACATCTTATCTGTGAGACGCTATATGTAAGTGTGGATTTTCTGTCAGCACTTAAAAAAAAATAACAGAAATTCAAATAGGGTTGATTTCAGCCTCCCTAGTCAGCAGTTAGCCTTGGCGATAGGAATCACTCTTTCAAATGGTAATTTGCACCTGTTACCTTCATCCACAGGTTGGAAAGAACTGGCACCTTAATTAAGTACACCCCTGTGATGTGAGAGAATATATTCTCAACTCTGAGACAAGAAGGCTGGGACATAGAACATAAGCAGCCTTTCTGAGTTTTCGAAGCAGAATTTTTGGAGAAAGAAATTAAAATTCAGGTTAATTTTTGTAAAGAGATTGATGTTTTAGAATCCAAGTCTCCCTTGGCCCCAAACATGGTGAAGGTGTGCCTTTCAGTAAGAGATATACTTGTCCTTAACTTATTCTGGAAGCATCCATCTGATAGGACCTCAGAGAGCATCTCTGATCCTTAATAACATTTTTGCTCTCTGTTTCAGCAGTAGCTGACAACATCTGAGAACCTCAAGCAGGTGGCATGCAAATTGGTTTTCAGTACATATGACTGTAGACTGCAGTACCCCAAATGGTAATGTTGCCATGTAATTAAGCTGCAACTAAGTGGCAGGGATCTGACATCAGACAATCACTTAATAGAGGAAAATGGGAGGTGGTTCATTATTTCAAACTGTGTTTCTTAAAGTTCCTTGAGAATGCAGAAGGCTTTCCTTGGCATTTGGATGATCTCAAAATGTTTTGTGCAATTATTTTTTGGCAGGTGTAGTAAAATGTTTCTGATAGTGGTAAGTGTTTCCTTGGCAGGCATCATTAGTTGTTCATAAGAAGTGTAAGGGGACTTTCACCTCTGATTTTTCACTGTCAGAGAGCATGCTGCCTGCATTTATATGTTTCTTGTAGCTTGGAAATGAAGCAAAACCAATAGAAAGACTTTACAAAATCCTCATAAGGTGTTTTAAATATGTAGGTTTCATTCATTTAGTAATGAAATAGCTCAATCTGGATTTGGCTAAGTGCTATGTTGTCTTTTTCTTCACTGAAAGTAAAAGCTAGGAAACTTGTTCTTCTGGTATAGAGACAAGAACTTATTAAAATCACAGAGTACTCTAAACATACTTTAAATCATAAATGAGGCGAATTTTGTTAAATCAGAAACAATAATTGAGTTAGAGAAGACTGGTGTACCTCCTCGGTCTTCCACTGCAAGCAATTCTTGATGTCTATTCAAGGCAAAGTGCTCCACTGGCCTAGCAAGCCATTCTACAGTGCTCATACTCGAAAGTCAGAAAAACTCTAGGCTCTCATACTTTATTATATTTCCCCGCCATTCCCTGTTTGATTCTTTAATTAAATTGATTATGTTAAAATTATCTCCTGTAATGTCTTCATTTTATGATGATGTGCTTTTATTTGTGAATGTGTATGTGAGTGTGTATGTGTGTGTGTGTGTGTGTGTGTGTGTGTGTGTGTGTTGGTGTGTATGTGTTTGTGTTTGTGTACATGTTTGAATGCATGAGGATTGTAAGAAGTCATCAGATCCCCTGGAGCTGCAATTACAGTTGGTTGAGAACCACCATATATTGGTTCTGGAAATGGAATCAGGTCTTCTGGAAGAGAGCAAACAATCTTTTTAATTGACCATTTTTTTTTAAATTGGCCAATCCTTACCTTTGAACGTTACCTTGGTTGATTTCTTTTCCTTCAAAGCTCATTCTTAAAGTCTATGACTCTTGTTTTTCATCTACAGTTATGAGAATTAAGATGTAACTGGCACAGGAATACTGATGACCTTCAAAGAGCCCTAAGATAAAATGCTGGTCCTAGGGATGGTAGTGGGAGCTGACCCAGTCTTTGAGGGTGCTTCTACCCAGGTCTCTATCATTGGCTATCTGCTTTTAGGGGATCCTGAGGCCTAAACCTCATCCTTTTACTCCTTTGCTTCCTAGCTATTAGGTGTAGTGTTTTTGCTGCAATCTGCTTTTCTACCTTACAACAGGCTCACAGCAGTGAGGTCAAGAGGTCACAGACCCCTCCAAAACTCTGTTTCAAAACTAATATTTTATGTTCAAAATAACAGTTCACAGGTAGAATGTTTTTCAAAGATACATGTGACTGGATCTGATCTTCAGTTATGTAAAAACAAATAAATATGCAAATATGCTATAAACCACAGCCCTCTTCCACATATATACTTAACTTTCCTGTTTTACATTTGTTATCTAATGATTTTATTATAGTAGCATGAAGTTGACTAACAATTATTTATGAATTATAGTCAGCAAATGTATGAAACTGTTGACTTAATTATTAATGTATATTCATCAATAATTACTTGTTAATAGTCATTATTAACAACATTTAAGATTATGCTTAGATATATCAAACTCATCATGAAGGAATGTTTCCTTGGCCTCACTGAATATCTATGTTATAATATATATTATATATAATATATATGTTATATACATTAATATATGTTATCTATAATATATTATATATATAATAATAGAAGAAGCATCATATGCTATTTCTGTCTATATTTTCAATGACTGAAACATTAAGACTGCAACATTTGGCCAAGGAAATGACTGAAGAAATGTAGAGAAATCTTGACTTGTTGGGACCATTCATCTTTTCATACAAACATGGTCATTGGAAAATGTGTTCCAGAGAATATTTAGGCATCATTCGTTTCTCTCCTCATCATCCTTCCATGAAGCAGAAATTAGTAGTTAGGGTTTGCTTTAAATGTAGGGAACAAATAACAATGCTAACAACATTCGGGGAGTGAACAGATTGATACAAGCCTGGCCACAGTTGTTCTAGGCCCAGACCAACACTTCAGAGAGCAAGCTTATCCTGCAGTTTAAGAAATGCAGCCAAAGCTGAGCTCTAGTTGTAAAAAAATAAGTCACATTATGTGGAACGTGAATGTTCGGTCCTGTGAAAAAGTTCAAAGGAAACTGCTTGATCACTAGTCTTATACTTTAGAACAGCTTCTTACTCAAAACTATTGGTATCAAAAGAACTTGGCATATCACACCCACTTTTAAAATAAAGTCCTTCCTGCTTAGTATGCTTTTAAATTTTTGTTAAGATATTAAAATGTCACTCATTCTTATAAATATTGTCCATGATAAGCTGAAATACTCATCAACACAATCTGTGATACTCATAAAACAATTGAATCAAACCACCAGTAATTTTTCTTTGGGGGTTGGAAAATTGACTATAAACCTAATACAAAGAAAAGTAGCCAGATGACAATTTGAGATGGAGTTAGAAGGTAGAGACCAGGTGTGGGAATATGTGCTCGTAGTCAAGCCGCTGAGGCAGGATGACACCCAGTGTGAAATTGGCATTATGTCGTTGATGTGATAAAATAACTGACCAAAACAAGTTCATGAAAGAAAGATTTATTTCAGCCCATGGATTCAGAGAAGTTAGTCTATCATGTCAGCTCAGGCATGGTAGCCTGAGAATGAAGTGACTATTGGCTTCACTTCCTACAGAGAGAGAGAGATAAATGCTGGTATTCTTCTTGTTTGTTTTTGTTTGTTTGTTGCTTTCTTTTAATTCATACTGTAACAGAAACTTATAGTCATCTTCAGGTAGATGCTTCATCTTTAGTAAATTCTTTCTGTAAATACCCCCACAGACTGACCCAGAGAACATGCTAAATGTAGTCAGGCTGACAATGAAGAATGCCCCTTCCAGTAACTTAGTTAGAACTTACAAGAACAAATAAACAAACAAGAGGATCCTAGATCATCACAAAATAGAGGCACACAAAAAGTATGAAATGGAAAAGATTATATAAAAGATACGATGTTGTTGTTTGTTTTATGAATTTTATAATACGGGTTTTTCCATTACAATAGTTAGACATTGGTTTTTCTGAGGGCTCTGTCATGAATGCTCTCCTATGTGTTCTCTTCCTTTCTGTCTCTCTTTCATCCTCTCTCCTTTTCTTCCTTCCTGCCTTCCTTCCTTCGTTCCTTCCTTCCTTCCTTCTTTCCTTCTTTTCTTCCATCCTTCCTCCATCCTTCTCACTCCTTACTGTGTTCATATATCTGTTTAACCTCACTCTATGATTATATTAAAAAAGGAGAAGAAAAGATAGAGGCACATGAATATATAAAAAAAAATCCTTCTAGGTTTTGAAGAAAGGAAATCACATGTGAGACTTCTTTGTAGATCATGAAGTTCTTTTTTTTAAATTAGATATATTCTTTATTTACATTTCAAATGTCCCCTTTCCTGATCCTCCCCCCCAAAAAGAAAAAAAATTCCCTAACCCTTCCCCCCTCCCTCTGCTCACCAATCTACCCACTCCTGTTTCTCTGACCTGGCATTCCCCTTTACTGGGGCATCTAGCCTCCTCAGAACTAAAGGCCTTTCCTCCCTTTTATGTCCAACAAGGCCATCCTCTGCTGCATATGCATGTGGAGCCATGGGTCCCTCTATTTGTACTCTTTGGTTGGTGGTTTAGTCCCTGGGAGCTCTGAGGATACTGGGTGGTTCAAATTGTTCCTCCTATGGCACTGCAAACCCCTTCAACTCCTTGGGACCTTTCTCTAGTTCCTCCATTGGGGACCCGGTGCTCAGTTCAACGGTTGGTTGAAAATATCCCCCTCTGTATTTGTCATGCACTGGCAGAGTCTCCTAGATGACAGCTAGCACTTGTTGGCATCCACAATAGTGTCTGGGTTTTGTACTTGTATATGGGATGGATTCCTAGGAGGGGCAGTCTCTGGATGGTTTTTCCCTCAGTCTCTGAATCCAGATGTCCCTCAACAGAGGAATGGATACAGAAAATGTTGTACATTTACACAATGGAATACTACTCGGGTATTAAAAACAATGAATTCATGAAATTCTTAAGCGAATGGATGGAACTAGAATCATTCTGAGTGAAGTAACCCAATCAGAAAAGAACATACATGGTATGCACTCACTGATAAATGGATATTAGCCCAGAAGCCTGGAATACCCAAGATACAATTCACAGACCAAATGAAGCTCAAGAAGAAGAAAGAACAAAGTGTGGATACTCTGGTCCTTCTTAGAAGGGGGAACAAAATATCCACAGGAGGAGATACAGATCCTGAAGTTTTAAGGGATTTACCCTCGAAGGAATGTGACACCCTGGCTTTTTCATCCCCTCCTCTGTTTCCTGGCTCACAGTGTGTTTTCCTCTTCTGTCTATTTCCATTCTGGTATTCCAGCTTTGCTTGAGGTATCAAGACTAATACTGGAATGGAGCTTCCAACTCCATGATCCAAACAAAATTTTTCTCTTTTCAAGTTAGTGTTTCCCTGGTTTCATTATAATACTGGAAAGGTGACTCATACACCTAGTATAACACTCTTTCAATTTTCATTTATTTTGTTTTTGTTTCGATGCTTCACTTTATTTTTTCATTCTTCTACCCAGAACAAGTATCCACCCTGTATTTAGTATGCTAAAATCCACATCTAATTGTGTCCACAGTTTCTGACTTTATAAACATAAATTACATTTCAGACTCCTGATTGCTGGAAGCAGAACAATTCTAGACAAAGCTTTGGAGGAGTGCAGCACATTATACTAGTCAAATCAGGCCACAGCCTTGACTTGAACAGTCTTGCAAGGAGAGACAAGTAACTGTTGCTTTAGTTAGTATTGCTTTGCTGGTTTCTCCCTCGTGTTTTCTTTTGGTTAGAGCTATTTCTCCTCAAACAAGTTGTCCCAATTTGCTCATGCAGCATTCTGCTCAAATCAATACACTGCCTCTTGTGTCTCATGTTGAAGCTAGGGAAATTCCACCAAGCGAGTTGGCTTATTCTTAAAATGATAATGTTGCTCTTCCAAAGCATGTTTTAATATCCCTAAGAATCAATAAGTTCTGTCTAAAAGGTATAGAAAAGACTGAGGATTTAAACATCTACTTGTGGAACTGAGTATTTTTTTTTCCCTTTGGGAGACGTGGGTACAGCAGGGAACAAATGGTAGCAAAGGGGATGGGAAAGTTAATCATAAAGGTAATCATGTGAATCCAAGCAGCATTCCCACTGCAGCAGGCTACTAGTGCTTCTGACTGACAGGCTGTCAGAGAGTCAGTGTTCAGTGCGATAGGCTCCAAGGTTTCCTTCAGCAGCATCTGCAGCCTTGCTCCATAGTGTAGTGTAGAGCACTCAATCTTAAACATGCACACGTGTGTTCCAGGGCTTCATTTTATTCATTTCTGTATTTGTGATGGCCATTGTTCTATTTTCCATGTTCTCTGCTTCCTAGGTAAGATAGGATAACAATGATTAACATTGTATTTGCGGATATCACTGAAGTCATGATATTGAGTCAGGCATTTATATTTACAAACACCAACGATAATATTTTGCCTGAAACAAAAGTCCAATATCCTTTTGATCTTCCCATTAATTGAAGATTAATCCCATAAATATAGAGACTAGATTTTTGTTGAAGAAATTTATAATTCCAAACCACCATGTAAGTATATGTGAATACATGTGTGTATGTGTGGATAATAAAGGACAGCTTATTCATGTTGCTCCAAGTAAAGGGACATCTGTTAAAGCTCAGTTTATTATTTTTGTAGATAAACACTAAGCCTTGGGAAAGGATCATGATATATGGAAGTTAACCTCAAGAATTTTACCTCTAAGCAAGAGAAAAATAACAGAAAAGTAAATTAGATATAGTAAACTACAGTAGCTCTCTCAAGGCCACAAGGGAAATAAAACAATATTCAGTGGATAAGATGAAAAAGGAAATCACTTTCAACAAAATAATAGACAAAAAGAAGTTAGCACCATTGCAAGATATACTGTTTCTGTGTCAGACTTCTCACAAGCACCATAACATAGAAAACAGATACATCCAGTAGAAATAGAAGGCAATGG
The DNA here is from genome assembly GCA_036184795.1 of Tokudaia tokunoshimensis. Taxonomy (NCBI): domain Eukaryota; kingdom Metazoa; phylum Chordata; class Mammalia; order Rodentia; family Muridae; genus Tokudaia; species Tokudaia tokunoshimensis. Next base: position 48,534,123 of record BTHU01000014.1, on the reverse strand, counting down.
AATGTGGTTATATCATCATTGCAGAATGGTATCCCAGTGGGCAGTGATATCTTGAAGAAATAGTCAAAGAAAAGAAAAACTAAACACTTAACTCTTGTCACTCAATATTACAGTATGGTTGAGTGTAGAATATTGCAAAATACTGAAATGGACAGAGTCCATTTCAACTTAGATAACCGATAGGACCTAAAGCTTTGTACAGTATATATTTGTACACTTTCATCTTTGAAAGACCAATCTGACAACAATACATTGAAGTAAAAGAAAACAGCAGGAGGCACTTTGTAAAAATATCCTGTGATGAAGATCGTGTATGTGAAAGAGACTAGCAGTACAAGTGAGGAGGATTTACCTAGAATGTACACAAGGTGGTGGGGAATTTGGTGTAATGACCCTTTGAGGATATGAATAGTGCGATTAACTGTAAAAGAACAGAGAAGTCAAGTTAGACTTATGAAGGCCAAATGGTGTATTGATTTAAATGTAATTTTGTTTTGTTCTGTGTTTGTTTTTTTTCTTTTATTCTGTGTTTTTTTTTTTCTGAAACAGGCTCATTGCGGAGCTGTGGATAGCCCAGAATCACTTTGCAGATGAGACTAGGCTCCAATTCACATAGGTCTTCCTACCTCTGTCTCATAAGTGACAGGATTAAAGGAGTGTACATGCACGCCCATCCTCAATGAAGTTTTTGAAATTCTTGAAATATTTTAAAAGTGCAAAGATGAACAGAAAAATGAGTATTATAAGGGATAAAGATTTTGAGTCATATACAAAGATGATTTGTATTGATGCACAATCCTTTTTTATAAAAGTTATATTTGAAGCCATGACATTACTGAGAAAAATTAAAAGAAGAACAGCAAAAAAGATGTTATGGAGAATAAGTAAACTTAGTGTGGAGAGAAGGTAGAGTCTGAATGGACACTATCAGGAAAGGAAAGGAAAAATAATTTCCAGACTTCCTGCAGGAAGAAGCCTGGGGCCATTTGATTTACAAAGTGGATCTCTGTAAACTTCCACAACTTATCTCAGATAGTGAAGATATGAATTAAGGGGAAAGAGGAGGTATTTGAGTAGAAGCAGAAAGCAGAGATATCTGATATTGAGAGGGCAAACGGGAACATAACAACTTCAAGCAAAACTCCTGTGTGAAGCTGACATTCTGTGACAGAAGATGTCTACGTATTTAAATAAGTAAATAGATGAGTAAGTAATAGTGTGTCTGCCACTATGACAAACGAATAACAGGTTTATGAGTATAGCAGTTGCCATATTTGAGGTTGGCAAGAACTTTGACTGTGTAGAGGGCCATCATTCTCAAGACTGACACAGTGATATTCTGGGAATTTTATGCAAGCCCATGAAAACAGACACAACTTCTGTCTACATTAATGTATGCTTGATTTTGATACTCACATAAAAATAACTGTCTCACCTAAACGTTATAGTTCCTGCCTTTTCATGTTCTTTTTTACATATAATAATCACCTATGAGAATTTGTAAAACATGGATTCTGATTTGATGTTTGTTGATTGGTGTTTTTTTTTTTTTGATTTCCTCATTCTAGAACGTCAGTGATACCATTTGATCCTTTTATGGATTAATTAATTAATGACATGCACATCATAAGAAAATAACTTAATATCACCTTTCCATGTCACAGTTATTACTAACAGCTAAGCAGTAAAGCAAATGAAAGAAATAAGTATTCATAGTAATATAATTTGATATCTTAAAAAACAATTATAAGAATGTGAAGATAATTAACTGGTTATTTTTAGTAAGTTTGGAAACAGTGCATGGAAAATGTCTATGAGATCCACTGGGCTTTTGATCCTTTAGGGAGAATGGGAAATGTATCTGTGAATTTTCCTCTAGCTGAGACAAATGAACTTGGTACATAGGGTAGTGTTTCAGTCTTCCCTTACTTTCCCTCAGCTTAGTGTCTAGATTGTAATGGTTGGAATGTCTTGCCTGAGTACTTTCTTTCACTTTTGCCTATTTGTGCCTTTCCATTTTTCATCATTCCTCTGTGTCCTAGAAGAAATACACACCATGGAGAGATTTCAGAAGACAAAATAGTTATGAAGGAATGTGTAAATTCAAGGCACCTTCTGATTGTGTCCCAGCTCAGGGGTGACACAGAACCTACTGCAGCTTTAAGAAAGAAAAGCAATTTGACTCTCTGTTCACTTGATGTGTTAATGTTAGCTATTTTATTCCCCAAGGTGTTATCTGTAAATGTCTGACATTCTGATAAAACTTGTTCTGTTTCTTGGTGACTTTCTCTCTCTCTCTCTCTCTCTCTCTCTCTCTCTCTCTCTCTCTCTCTCTCTCTGGAATATTTGGAAACTTGATCAAAATTCTTTCAGGGATTATTATTATTATTATTATTATTATTATTATTATTATTATTATTATTTGATGTGATGGCAAAGCTTCAACAATGTCAGGGTTTAAAAGGGAATTCCACAAAATCTGTGCCTAGGAGCTCACAGGCATGTGAGTGTTTTTAGGACAAACATGAATAGCCAGAGGAAAATGAAGGTTCCAAGATGTGGAAATAAACCAGAAGTTTCACCAAGAAGCCTGGCCATTTCCTGCTTACTTGGGAGATGTCACAGTGTGCTAAAGGGGATGACTGCTCTTTCAAATGATGACAGCATTTAGAGGCCTTTGTCAAATTTGGTTTCTGATTTTCTACAGTTTCTTAGAGATGTATGTTAGTCACACATTTTTGACTGAAATCCTTAGTACCAAGCAGTAATTTTTCTCTGTGTATACAATTACTGTAACATGCCAGTTCCCAATTCCTGACACACAAGCTCTTCTACCTGGGCCATGGTGTTAGTCTTTCACAGGCTGCACTTAAAAGGAATGTTAGAAGAATCGGTGTTGATAGTTCTTTTATAAGATGTGAGTTTTTTCCTAAAATCATAAAAATGAACCACGGTGATTCTGTGTTATGTGAAAGAACATAGGTTTTACCTGTAGAATTTGAGGGGATCCTCAAGAGGGCACTGTCACCTGTTTTATATACTTTATCACTTCTGTTCTTTTATTAAGACCCCTGACAATACTTGAAGGGAGATTTTAATCTATTTTCATTGAGATTTTAACGTTTCATCTTTTGTATCATGCACAGTCCTGTTATCTACAGCATCCCCCGTCTGTTTATTGTTAACGGCCATGTACTGATTGTACATCATTATACAAGCTTTGTATTACTGACATCCCATAGGATAACCCAGCTAGGCTAAAGAGTCCAGTATAGGCTTGTTTCCTAACCTTATAGAAGATAGCCTCTTCATATTGACTCTTTCCACTTTTCTATTAAAACACGGCTCATCCTACTTTCCACATTCCCTTTGCATATCCATGCTTTACCAATTAGAGAACTGCAATGTGGACCAAGGACTTCTCATGCTTGGGTTGTCGGGATAATTATGAGAGTGATTTTGAAAAACATTAGGCTAGCTTCACTCATCTTATGTTTTCAACTTCCTCCACTGGATTGCTCTTGTTAACAAGCTTGTAGTTTTTCTACATTAAGTGGCTGTTTAGTGCTTGAAAGTTTTTCAGAGCATGTATATTTCTTTTCATTTCATAAAGCTTTTAATATATCCAATTAAATATATTTTATAAATCATACATGTGAACATATACTTAGTTTTATTGTATTTTGTAGTGACTGCCTACATTGCTCAGATAAGCAGAAATTTCTAAACTAGAACAGTATAAACAATTTTACAGTGTTACTCTTCTAAATGATATTTATTTTCCAATATAATAAACCATTTCTATTGCAAATACTATTGAAGAAAGAAGACCAATTATTCATAGCATACATTTCTACTGTGCAAAGAACTATCCATTATAAATGCAACATAGGGATTTTAAGCAACATATGCACTGTTTAATAATTGTTATAAAAATAAAAGAATTGTTATAAAATAACAATTTGTTTATTTTTTTATAACAAATTGTTTTTTATACAATTTTTTATACAATTTAATACAATATTAACAATTACAAATTGTTATTTTATAACAAATTGTTATAAAATAACAATTGTTATAATATAACAATAAAAGAATTGTTATAAAAATAAAAGAATTGTTATAAAAATAAAAAAATTCACTATTGCTACCAAAACATTCTATAAATAATGATGCTTATTTGTAATTAATTCTGATAAACTTAGTTAAAATCCAATGGTCTTATGGTAACAAAACAACTTAAAAGGGTTTAGCTTATTTTTTCTTGTTTGAGTTTTAAATAATCTTATTTTCCAAGCTGTTGAAATTTTCTTTTCTCCATGGTTGCATAAGGCCGACATAATAAACAATTGGGAAAAAAAAAAGAGATGAAATGGCCTCTAATGTTCTGGAAGATTAGGCTGATGAATGACTTCATGTGGATTTCTTTTCTCAGCTGTTATTGAGGACAAATATTCATAACCAAATATTCCCTGCTTCATACACCATCCTATGACATGATTGCCAATTTATAAGTTCGAAGTTCATGCTAGTACTCTCAAAACTTGGTCATCATGGCCTTGTTGGTTTTGCTTCTGACACCAGCAGCAGAATGTGCACAGCTGCACATTCTGGACAAATGCTTCCTGTGATAGGAGCTGCTGTCCCAGCCTCCCACTGATTATCTCATTTCTATTGCTCCATAGGCATAGGACAATTATTTTTCCCTTCTCTAGATTCATGTTTTAAGCTGTGCTCATTAGTAAAAAAAGAGAAATACAGAAAGGGCAAAGAGAGAGACTACGAAGTTAATATGTTAGATTGATTAGGGGCTGATTTAGTTCCTGAGTTTTCTCCAGAGTTTATCATTTGTGCACATTGAAACCAATGTGATTTGTAGTGTTCTGTTCTTATTACACTGGATGTCTCCCATAAAGACAGAGACAACTATGCCAGACAGCCTTTACCTGTAATGAAGCCATCTTGATCATTCCTTGCTTGAGGCTACCATTTATTTTAGTTAAAACTTACTCAAAGTCAGAAATATTGTCATTTATTAGAAAATGCATTTTGTTTAGCCTTTGCACATAAACATTAAAAGGTGTTTGTGTATGCGTGTGCAGGGCTACTGACTGAATCCAAGGAGTATGTTTGGTCAGTCCAGTGCTCTAACACTATGCTAGATCCTTTAGCCCTTAAACTGTTCTTTCCAAATGTCGCTGGTTCTGATAATGCATAATGTTTGTGTTTTTATAATAATTCAGTTAAGTTATTGGTGGAATGGCAAGATGACATAAGTACTAAAAGTGGTTATTACCTAGCTAGACTACCTGAGTTTGACTTCTGTAATCCACATGGTGGAAATAAAGTACCAACTTCCAGATTCTTAAGTGGTCACCTGACCTCCACATGTATGCCACGGCACCTCCCCCTAAATAAATAAACAGGTGCAAAGAAGGAGTTATCTATCTGAGCAATTGGAATTTAGCACAGCATGTTATCATGCAGTTCTCTTTCTACTATTCAGGTAAGGAGATGTGCAGTGATAAGTCTTTGGAATGGATGTGTAACAATTGAATAGAAGATAAAATCATTCATTTTGAGTTCAGTTTTGAAGATGAGCTATTGATAGGCAGTGTATCTGGACTACTTATTTATCTATACTCAGTTCTTATACTACAACCTTATCTAAAGAGGGCCAAGTATGGAGACCCATGCCTTTAATCCCAGTACTTGGGAGGTGAAAGCTAGAGGATCTATGAGTTCAAGGTCGTAATGATCTAAATAGAGAGTTTCTGGACATTCCCCACCACATCACACCCCCAAACAAAACCAACAAAATAAAACATACATACATATACATACCCACTCCCATCAATGCATTCAGCAATCCCCAATACACGCAAACCCCAAACAAACAACAAATAAAAAACAAAGTGAAGAAACAAACAAAAACATTCATGTGAACAATAAAAAGTAATCAGAGAATCACAATTTAGGATAGAAACTTAAGTCATTCTGCTTTCAGTAGAGATTATGTTTTAATAGGACCTGAAAATATTGACAATCTTTAATCCACAATAGTATCATTATTACTAATCCTCAGACTTGATGTCAGTTAAAATCTTTCCTTGTCAGTAGAATTCAAGGCTAATTTGCTGTGATTAGCATAGACTTATTTCACAGGCTTTCTGTTCATTTATGCAAGGACAGAGCTGTTAATTCCAGTTCACTGAGTTTACAGGGGATGCCCAGGAAAGTCCTCAGAAGCTACAAGCTTTTAGCACAAATAGTTTATTTTTCCATATGCCTGATAGTGAGCTTTTCTGAAGAAGGCACCCCACTGGCACCGCTGAAAAGAGAGAGAGGCTAAGTGTGATTCTTTAAGAAAGGTTGTTGTAGCCACTCACAGCAAATGCACTTAACCCAGAACACTGCAAACGCCTCCTCCAAAGAACATCATATCAAAATGCTACCCTCTCAGAGCCCCACAATGGAAAAAGAACAAAATACCCCTTGAGAATAAAAGGACCTATGAGGAGAGAAACAGCAATGATGGCAACTAGAATGCAGGGAAACACACAAACAGAAAAACTAGCAGTGGATGCAATTTAAAAGTGAAGGTTAATTTTGCCACTTGAAAGGATTCTCGAGAAAGGTTAAGCCACTGTGAGAACAGTTTGTTTGAGCATTGGGGCCACTGGGCTGGAGTGAGTATTACCCAGGTCTTAGCAAATTGTTCTAGGACATGGGATTCCACACATTGAAGTTGGAAGACATAGGTTTGTAGTGTAGAGGAATCTGATATGGAGATATGTGGGCAGCCACAAATGAAGTACTCTTTTTACTTGCTCAGTGAGCTAGATTTCTCTTTACTAGGTAGAAACAGGGGATGGACATTCTTGTGGCCACTGTTGTTTTAATCCATTAACTTCATTGCAGGTAACAGGGTACTTGACCCAAATTCAAAACAAATTTATTCAAATACAATGAGTTTGCTCTATAGATTGCTTAGTGGGGGAACTATTAAAGGAATCGTGAAAAGAGGTCTGATTTGTCTTACACTTGTCTAGTATGCCTGAGATTGTGGCCTTGGGGTGGCAAAAACCTCAAATAACAAAACCAAAATGAAACTATGTCTTTCTCTTTAAATAGCCCTACTTGCAGTAATCTAGTGTTTAACCTGAAACCATCCTCCTATGTAGAAATAGCTCATTAAGAAATATGAATCCAGCAAGTGACTGCAGTGAGAGGAGCCATACATGGTAAGCACAAGTGTGTCTGCAGACTGTGCATGTGCATTAGAATAGAAAGACCTTTGTTCCTGACACACTGCAAACTTTGTTGAATTGGATGAGGAGATGCTGCTGCCGCCAGTGTCTGACTGTATGACGTAGTTGTCATTGGAACACCGTGTAAGGCTGCATTTCAGAGTGTTTTAAGGAGACAAGCAAAGGAATATAATGTAATCAAATCTTTCCTTTTAAAATGCAGACGGTTTTCAGTTTATTCTATTTTTAAAGCTTAACTATATGGGAATATATCGTGGGAGCCTAAAGAAGTACTATACATTTTAATAGGATGTGAAATTATTAAAGTTTAGCTAATCGATATTGCTATCACCTTAAATACATAACTTTTGGTGATTAAAACTCTGGAAACTTATTCTTAGCAGTAGTAAAATTAGCTGTATCCCTGATGATCTATGTTCGGCCTTCTTTGTCCTATCTAGTTTAGGATATTTACTTTCTACCTATCAACATTGTCCGTAACTCCTCAACCAGTCCTGGATTCTCACAACCAACACCTCCTTCTTCTTTTCTGTTCTACTATTAGATTTCATAAGTGAGAGAGAACGGGTGCTATTTATCATTTATCTCACTGTGACTGGCTTGTTTTGGTTAGGGTGAAATCCAGATCCACCAATGCTATCACAAAAGACAGAAATTTTATTTTATTTTTTTAAACTAAATAGTATTTTACTATGTGCATCTGCCACATTTCTCTATCCACTCATCAATTGATAGACATTCAGGATTAATTAATAGCTTGTTAGTATAAGTCTTGTGAATATGTACTATAGACATCTGGCATTTGTACTAACTTCATCTGTCTATAGTACAGACACAGAAATGTGATTGGCAGTTCATATGATAATTTTCGGGGGAGAACATCATGCTGTTTTCCTAACAGTTTAAGCAGCTGTTTGATTTTGTTTTCATGCATTTTTCTACTGTTTTGTAGTTTTCTTTCTAATGCCATTAATTCAGATCTTTTGTCCCATCCAAACTCCAAAACTCAGGTTACTTTCTGCTAACTCTCTTCTGTGTCTCTCAACTTCTGTACTCAACTTCTGCACATTTACTGTGTTTACTGTGCTTTGTGTATCAATATCTACCTGCTATTTCTCACTTATCAACCATAATTTTATTTCATGCTGCCATGTATTTATGATTTATCTTTATAGCTAAAATTTATTTTTTTAGGGTTCAGTAGCTATATTTCATCGTACTTTACAATATCTCATTACATTTAATAAAATGCATTACCATTGCTAAACTATAAAACTAAACTTTAATGACTATTTTGGAGTTATTTTCAACAATAACAATGATAAAGTTCATACTGAAAACAGTTGTAGTACCTGGACCATAGAACAATGTTTACCTCAGTAAGCAACACAGAAATTTTTAGAAGAAGCATTTGTACAATAGATCTGAAGAGAATGTATTCAGGTTTCTATGTATAAAAGAGGTAGTAAGTATGCATACAAAAGCGGGAGTTCGACAGCAAGCAAGAGATACATGTTAATCTCCTCATGAAATTGTATTTCATAGAGAAAGCATGACTGTAGCTTTAATAATGCAAACTTTAAAATGTGAAATATTATATATATTTTTTAAACTTCACACTTCAAAATATAATGCTAGATTTGTTTTAAAAACACTGTTTCAAGTTTTGAAAAATTATGTAAACATATATTGATTTTTGAGGGACTTATGAATTATATTCATCACAAATTAATATTGTAAAGAATAATGTTTAAATGCCCATAGTTGTCAAAGAGTAAGTACACATTGTGGAGTCTACAAGATCTTTGGATGATGATATGTTCCGTAAAATCCAATTATAGATAAAGACAGCTTTGGGGAGCAGATTTCTAAAACCCAGAGATAGAACCTTTTTCATTCTATAAATGATCTGGCATGAAAATAGTTCCTATACCTAAGATTATAATATAAGGTCAGCAAAATCTGTATGTACTCTTTTGAAAACTTAGTTACTTAAAGGAGTGTGTGTGTGTGTATGTGTGTGAGGGTGAGTGTGTGTGTGTGCGTGTGTGTGCACTCTGTGTTTTTTTGTGTGTGTACATGTGCTTATGTCTGTGTATGTGTTACTAAGCATACTCACATGCCGTGAAGCCTGTGTACATACCAGAAGACAACTTTCAGAAGTCAGTTTTCTCATTTCCATCATCTTGAAGCAGGGCTGTCTGATTAGTGCTATGCTGCATACTTCAGCTAGTTGGCTTGAGAACCTCTGAGCAACTTTTCCATGTTTGATCTCTCTCTCACCATGGGAATGTTGGAACTGGAAGGTGTGAGCCTTCATCTCTGATTGTTTCAGGTAGGTACCACAGACTAATGGGTCCTTTAAAAAAAATTGCACATGATTGTCTAAGATGAAATATGAGATAAATGTTATTCAGATACTGTAATATATTTCTTAACTTCTAGCCTGGGGGAGTGGTATTTACTCTTGTTTTTCCTTCAAAAATAAATTGATCCTAGATAGCTCAGTGATTAACAGAATTGTCTCTTCTTTCAGAAGACCTGGGTTCATATATCAGTGAAAACATAGCAGCTCACGACCATCTGTAACTCTAGTTCCTGGGAATCTGACGCCTTCCTCTGGCCATCTGCAGCCACCTTATACTCATGTATTGTAATGCATACATGAAGGCTAAATAGTCAAAGACATAAAATTAAAAAAAAGGATCTCATTTAAACCAATGTTCTTCAAGAAGTGGATTTAAAAATAAAAAGAGAATTAAAACAAGATATCTAATTAGCTATTAAATTTTCATTGTGATTTAAAGGCCGATTAACAGAGAAGGTGAGCATGTTATGATGAATTTTATCTAGATTATAGTGAAGGCTCTAATGTTTTCTAATTATTAATGTTTTTCATCAATCAGTAGGACTAGCTGAAGGGTTTTTTGTTTTTTACACCTGGGATATAGCCGAGATCACAGAATATATACTGTGAAGGTACTATGTGATGCCAAATTTATTGATATTTTCCTTATTTGGATATATGATACATGGATAAAAATATAAGAAAAATTATTTTAGTACTATTATGAAGTACTTTTTAAAAATTTTTAAGCAATTTCAGTCTCCAGGAAAATGAGCTTACTAAATAAATTTGATATGGGTTAAATTTATTGATTCAGAAAAAATGCATATAACTGTACTTCATTCAAAACATTTAAAAGTCATGAAATCTTTTTCTTTACTATTCTTTCTTTTTCAATTTTCAAAGTGTTTTGGTTTTTCATAACAATAGCCTAGTTTGGTTTTTTGTTTTTTTCCAGTTCTCCTCTGTATGTACCAGAGAGCAGCACACTTTTTTTGTTTGTTCTTTTTCTGATTTAAGTAATCATTTTACTTATTTGCATTTTATATCTTACTCTTAAACTACCTTTGCAAATGAGACAATGAGAGCAAAGCCTTACAGGAGAAAATATGGAACAAAATAAACATTGGTTTGAATAGTAGTAATTCAAATAAAAGGCTTCAAGGATTGGAGGGTTGATTGCATCACTTCACAATTAACTTTTCTGTTGATGAAAGATGAAAATAAAATATTGCTGCACCCCAGTGAATAAGTAAGGAGAATCAATACACCTGTCAATCAAAGTGTCATGCCAGTTAAAATGGGAAGAATCTGATATTGTTGAACTCAACTACCATAGCATCATACGCACTGTATGGGATTAGCAAATATTCACATCATGAGGGAATGTCTCATATGTGATCACAGAAAAGCACTTTAAAAGTTAAATATTGTTTGATTTAAATAGTGCTCTCAGGAAAATATACCTTTGAATTTTATTTGTGTCTCTTTTTTATTCCATCGATTTATTTCCCCACAAAACAAGTTACATGGGAAAGCTTTATTTAACACCCACTGAGGGATGGCAACACTCCCGGAATTGTAAACTTCTGGGAGATCCTGACCAAATCTCCTCAGAGCCTAGACAAGAAATGAACCTGAAAAATGTAGTTTCTACAAGTCAATATAAGCATAGAAAGCATAATGTATTCAAAGTCAGAACCATCTAATACATTTTACATATCCAATGAAGTTTAAATGTTGTTTGGTAACTGTAAGCAATAAAATTCTGAAGGATAATACCAAGAATTTATGATGTCTACACATTACAGTAGATAGTTCTATTTATGAGCACTTGGAGAAAATCTGTAAATAGGCTGAAAGACAGGACAAAAATTGCATATCATATATATATAAAATTCTCAAAGAATAAATAATTTTCATGAAAAAATACTCAAACAAATTTCAAAGCAAACAACAAAATCCATGATACGTATAAATTCCAAGTCAGAGACTATCTACGAAATTACCTGATGATTTTAGGTATCAAGTAAGATCTTTGCATTTGTGTATTCTGTTCAAAACAGAATACCCATTTTAAAGCTCATTATTGATGTTTATGTAAGCAACATTAATTTATTTGTTAAACTTTCATTTGCACATGCCAGTACGTCAAAGGAAAATTTTGTCAAAAGCTTATAAACCTATTACACACATAGCAATATCTTAAGCAAAGAAAATTTATTCAAGAAGTACATAATGTATGTGTATGACTTTCAGTGACGATGATGATTTTTCTCAAATTTTATTTCATTTTAATGAGCTTTCTGAGGACAATAAATACAGTTTGACAACTGATTCAATTAAGAATGTAAAGAACTTTATCAATATAGGTAATATTTTGGGGAATTACTGAATGAACAAGTTAATTGCTTGGCAGCCTTTCACAACAACCATGTTTGCATTCTAGTGGCAAACTTAATGAATACTCCCTTATGCAGACAAATGTGCTTCAGAAAATGATGGAGTCTTTGAGTAGAGGATTGTAGATACAGTCACTGGGAAGGAGAACAATACAATGAGCAGAGCCAAGTACAGGAAACAAAGGAGAATTGAGAAGCTCTTTCTAGGCTGACACTTACAGCCACGTATGAGTGACTGCAGATCTAAAACTTATTGTCCCATTCTCATTGGAAATTGACATAAACCCTAGCATAAGATATAGAGGAAATGGAAGTAACCTTTTCATTTACACAGAGAAATCTCAAGTTTCTCCCTTAGAATTTTCTTTTAAAAATTTTAACATCTGCCTTGAGTTTGTGTCATTAATCCTCGGGATTATTTTTATATGTATGGGCTTTTGCGTCTGTTTCTGAAGCAAAGTCTATAATTACTAATTTTTGAATTAATTTGTAATAGCAAGCAGTAATGAAGATGTTCTTCATTCAGAGAAGAAATGTTCTATGGTTTTTTGTACACAGTTATACTCTGTATGATTTCATAGTCTCTTCTTTTTTAATTTAGAGATTATAATACAATTATAACTTCCCTTACTTCCCGTTATTTGCTTGAAACTCTCCCATGAGCATGACCCTTTGCTCCCTGAAATTCATAGCCTTTTCTCACTAATTGTTATTGTATGCATATATTCATATGCATATGTATTCATAAATATAACCTCCTCAGTCTATACAATGTTGTATACTTGTATATATGTTTTAAGAACTGACCATTTGGTAATTTTTATATATTCTTCAGTAATATATTTCTGAAACAATAAGCATGTTTCTTTTTACAAATATCTAAAAGCCACTGTATTATTATAATTTTGTGAAATTATTTTCCAGTCATATTTAATGCACTTTGGCAACATGTCATTATCATTGAATCTAGTAAGACTATTTAAGTTGTATTAATTTAATTTCATAGAATATTTATGTAAATATTTTTTCTAAAATTGATGTTTTTAACATCTCCACTTTGTTTTATATGATAGTAAAATGGTGCAATCTTTAACTTTAGTTAGAGAGTTGGATATTTTAGCTTTATATAGTTTTGGTATAAAGCATAACTAAAAATGAATTATTCTTTGAAGTTATATAATATTCATAATTTCCCTCAATTCCTTCAAATCCCCTGCCCCCTTTCTACTCATCCAAATACGTGTCCTTTTTCTTTTAATCCCATGAAGATCAGTTTGTGCTTCCTGAGTGTTCTTGAATGTATAATCTTCCACTGTAGGATGGCAGACCTGCCAGAGGTTACACTCAGAGAAAATTGTTACTTAGTCTCCCAACGACTAACAATTGCCAATAGGGCCATGACTTGGGGTGAGATTCATCCCCAGTTACCATTTCTGTGCTGGGATTTGGTCCAAATTGGACTTGCGCTTGTTGGAGCATGCTGTCTCAAGTGCTATGAATTTTTCCTTGAAGCTAGCTGCCCAGGCATACTTGGAACACACTGCATCCTTGTAGTCATTCGTCACCTCGGGCTCTGATACTCTGTCTGCATCTCCTCCAGTGATTCCTGAGCCATGTGAAAGTGATATGAAGCTTTAATATATGTTTCCTCCAGGGTGGGACCTTCTGAAATCTCATATTTTCTGTCCTTATTCAGTTTTGGGTAACTGTGTTCTTCATCATCTATTCCAAATAAAGCTTCTCCATCACAGGGTGAGACATGCATTGACCTGTGAGTATAGCATAAGTCAATTAACTGTGTTCTTCATCATCTATTCCAAATAAAGCTTCTCCATCACAGGGTGAGACATGCATTGACCTGTGAGTATAGCATAAGTCATTAGGACTCAGGAGTCAGATAAACAATAATTTTATCTATTACAAGATAGCTGAGTGAAATGTCTCTTAAGTGAATTAATAATTACTGTAACTGAAAGAAATTAGAATCAATATTATTTTATAAATTAGGTATTCTATTCATTTATAAATATGATTGAAACATTCTGCTCATTTACTGTATAAAATGTAGCTTTTTACATACACACACATACACACACACACACACACACACACACACACACATACACACACTCTCTCTCTCTCTTTCTCTCCAAGTAGGTTTGTTTGCATGTGCCTGTAATACAGTAATCTTGTAACAAAGACAGGAGAATTTCTGTATTGAAGTCAGATGGAGCTTCATAATGAGACCACTCAAATAAACTAACTAAAATAGTGAATGAATGAGTGAATGAATGCGTTAATGAATGAATAGGCCTTCAGACACTGTGGATTCTTTTACAGGTTGAAGACATTGATCAATAGTAAGGAAAGTGGACTCACAATGTAGCACAACTGTTGCGGAGTAGTGAAAGCTAGTCCGAGCGTGCTGCCCTCGTTTCTATTCCCACCAGCTGCACATGTGGTTGATCAGGCACACCTGACCCAGCACCTGAAGCAACTGTCCTCATTTGGACAAGAACTCCTTGCACATTCATACACAATTTCTACAAAAGTTTATATCTTGTGTCGATAATTCAGTTGCTTGTGGCTTTAAGCTCATTTTTCCTTTGCTTCTACATACGATTAAATTACTGTTTTGTGGTTAGAGCGTCCTTGGTATCTGTCATGGACACAGATATATTTCTGTGATAAGAACTACTATCCCTTGATGTTTAAATAGTGAGGGGACACCCATGTTGAATTAATTTATTTGAAGTCACTTAATTATATATTTTAAACATCAAATTGCAAAGAAAACTTTTTTTCTTAAATCTCCAGCTTACTCACTACTCCACTAGGTGTTTAAATGGCCCTTGGTGACCAAAAATCTGATTAAAGTTGTTCAAGTGGACAGGTTTTATTATTTTTTATTTACTGTCAAGCACAATTTTTACATAAAATCATTGCTAATGTTCATGGGTAGGTTTAATCCTCCCCAAGAATTAATTTTTTGTCTATCCTGTCTTTAAAGTCCTCAAATATTCAGTCAAGATATTTGAAAATTAGTTTGTAGTTCTTTTATAACTGCAAAATTTCTTTTCTTCTCAGAAGTTCTCATCCACGTTAGTTGAGTTGTTAGTTTAATTCTCTTAAGAGATTAACATTAATAATCATTTTTCATTTACTTACACTACTCCTTTCAACACTCTGTGTAATGCATGCTAGATATTCTTTTGATTACATGTTACTAAACATTTTGCCAAAGTCTATTCTGAAAGAAATGGGGCTTAGGTAGTCACACATCTTACTTTCTGTCTGCCAATCACAAGAAGGGAGATGGTTTCTGTGTGGTCTTCTGATTTCACATTCTCACAGCTTATACTAGAAATTGATTTCCATCTCTTGCCATCTTCTGTGGTCTACTAGAACATTTATGGTTGCAAGCTTTGTGATACAGATAGAGTGTTCTGTCTTACATTTTTTATTATGAACCATTTGTGGTGGCCTTCAACACTTGTGATCTTAGAGTTAAGTCTATTTCAGGGAAAGAGACCCAATCAATAATGTTTTAGGCTTGACTGACATGGAGGTGTAATGATGGTGATACATCAAATAATGTCATTATTTGTCAATTTCACTCTTAGAACCGTATGCATGTGTGTGTATGCATATGTGTCTGTGTGGGACATTTTAAGTAGTGACATGATGAAAGTCAAATGATATAAAATCCAAGGGTTACAATTTAAATTTTCTTCTAGGTGTAATATTTTCCTACCCATGAAAGATCATTCTCCAAGTGTACTTTTCCTTTTGTTTTGCCTCCTCTGAGACTGCAAAGACCAGAAAAACAAAATCCCTTTTTCCAATTTTTATTCATTACATAACTTATCTGAATTTTGTCAGTGAAAATCATTGTCTTTAGGGTTTAAACTAATGTCTGTTTTTAGTAGTAACAAAATGTCCAAGGCAGGATATAGTAATTTTTGTCACAGAATACACTTAACATTCACTGATCTTAACATCAATGTTCCTGCAGTTAAGATTTCATTTCCTTTGTTCTGGAAAAATTCCACCTTCTGTACTAGCCAAAGCATGCAAATTGGAAATGAGAATATTTTACTAATTTTCTTAGAATTGATTGCTTGTTTGACTGAACTGACCTTTCTTTAAATCTGAATTGATTGACCAATTGAGTCAATGTTGTTAAATTGGTTATGCATATACAAAGAGACTTTGTTTATTCGATTTAAGATATTCTGAGTAACAATTTCCCTCTGCTTCTGTTCTGCTTCAGGAAACAGTCCACTTTATGATTCATTTAATAATGTGTCAGAAAGTAAATGGAAATGGAGCAGGACACTGGGGACGGTCGCAGTGGATCCTGCAGTTGTTTAACATCCCGAGAAACAATTTTTACAAATCATTTCAGATTCTTGTGTAGTGGGAATGTCACACTTGTGTGTTATATTAAAGATGTTATCTATACTTTGGCTTCTATAAAGTTAAGTTATCAGAAAACTGAAGTCATCGCCAATGTGATTATTATCTATTATAACTGTACAATTTCCAGCATTTTGAAAAAAAAAAGGAGTGTATCATGGGACAATCAGATATATCTGAATGGGTTAAGGATATTGCTTTCTATTTCTCATGTTTACAAGTCAAATTTTCATTGTACTAGGTAACATTATGTAGAAAGAACCCCCTAATACAGAAAAGAACCAATATAGATTATAATATCTTGGTAGCAGATTTTTCTAAGAATAAGAGTTTTCTTGTTCATTTAAAATATCTAATTTCCTTTACTTTGTCCTACTTTTTATCTTTTGGACATCAGTAACAAGCCCTGGAACTCTGAAATTAATAATCAGAAGCATGGGAGAGTCAGACACTTAGATTTCTAGAGGAACCTGTCCTCAGTGCCAAATCAACTACTGATTTTATAAATTTAGCTGGGTGTTCCAACTGTTGTTCCAATGAAGATCATTAAACAAAACTTCTACAGCACTTATGCTCTTTCCATACTCAATGCTCATATTGTTTTCAGGAACATTTTGTTTTTCAAAATGCCATAGGACTGTGCAAAATATAATTTGAATGTCTGCATATGTCCTTTGCGTGAGATGTTGTCTTTCTACAAAATATCCATGAACTGGAAGAATGGATTCTGCTGTGGTGTAGCTGAGGCGGTGAACTTTTAAGAGATGGGGCAAGGGAGGACCATGGGTTGTGTGATTAGTTCTCATGAGAGACAAACGTTCTTGAACATTTTTACATGTGGCAATTGTCTCCTTGCAAGCATCCTTCTCATCTGGAAGTACTGTCAGAGAATCCTTGCTGGAGGTCAGTGCTATGCTGTCTTATCTAAGCTGTATTAACATTTGATTTAAATCAATCCTCTTTTATCATAGGTTTCAATCTCAGATATTTTGTCAGAGCAACATTAAATGGACTGATAGATTACATGTGTGTGTAATGTATCTGCCTAATCAATTCTTAGAGGATGTCTGAGAAGATTTTGAAAGGAATACATTTTCAGAAGGAAAGGTGTGATCAGTCGGTACTCAATTCTACCAAGTGTCCAGATATTTCTAGGCACATATTTTTTTTAAAGATTTATTTATTATATATGTAAGTACACTGTAGCTGTGTTCCGACACTCCAGAAGAGGGAGTCAGATCTCATTATGGATGGTTGTGAGCCACCATGTGGTTGCTGGGATTTGAACTCAGGACCTTCGGAAGAGCAGTCAGTGCTCTTAACCGCTGAGCCATCTCTCCAGTCCCCTAGGCACATATTTTTATTCATTCATTAATTCACCCCCATTCATGTCTATACATAAGCGTTTGAAAATGGGTAGTCCTCACACCTCATCAAGGAAATTTCTCCTTTCAGTGGACAGAAACCAGTAAAGAAAAGCAATCAGAATTTAGAGTTGAGGATCCCATTCTCAATGAATGAAACTATAAAACACTCCTCAGATAAGAGTCAGAGGACGTTGTAGAAGAGGGGGCTGAATAACTGTAAGAGCTAGAAGGTCAGGGACTTAGTTTTCTGTAAGGCTGTGTCTCCTAGGAATGTCAGAAACTACACCCCTAAAGTCTTACAACACGACTGCCTTATCAAGAATTGAACAAGCAGAAAAAGAGGAGATATGCTAAGTGGACAGGGGAAAGACCATGATGCCTCAGCAAAGACTACAAGGAGTATATAGAGTGCAGAAAATAGCCTTCCCCAGTGAAAAGCACACCAATTTGTTATTCAAAACCAAATGTTCATCCCTGAAAGCATACCTAGGAGTAATATTATACAGGCTGTGCAGGATATATATATATATATATATATATATATATATATATATATATATATATATATATATATAAAACAATGGGAAAAGATGCCATGACTGAAACTTTGCAAGGTGGGTTTGGAGGGACAGAAGAAAAGGGGAAGATAATACAATTAAAATCTCAAAGTAAAGAAAGAAGGAAGGAAGGAAGGAAGGAAGAAACATAATTAAGTTTAAAAACCAAGCATACAAACAAAAATGTGACTTGCAGATCATCCTCTTTTCAAGTAAAATAAATATTTGTTTTTTCTTTCAAATTGTCTTAAGATATCAATGAGATTGTAAATCTTCCTCTTCTGCTTTTAAATGGTTATTTTATGTATATGTGTAAAGCCTATGTATATGTATGTGAATCAAGTTCATGCCTGATGTACCAGAGGCCAGAAGAAGGCACCATATCTCCTGGAACTTGGAGCCACCATGTGTATGCTAGGAACTGAACCCCTGGTCCTCTGCCAGTGTGGCAAGTGTCCTTAAGCTGAGCTGTTTCCTCAGCCCTGAGATACCAAGTCTTTCTTAGAAGTTACTGAACTATACCCTTTCTTTCACAACCCAACCAATAGTCACCTGAGAAAACTTTTAGAGAATCAACTTTAAAATCATTCATAAAACCTTTATCAAGAACTGTAGTTTGACAAGGTATTACTGTATCCTTTTTTGTTTTTGTTTATTTTATTTTCTATATTTTTTATTTACATTCCAAATGATTTCCCCTTTCCTGGTTCCCCCCTCCCCAAAAGTCCCATAAGCCCTCTTCCTTCCCCCTGTTCCCCAGTCAACCCCCTCCTGTTTCTCTGTCCTGGTATTCCACTACACTGCTGCAATGAATCTTTTCAGGACCAGGGGTCTCTCCAACCTTCTTGGGAGTCAATTGATATGTGAATTGTGTTTTGAGTATTACGAGCTTCTGGGCTAATATCTACTTATCAGTAACTGCATACCATGTGTGTTCTTTTGTGATTGGGTTACCTCACTTAGGATGATATTTTCCAGTTCCATCCATTTGCCTAAGAATTTCATGAATTCATTGTTTTTAATACCTGAATAGTATTCTATTATGTAAATATATCATATTTTCTGTATCCATTCCTCCCTTGAGGGACATCTGGGTTCTTTCCAGCTTCTGGCTATTATAAATAGGGCTGCTATGAACATAGTGGAGCATGTGTCCTTATTGCATGCCGGGGAGTCCTCTGGTATTACTGTATCTTATCCACCACCCTCTGTGCCAGCAAGCACTGCATACACAGAAACAGCTATTATCACTGCTACACTTCCCCAAAATGGACTGTGAGGGTTTTTATTTTTTCTGTTTCTTAAATTTCAATTAAGAAACTAATTCACAGTCAGTTGATTTTAAAAAGCAACTGTTTACCTTGCAATCCTGACTTTCAAAACAAGGAATAATTTATTTTAAAGACTACGACTACATTCCACATTTGAGGTTGGAACTTTGCCGTAGTCTTCAGTATAATTACATAAACATACATTTTATTCCTTTGTAATCTTGCAACATCAGCTCGCATGGCACTTCATAGCCTCTCTCCCCTAATCTATTGTGAACACAATACATTCTCATTAATTAAGATTATTTTAGTTTGGACAGGTCAAGTTGACTTTGATTCTCTGCATGGCAGTTAGAGATGCTTAATTTAGAATTTAATTTGGACAATACATGTTGGTGCTTTAGGCAGGGACTGAGACCACCTGGGAATGCTGTA